>JAIVEN010000010.1:11250000-12500000 GCA_026686845.1 Adenanthera pavonina
AACTTCCAATTTTGACACATAACGTTTGAAATAGTATCATGCATGGTGGTTAATTATTCTCCATTCTTTTTTCATCTTATTTGCAAGCTATTTTGAGGCCAAATTCAGCCCAAGATGATGCCTTTAATTATTTGGGTTTAAACCATTTAATTTTAGGCCCAATGATCAATATATACCGGGTTTTCGAGCTCCGATTATGTAAATTTTGTCTGCTAAAGTTTTTCATGTATAAATATATTTAAAATATGAATTTCAAATTCATTATAACCTTAATTAATCATTTCTAAGCCCATATAATTTATTTTGAAAAATATTTTACCTTATTAGGCTTTAATCGAAAATATCGATAAAATTAGTCTTAGTTCATTTTTCTTGTAACCTTTGATAGAGATGAATGAGGCACGTCAAATATTTTCAATCACTACTTACATGATCTCTCCCAAGGAAATTTTAGGTCTTTTTTTTTTGTTTAGATAATTTTATTTATTTATTTATTTTATTGGCTTTAAATTTGTATTTTCTTGGGGCCAAAATCATTAGTTAGATTTAAATTAGAATAAATAAAATCTATTAGATATCTTTTAAAATATTTCCTAGATTTGGATATAAGAGATTATCTAATAGTATTAGGATTAAATATCAATTTTATTATTTTTTCTTTGAATTTTCGTTTTTATTATTAGGATTTTTTTATAATTAGATATATCTTTTAGATTTTCTAGATTTATTAATATTATTTAAGTTCAATTGTTTTAGAATTAGAGTTTTTCTTATTTTGCTTATATAAAGGCTTCTATGTAATGCGTTTTCTGGGGAGAATGGTGGAATAATATTATTGTGAGTTTTTTAGTAAGGATTTATTGAGTTATTTCTTTTCTCTCTCTTATTTTCTATATCTCTTTCCTTTTTCTTATTTGACTTACTGTGAGGAGTGATCAACCTTGTGGGCGTCGTTATAGTTAAGGATCTAGAGACGAGTTCCTCTAGGATTCTAACTGATCAATTTTTGAATCTTTTAAGTCAAGTTTTTCCGCTACTTTGTATTTTCTGGGTGCTTGAGACAAGTTCTCATTGTACTATATCAGTTGGCATCAGAGCTTTGGTTTCGAAATTCAGGTTTTTCTTTTGTGTTTATTTGTTTCTTTCTATCTTCTCATCACTTTCTCCATCTTTATATCTTATTTCCATTGTCTTTTTTGTGTTTGTGAAGTTATTAAAAAAAATCGTGCAAAAAAAATGTTGAAAAGAGATAAAAAGTGTGAAAAAAAAAAGTTATTTAAACAAATATTAGTGCTTTTATCTTTTGATATATGGTGAAATAAAAACATATATAGAGATTGAAGCAAAAGAACCGCATCCAAATTAATACTAAGGTGGTAAAGATTCGAGGACGAATCTTTTCGAGGAAAGGGGGAATGATAGAGATTAAAGAGGGACGTCAAAGATTCTCAATCACTATTCACATGATCTCTCCCAAGGAAATTTTAGGTCTTTTTTTTTGTTTAGATAAGTTTATTTATTTATTTATTTTATTAGCTTCCAATTTATATTTTCTTGGGACCAAAATCATTAGTTAGATTTAAATTAGAATAAATAAAATCCATTAGATATCTTTTAAAAAATTTCCTAGATTTGGATATAAGAGATTATCTAATATTATTAGGATTAAATATCAATTTTATTATTTTTTCTTTGAATTTTCGTTTTTTTTATTAAGATTTTTTTATAATTAGATATATCTTTTAGATTTTCTAGATTTATTAAGATTATTTAAGTTCAATTGTTTTAGGATTAGAGTTTTTCTTGTTTTGCCTATATAAAGGCTTCTATGTAATGCATTTTCTGGGGAGAATAGTGGAATAATATTATTGTGAGTTTTTCAGTAAGGATTTACTGAGTTATTTTTTTTCTTTCCCTTTCTATCTCTCTCTCCTTTTTCTCATCTGAGTTATAGTTAGGGATCTAGAGACGAGTTCCTCTAGGGTTCTAACTGATCATTTTCTGAATCTTTTGAGTCAAGTTCTTCTGTTACTTTGTATTTTCTGGGTGCTTGAGACAAGTTCTCATTGTATCCATATCAACCTCTCTGTATAGATAATTATTATAAACCTTCTAAAATTATTTTGGACTTATTCTTGATTATTTCATAGTCTACCAGGTCACTTATAATTTAATCAGTTTGAAAATTGGGTGTATTGGGCTTATTGAGCCCTTTATTCTTTTTTAACCTAGTTTAAACTATTCTTATCAATAATACTTCTGGACTTCCAAAAATTATCCCTAGCCTATTAGGGTTTTCTACACCTTTATTGAGCCTCCATGTATAATAGTCTTGACTCATTAAGAAACCGGTGCAGTCTTACTGGGCCCGAATTCCGATTTTGGCCCAATATATATCTATTAGAATGATTCTATGGTTATTTAAACCTTATAGAAAAATCCAGTATCTCTTTTTATGCCATAATATATTTGAGTTTTCTAATCCAAACTTATTTTCTAATTCTTATTAATTTACAGATTATGGAACTTTGAATCAGTTTTCTGTCTAATATATCTATTTTATGGTTTTGCTTGTTAGAGTATAATTTCTTATGATAATTTTCTTGAATCACCTCTTATAATTAGTCTTAGCAAATACTTGACAGATAATTTATTTGAGAAAATGACATTTATGTCCCCTTTTTTGTCTTTTTACTAATAATTAATATTTTCAATTATTCCATCCAATTTTCTTTGTAATTTGGTCGTTGATCATCCTTTACAATTTAGTCCATAGTTTGATTTACATAAGATATTTACGCTTTTTTAATTCTAATTATGCAATAATTCTCTAAACCAGAATTCAAACAAAATCTTAAAAATTTAGATGTTTGAGACTCCCCTTCATTCATAATAATTGAGTAAATGATCTTATTTGAGCGTTATAACGACTTTCCGGTGGTACATTTAATCTACCTTATTTCAATAGAAATTGCGACTATAATTAAGTCAAACATCTGTTAAATACTTAAATTCATTCGTTAATTTTTATTCTGAGATGCCCTTTTTATTTTTCTCTTTGGCCAGATTCTGAGATGCCCTAAGTAATTTTTCTGACTGTTGGATGCCTTGGTTTCGCCCTCCCTTGAATGATTTTGATGTGTTCCTTAAATCAGACTGCATCACCCTCCCCTTATAATTTCTCTCATCTTAATTGTAAGATATCTTTTAGAAACTTTTTATCATCTTTGATATAAGTTACTTTATAAAATGTATAAAGTATTTATCAATAATTTTTATATGCTGTTTAATAATTAAGGTGCGTAGATAAAATAACAATGCTAATTAAGATGTGAATAGAGTTTAGTGATTTTAATTAAGAGTAATTTTGGAATGTGATAATTTTTTTAAAAAAATCAAGACGAACTAATAGCAACCACTTTTTTTTTTCTAAGAAAATTTAAATTATTTGGTTGAAAATGTTTTATAAATTGGAATGGATGAAGTATTAGTTACTCCTCGAGTTTCAAATATGAGGAAAAAAAAATTCACACATACCAATATTGTTAGCTAAATTTGGTTAACCCCATTTAGTTAAGTATTTTTTCCAAAAGTGCTCTCAATTACTTTTTTTTAATTTAAACTAGATCAATTAATAATTATCGAAAAGCAAAACTTAATGAGGGATATTAATGAAATATTTCATTTATTACATTAAATATTTACATTTTTTTTAATATTTTGGATCAACATAGGCTTCCCACTTTTTTTTTTTTTATATATATGAGACTAGAGGGAGTATTAAACTACATTAAAGACTTTGAAAACCTTAGTATTATCAAAGTTATATACTCCCTCTATTTCAAAACAATTATTGGTTTGTCACTTTATAATTTTCAAGAGAGTATTAATTATATTTAGATAAATTTACGTTTAAATAATAATGAAGGAAAAAAAGAAAAATTAAGGAATATTACTTAATTAATAAGGGTATTATATTAAAATACTATTAAATCTTGTCAATTTTTAGATTACTTATTATCATGCATAACTTCAAAATGACAATTGTTTTGAAACAAATGGAGTATACAGATATATATATATATATATTTGGAGTGCCGTAAGAAGCTTATGATTAATTACTGTTTCATTAATTTTCATCATTTAATAAATATGGCTAGGTTGTGTATGCCCAGTGACTTGTGATAATTCTGAACAATGAACTGCTTACTATTTCAGCATTAATTTTTAATTTATATATAAAAATGAAGATTCAAACTTTCCAGCTTTTCAGTGTTCTCGTGATCTAGGTCAATTGCAAAGCTCTCTTGCCTTGCAGATTAAGTTTTCCAGACTGGTAAAATTAGGAGATTATTGTAATTTTAATTGATTTTTTTACGATATTATTCTTTTGAACTACAAATCCATCTGACTAATCTGAAAGGTGAGTAAATCAAGCATTACGTTTAGTTTAAAATCAAATTCGAGAAAGACCAATAGTGAAGTCAAGAGGCGAATTTTCCTTGAACGTTGAGTATCATAAGTAATTGTAGGATACTTTTTTCTTGTAAATTTCTAGTGAATTAATTCCATATATAGTCTTCTCTCATTCACAAGAAGGCTCCCTCACTTAAAGCAATGAGCTGTCTGAGTTATCGAAACCCCATTTTCAATTTCCTATGTTTGTTTATGTATGTGGGGTTGAGTTTCCTATGATCCTTCAGCAAATTATGTTTATTTAAAACTAAAATGACAAGATAACATATAGTAAACCATATCAACGAATCTTTAATATAAAATAAAAAACTTATAGCGAATTACATTCATAAATTGTACAACTCATCTTAGAATCTATGCATTATATATATGGAAAAGGTGCCTAGTTTTAATAAATACTAGTGGAAGTTTAATGGTGAATCCTGAAGCCATTATATATATTTAAATTTTGAAAAACGTTTGGGCATTATAGTAGAGATTATGTTTTTTTTATTCTAATATAATTTTGCGCATCACAATCAATTAACTTTGAAATAACAAGTGAAAAGAATTGTAAACAAATCATAAATAAAGCGTTTAAAATATATTTGGTTCATTAGCTTAATTAAAATAAATACTAAAATACTTTTCAAGCCAAGCATGATATTATTTGGAATGTTAGAAAAAGACTATATTTTATTGTGGCAGAGCTACAATTTGATCTTTAAAATTAATGAAAATTTCAATTTAGTCCCTCTACTTTATAAAACTATAATATTTTTCTCATATTTCATTTTCCAAAAGCATCCAAAACTCTATTAAATTATTAATATGTTGATTTTGAATGTTAAATCTCGATGAGAGTGAACAAGTACCAAAAAAAAAAACTCAAATAATCCAAAATCACTCAAAAAGAAAAAAAAAGTACCAAATAAACTAAATCACTCAAAAAAAAAAAAGACGGGGAGAGACCAATATTGTCGATTTTTAATTAGGGAATCAAATTGAACCTTTTAAAAAATGACAGAGAAAATAAAGGTACATTTAACCTTTGTGTTATAAAAGAGTTTTGTGCCATAAAGTAAATTGATACCAAGAAGTTGCATATAATCTTAATAAAAAATAAATTAAACAAAATTATTTTTTCAAAGGATTTTTTTTTGGCAAATTTCAAAGTATATATATAGCTTCTCTGCATTCCAGGGTCGCAAAATTGTACCAAAAATAAAAAACAACTGCACTTATATTAATCTACCTACGTCATGCAAACAGAAAAAAAAAAACAAATGTGAACTAAAGTCAGAATGAAGTACTCCAATATATTAAAAAATGATTTATTATTTAGCAATTTTTATGAAAAATAAAAGTTACTTTATATTTGATTATAATTATAAAAAGCACTTTTATTTTAAAAGCAATTTTTAGCTATTAGAATAGCTTCTCAATAATTAGAAATATATTTTTTAGATTATGGCTATTTTTAAAAACTTTAAATAAGCATGCTAAAATTTCTGAAAATTATTTTAAAAAAATCTTTTTCTTAGTAAAAATAGACAAGCGCGCCTATATACTTCCCTAAAAAGTTCTCCGAGAGTCGCACACGCGATATATAATTAAGAAATTAAACTACCAAGAAAATTTAACACAATCCCTCAGAAACCCCCAAGGTTGGTCTGTCCGATATATGGGAAAATAAAAAGCAGTCAACGTCTGTCACTTTCTCTGGAATTTTATTTTCCGGGAAAGACCAAGTAAACGAGACCGAGTATGGTCTTCTCTACAATTTCTTGCAACTCGAAAATAACATAGCGTATTCCTTGCTTCTTCTTCTTCTTCAACCCTTCTCTCACGCGCATTTAAAATCCTTTTATATAAACCCACCCTTCCTCCCTCTTTATTTTCATCCCAAGAAATATCTTTCTTCCTTTCTTACACTGTATAGTACTCTCAGCTTTAAATTTTCTTGCTAGTGTTAACCAAACATGGAGCCCATTAGAACACGCACCCTAGAGGTCACCGTTATATCCGGTGAGAACCTTTGTATTGATCACACTCCAGTGACGGAGAACATGTACGTGGTGGTTCGGGCAGATTCATTAAAGTGTTGGAGCACGAAAATGGCGAAGCAAGGACAGGGGAGCTTAAGCACTTTATGGAACGAGAAGTTGATGGTGGAGATGCCATTGCATGCACAGTCTATTACGTTTGAAGTTCAATGCAAGACCTCAAAAGGTAGGGTTAGATCGATCGGGCTGGCAAGAATAGCGATTTCGGATGTTCTGCCGAAAGAAGAGGGATGTTTGGAGGTGTTGAGCTATAGGTTGAGGAGTTGGGAAGGAAGAAGAAGTGGGGTAATCAATTTCTCAGTGAAAGTGATGAAGGAAGAAGAACAAGAAAAAGAAGAAGAGTGGTCAGTCATGAAGGGAACGTCTAAGGTGAATTCTGGAATTGGAGTTCATTGTCAAGACATGAATGCTAGTAATAATGGATATGTTATAGGGATTCCAGTTTGGTGGAACCACCCTGGCATTCATGTTTGAAGAATCAAGATTTGAGTTCCTTGATTCATGTTTTTTTTTTCTTTTTTATTTTGGGATCTTGTTTAGATACAAAGTTATGGTTTCCATTTTCTTTTTCTCTACTTGAGTTATCATATATAGATACACCAGTTCATAAGTTTGATGCTCGACATAATAGATTTTGTTGGCATATCATGTAATAATTATTATGTATCAAATCAGGTCAAAACGTTTTTAATATCTTAAGCTTGTTTCATGAACTCTTCATCTTGCCAGAAGATCATATGCAAATAATTTTATATCCAAAATTAAAGTTAAATTATAAAGAGCTCTGTGAAACTTTAAACCATATATATGCAAACAAACTTCTTAACTTTTGAAACTTGACGAGGAACCGTTCTAAACTTTTAACTTTGTGCAGGTAATCCCACGATGTTAATTATTTTATTTTACTTATTTTATATCTATTTATTGTTTTATTATCACTCTGATTTAATGATTTAACTCATTATTTTTTTAATCTATGTTAGATGTAAATATTCGAACACTGAAACATTATGGAACGGATAAGTCTTTTAATATTCGGAATTTGGATTCAGTATTGCTGATGCATAGTTATTACCTTAAAAAATTTACTTATTATTTATTGAAAGTTTTACTATCATATTTATGAAAATTTCCCAACCCTAATTTTGATGTTATTTGTTCTGTAGAAAGAATATCATAGATTGTATTCTAGGTGGCGAGACTGCTTTTATTGTTGCCAACAATATTATATATATGTTCAGTCTATAGTTATTTCGATGAAATTTGCCCAAGTGAAACTATCTTTTAATTTGTTTTGATCCTTAAGTCATATTCGAAACATATACAATAATAAAACACAAAACAATATGGTTTGATTCCACGTTTCAGATCTTTATTATTATTATTATTTTTAATTTAAGAAAGGAATTTTTATGTTTAAGGGAAGTAATTGTAGGATATATTTTTCTACCGTTTTCTTTGGCCAAGTTTTTCTACTTTAGATCCTCTCAATTTTTTGTCTCAATTTTAAATTTTGGTGATTAGATTGATATTTAACAGTTTTGAATAATCACAGTTTCATTAATTAAAACTGAGTTTTGAATAATCTTATTTTTAGTGATTGATCTAGATCGCTAAATATCAATCTAACGGCCAAATTTTAAAATTGAGACAAAATCAAATTGAGAGGATTCAAATTCATTGTTTTCCTGATGAATCTGTATATAGAAAACTCCATATGTACATATAAATATAGCCATTGCCTTCTCATTCACTTTAAGGCTCCCACAGTTTTCTTGTGAACTGAAGCTAGATTTACTTACTCCTATAAACTTTCGTCGAAAATTCTCCCACACGCAGTATATAACGAGAAAGTTAAATTTCCGATAAAATTTAAAACAATCACAGAAGTCTCCGAGGTTAGTAACGTTCCAACATAAGAAAAATAAAATATAAAATAAAATAAAATGGGTCAAGTCAACGCTTGTCATTTTATCAACCATGTTTTCCGACTTGACCATATATAGACCAAACCGAGTATGGGCATGTTCAACACCGCTAACAATTCCAAAATCACTTTATAACGTATCCTTTGCTTCTTCTTCTTCTTCATCCCTTCTCTCACGTTTCTCTCCGCAAAAAACCCTTTACATACTCTTCCTCCCTCTTTATTTTCATCGCAAAATATCTATTTCTTTCCCTAATTCATATTTCTTTCAGTTTCTACTTCAATTTTCTTGCTAGGTTTGAGTTACCTGCCTATCTACTATCTAGTTTGATGTTGACTGAATAGCTTTTGTTGGCATATCATGTAATAATCAATTAACATGTATCAAATCAGGTTATAATGAGGAATTCATCATTTTTAATAATCTTTAAGCTTGTTTCATCAAATATTAATGGAAGCAGAAAATTAAATCTGTCTTCATTTTGCCAGAAGATCGTGAGAATTTTGTCTTAAGTATTGGAAATAGTTGACATCCAAAAATTATAATAAAAAGGGAATATCAATCTTAATTATTGCAATACTCTTTTTATACCACTTTCCATACACAATCTTCTTTGTTTATTTGTGGTTGAATAGTTGAGAAAAGAGTTATAAATGGACAATAAATATATTTAATTTAAATGTATGCATTATTATTATTATTATTATTATTATTATTATTATTATTTTTATTTTTATTGAAATACTTCTAATTATGATAATGGCATGTCCCACGGAAGAAATGGATCCTCTCCATGTAACATCCATGAATCTATGATTAATATGGTTACATTGAATTGTGATTTCAATAAGTTACATTGAATGAAGATATACAATGAATTGTGGTTTAAATAAGTTACATTGAATGAAGTATACAATGAATTGTGGTTTAAATAGGTTATATTGAATGAAGGTATACAATGAATTGTGGTTTAGGTTTAAATAGGTTACATTGAATGAAGTATACAATGAATTGTGGTTTAAATAAGTTACATTGAATTATGATGAACATACACTGAATGAAGGTATACAATGAATTATATTAATGAGCATACACTGAATAAAGTTATCTATTGGATTGATGTCACTTGCTGGTCAAGACATCAACACTATAAATACCCCTCTCATTTCTTCATTTTAGCACCCCACCAGTTGTGAGTGAAAGAAAGAGAGAGCCAAGGGAGAGAAAGAGAGTGTGAGTGAAAGAGAAGGAAAAAGAAGGAAGACAGGCTGTTTAGCTCAAAATACTTTTCGGTGGAGGTAGTATATTATTTATTTCAAGTATTTTCTGTGAATTAATTATGGATGTTATGTGATACTATTGGATGAGTTGTTTCAATATAAATGTTTTGAAATGCTATGAATGTCTAGTATTAAGAGGAAACTCTGTTGAGTTTTTTTTTATGCATGAAATATGAGTTATTTGGTTGTTTGCATAACTATTTAATTATGAGCATGATTTGCATGAATGAATATATATACTACTGAGATTTTCCCGAATCTCACATCCAATGACTAACAATGTTAGGAACAAGTACAAGCAAAAGCAAAGACAAGGGGATGGTTAACTAAGAGGAAACAGACTGGAGAATATTATTTTGTTTTAGAATAAATATAATTAAATTATGGAGATATGTTTTAGTTATGATTTCTACTTGTTGGTTTTTACTTTAGATGTTTTGGAATAATTATTAGATGATTACAGTATGGTTGGTTTAATTATTATTAATTAAAGTAAACTTTCAGATTAATTATTGTCTTTTGAGCAACTTAATTTTGAAAAGTTTAAAAGTTTTATTATTCTAGACTTTTATTTCTTTCCGCTAGATATATAATATATGATTAAAAGCCTAGTAAAATAAGATGTTACACTCCATATACTCGTTCTATATTTTTTTCTATATGCAATCTCCTAAATTTGTTAAATATGATCGAGTGGCCAACAAAAGAGTTTGTCAATGATGAACAATATTTTTGATTCAACAATCTGCATTTATTATAATGAATGGATCATCTCCATATATTATTTCAATACCTTGGAGGTCACCGTTCAAATCAAATGAATTGAAGATATTGTATATACATGGAGAGATGTATTGAGAGAAATATTGAGAGGATCCATACCCGTCCCACAGATGAGGCTCTAATCAAGTTTGAAGGTTAAGAATTTCAAATTCATGACCTAAGGAGTATTTTCAATCTTTATCGAATGCTACGGTAATTAAGGTCACTAATCAAGCCTTCAAATGGGACCTTGAGGGATGCTAAGGATACGATCCCTGAAATTTATTATCCTTATTTATCTTTTATTTTTTTAATATCCTACGGTGAGATAATATGGGTATAATAAGGGTGTAGTTAAGTTTGTGATGTATTTTAATTTTATCTGAATTAATTTCCTTTTGCTACAAAAAAAAGAAGACCACTTCACGGGTTAATGACATAGATAATCTTTCATTGTTCAAATAAAATGGATGAATTGAATTTGTACGGAGAGTTACTGAAAGAATATTGAGAAGAAGATTCATTTCCAACGCATCCATTAATTATAAGTTGTCATAATAAAAGTCTAAGTCACGATCCACATATATAACGGTGAAAATATGAAAATAGAGTTTTAAATTCTTAATTCTAATTTTAAAAAGAGACCCCTTACTATTGATTAACACACACACACATATATATATATATCTCTGTGTGTGTGTCTGTAATTTCCAGATGATAAGAATGTTAATTAAGAAATTTCTTGTTATTAATAGTCAACAAATTGACAAATGGAAAAAATTATGACATTTTAGGGGAGTATTTTCAGCAACTGATTAACCACTAAGCGCGTGTTTAATTGGTTGCAAGCCTTATTTCGTATCAAAGCAAGGTTAGGGTCAAAAGTAAATAAAATTTAAGTTGGTAAAATAAAATACATGTCGTTAACTTCCTTGAAACTTTTTCTTTCCATAGCCACACGCAATTAGGAAATAAATAAGAAGAACTCCTGGAAATTTTGTAACTTTTCCATGTGAAACCGCGCGCGCAATGCGTCGGTGACACTCTACATTTTAATTTTCCAACAAAGACCATATATGCAAACCATGATTCCAGTATGGTCTCTCCAGTATACTTCCAATAATTCAGGATTAATCACACGTTTCTGTATATTACTCATTTATATAAACCATCCCTTCCTCGTTTACTTTCATCCCAAAATCTCTCTTTCTTATTCTGTGTGTATATATATCAATTAAAATTCGAAATTAGATGTATACATACACACATACATACATATATATATATATAATTGAGGGAATTATTATTCAGGATGAAAATCAATATTTAATTATAAAATGGGACTGATTGTCATTTAATTATAAAAGGGGACCAACTTTTTCAAAATAAATATAAAAAAAATATAAAATTATCAAAATTCTCTCAACTTTTATTTCTACCCTTACTATCGTTAGTCAATAGTCGCCGGTGATTGTCAATGTCAATGAATGGTCATGGGGCAATTAATCAACAGTTGCTAGTTGCTAGTAACTAGTCAACATTTGCTGAAAATTTTTACTAGATTTTGTAACTTACTTATTTTGAATTTGTAACTTAGTTTTCAAATTTTTTACTTTGTAATTTTTTTTCCAAAATTTAAAACTTTTTTACTCTAAATTTGTAACTTCTTTTTCAAATTTTTACAAATATTATTTCAGTGTTTTTATTACTTATTTCTTAGATTTTGTAATTTACATACTCTGAATTTGCAACTTATTTTTCAACCTTTTATTATGAATGGTTTTAGTATTTTACAACTTTCTTTCTAGAATTTACAACTTGCTTACTCTGAATTTACAACTTACTTTCCAAATTTTATTCCAAAATTTTTTAACTTGAAACAATTTGTAATAAAGATTTGAAAAAGAAGTTGCAAATTTAAGGTAGACAAGTTACAAATTCTAAAAAAAAAGTTGCAAAACACTAAAATAATTCATAATAAAAATTTGAAAAATGAATTACAAATTAAGAGTAAATAAGTTACAAAATATGTAAAAGAAGTTTTAAAAGTACAAAAAAATTTATAATGAAAATTTGAAAAATGAGTTGTAAATTCAAAGTAAATAAGTTGTAAAATATATAAAACAAGTTATAAAAATATTGAAATAATTCATAGTAAAAGTTTGAAAATAAATTGTAAATTAAGAATAAACAAGTTGTAAATTATAGAAAAGAAGTTGTAAAACATTGAAATAATTTATAATAAAAATTTAAAAAATAATTTGCAAATTTAGAAATATCCACTGTGTGCCAAAATGCCAACGGTTGGAGGATCCTCTTATATCCACAAGTTGTCCACAATTTTTTCTCCATGCCTTTGCAAGAATGGCTTCAAGGAAACTAAAAACGAAATAACCATAACATTCACGGGAGGAAAGGGAAGATCAAATTTGGCTTCATGGAAGATCAAATCTGGCTTCTTGTGTTGGAAGCATTGGGAAGTTCGAAGTAAGATACTTTTTTGCATGTGAAACCAACACTCCCAATTCCATAGTCGCAAGTGTAGAGGCCGTGACAAAGTATACTTCCTAAGCTGGAGCTATCCAACAAACTATTGAAGGACCATCTAACAGTTCAAAGAGATCAAGGTCAAATGGGGAAAGCCTAGACAAGGCCTTGTCAAACTCAATAGCAATATTCAATATTTAGCCAAAAAAAAAAAACTCAATAGCAATAGCTCATTAAAGAACAATCTTAATGTTGCTAGAGGAGGTGGTCTCATTAGGGACTACAATCAAAGTATTAAAAATCAACAAGATGAGCCAATTTGACCAATTGAATTAGGAATCAGTGCAAAGTTCGGTTTAGAAGAAGAGGTAGTCGAATCCGAAACTGGTCAAAAATTGGTTAAACTGGCTGTGAATCGATGCAAATCAGTAATGAATCAGTTGAAAATCTGTTGAATCAGTTAGATTATTATTATTTTTTAGTTTTTAAGATAAAATAGTATTATTTTTTGTATAAATTTTTTTCTTTTTTATATTATAATATTGTATAAGTATTATTATGAACATAATTATTAATAAAGAAAAATTAACTTAATAAATAATATGAAAATAGAATATTAGTTGACTATTTTGAATTCAAAATATGATTGTGGATGAATATTAACTTATTTGAATTTTAATATTATGTTATTCATATATATTTTTTAATTTTTTATATAATATATAACATATAAATTAAAAAAAATTAATTTTGTTATTATCAGTCTAATAACTGTTAAACCATTAAACTTTAAACTAGTACTTTTGACTGGTTCAATGATCGGCCAGTTCTATTTTTAATACCTCGGCTACAATGGTGAATGGATTGGGGGAATTTGCAGAAATATTGGCCATTGTGGTGTGAGATTTGGATAATCTCGAGCCAAAATTTCTTAAACCATCTCTTGAGTCAAATCTCTACCATTCATATGATCTAAATCCATCCCACTACTATTATTCTCCACTACATTCTCCTCAATTGCATTCGCCTCACTATTTGTTGCATTTCTTTGTAGCCTTATTCTTTTTTTTTTTTAATTAACATTATAACCCTTGAATTACATGAAAGACTGAGATTTGGTTGGAAAGATGGCTTCGGAGAGATTTTGGTAGGAGAGGATCCAGATCCTTGTAGTGTGACTCAAGCAGAACTTCGGGGAGTCCACAATATTTTTGACTTTGCAGGGAATTTGGGATTCCGTCGCATTGAACTTGAAGTTGACAACAGTGTTTATCAGCTCATCAATGAGACACACATAGATTTTCCTAGAACTCCTAGTTTATGCATGGCCATTAATTAAAAGACTGCTTGAAAGGAATTGGTTGATCACCACCAAGCTAGTCTTCCGTGAAGCTAATAGATGCGCGGATGACCAGGCTTCCCTTGCAGCTTTTTTTCTCTTGGTCCCCACCAACTTCTTCAACTACCACCTGATTTAATGCTTTTACTTGACCATGATGCTAATGGGAATGGTGAAATTCCCATAATGATTTCCTTGTAGTTTGTCCCTTTTGTTTTCTTCTTCTTGTCATCCAAAAAATAAAAAATATTCTAACTAGATTAAGAATGATATAAGAAAGAAATGACGGAAAGCCTTCTTTCTCCGATTGTCCATTTTAAGAGCATGATAAATTAGTGTTGACTGGTAGTAGAAATGGTATGTTTACAGTGAAAATGGCATATAAATTGACACAAACCGGTGGCACTGGAATCATCGACTAGAACCCCACCTTCACTATGGAAGGAAATATGGCGTCTTAAAATTCCTGTTAATTATAATTATTAATTATAATTGATTTGATTTAATTTTATTTTGAATATTTGTTGTAATTATTTTAGGTTTCTCTTTTTCCCTCTTTAGTTTTCTCTTTTTTAGGAATTCTTATTGATATTCTTTAATTGTAATTATTCCCTTAACCTCTTATTCTCGTATATATTACTCTTTGTATAGTGAAGATAACCAAGCAAGTTTTTTACAATTACTTATGAGTTTCTCTCTCTTTTTCTTTCTTCTAAATCTGTCAATTCCCAATAAAGTCAAGCATTTGTTTGGTGACTTTGTAGATGTGCTGTGGCCACTAAGGAAAATTTATGGAAAAGAAAATGCGGCACCAATCCTAACTGTGTCATATGCCAAACAGATGTTGAATCGATTGAACACAAGATGCATGTTTGGCTGTGATTGGATTTGTATGTATGGTTTGGTTCTAGTTTAAATTTGCAGGTGGAGATATAACCATGGTATAGATTTGAGCTGTGGCTATTTCATGTTTTGCAGCAAAGTGGATCAAATGACTGGCATAAGGCAAAAATAGCGATGTTGTCATGGTATACTTGGAAAGCTCGAAATTCCTATGTGTTTGAACAACATATGGTAGATCCAATCAAGGAAATTGGCTGTGCAACGAGTTCTTTGCAGGAGTTCTTGCGTGCAAATAGATGGGAACATCAGCCTGCTGCCTACTCAGATGAGGGAGTGATCGGATCTCACATTGATGGCTGGACCTTCCCTTCACCTCAATCGTTTAAAATCAATGTGAATGGAAGTTACCAGACTGAGGGTCGGGCAAGAATTGGAATTAATTACAGTGACCACTCTAGTGATGTATTATAATTGCTCAGTTTGGAATGTCGAGCTAGTTCTCCAATAATGGCGGAAGCATTGGCAATGAAGAATGCCTTCAAGTAGCAAAATAGAGGAACTTTACCCCGGTCACTATAGAATCAGACTGCAGATAGGTAATTCAAGCTGCTCATGGTGAAATCATATATCCTGAATGGGCCTCATTGGGAATTATGGAGGATACATATTGCACATATAGGTTCGTTAATGCCAAATTTAGTGTCCATATTTAGTACTTGGTAGTATATCGAATAGGATTGTCATCAATAAAAAGATATCTGTGATTTTTACAAAAGAAAATGTTCTTTAACGGCAAATTGTAATATTATGTGGGTCCTTCGTGAATCTAATAAGGCAGCTAATTGGCTTCGTAAATATGATCATGGGAGAACGAGTACTATCGATTGGGTGTCTAACCCGCCATCATCCTTAGTTTTGTTCTTAGTGGTGATCTTAGAAAAGCTAGACTAGGTATAGTACGTATGAACTTGTATAAACTTTGCTGTTATTTTCTATTTATATTCGAAGTAGTTGTTTTTGGCGGAAAAAAAAAAGAGAAGTTTATGCTTCTGAAGGCAAAGTTTGCCATGTCAGCAACCTTTTTGATTGTTTTCTTTGCTTAAAACCGCTTGTGGGTTGTTAATCTTGTCATCTATGGATTAATATTTTCTCCACTAAATATAAGAAGGCGATAATGATCTAGACGAAATTAAAGTACGTTTAATTAAGTAAAATATAAATGAATATTAATTTAATTTTTGGGAAAATGACACTGAACAAAATTTTTAATTATTGCCATTTTAGGATAAAAATTTGAAAATGACAGAAATAGACCATAGTTTCAAATTAATTAAAATTTTAAGTAGAAAATAACCTAAATACCATTGTTAAAAAGTTTTATATCCAATATCTGTTTTTTATTACTTTTTCTCCACAATTTGACACTGAACTTCTCCAATTTTACATTGAACACATTATCATAATGAAACAATTTAATTGAGGAAGTTTAGTGTAAAATCGTGGAAGTTGAGTGTCAAATTGTGAAATATGAGTAGTAAAATGCGGAAGTTGAGTGTAAAATGTTGAGAGTTGAATTTTTTAGTGTATCCAGTGTAAAATTGGGAAAATTCAGTGTCAAATTGTGGAAGAAGAATAGTAAAAAACAGATATTGAGTGTAAAATTTATTAACATAGGTAATTTTCTATTTAAAATTTTAATTAATTTGAGACTATGATATTTTTTCTGTCATTTTAAATTTTTTATCCTAAAATAATATTAATTAAAAGTTTTGCTATTTTTTCTTAATTTTTTGACTTATTTATTTATATTGAAAATAAGAGGGGAATAATTAACGTACAGCAGAAACAATGGCTAAAAATGACATGCCCTGGTATGATTGGGTACAATAGAAAGAGGCGGGCAATACACAATTGTAACTTGCGTAGGGAAGAAGCTACAAAAAAGGATTAAAGTAAAAACAGGGGAAGAAAGGATTCAGATTTTGTAAGTTTTTTGGGGTAGAATTTTTTTTTCGGGTTAGTGATTGACTGTAGGGATGCAGTCGCTCTTTTTTATTTAAAATTATTTTTTTAATTAAGATTTTTTATCTTTTTAACAAGTAAACTTGTTAAAAAATCATATATAAAAATCTAAAATAGAGAAAACAAGAATTATGTTAATTATTTTCTTAAAATTAAATAATAAATTATTAGAAATAAATAATATGTGCCTGGAAATTTCAAAACCACTTTATCCCTAAAAATTGGAATTTTTTAAGTTTTTCTAACATTATTTTAAAAAGAAATTTGGACATTTATTCACATATTTTATGTGAGTGTATCCACAGCAGCAAATCATTACCAGTGGAGTATCCATATCCGCTTATAGATTTGATTTGACATTTAGTCACATATTTTAAATTTGATTTGATTAGATTACGAAGGGACCTCTGGTTTCGGCTTCAGCAACCCTGGGGAGTGCTGCTGACTAGCTTCTCAGCTTTCACGTTATCAACTTCCACCTTCCCGCTCTAATATAAACACAAACATTTTCGCCCCAATTCAATACAGCCTCAGACAAAGAACACATTACCTGATAATGAAGTACGCGCTGATTACCGGTGGAGTGGTGAGTGGCCTGGGCAAAGGCGTCACAGCGAGCAGCATAGGGGTCGTGCTCAAGGCCTGTGGTCTTCGAGTCACTTCCATCAAAATTGGTTCTTTGCCTCTTTCCTCTTCTCATTATTTGTTCGTCTGCCCTTTCTTGCAATGTAGTTCTTTCCTTTTGAATCATCGTCTTCATTGGTATTTTGATTAGTTTGAATCCCTCCTTTCTTCACCGTGATTGATTCGTGGTGTGTCTTTTCTTGAATAATCTTTCTCTGCTATTGCTTAACTGCTTATTGAGGAAGTTCTGTATGTAGATTATGCTTCAGAGTACTTCTCTTTTATTCAATTGATTTCCTGTTAAGGCTGTTTTCTGTATGTACTGTTTGATTCTGTCTACTTTTCTTTTCATTCTCATTACTTGTTTGTTTCCCATACGGATATATCATAAAACTAAATAATTTGCAACATCCTCACGCATCTGTTCTCTATACTTTTTACAGATCCCTACCTGAACGTAGATGCTGGTACCATGTCTCCATTTGAACATGGAGAAGTTTTTGTTCTTGACGATGGTGGAGAGGTTTCACTCCTTCCATAATATATCTATCCGTACCTGAATGTACTAAGGTGATATAAATATTTGACTTGTGAACTTCGTTGCTTTTCTTGGAAGGTTGATCTGGATTTGGGAAATTATGAGCGCTTCCTAGATGTCACACTTACAAAGAATAACAATATCACCACCGGAAAAATATACCAGGTTCTTTTATATCTTCCATGAACGAATAACCCACTGGAAAATGAAATTAAATTTACTCCATTCTTTTCTTGACGATTATCATCTCTGGTTTCTGCTCAGTCTGTTCTTGAGAAAGAACGCAAGGGCGATTACCTCGGACAAACTGTTCAGGTGACGCGCATTTTATAATTAATTGCCATAATGTGTTGCTTCTACATACTCATATTGTATGGATTAGTAGTTTACTGAGTTTTGGGGATGTTAATACAGGCGGTTCCACACATCACAGATGCCATAAAAGATTGGATTGAATCAGTTGCTGTGGTTCCAGTGGATGGGAAGGAGGGACCAGCAGATGTATGTGTGATTGAGCTTGGAGGCACTGTGGGTGAGAATTTTGTAAAATGGAGATGCTTCTTTTTCAGCTATGCTAGCTATCTTGGTCAATTCATCATGTGGGAGTATATTTTTGTTTTTATAGGTGACATTGAATCTATGCCATTTATTGAGGCTTTACGGCAATTATCCTTTTCCGTGGGTAAGTTCGATGTAGAATTCACTTTTAGAATACTATTACTCATACAGTAATTTCCTATATGCATACTATTTTGAGCCATGGATTTGTTTTATAGATTCTTTGGTTCATCTTTCTATATCATGACCAGTAGAGCCTGCTGACAAACACATAAGAACCATACCTTAAGTTTTCTTCATTTTCTATTTGGCTGTGAAATGTTTTTTGTTGGAGCATAATACTTTTTTCTTTCTTCCTTTTAATTTCTTTGTTCATTATTCCTTCCCAGGGCATGATAACTTCTGTCTTATCCATGTTAGCCTAATACCAGTCGTGGTTGCTGTAGGAGAGCAAGTAATGTTCAATTGCCTGTGTATCATAGTTGCCAACTATATTAGTATCCGTTAATTGTTTTTTCTCATGTTTGGCTGCTACATTGTGGTTCAGAAAACAAAGCCCACACAACACAGTGTCAGGGAATTGAGAGCATTGGGTTTGACTCCTCATCTTCTAGCATGTCGCTCTACAGAGGTATGTTGTTACACCATTCAGTACCTGGATGACCTTAATAACATTAGTCTAGGTAACATTGTTTAACATTTTTGTTCCATTCATACAGTTTGAATGTAGACAATATACTGTACAAGTGCTAATATTATTTTGGCTTTCTAGATAGCATCCATTCGTGTTTAGTTGATGAAAACTATAACTATAGAAATTTTAAACATTCAATGTAACTGTTTTGCTTGGATTTCGAAATAGCTGTATATATTTCGTTTAGAAAATGATTGGAAGATGACTTAAGCTTGATTTTTAAACTGTCTTGTTGCCTTATCAATTCTATCATTAGACTGCAATAATATAGTTTATTTCCTTGTGCTTATATTTCTTCTCAGAAGAACTGGTGTGGAATCTTTTGTGCTTTTGAAATGCATTTTTCAGTTTTATGTCTTTAATGTTAGACTTTATTATATAGTAAGTAAAATATTTTGTTATTGAATATGGCAGCCTCTATCGGAAAATGCCAAGGATAAACTCTCACAGTTTTGCCATGTGCCAGTAAGTTGCTGGTGAATTTAGCTTTGAGCTTGGTGTTTCTCGAAGCAAGGTTTATTTCTTATCTTATAGATGCCTGAAAAGAAAGTTACTGATCTTATATTTTGTGTATGATCTACACAGATTGATAATATTCTGAACATCCATGATGTCCCAAACATTTGGCACATTCCTCTCTTACTTAGGGTGGGCTTTCTAACCATTTTTTTGGTTGTACTGACTCTTGGCTTCTTTATGTATATACTATCTAATTATCTTCTTGATGATTGGCAACTATTGTCAGAACCAAAATGCCCACCATTCAATTCTAAAGCAGCTTGACCTACTCAGGTGAGCTTTTGCTTTGCCCTTTACATCTATCACTTAACTTGAGTGTGTGCCTTTCTAGAACCTCTTGCCTCAAGTGTTTTATAGGCCTTGTACCTCGAATGTGCCTTTCACATTTGACTACCTTGAGTGAGATGTATAATCATTCTAATTATAGATGATACTACAGTATCTTATGTAGGATTTATTCTTAATTACTACGATGACACTGCATGGAGCTAAGGCTTTCTTTTTTTCTGGCATATTAATTTGATAACAAAAAATGCTAATTTATTTCATTTTAATGTTTTGTTTCAGCATTGCTATGCCTCCTGACTTACGGAGTTGGACGAAGATGGCTGAGACTCATGATAATCTTACTGATTCTGTCAGTACCATGATGTTGAGTTTGCGGTGATCTTTTTGTATGTATGTTATGTCTATTGTGCAAGAGAATGAGAGCACTATGACAATATTTACAGGTCAGAATTGCAGTGGTGGGGAAGTATGTTGGCCTAACAGATTCATATTTATCAGTTAAAAAGGTGTGTTATAGCTTTTATTCTGTTTTTAAGATGAACAAGAAAATGTAAATAATTTAAATTTCAAATTTAAAATAATTTATTTAGCTATCAAATTAATTTTTCAATAAAATAGATATTTTTTCTTCATGAAATGCACAGAAAAAAATAATAATTTAGTAATTCCTCGAAGATTACTCCCTCTAGTCCCATATATAGAGTGTTTTGTAGAATAAATTTTTGGTCTACATTATAGGGTGTTAAGTATGATTTTTCCATTTTACCTCTGTCATTACTTCCTAGTCCCTACACTTAATGGGCATGATGATGAAGCATTTAATAAAGTTAAAAATGGAAGTTTTGATTCTTTTTTCGCAAATTTCAAATGTTAAAAGAATTTCTTAATATGCGTGCATTTTATACAAAATATCTTATATATGGGGCTGAAGGGAGTATATTTATTTTTTTGACATTTAAATCCTAATGAAATATGTGAAAAGATATTGAAGAATAGAAAAAGGTTGCATGGAATCCGAAAATAGCTGTGTCATTTATGACTTATGTCTAGTGTAACTTCCTCTTGTTTTTATATTTTATATTGTTAACTTACTGAGTACAAATAGTGGTACGATTGTAGCATTCATACATTTGTTTATATATACATATTTTTGTTCCTATTCTTTCCATAATATATCTTACATTTTCTCTAGCAATAGTCTGTTTATTGTTCTTGGATTTGAACATGATGATTTGTCAGGGAAAAACTAAGAAATGAGTCTTGACACTTGCCAACCACTTGCTATGATTCAATAGAATGGACTATGTAGTGTGTTGTTCTCTTTTGGAATTGCAGTATGCTAATTAAATAGTCTTCATTACGGTTGATCTGCTTACAGGCTCTTCTGCATGCTTGCACTACATGCTCATTGAGGCCATCAATTGACTGGATTGCAGCTTCTGACCTTGAAGAAGATAGTGCGAAATCGGTAGTGATTTCCTTCAAATTGCTTCTGAAGAAGTTGTTTTACCAGCCATTCTTGGGGTAGTCAGCTTTATTTATTTTTTGTTTTATTACTCATCTAGACACCAGAAGCGCATGCTGCTGCATGGGAGACTCTGAGGGTAAGCTTTACTTGAAATATTATATTTTTCCTTCTATGCCTCTTTCTTTTCTTGCAATGGCCTTTACATAACACTTTTACTGTTTTCTATAAGGTGTTAGTTGATTCCTTGTAAGTAGTAAGAGTGGCATAAAGTGACATATCCTTCATGATTGCTTATATATATATGTATTATGTATATCCTACAAGACAGTTAATAAATTGAAATTATTAGGCGACTTCAGCTTTAGTATCATCAAAAGCTTTTGATACTTGCAGAGGGCAGCTTGTGTGTTGGTCCCTGGTGGATTTAAAGGTCGTGGTGTGAGAGGTATGATTCTAGCTGCCAAATATGCCAGAGAGAACAATGTTCCATATTTGGGAATTTGCTTGGGAATGCAGATTGCTGTGATTGAGTTTGCAAGATCAGTGAGTTTAATTTCTGTCTTATGTTGTGCTTGGCCCTGTTTAACTATTCGTTTTCATATGGCAATTTAATTTAATGTTGCTCCTTAGGTTTTGGGTTGGGAAAGGGCAAATAGTGAAGAGTTTGATAAACACACGCCAAATCCTGTTGTGATTTTCATGCCTGAGGTACACATTGGTGCCCCCTTTTCTCCCTTCTTGTGTCAATTAGAAAAATATTCCAGGTCACTAGGTATAGTTAGTCAATGGATGTTATTATAATACATGTTTGCTTGCAGGGTTCAAGAACACGCATGGGAAATACCATGAGGCTAGGATCTCTTAGAACACTACTCCAGACGCCTGACTGTATTACTTCCAAGCTGTATGTGATCTTTCCATCTCCCTCTGCAGTTTTGATGATAAACTAATTAAGATCATGTCATTTAGCCCATTTCAGAACATGGATAAAAGAAATCAATATAAAACATACTTACAAACTAAAGGATTCTATTGCGCTTATACTTCAAAAACAAAGACATACCCATATTTCACGATATATATTATTAGTTTTTCTTTTAGAAAGAGTTCTATAAGCTTGCCGACATTCTGTGCTCCTAAACACTAGGTACCGCAATTCAGAGTATGTGGATGAGCGGCATCGACATCGACATGAGGTCGGCTTTTAGTTTTAAGAGAGAACATGACATGCGTAGTTTGTGAATATTAATTCAGCAATGTCATAGTGCAGGTAAATCCTGATGTTATTGGAACATTAGAAGAAGGTGGGCTAAAATTTGTTGGAAAAGATGAAACTGGAAAGCGAATGGAAGTAAGTTTTCGAATTGTATGTTGTTCAATGAGATGCAATAGTAATTAATTATGAAGTTGATGATAAAATTGTATTTGTCATCCTGCTTGTTTTTCTGCACAGCGAATGGTTTTATTTCTGCACAGCGAATGAAATTCTTGGTTTTGAACAGATCCTAGAGCTTCCAAGCCATCCATTTTACGTAGGAGTGCAATTTCATCCAGAATTTAAGTCACGGCCTGCTAAACCCTCTGCTTTATTTCTAGGTACTTGTGGTCGCTAATCTTTAGAGAAAATGATTATTACGCATCCAACTGATTATTTCATTATGGAGTCTCCAATTTATGGATTGCTAATTCTTAATCTAATGCTCTCCCTATAGGTCTGATTTTGGCTGCCACGGGGAAGTTGGAAGCCCACATCAGTGGTTATGAAAATGGAAGTTAACGTACAAATACAATCTTCTGCTATTTTGAGAATGCCACAGTATTTTGTTTTACAATATAATATGATTTTTTTAACTGGAAAAAAAGTTGGGATGTGAAGGGTTTCCCCGGCGTTGGAGTATATATGCAGCTGCTCCAGATTCGTTTTGCAGGCCTCCCTCATAGCTGTGTCTCAGGTTCAATATGTTAATTATTAGATATGCCGTTAGGATCTTTTGACTTGGATGGACTCAGACTAATTCAGGTAAGTTTGAGTATAACCATGGAGAATGCTTTTCCAATGAGTATTTAATGCATACTTTTTCTATTCTTATAAAAGGGTTATTCATAACTTTATCTCTCAGGTGATGAAATTGTGTAAGAATATGATGAGAAATATGAGCTCATTGCATTTTAGTTCCTCTAATATTTAGCTTCTAGCGTCTTTTTTTTTTTGTTTTACCAATATCAAATGAAAAAACCACCTAACTTGGGTGGCTTCCAAGTAGAGCTTGTAACTTCACAAGGAAACATTTTTTTTAAGAACAAGTATGTACACAGGTGGAAGAAATATCTAAATTATTGGCTTAACATTTTGTATGCCTATCTTGTAAATTTACCCTTGAACACAATATGAAGATTTAGATATTGTTCAATTGGTTTGTACTTGTTCCAATCTTAGAAGTTTAGAGAAATTGGTGTGGATGTTATGTATTATAGACAGCAGTTTTCTACAATAACTCGTATAGATATATAGATTTGTATTCATCTTTCTAGTTTACTTTATACATTAATTGCTGTTTTATTTCATTTTAAAAACGATAATGATATCTTCGGCCCAAAGAAAAATGATAAAGATATAGGACTTATTTGATTCGTGTTTCCGAAATAGTTTTTCTATTTTTGGAAACAAAAATTAAAAAATTTGTTTGATAAACCTGTTTTTTATAAACTGTTCTGAAAAACAGAAAAATAAAAAAACAGAAAATTCAGAACAACTTTAAGTTATTTTGTAGTTTTTGTTCTGGAAAACAAAAGAAAAGGTGAAAAATACCCACCTTATTAATGGTAAAGTTATAAATTTTTTGAATAACTCATCTATTACTCACTAGTTATAATTTTAAGAACAATCATTCAAACAGATTTTTTTATTTTTTTATTTTCAAAACTTATTCTCGAAATCAGTTTTACAAAACTGTTTTGAGAACAAGAAAATAGGAAACACAAAACATTGTCAAACAGACCTATATGCTCCCTTTGATCTTCTTCTCTTGAAAGTCATGTGTATATGGTATCACATAACAGATCGTATTGATTCTCCCGTTAGAACGTCGTAAGGTATTTTTGGCATCTCTTTGAAAGGAAAAAGGACTCTTCTACCAAGAGAATTGAAAAGTTCATATTTATTTGACTGAATGGTAAATACTCGAACTCCGCTGTAGTTCTGGGTATCTACAAAACTCGGCAAAATCTGTGGACTTAAAAAATTCCAACATTGCTTCTTAGACCCAAGATAACTACCTACCCCCATCTCTTGCCACCTCCATTATCAACATTATCGCGACTCAACTGCTGACGATGCTTCTCTCATTGCGCCATTAATCTGTTTCTTGAAAAAGTAGACCTATATGCGTTTGATATATGCCACGTATATCATATTTATATATATGTATATCTATTTGTATTATTTTGTGTTCATTTATATTGTTTCAAATTTTTATAATAAAATAAGGATATTTAAAGTTGTTATAAATATTTTATAGTTTATTTTAACTTTTATACTATGATTTATAGAATATTTAATACTCCCTCCGGTCCCTATTATAAGATGTTTTTAACTACCGCACGTGGATTAAGAAAAGTTGGTTACAGTCTAAAATTAATGAAAAAGATTTCTGACATTTCCATTTTATCCTTAAGGAGAGAATAAAAATACATTAAATAGGAGGATAGAGAAGTTAATTGAGATTTGTAATGAAAGCATTTAATATGGGTAAAATTGAGACTAAAATTAAATTTATTACTTAATATCTTATATTTTGGACCAGACAAATTTAATTTTTTAAATAACACCCTATAATAGGGATTGGAGGGAGTACCTATTTTTTTTTAATGAGTGGGTTTATTAATTATATATATGAATAATTATATATAAAAATAATTATATAAATAATATTATATATATATATGTAAATATCCCTATAACCAGATGTTAAAATTATAAAAATCATCATATTTTTCGTAGTTGATGGACATTCCTATGTACCTATGTTGGTGCTACATGGATTCGGGTGGAAATTGCGGACACGTTGTGACTTGAGTGGAGAAAGGGACAAAGGCAACATGGTAAATTTGGGTATAGAAATGCGAGCTGTGGGCAGTGCTAATTTTTTTTTATAAATTTTTAGATTATTAATTATTTTATTTCTAAAATTTCTTTATTTATGAATGAAATTGGGGCGATTATTTAAATTTATGGTATTTATTAAAGATAAAGATAAAAATCACATCAATTTTAAGATAATTTTAATAATGTAACAGATTTTTTTTAATTCTAATAAATTTGTTAAATATAACTTATATTAAAAATGAAATGAAATAATATAAAAATTACTTTTACAGGATCCACATATTAGAAATGGGACGCATTATTATATGCCTATATCTTTCCTTATTTTATAAAACTTTAGGTTCTCCTCACTAAATTTATGGGATCCATGCCCGGCTATAGCCTGTACGCCCACTTGAATACACACTGCATTTGGTCGGATCTTATCGGAATATTTGCTTAATTGTGTTAAAAAATAGTAACAGTTGTGCCAATCAGAGGAAGGAGATCCGAAGCTCCCAATGTCGTTGAAACATGGAATGGAAGGGGCTTGTTCTCGTGTCGCTTTCTGATTGGTCCACTATGTTTCCCCCTCAAACCGTGTCGTATGGTTTTATTTAGTTGACTATGTTTTTTTTGGCCCATACTTAGTTGACTACGTTTACAGATAAATGATGAGCTGTAAAATGAAATCTAGGTGGCATCAATTGATTGAGAAACAGTATATTAAAAATTTAGATAACTGTATATATATATATATAAGTCTTTTAGTCTTTGTAAAGTACGTAATTTCCAGTGTGAATTAAGAAATTTCTTGTTATTGCTAATTAACAAATTCACAATATATATTAGGGGAATATTGCCACCAATTGTTTAACAACTAATTGCGCGTGTATGGACTTGCAAGCCTTATTTCATACCAAACCAAAAAGTCAAGGGTCAAAAAGTATTAAGTTGGTAAAATAATATTCCACATGTTATAAACTTCCTTGAAATGTTTCTCTCCATAAATAGCCACACGCCAATAACTAATATTCACGAAATTAAATTTCCATCAAAATTCGTGATATTTCCATGTGAAACCGCAATGCGTCGGTGACTTTTCAATATGAGAAGAAGATTTAATTCGAGGCAAACCATGAAACGAGTATGGTCTCTCCAATATGCTTCCATTTATATAAACTAACCCTTCCTCCTTTATTTTCATTCCAAAATCTCTCTTTCTAAGTACATTGCTCTCTCAGTTTCTCCATAAATTTTCTTGCTGGTTTTTCCCAAACATGGAGCCAATTAGGACACGAACCCTAGAGGTCACTGTTATATCCGGTGAGAACCTTTGTGTTGATCGTAATCCGGTGACGGAGAACACGTACGTGGTGGTCCGGTCGGAGTCCATAAAGTGTTGGAGCACAAAAATGGCGAAGCAAGGAGTGGAGAGCTCAAGCACCTTATGGAAGGAGAAGTTGATGGTGGAGATGCCATTGCATGCAAAGTCTATTACGTTGGAGGTTCAGTGCAAGACGTCGAAGGGTATGGTTCGATCTATTGGGTTGGCTAGAATAGCGATTTCGGAAGTGATACCTAAGGAAGATGAGGTATGTTCGGAGGTGTTGAGCTTTAGATTGAGAAATTGGGAAGGGAGGAGAAGTGGGGTTATCAATTTCTCATTGAAACTGAAGAAGGAAGAAGAAAAAGATAAGGAAGTTATGGTGAGTTCTGGGGGCGCATTTGGAATTGGAATGGATCATCATCATGAGATGAAATCAGGGGCTAATAATGGAATTGTCACTGGGATTCCTGTTTGCTGGATCCACCCTGGCATTCATGTTTGAAGAATCAAGTTACAATTATTTTTCTTGATTTCATCCAAAAGAGTTGTATTTTTTTTTAGCATTAATGTGTCTATTTTATACCTATAACACACCTACATTTATATTATTTTTCCCTTGAAAATATTGAGTTTTGATATGTTTTTAGCAGGATTTTATATAATATGAGTATATTTGAATTTCAGAAAAATTTTGAGGAGTTTTGAGTATAAAATATGAAGAAAAACAATCAAAGACGAGTCGATTTAGTCATAATCAATATCCCAACCCACCCAAGGGTGAGGAGGCGTGAAGAGCAAAGTTTTTGAGCTGGCCTGGCACCGGGTCAACTAAAGAATCATACCAGAGGGCATTGGGTAAAAAGTAGGGGGAGAAAAAATAAATAAATGTAGGACCTAGTGCCGGATGAACACAAATTCCTTCCATATGGCGTTGAGTGATGTTGTTTAATTAAGACGTTTTCCCAACCTGATCAATAGGCAGTGCACAAGTTCTATAAATATAAGATTTTATGGACGTATTAGACACAATCACTTATTCTAAAGCCCTAGAAAAGTTATTATGAAGTTTCTAGAGCTTAGAAAGAGTATTTTGATGGTAGATCTAAACAAATTGAAGGCATAGTAAGACTGGATTATTCTATTCATCTACTACTTCTTTTTCTTTAGTTTTTGTTATAATATTTTGGGGGATTGTTATTGTTTTGTTATTGAGGATGATATCTTTGCGTAACTAATTCTCTAATTAGGGGTAAGGATATAGTCTAATTGGAATTGATTAAAGTTTTACTCTGAGATTATGACTTTTGTTCTTGATTAAATTCTTTCAATATCTTTATATTCAATTATATCAATATCTTTTGTGCTTCATTGCCAATTTTGTGACTGGCCACCATAAGATTCATTTTGTGGGTAAGTTTGATAGGCTGAAAGGTGAAGGGCAAATCTAAATCTAGAGAGATAAATATAAACAACAATTCTAGAAATAGAATTAGGTATTTATGGTGACTTTAATTATAACTTCAAGATTTAATTAGGGATTTTGGTTATACAAGAGTGAATTAAAACCTAATTAAATACAGATTAATTGACTGATAGGTAATTAGGATAAATTAAAAATAATTGTCATGATAAATAAAAAAAGAGTCAATTTAAGAGCAAACCTTAGTTATTCCTGGAAGGTAAAACTCAGTTCCCTACCGCTTGTAGTGATTGAATTAAATTCAACATATTTGATTTTCTATATTATTTCTACTTTTATTTTAATCTTTACTTGACTTTTTACAAATTGTTCTTTTTAACTAAAATTGATTAACTGAGTGAACCATAAGCTCCATTGGATTCGACTTTTGAAATACTTCAGGATATTATCTATTACTATGATCGACCTAGTATACTTACAGGATCCCGATCAAGCACTAAAGATATTATCAAGTCGATAGTTTGAGACCAATCTCTTCGCGGCCTAGAGATTATCGAAGTGTATTTTACCTCTTTCAATAAAGTTTTTTCCATACATATACTCAGGGATCGAATTCAGAAGAACATACTTAAAAGATCCAACTATCTACCAATTGTATTAGGACTTTATTGTTGTTGCGGTTTTTTTTTAATTATAGGAATAGGAATTATTGGATTGAATTTTGTAGGAATAATTCAGAATATTTTTTCTCATTAATTTAGAGACACATGATCTCTTACATAGTTGATTAACAAGTTTTACTAGATAATGCCATTGTAACGCACGAGTTGATTTTTAAGTAGCAATGCCAATTTACATTTCGATCTCTTTTCAACCGTCCGTTTGTGTAATTGGAGATGGATATGTTGATAGATAGGTCTCATTTGGCAAGTGGATTTCACTAATGTATATATTTCCTTCTAATTACGAAAACTGCATAATTTGAGAAGATTCTGATAATGCCAATACATTTATGTTCACCTTTAAAATATTGTAAATTTGTGACGAAGACTCTCTCGCAACTAAAAAAAGAACGAAAATAAAAAAATAAAACGATGTGAAGGAAGAACGAAAAATACAAGTTCAATTAATTAATCTAGTAGATTTATAAAATTATTTTTAATTCTCTATTTCAGCTATTGATCTGAATTACCGAGAAGTGCACGCCTCTAAATTCAAAGCAACTTCCTCCTAATTCAAATCTTTTTAAAACTTGGGCCAAGTCCTTCATAAACGATATAAGGTGCGTTTGGTTCTCCATTTTATAAAATTAAGTTAAGATAAATGAGGTTTGTAAAAATGAAGTTTAGATAAAGTAAGTTTATTGGAAGTTATTATGTTTGAATATTCTTTTTGTAAAAGTAAGTTTTGACAAAAAAATTGTTTGGATGATAAGGGTTAAAAGTACTTTTAGATGTATAATATAGAGTAAATTTATTTCTCCTTTTCCAAAACCCACGTTTTGTTAATGGAAAAGTAACTTTTCCCCTCCTTTTCCAAAACCACAGTTTAACCCACTTTTTATTTTTCAAAAAGTCAGTTTGTGTTTCACATGTGTTTGGCCAAACACATCTTTTACAAAACCATGATTGAAAACCATGATTACATTTTGTAAAAGGAGAACCAAACACACACATAATATTTTACAGCTTATGGTCAATATTGTAAGAAAAAAAGAAAAAAATAGCCTCAAGTCAACTAAATTGTAAATTAAAGTCAGGGAATTTTATTTTTCAATTTGATAGGTGGGTACGGTTGCAAATTGCCGCCAGGGGTTATGGAGTATAAAAGATATATTTTATTTGAGCAAATTTTTTATATATTTATTTAAATTAATACAACTAATTATCATTATTATTCATAAAAAAATAACATAATATTTAAATTTTATAATTTATATATTACTAATTAATAAAATAATATATATTTTTTAATATTTTAAATAAGACAAAAGGAAAAAAAAAAAAAGGAAACGGGCTAATTGGGTTGACCTGTAGCCTGCCATGAACCGGGCCTAAACTAGTTGAGCCCAAAAAGCCTAAAGTTTATTTTGATATCAAATATTAAAGCCCAATCCATTAATTTTTTTCAAGTTTTTTGGAACGACTTATCAGATTTAGCTCGTTTTATTGGCTCTATTTTCAAAAAGTTAGATTTAACTTAGAAGTTAAACTTTCTAAGCAAAACCTTAAGAAATTTTACTTTTCAGGTGTTTTGTAATAGGTTTAAAAAAAACCTATAATTTCTTCAAAAATTATTAAATAAAAAAGCATTTATATTATTAACATTAAAATATAATATATTTATTTGAAAAATAATTTAAATTTTCCAAAAAATAAAAAATTAACTAAATATTTGTCATGCATGAACTTTTTGAAAAATTAACTTCTCAATAAGTATATTAAGTGATTTCATAGTGTACCATAAATTTGTAAAACATCTTTCTATTCACCAAGTATAAATATTTTTTTATTATTAATGGTGATTAGGTTGAGTGAAATGAACTCATTATCCCTTAAATAAAATTGTATATTCAAATATTGTAAATAGAACAAACCCAACCATGTTCAAATCAAAACGTATAATATTGGATCCTTGATAGTTCTACTAAAAAAATCAATAATCATTTACAAATCATAACAAAGACGGCTTTTCACATGAACTTTGTGCATTTTTCTTTTAAGATTTTTCTGAAGATTTATGTTTAGTTTATTCTTTGGCTCACCCATTCCATTCCCATTGTGACCAATCAATATTCGTGAAAAAAAAATAAAAATTGTGTATATATTTAAAGTTAGGTTTGCCTATGACCCAATGCCCTACCCAATATATGACCTGGCCAACCTGAAGTGACGAAGTAAGATTAATTAATTAGCAATTGGAAATCATCTCCCACGTGATGATTTCTAATTAGCAAAATGCAATGGTGATATGCCCAGGTGAAAAATATAATATAATATACATATAATTTTAAAATAAATTATAATATGAAAAATAAAAAATATTATGATTTTTATATCTAAATAGAAAAACCAAAAGAGAAAAGAATCATAATAATGATACCAATAGATTGAGCTATAAGTATATAACGGAAAGAGTTCGGTCTCCAACTGAAATTGTTTTTGGCAAGAATTATACTGAAAATTATTTTTGCGATGCAAGTTGTGATGGAATATGATATGTGTGTATGACTCTTAATATTGAAACTCTAAGTACCTAATAAATTGTGGCAAAAAAAAAAAAAAACCTAACAAATAATTCCATTTCCGTCACTGAACTGAATATCCATTACATTTCTCAGCTTTTTGATTATTTGCGTGGAACGCTGAAAAAAAGCAGTACATGCGTGGAACTTCACTACATATGAAAATGTTTAAAATGTTGACTTGGAAATTTCAGAGTAATACCAATCTAGCCACGCCATTCTAAAATTAATGTTGTCTGACCCGTTTAATCTTAACTATAGGATGAAGCAAATAATTAAAAATTATCCGTACTTTGTGATGTCGTTTTGAAAATGAACATTAACAAGTGAAATTACACAAGCAAAGTGGTTTCAAAGACAAGTGTCGTTTGAACCACATCAATTTAGACAGGCATATCCACTTAACAGATTTCCTACAGATTTATAGGTGTTTATTTTTCTCAATATAGTTTGGAGAAACAATGATAATTTAATTTTACATTGAAATCTAAATGGCTGCTCATGATTTATAAATAATGCACCTTATAATAGATTTTATATTTTATATTGAATATTAACATATTAATATTAACTTTGATATTAATAATATTCATGTTGATGATAAAATTAGTTTACTATATATTATATTTTTTTTAAATAGTTAATGTCATTTCTGTGCATCACACGGACGATTAGATATTTAACGGGTAAAATATTCAATAATCTTGAAAAATGAAGGAGCTATATATAGTTGTTTATGTATGATAATATCATCAATATATATCTTATAAATTAAAGTGGGTCTTATTGCACATAATTCAAAATTAGCCATACTAGTTATATATATTTTATATTGACATTAGTATTAGTATTACTGTTGATAATTTGTAAAAAGTCACAATTTTTTTTTGCCACCAAAGAAATGTGCAATTCATAAATTATGAACATGATAACTTTCTAATATGAGTTCTATACCTTTATGACATAGCATTCGCCTGAAATCTCAGTCTCAAACTTAATTTAAAAATCAGTGCGTCATTTTTTTTTGAGAATTTTGCTATGACTTCGAGACTTAACATATATATATATATATATATATATAGTAATTAACTTAAGGGGATCCTATGTCCACCTACAACTCAACCTGAATTCGCCAACAAAAAACAGCGTTTAAAAAGCTTTGTAACCATCCGGTGCTAAATTAATACCTAAAACTTCATTTAGTTGAATTTGTTTTTCGAAGAATATACCATTTTCAATTGTGGAGTTGTATATAATTTGTACAGTAACCATATTTTCATTTCGTTTATACAATATGTGTAAACTGAAATTAAAATTTCAGGATAAACTTCCTCAGAAAATTCTTTCAGAGGCGATGAGGAAGAAATAAAATTTTCGAGAAATTTTAAAAGGTGTCCTTAGAAGCCCACAATGTACATAAATATATTCAATGTGCGTATTACTTTCTATACAATATATTGAGGCATCATTTAGTTTAAAATGGGAATGAGACAGGGAAAGGAAATTATAGAGAGAGCATTTGAGCCAAAAACATGTTTGGTATGACTGAAAAGAAAAAAAAGAAATCATGTTGCTTGGTCCATTTAATACCCATAATTGAAAAAAGAAAAGAAAAAAGATATGCAAAAAACTCAAATATCCTCACGTCACTTACAATTTATTTGCACGCCCCCATCCAATTTGAGACACCTGCAGAACATCAAAAAGATGATACGACAATTAATGTACAAAATGTAGAAGAATGACAAAAAAAAATAATAATAATAACGAAAGAAAGAAAATATTTTCAACTAGTGCAAATGCAGAAGATCCAGAAGAATAAAACATAAAATTAAAAGAACCCAGAAACTAAAAAAAGAAAATCCATTTTCCTATTGGATTGAAATTCTAGCATCCATCTTTGTTTGTTATTCAGCATCCATAAAAGCTTTTTGATCTTTTTGTTGACTAATATCTTCGGTAATAACTGTTCGATATCCAGTCACTAATTTGAGCTCTGACTAATTTAGATTATGTTATTGTTAGAGAAAATGTGGACAGATCCAATAGATCTAGCCCAAACCCATTTAACCTTTTCGGATATAACCATAAAAAACACATTCTCTAGAGTCTAGATCTTTAGTTTGTGAGAATTATAATGTCACAAATAAGGAAAACATCTACAACCAAACTTTCTCATCTATCATAATCAGAGTTAGAGTGAAGTAAAAGTTCCTTAAAGGAGACTCATTCTGCAAATTAAACACTATATTATATTTAAAACATGCATATGGGTGAAACTCCAAGAATACTCGATTTTCTCTAGAAAATTGTGAGACACTGACAAGACTTTTAGTGATTGCAGGAACACTCATCAAGATCAGATTAGCAGATCGAGGGACACAAAGATGAGGAAATTAAACAAATCCGACATTCATCACACTCAAAGTTGAAAACATATTCCAGAGTAATGATTGATCCAGATATAAATATTAACTAGGAAGAGTCAGGATATATGCTTGTACAGTTTAGTGAAAGACTTAGACATCCAAATATACGTGCAGTGATACAAATAAATGCTCATCTTAAAATTAAGGTCAATGTATAGAGACACTACTAACTATTTATACGACCATAGTCCAATTCATTAATTGGTGCTTTGAGACTTAAATGAATGCAAAAACCTGCAACTTTGGTTCTCATTGTAGAGCCTTTGAAAACTTAACCTTAAAGTTTTGTGTTCTAATGTTGGTAGCACAAAAAAAAAAAAGATGAATGCCAAAATCGTGGTATTAAATTATTGTTTTTACACAAATTCTTTGGTAAAGTGCAATCAATTAGAAGGCCAAGGCACATTACTTACGCTTGTCAATTTAAGGCATAACGTACAGTTCCACATATAAATAGTTGGAATAAAGATATTAAAAAAGAAAACCATCTCAACTTATCAGATAATATAGTACGTTAAATAAAATAAGATTGGATCTGCTGTTTGGTTGAAATGTCACATCTATAGCTTGAGGAAGTTTTTTATGAATTATATTCTTCGAAGGCATCAGGAAAAGGGAAAGGGTCTTCCTTCCTGCATATTAAAATAGAAATGTTCAACAGATAATGAAAAAAAGAAAAATTATTAACAGACTTGGTTAAAAATGTTAAAAAGTTTAAATATTTGTAAAGACTGAATTAAAAATTTGAAAATTAGTTTAAATTATGAGAACTTATTGTTGGAGAACTTTCAAACCAGCAAAGTCAAGTTTTTATGAAAAAAATGTGCTGCGTGATCATTGAATGATATTGAAGGACTGTTTTATTAAAAAACTATAGAAAGAAAGTAAACAAAAAGTTTAAATGTTTTGATGCAATGGCAAGTGATGGATCAAAATGAACAGTGGAGAGTTTTCTTAACCGTAATAAAATAGGAACACATGGACTTCACTGGTAAAAACATTAATTGCACTCACCCTGATCGGAGAGATCGTTGCGTACAAGTACAACAAACCCACCACAGGAAGATCATTAGAATAATACCGAAGATGATCAATTGACAATGATAGATCTTTTTTGTTTCCCTTGTCATTTAAGCTTGCAAGTGAAGGGCATGGAACCTCAATATTTTCTCATCGAGCTCATCCAATTTCTCGAAGTGGCGAATCGCTCTCAGAATTTCCCACCATCTTATATTGGAGCACTTGGAAACAAGCTTCATGCCATCTTCAAGCAACCTTTGTATTTTGGAGGTTTCTTGACGATGGTGTGTGCTATTCCATTTGCCATTTAAATTTTCTATCTCTGTAATGACTGGGGCCAACTCATTGAGCGTTTCATCCAGCTCCTCTAATTTTGTTTTGAACATAACGGAGTGCTTCACTCTTCCTATTTCACTCCTAAGTTTTTCAAACAAAACTCCTAGAGCAGCTTCAGCTATCAGATCTAACACCGTGTCTACCTTCACAAATTACCCTAAAGATCTGAAAAATCCCACAAAAACAACCCCAGAATGAGTACCTTCACTAATTACCCTAAAGATCTGAAAGATCCCACAAAAACAACCCCAGAATGAAGCCCCCCACCTCGTCTGATTTTATGCTCAATGGGATATCTATTCTCACCAATTTTTTTTGATAAAATATTTTTAACTATTTCACGTAAATTAAGAAAATTAATTATATTATTAAAATTTTAAAAATTAGAAATTTTTTTTATCCCTATTAATTAAAAAAATACAATCTTTATTAAATTAGGCTATCAATTATGATTACATAGGAAAATGTGTAAAACCAATTAAAACATAGATTGAGAAGATTACTCAAATCAAAATTAACCAATTAAATTTAAGTTTTACTACCCCAAAAATAGTTTTTTTTGACACCTAATAGTTGGCGGTTCTGGAGAAAAATGCCAACAAAAATTAGGCGGAGACTTTTATTGGCGGTTCTAGAAATAACCACCAACAAAAGTTAACCTTTTCTTGGCGGTTAACCGCCAACAAAAATTTATCTTTACTTAATAAAATGTCAACTTTTTCTTGGCGGTTATAGAAATAAGTTATAGAAATAAACGTCAACAAATATCTTAGCAATTTATTTTAAAAAAAGCACAAGGTACAGATCAATAAGTATAGCCATTGATAAAAACAAATCCAACGGTTCAGGTTAATATTCCCTTACCTTTCTCTCGCCCATGTGAACCACTTGTACCATTTCTCTTTCATCCTTCACCCACTTATGCCTTTCCCTCTTTCCTCCTTCTCTCCCATCCCTCTATCACCACGAGATCCATTCCTCTCTCCTCTCTCCTCTCATTCTCTCACCCGCTTTTTTTTTTTTACTTTCTTCTTCTTTCATCCTTCCCTATAACTCTTGCCTATTATTTTCTTCTTTCTTCCTTCCTCATAACTTTTATGAAAAAGATTTTTAGATATTTTCTATAATAAACACTACTAGAAAAATGGCATTTAGCGAGGGACAAATCCCTCGCTAAATGCCACTTTTCCCTCGCTAAATTGAAAATAGCGAGGGATAAAATCCCTCGCTAATTTGGTCGCTAAAAACCGCGTCGCTAATTTTAGCGAGGAATGAGTTGATTCCCTCGCTAATTTAGCGAGAGAATTAGCGAGAGATTTAATCCCTATCTAAATTTAGTGAGGAACTCATTCCTCGCTAAACTACAAAAAATTCAAAATTGTCATGTCATCACCAAGACCACGCCATGTCACATCATTGCCATGTCACCCGCCACTCATGCCACATCATTGCCACACCACCGCCACATCACCATGATTGCGACACGTCACTGCCATGTAATATAATGGTTTCAAATATGCATTTGCTTAGGTTCGAACCCATGTCCTCCTGCTCTTAGTGCCTTTATATTCAGACTTTTGCCAGTTGAACTGTATTGTATTTGCAGTCTTTATATGAAATATTAAATACATATTATTTATTTACACACTAATACACACATATATTTATAAATTAATATATTGTTAAAAAATAAAAATATATTATAATTTTAGTTATTAATATCATAAAATATTTTATATTTTGAATTTTGTAATAAATGAATTTTCATTTTCATTTTTTTACCAACAAGTTATAGAAATTAATCTAACTATTTTTATTAATTTAAAATAATCAACTAATAAAAATAATTTTATAACATAATTATTAAAAAAATTTTAATTCATTAAAATTAAATTTTTAATAAAAAAATTTTAATATATTAAAATTAATTTTAAAAAATTTAGCGAGGGATAAATCCCTCACTAGATTCCTCGCTATTCATAATAATTTAGCGAGGAATAAAAAATTCCTCGCTAGTTTAGCGAGGGAAAGAATATTCCTCGCTAATTCCCTCGCTAAATTTAATTCGTCGCTAATTTCTCGCTATTTAGATCATTTAGCGAGGGATGAGTGATCCCTCGCTAAATGCCCTCACTAAATTGCATTTTTCTAGTAGTGAAAGTCTTATAGGCTTTTTGAAAGGGGCTTTTCTTTTGCAGGCAAGATTTGTATCATTAGGCATTCATTACTAATCCCTAATCTTGAGCCGGTGAAGAGGACGAAGTAAAGTAAGGTTGTGAAACGCAAGGTGTAAAAAATGGCATTGTCTAGAATGTCACTTCCACTTCTTCCACGCTTTCAGTTTCACCACCCTCAGACTTGTAGTAACAGTATTGTAACACTCCATTTTTAGCTCTCGTCAACAAGTTACTCTATATGATCACACGACTAGTAGATCTATTTACTTCCCTCAATTCTTCTTTCCAAAATAGTTTTAGAATTAATTTTATATTTTGAATATTGGTTGGATATAATACAATTTTTGGTTCTGGATAATTTTAGTTTTGGATAGTTTTAACTATTGAGTTTTGGATATTTAATTCTGCATATTGATAATGAAGTGAGATTATAAAAATATTAAAAAAATTTTTTAAAAAAATTAATACTTATGAGGCGGTTATTTAATATAACCACCAATGTAAGTCTATTCCTTAGCGGTTATTATAAATAAAATAACCGCCAAGAAATAGAAAAAATACACATCAAATTTTAAAAAATAAATAAACTTTTGTTGGCGGCCAAGGAAAGTGAGCTAAAACAAAAAATTATTTTAAACAAAAAATAGTTTTTCTTTGCTTTCTTATTATATAATCGCAAACGAAAGTGGATATTTGTTGGCGGTTATAAATCACTAACGAAAACCTCAAGTTTTCTCGGTGTTGAAATTCTTGACGGTTCATAACCATCAAGAAAAGCCTATTTTGTCGTAATGTTTCTACCAAAGAATCTATTCCTTTAGATGACAATTTATGAGATTGAGAAATAAATAAATAGGATTAAAATTGAATAGTATTACTTAATATTACAAAGTGTCTTATAACTTGTTTGGATTGGATGGATAAGTGACTATGGGTATCCATAATTGCTTATTTCCAAAATTTGCCAAACACACCATCCATTTTAATAATCAATTAAACCCTAGATATTTTTTTCCTACTTATCATAATCACTCCTCCTCCCATAATTACTTATTTTACTTCTTCTTCTTCTTATTCACCATATAATCACTTAAACCCTCAAAATCTAAACACATTTATTTTTTTCAAAATTACTTCTTAGTTTAAAACATTTGAACATAAATCACTTTTGAGATAATTACTTATTCTGATAATCAATTATAGAAAATCACTTATCCTCATAACTAATTATGAAAAATGTCAACCCAAACATGTACTTATAAAAAGTACCAAAAAAACTTTCTGGATAATACATTATAAAAAGGATCGGAGGAAGTATTTCTTTAAGGAGTAAGGGCGGGTTTCCACGGACAAAGTTGTTTTCCAGCGTATAATAGTTTGTATACATTAAAATTAATAAAATACTGCAAAGTGGTTAGAATTAGAATGTGACAAATATTCATGGCCGGAGGAACTCGATTTTATGTATGTATTAATCGACTAATGGTAGATGCGTATGAAAGCAGAAAGTTCATGAAGGGTACGTAGTGTTATTATTGTAGCTGACTGCAAAAGCCAGCATTTGATAAAAAGAAAAAAATAAATCTGTATATCATCGATGCGTTTCAATTCTCTCTTTCTTGCTCCATTGCAGGCCACCGATGATGCAGTTCGTCTTGTGTCGAGTTCCATGCTGCTAGGAATAGGAATCTGTACGTAAAAAAAAAAAAGGTAAAGAAAATATATATAGTTCTCTCTCTCTCTAGTACATAATTCCCCAAATTCTTCTCTGTATATGCAATATGTTGGAATATATATTTTCATTTAAACATTTTTTTAATCATCAACATCATTATCTGATTCAATGTTTTAAAATTGGTGGTGGGTAGTGAGTGATGTGACTTTTATTTCTTAAGTAATTGGTTAAGAATTCAATTATCAACTTGAGGATAAAGCAAATTTAGTTGAAAAGAGTCTACCAATTGCCTTGATACCTCAGATTAGATTAGCCCATTAGTGGGAATACTTTTAAAGTATTTAGAAGATTGTACTTATTATTTTAGTATTTAAATTATATTAGAATGTGTAAAAAATATATTAATGGACTGAATAAAAGAAAAGTTTCACTGAGCCCATCGCAGTGGAAAGAATGGCACTGTTCAACATCTCTTTAGCGAGATGCCCAAAGTGCATTTCCCAAAATTTGCCAAAATTTCGCACCAATACAAGAAACTCAATTGAAATCCGTAAGTTTTAACAAGCACAAACAAAGAAATTTAAACAAATCAAATCCGGCTCTGCCTTCATGCATGTGATTGGATTATAATCAAGTACTCGTTACGATGCCGAATATAAGAAACTTTGGAGAGACTTGGTATAAAATATAAGGTATAGATGTGGATAGTTTGGTGTATTTAATTTTCTTTTATACTACTCTTTTCGTCTCATTTTATTTATCGTTTTAAAATTTTTCATATAAACCAATAAAATTATTAAATAACTTAAATCATAGTAAAATTTAATAGTATTTTATGAAAATATTTTTAAATTAAATGCTAAAAGAAGATTCATATTCAATGTACCATTCTTTTTAATGGACGGTAAAAAAAATATAGAGAATAATTAATATTTCATTAATAATGTAAAATGACAGATAAATTGTGACATTTAAAATTTTTTAAAATGACAAATAAAATAGGATGGAGGGAGTATCTCTTATTAATTACACATGAAAAAAATATAGTAATGGATTATTAATTACATGATAGACATTAAATATAGGTATGTTTGGAAAAAAAAATAATTGGTGACAAATTAGTGGTTCTTTAAGCTTGACATTGTATGGTTAAACTTGACTCGTCACTCGGCCCAGTCCATGAAATCCCGTAACTAGAATCTAGGATCACCATTCTTGCTCAACTCGAATGGGATACCTAATACAGAATGAATGAATCTACTTGATCCATTCTTTTTGCTACCGCAAACAGTCATTCCAGCCAAACGAGCTAGTCCAGTAAAGCTATTGTTAACAATAATGTTTTAAAAAATCAGATAATTAAAATCTCAAGAAGCTTAGATTAAACAAAAATGTTCATATAAAAGTACTCCCTCAATTTCAAATATAAAGAATGAATACTTATTTTACACAAACTAAAGAAATTATATATGTACATTATGTTTTATTTTTCACGTGGGCATATCACCATTGCATCGTGCTAATCAGAAATCGTTACGTGGGAGATCATTTCTTATCGCTAATCTGAAATTTATGTTCACTATGTGCAAAAGTGGGGATATTGAAGTCATTCCCTTAATAATAAATATTTCATAAAATTAGCCCCTATTCCACTGTGATTTGGCCTATGGATCCCGATTGGCTCAATCTAGCCCAGCCACTTCGAAGCAGGCCGGGTCATATATAAATTGAGCGGTGCGTATATAATGGAGATCGAGCTGAAAATTATTTATGCGATGCAGGTTCTAATGGAATATGGGTTCTGCGTATCACTCTGAAAATTGGAACTATAAAAAGTACCTAACAAATAATTCCATTTCAGTCTCACTGAACTGAATACCCATTCCATTTCAGCTTTTTGACTATTTGCGTGGAACGTTGAAAAAGGCAGTACATGCGTGGAACTTCAATACATATGAAAATGTTCAAAATGTTGACTTGGAAATTTCAGAGTAATACCAATCTAGTAGTGTTGTATGACCCGTTTAATCTTAACTGTTGGATGAAGCAAATAAGTGTCGTTTGACTCCACCTAAACATGTTCACACACACAAGACTGAACGGAACATCTAGCTTCTCCGTGAGCAACATGAAGAAACCATGGCTTTGGATTTCTGTTCTCATCCTCTGCTTCTCTTTTCACGTCCATCCTTCTCATGGAACTTTAACCTCCATCTCTGCAAATCAATCTCTCTCTGGCGGTCAAACTCTTGTCCCACAAGGCGGGGTCTTTGAATTGGGGTTCTTCAATCCAGGTAATACCTCTAAATACTACGTTGGCATCTGGTACATGTACAAAAAGGTCTCTCAAAGGACCTACGTTTGGGTATGTAACAGAGATAAACCTGTCCCTAACAAATACTCCGCCAAGTTAGCTATATTAGGTGGGAATTTAGTTCTCTTTGATGAGTCTCAAATGATCGTATGGTCAACAAACTTGGCTTCTCCCTCCTCAAGCATTGTTGAAGCAATCCTTGAAGATAGTGGGAATCTAGTTGTAAGGGATAGGCTTAATGCAACAAAGTTGTTATGGCAGAGCTTTGATTATCCAACTGATACTTGGCTGCCAGGAGGTAAAATTAGATTTAACAAGAAAACAGAGCAGCCTCAATATCTCACTCCATGGAAGAATAGGGAGGACCCTGCAGAAGGCCTTTTCTCTCTAGGATTAGACGTTAAAGGAAGCACCCCCAGGCTAATTCTTCGGAATAATTCTCAAGAGTATTGGACCAGTCCTTTTAACGGACAGATTTTTAGTTTCCTAAAGAATATAAATCATATCTTCTGTCACACCTTAATCTTAGGAATCATTTACTATTCATTATTAGTAGTTTAGATTCCAATTAAATGTATTTGGAAGTAAATTTGGGGCAAATTCCAAAAATTTACCAAAAGTCACTATTCATTTGGTAAATATAAAAATTTGGCTGAACTTTGAAAAATCATAACTAATTCTAGAAAAATCATTTAAGAGTGGTTCAAATTGCTATATTCATCTCTTAAAATACTCTATAAGGAAAAAATATTAATTTGGAATTTTATTAGGCAGATTGCTACAGTAAATTTCGTGAATTTACTTGCAATTTTACCCTAATTTTTCCAAATTTCATTACCTAAAATTCCATAATACCACACTTTCAATGGTAGTCACATAACACATATAAAATTGATTCAAAACATACTTTTGTTCATCATCTAGGAGTCACATATAATTTACATAAATGTGACATAAAATGTCATTATACTTGATACTACATAAGTATCCAAAATACCCTTTCTATTTCTAAACATTTCTTCATGGATCCTCCTTTATCTCCTTACCTTTCACATGATTTGAACCTAATCATGGTTAGATATTTGGTGGGGTGAGATTTAAGAAAATCCCAATAACATCATAATCTCATTCTTAGCATAATATTTAAAAATAATTGCAAGAAGCATGATTTCATTTTGGCATGGTAACATTTAGGATCAAAAGACATCTTTAAGCATGTTCATCATGTTCTTCACATATTCATGCTTGTTCTTACAAAATTCATAGCATATTCATCATTTTTTCACCATTTTGATCCAACATCATCATCATATTCATAACATAAACATGTTTTCTACCTACCAATCATAGAAATACAAGATCTAACAACCATTTAGAAATAAAATGCAAGAAAGCGAAAAGATGTTACCTTAAACTTGCAAATTTTCCTTTCCTCTTCTCCTCCTTCTCTCTATAGCTCACTCTCTCACTAATATATGGTGGATTTTCTTTTTCGGGTGTGAATAATGGAGGGGAGGAAGAGCCTATTTATAGACAACAAGAAGCAACTCCATCCATTTGATTAACTTTTGATCCAAGGGCCAAAATTGCACTACATCATCTCTTTTCTCCACCATACACCTAATTTCTTCACATAATTGTTATCTAATTAATTTTCCCTCTCTTGTCATTAATTTGGAAGCCACTTTTATCTCCAAATAAGGTAAATATTGCATCATTATGCTTACATAAGCTTACTTCATCAAAACTTCCAATTTTGACACCTAATCTTTGAAATAGTGTCATGCATGGTGGTTAACTCTTCTCCACTCCTTTTGCACGAAATTTTGAGTCCATATTCAGCCCAATATGATGCCTTTAATTATTTGGGCTTAAACCATTTAATTCTAGGCCCAATTTCAACATATACCGGGTTTTCAGGCTCTAATTATGTAAATTTTGTCTGGTAAAATTTTTCATGCATAAATATATTTAAAATATGAATTTCAAACTCATTATGACCTTAATTAATCATTTCTAAGCCCATATAATTTATTTTAGAAGATATTTTACCTTATTGGGCTCTAACCGAAAACATCGATAAAATTAGTGCTGATTAGTTTTTCCTGTAACTTCTCTGCATGGAGGATTATTATAAACCTTCTAATATTATTTTGAACTTATTCTTGATTATTTCATAGTCTACTGGGTCACCTATAATTTAATTAGCCTGGAAATCGGGTGAATTGGGCTCATTGGGCTCTTTATCCTTTGTTGACATCATTTGAGCTATTCTTGTCAATAATACTTCTGGGTTTCCCAAAAATCATCCCTAGACTATTAGGGTTTTCTACACCTTTATTGGGCCTCCATGAATAGTACTTTTGGCCCATTAAGAAACCGGTGCAGTCTTACTGGCCCCGGACTCCGATTTTGGCCCAATATCCATTAGACTGATTCTATGGCTATTCAAAGCTTATAGAAAAATTCAGTATCTCTTTTTATGCCATAATATATCTGAGTTTCCTAATCTAGACTTAATTTTTAATTTTTATTAATTTACAGATTATAGAACTTCGGATTAATTTTCTGCCCAATATATCTATTTTCTGGTTTTGCTTCTTAGAGTATAATTTCTTACGAGAATTTTCTTGAATCACCTCCTATAACCAGTCTTAGTAAATACTGGACAGATGATTTGTTTGAGGAAATGACATCTATGTCCCCTTTTTTGTCTTTTTGCTAATAATTAATATTTTCAATTATGCCATCCAACTTTCTTTGCAATTTGGTCCCTGATCATCCTTTGCAATTTAGTCCCTACTTTGATGTACATAAGATATTTAAGCTCGTTTAATTCTAATTATGTAGTAATTCTCTAAACGAGAATTCAAACAAAATCATAAAAATTTAGATGTTACACCTTCAATTTCACATTTGTGTCAGACGAGAAGGAGAGCTATTTTACCTACACTATGTATAATAGTACTACAATAAATCGGATCGTGGTGGACATCGTTGGCCAGATCCAGCAACTTTTATGGTCAGAAACTTCCCAACAATGGCTATTGTTTTAGTTGCAGCCAGAACTGCAATGTGAGGTTTATGCAATATGTGGTGCTTTTGCAAGATGCTCTGAGAAGTCCACGCCATCTTGTTCTTGTTTGCCTGGCTTTGAGCCAAAGTCACAAGGTGATTGGAATCTATATGATTACATAGGTGGGTGTGTGAGGAAAACAAAGTTACAATGCGAGGACTCCTATTCTTCCAATGGGAAGAAGGACAAGTTCTTAGCAATGTCCAACGTGGCATTATCTAAACGTCCTCAATCTGTGAGAGCAAGAAATGTAAGGCAGTGTGAATCCATATGCTTGAGAAATTGCTCGTGCGTTGCTTATGCATATTGATTGGATATCCTGCAAGTATACAGGGTCAATTGCAATAATAAAGATATCTCCGGAGTATTCCAGAGGTCAAACCCAAGGGAAGTTATGATTTACTCAATTAAATAATTCCAGTCAAGACAAACAATTTATGAAATATTAATCAAATATTAAACTAAGAGAAATTAACAATAAAAGTAACGATTTGATTTTAATTCAATCACTGAGAGCGTCAGAGAATTGTGTTTCATCTTCCTGGAACAACTAAAGTTACTCTTAACTTGACTCCTTTTATAGTTATAGGGACATTTATTTCTAAATTATCCTAATTACCTTTCAATCAATTAGTCTGTATTTAATCAGGTTTTAATTCACTCTCGTGCAACTAAAATTCCTAATTAAATCTTGAAGTTATAACTAAAGTCACCATAAACCTCTAATTCTATCTTTAGAATTATTGTTTATGTCTATCTCTCTAGGTTTAGATTCACTATTCACCTTTCAATCTATCAAGTTTACCCACAGCATGAATTTCATGATGGCCAATCACAAAATCCCCAATAAAGTACAAAAGAGATAGATATAATCAAACATACATATGTTGGAAAAATTCAATCAGAAATAAGAGTCATAATCCAGAGTAAACTTTAATCAATCCCAGTTAAACTACATCCATATCCCTAACTGGGAAAATTAGCTACGCATAAACATGGTTCTTAAATTCAAAATTAGCCGTGGGTGAGGGTGATAAATGGAAGCCGAATGGATTTTTTTGTGTCTTCTTGTCTTCTTGTCTTCTTCTTTCACTTTAAAATCTCCATTTGTCCTTCAATTTTTTCTGAAATGTAAATATTGTTAGTTAGGCTGGCTTCCCAAGAGGGGGGTGAATTGAGAAGCTTGAAAATTTTCTACACAATGCCAAGAAAGTGAAGAAAGCAAAGTATAGAAGGTAAAACAGAGTATGAGTAAATGAACTGAAAAATTGCAGTAACGAGAAGAAAACTCATATATTTATCCTGGTTTGGTCTCTCCACTTGACTTACGTCTAGTCCCCAAGTCACCACTTGAGATTTTCCACTATTCTGCAAGAATTCAGTGGGTTTCTTGCAAATGCCTCAGTACAAAGATATTGCTCTGTTTCTAAAGCTTCACTCAATCACTCTACGTACTCTTACAAAGTGCTTCTCAATCCCTTGTGATATCCCCTCACAAGAAAATCTATCATCCAGATGAAGATAAGATTGTTTACAAGGATTAAACTCTCTTAAACAGAGTGAATATGAAAGTTGAAGTACAAAATAATGAAGTGAGAGAGTAAGAGACTTTGAGTAGATGATTTGGTAGAGTTTCAGTATATACAATGTTAAAATCGTTACCCACAACTTCAAATGATGTTATATTTATAGATTTAGGTCTCAAATATCTGTTAGAGACAAAATCTATCTGTTGTAGAAGTTATCCAATGGTTACTCTGAAAAACTATCCATTAACCAACCGCATTTAATGCTTCTGACATACTGAAATTCGAATTTCGATTGGTCAACAAAAGAATTTTGAAGAAATCGAAGGTTAACAGCTTCAACGTTGAATGCCCGAATTTCGCCTGTCATGAAGTGAAATTTGAATTTTGATATTTGGAAAATATTTCTATGTTGTGACATACGAAATTTCAAGAAGAAAGTTTTTCTGTTAAGTGTGAACAGTATTTTCAATTTGCTACAGTGCCTTCGAAATTTGAATTTTGGAACCTCAAAATTCGTCTGTCCGTAGTTGGGGTCTATAAGGTACAGTAGTTCATTTTTTTCAAAATTCGAATTTCAAAGGGCAAAGTTCGTCTGTCAGAGAGACCTCCTTTCAGACTTACTTCAAAATTCGAATTTATAAATACTGTCATTCGTATATTAACATATCATTGTAACAGACTCACAAGCTTAGTTTTTGAAATTCGAATTTTCATGTTCAAAGTTCATCTGTCATGAGCAATTTTGAAACCCAATCTTAACTTGGTTTTAGATGAACTTTTATACAATTTCAGAAGAATTTCTTTAGTTTTTATAAGTTTCATTTTCTCTGAAATTCGAATTTTCAAAACTCAAAGTTCGTCTGTTGCTTAAAGCTCCTTTCAGACACTTATCAAAATTCGAATTTTCCCAAGTCAAAATTTGTCTGTCAGAGAAACATCTCCTCAGACTTATTCAGTTTTAATACGAAATTCGAATTTCCAAAGGCAAAGTTCGAATTTCCAATATGACAGTTCAATATAAATCTTTCAAACTTCGTCTGTTGGTGGGTGTTTTTCAAATATTCCATGATTTAACATAGAATCAAGGTTTTCAAATATCTTTTCACCAAATCAAAGTCTTTTACTCAAATTAAAACACAACTAAACATCCTAAATCTATTCTTGCACAGATTTCTCCATAATTTCTTCACTTGAAACCTTTTGGGTACCTTTGATATCTTTATTCCAAGCCCTTGAAGGTTAGTTTGGAATCATCAAAACTCTGGATTCAACAAATATATCTCAATTTAAATAGAATCATGCAATCTTGACATCAAAACTTAGTATTTTTCAACAAAAACCATATCAATTGTGGGTATTTTGTAGGTATAAAATAGACACATTAAATCCCCCAACACTTGAACTTTTGCTTGTCCTCAAGCAAACACTAAGCATGAGATCAAAAAATTTTTCTACATAAAATTCACATCCACCTATTTCCAAAATTTAAGAACAACATACTACCTATCCAGTCAAAGAGTACAATGTATATATGAAATACTAAGCTCAATATCCAGCCAATAAATTTTTACTTATCTTCACTAATCCAGTGGTGTGTGTGCCAACTAGCCTATAATCCGTGTTAATAACTAGCCAGACAAGTAGATTGAAAATAACAATACTTATTTAGAAACTTGCAAGATCTCAATTTAAAATCATGAGTGCCAATTCAAAAATAGGAGATCCTCAGGTTTCATTTCACACCCCAAGGCATTTTCTAATGTTAATTTTCCCTGCACATTTTTGTGTTTCAATTTTATCAGGGGCTTTATTTGCTTTTCTTGGGCTATTATGCTCTCTTTTAACGAGAAGATCTCGCATTTGTGATGCGTACCCCCGGTTACTCAAACTACATAACCGGCTGCACCAAGATGCCTTTGGCTCACTCATAGCTCACTTTGCACCTTTTGACGCAAAGATCTCGCATTTGTGATGCGTACCCACGATTACTCAGCACAGGTCAAACCAGTGGAGTGAATAATTTTTCACATATTTTTTTTTATTTTTTCGCTTCCTGAGTCATGTCTCATGAATGATAATACTCATAAATTCTATTTGAAATTATGCAAGTTCAAAAATAAATATATAATTCACTATCCTACTTATTTGACTACTTATTTTCACCTCTCATAAACTAGCCATTGATGCTCAATTTTAGGTTACATGATTCCCTTCTTATTATAATTGACTGTCTATCTCACTTAGTTAACAATGAAGCTTAGACTCATGACTTTCAAGATAGTAATTGTACTTAAATAACAGAAAATAGATGATTGTCAATTCAAAAATAGAAATAAATGCAAAGAATAAATTAGAAATAAAAAAAAATGTTATAATTTGTTTTTCTAATTTATGCTCCCCCCACACTTAGCATGAACACTATCCCCAGTGTTAGAAATGACAAACAAGTGAAAAAGAAAACTAATACTTCCCTGGTGGATGCTGGTGGTGGTTCAGTTTTCTCTAATTGTTCTGCAACTGCATCTCAGGAAGTATTCTGGTTATACAAAAGCTCAGAGGGAAGGGGTGAAGTAGATCAAAAGACAATCAAAACAAAAAAAAATCTACTGAAAAAAAAAGAAAAAAAAAGGGTCGATCACAGTAATAAAAATATCTCTGGAGTATTCCAGAGGTCGAACCCAAGGGAGGTTATGATTTACTCAATTAAATAATTCCAGTCAAGACAAACAATTTGTGAAACATTAATCAAATATTAAACTAAGAGAAATTAACAATAAAAACAACGATTTGATTTTAATTCAATCACTGAGAGCGTTAGGGAATTGGGTTTCATCTTCCTGGAACAACTAAAGTTACTCTTAACTTGACTCCTTTTATAATTATAGTGACAGTTATTTCTAAATTATCTTAATTACCTTTCAGTCAATTAGTCTGTATTTAATCAGGTTTTAATTCACTCTCGTGCAACTAAAATTCCTAATTAAATCTTGAAGTTATAACTAAAGTCACCATAAACCTCTAATTCTATCTCTAGAATTATTGTTTATGTCTATCTCTCTAGATTTAGGTTCACTCTTTACCTTTCAATTTATCAAGTTTACCTACAGTATGAATTTCATGGTGGTCAATCACAAAATCCCCAATAAAGCACAAAAGAGATAGATATAATCAAATATACATATGTTGGAAAAATTCAATTAGAAACAAGAGTCATAATCTAGAGAAAACTTTAATCAATCCCAGTTAGACTACATCCCTATCCCTAACTGGGAAAATTAGCTACGCATAAACATGGTTCTTAAATTAAAAATAAGAATAATCTCCCAAATCATCCGAACAAAATCTAAAGAAAGAAAAGTAGTGGAAGAATAAAGTGATTCAGCCTCACTATGTCTTCGGTCCTCTTAGATTTGCCTTCAGAATGCTCTCCCTTAGCTCCAGAGAATTTGGAATAAATCTTCTAGGGCTCAGAATAGTGATTCCTCCTCTAGCTTTTTTTTTTCTTTCTAAACCCACATATATATATATATATGCATATCGTATGATTCCGTGGTATTATTCAAACAATTGCCACATGTGTTCTCCCGGCGCCAGATGGAGTTTTATTTAGTGTACCCGACACCGGATGGAGTTTGCATTTATCTTCCTCTGATCCTCACCCGGCGCTGGCTAAAGTTTTATTTAGTGGACCTGGCATCGGGTCATCACGTAACTTGTTGCTGCCCACGCCTCCTCACCCGGCCGTGGGTGAGGGTGATAAATGGAAGCCGGATGGATTTTTCTGTGCCTTCTTGTCTTCTTTCATTTTAAAATCTCCATTTATCCTTTAATTTTTCCTGAAATGCAAATATATCTCAATTTAAATAGAATCATGTAATTTTGACATCAAAACTTAATATTTTTCAACAAAAACCATATCAAATATGGATATTTTGTAGGTATAAAATAGATACATCACATATGATAGCAATGAGTGTTCAACTTGGCTCCATAATCTCTTTGGTCTGCAACAATACTCGCATGATAACCTTGGAGAAACTCTACATCTTAAGCTTGCAGCTTCTGAGTTTCCTAATTCTATAAACAGCAAGGGGAGGATTATTGGTATTGTTGTCGGCTTGGGTGGTGGTATAGTGGTTTCCATAGCCGTTCTACAGTTTGTGATGCTGAGACGAAGACACAGAATTGTTGGAATAGGAAAATCAGTGGAGGGTTCATTGGTTGCATTTGGGTACAAAGATCTGCAAAATGCAACGAAGAATTTCTCAGAGAAGTTGGAGAAGGAGGTTTTGGTTCTGTGTTCAAAGGAACATTGCCAGATTCAAGTGTTATAGCAGTGAAGAAGCTTGAAAGCATTAGCCAAGATGACAAGCAATTTCGAACTGAAGTCAGAACAGTTGGGACAATCCAACATGTTAATCTTGTTTGGCTCAGAGGGTTCTGTTCTGAAGCAGCCCAAAAACTGCTAGTTTATGATTACATGCCAAACGAATCTTTGGACTACCATCTATTTCAGGAAAAGAACTCTGAGGCTATGAGCTGGAAAAAGAGGTACCAAATTGCTTTTGGAATTGCTAGGGGCTTAACTTATCTCAACGATAAGTGCAGAGACTGTATCATACATTGTGACATCAAACCAGAAAACATTCCCCTTGATGCTGAGTTTTGTCCAAAAGTTGCAGACTTTGGCCTCGCTAAGCTATTTGGACGAGATTTTAGTAGGGTTCTAACAACCATGAGAGGAACAAGAGGTTATCTTGCTCCAGAGTGGATTTCTGGGGTGGCTATCACAGCCAAAGCTGATGTTTACAGTTATGGGATGATGCTTTTTGAACTTGTATCAGGTAAGAGGAACTCACAGCCATTTGAAGATGGCCAAGTTAAGTTCATCCCCACTTGGGCTACAGATGTAGTAATCCAAGGAGGTGATGTGCTGAGCCTGTTAGACCCAAGGCTGGAGCGAAATGCAGACATAGACGAGGTGACTCGAATAGTAAAAGTAGCAGCGTGGTGTGTCCAAGATGATGAAACTCAAAGGCCATCCATGGGTCATGTTGTTCAAATACTTGAAGGAGTGTTGGATGTAGATTTGCCTCCAATTCCAAGATCCCTTAAACTGTTTGTTGAAGACCAAGAGGACATAATGTTCTTCATCACTGACTCAAACTCGAGCTCTAACCACAGCTCACAAGCAAAGAGCAACTTTTCAACAGCCTCCTCTCAAGCATGAAGAAAAGTGCTTTAAATCAGTTTCATAGTACTATCTTTTGCTTTGAGGAAAGTGAAGAAACTCACAACACTTCATGTTATAATACATAGGCATATTATTTTGCAGTAAAAATCATCGATTTTGCCTGCAAACTTGTTCAATTACTTCATCATTATAATGTAGTGATGCTTTTTTTCCTTTTTACGTATAATAATAAGGAAAAATTGGGAAGTGGGACTAAGAAAAACTTATTTAGAAAATAGGACTAAAATTGAATTTTTTGGGGTGAAAATAGAATTTTTTGAATCTAGAATAATTTTTTTTAAAAAAATCAATTTGGTGCCCAATATCAAATATGTTCTTTTTTTTGTCCTAAAACCCAATTTTCCCTAATACTATTTAGATGTTCTAATATTTATTACAGTATACTCTCGCATATATTTCATGTTCTGATATTTGAATAATTTAAGGATCATGATGGCAAAATTTTAGTGCAAGGCATACATTATTATGAGTTAAATTATTGTACTTCAGTCAAGTCCAACGTTACGTTATAATGTGGTCAATGTCTCTGCAAAGTATAAATTATTATAATTAATTAATTAATTATGCGTACATATGGAAAGTTTCCATGCTTGGAAAGTCCATCACGCTTGCTTGGGGTCAGATTAATATTTGTGGATTCAATGAAGCCCTCAACATACGCAGTGATCAATATTTAACTAATTTGAACTTTTTCTTTTAAATTATATCAGCAGGGCGTTTTTTTTGGCCAATATATCAAGAGGGTTTGAATCACTATATACACTTATTTTGCCCCCCAAAAAAAAAAAACACTTCGCACGCTAATTTTAATCTTATCATCATCTCAATTAGGTTCAAGTGACATTAACCTGTTGTCAATAATAGAGGAATTTACTTTCGTAATCAATTGATGCATTTGATTATTGCATGAAGTTGTTTCGTGGAATTTTCGATCAATTAAGTTTTTGAAAACCTAACATGTGTATATAAGCATATTAGAGGTCAATATAACCTCAGAAAATATAACCTAACTTCTAAAATCAAATGAAAATGGGTCCTGAAGATCTTTTACGTACCATACTTTCCTTCTTTTATTTTTCCCCAGTACCATAATTTCCTTGAATGTGAAACCATTGGATGTAAGATGACTTAATTAAACTAAGAGAACGATTTCTAACACAAATTAAGATTAAAAGATAGAAATACACAACCAAACTAAGCCATGCAATTCATGAAGGGGAAAATTTCGAGATCCTGACAGGAATTAAGTGAAAGTGCTGAGAAGAACCAAATCTTGGCTATGCAAATTCACTGAACTATATATGATGACAATATGTGTGAAAAGTCACAATGAAGAAGAAATATGAATCAGAGAACATGAATGACACAGGGAATCAATTCACACATAATGACAATCTTGAAAATAGATATAAAATGGCTTGAAAGAGCGAGCACAATGGTATATATTATACCCCTAACCGTTAAAACTTCATTAAATAACTCCTTAACCTTTTATCTTTACATATAAAACCTCCTCTCATTAACAGAACTGTTAAATTACTAAGAGATCTTGCCACATCATATCTGATTTGCTTCCATGTCATATGACATGGATTTAAGAGCCTGAAGAAAAAGAAATCAACCCTTCAATTTTCTTCATCCGCCCACCCATGTCATTATCACAATTGTTGTTAGAACCAGACTGAATTGATCAGTTCGATCAGTCAAATCGAGAAACAGTACCTGATTCGGTTCAGTTAAGGAAGAAAATCACTACGGTTCAGAACCGGTGAGAATCAACCTTGAACTGGTTTGAATTGATCTTATATTATTTTTTTAAAAAAATTTTTTTAAAATTTTTTTTTAATTTTTAAGATAAAATAACATCATTTTTAATGTAAAATATTTTTTCTTTATATATTATAATATTATATAAGCATTATTATGATATATATAACTATTAAAAATTATATATTTACTTAATAAATAATATAATAATAGATTATTAATTTATTATTTTGAACTCAAAATATGATTATAAATGAATATTAATTTATTTATATTTAAATATTAAATTATGAAATTTATTAATAATTTATTTGTAATAAATAATAAATTTATAATTTAATATTATTTAGTTTAAAATTTTAATTAAATTATAAAATTTATTTAAATTTATATAATTTATTTTAAATATATTATTTTAATTATTATTCTTCTTAACCCAATTCAACATAATTAAATCATTAAACTTTAAAGGGGTATTAATATTCCGTCCAGTTTTGACTAGTTCTGCATCCCAGACCCAAAAACTTCAGTGGTCAAGAAAAGAAAAAAAAGAAAAAACCCAACAACCTCAGCATCTTGCCAAATCACAAGTTCCTCCTTCCCTGCTTCCTCTTACTCAGCACCACCTTCCCTCCCCCAGATGCCGGAACCTTCTTCAACAGAATATTCCTCCATTTCTGCTTGCCTTTAATGTTGCTCAACTCCATCTCCGCCGGCAACCATATGGACGACATTCCAAACAGAAAGAAATACTACATTCTCTTCGTTCAAATTCCTCAAATCCTTAATACTGCATTCTCTTCGTTCAAATTCCTCAAATCCTTCGATTCTCGTTCCTTATTGAAGGTGGAATCGCGAGATGTGGACGGTTTCAAAGTGTGCTTGTATGGAATCCGTGGACGGAGAACGCTACTATTATCACCGTTTTGTTTCAGAGTATTGCTCTGTTTTGCGTCGTTCGAAGGTTCTATGTGAGGATTGATGATTTTACCACAGAAGATGACGTCTCTCCCTACCGTGAAGGTGCGAGTCGAGGCAGTGAAGTATTTAATGATAAGCTCGAAGAAGTCGTCGTCATCATCTATGGGTGCGAGCACAGAGGAAGAAAATGGTTTCTTTTTGCCAGGTGGAAAGTTCTGATTGATTTATCAACATAAAATAACAAATGCTTTCCATGTAATATGCATATCACTAAATAAAATTTGACGTGGCAAAATCAGTTAATGGTTTTTAACAGTTTTGTTAACGCAAGGAGTTTTATACATAAAATTATAAGGTTAGGAAGGTTGTTAATTTAAGTTTTAAAGCTTAGGGTGCTATATGCATATCACTAAAAGTTTAGGGGAGTTCAATCTATTTTACAAGAAAAAAAGTAAACCAAAATTGTTTCGAAACATTTTTGCTCTGCAAGGAGGCAGGCGATTCAATCATGTTTTGATTTTGATATACTAAGACTACAAGCAATGCACTCCCTAGATTTTAACAGGAAAATTTTGCAGCGAAAGACATTATGAATAAACGTAAAGCATTGAACCTTCTTTAACGCGAGCAAATGGATCGCTCTAAAACGCTCCCCAATGCGAGAGAAGACTTGACAGAACGACCAGACAACGTGAACGTTCACCGGGAGGGCCAACGCCCTCAGAACCCGCTCGTTCTCAGTCAGATGCATCCCTCTTGGCAAATATCAGAGCTAGGGCTTAGCCCGACCCCATGAACCCCAGCGACAACCCTCTGGTGAGAGAAGCAATTATTGACATGATCTTAAGTGAGAAGGGCGAACCTCCTCCGCTTGAAGAGGAAAATCGTTCGCAAAAGAAAGTCAAAGCAGATGATGAAGAGACTGAGGAACCAGAAACTATGGACCATAACGAAGGACATGCCTCTGATAAAGGCAACCCCCCACCGGCGACTTCTTTCAAAGATAAGCTTATAGGCGCCAGTACAACAAAAGAGCGGGACATTAATGCTGAACTAGAGCAATTAGTTACTAAAGAAGGGGAGGGTACTGTCAACCGGAAAGGACCCATACCCTCCATAATTTCTCCGAACGGATTCATTCACTCATGCTTGAAAACATGAAGCTCGCCATCATAGTGAAACTTTTGGGTCGTCCAATGAGTTACAGAGCCCTCTCCTGCAGGCTCTCTACCAAGGCTGTGTTTGGCTTCAGCATAAATCAAGGTTTGGGATCAAAATCAAGCTTAATAAAGTTTGAAATATGTTTTGGCTGAATTTCACTCTGGCAAACCCCCGTTTCTGAAGAAGCAGATGCATTCATGTTTTTTCGTTTTGCTTTTCTATTCTTAGTTATGTTTATTTTAAAGTGATAAAAATAAACTAATAAAAATAATAAAAAATAAAAAAATTAGAAAAATAAAATTTTCATATAATTTTTTTATTTATTGACCAAAATGTCTTTTCAAAATTTTAATTTTCATAAATTATGATCTGTAAAAAAATATTATATTAGATATATTTTATTCCTAATTAAATAAATACATATTAAATTTTAGTTTAAGAAAATTAAATTAATTATAAGATAGAATTTAAGCTTAATTTGGAGAAAAATTATAAGTTTTGTCAAAACTAATTTTTAAATATATCATCCAAACATAAACACGTTAGTGTAAAACCAATTTTTATTATAACTAGGTTGTAAAACCAATTTTACTAAAACTTATTTTTAACTAACTGAGAACCAAACGGGTACAGGGTCCTCGGAGAACCACATGTATGGCCATTCCTGTTAATTGACTCAGAAGGTGACTGCTTTATCATCAAGTTTAAATCCGAACTTGATTACCATTCAGTGCTTGCCGGATGACCTTGAGTCATTTACGGCCATTACCTCACTCTACAACCATGGCACCCCTCTTTCTCAGTTTTAAACCACTATATTAAAATGGTCCTTGCTTGGGTAGGTTTTCCAGGTTTGCCTTACAAGTATTATCACAAAAGTCCAGTGAGAGCTATCAATCAACTTTTAGGAGATGTACTTAGAATAATAGATTATACTACTGAAGCAACTGACAATGGCAAATTTGCCCGTATGGCAGACATGGCTGATCTTGACAAGCCGCTTGTGTCAAAGGGCACGGTGGATGGGCTTACTTTGTACATTGAATATCAAGGACTACCTACCATCTGTTACAGTTGTCGGAAATATGGTCACTTACAAGAAGGCTGCCTGGAGAAGCTTATGCCAACATTGACGGAGAACCACCCACGCATCCAGTCAACACCACCTTCTCCACCAGCGCATGAAGCGAGTGTGTTTCTATCAGTAAGGAGGCAAGAGAGTCACGGGAGGTACTTGTTGAGAGAGAAAAAAGCAAAAGTGAAGTGGGGCAAAGGATTATTAAATTAGACCCATTAGCTCTCCCCGAGCAGAACGACGCACTCAGCCTACTAATCAAGCCTCACCTAAGGGCTCAAATTTTTCAATCCAAAGCCTACCTAGTGTCACATGCCTCAACAACACTGGATCTGGATTCAAGCAAGCATACGGTAGTCACAATCTTTAGCCACAAAGATTGGCGGAAAGATATTTCCAAGCATAATGAGGATCCCACCTCTCATTCCTCCAAAACCATCCCTCCTTCTGCTCCTAACCACCGGATAAAGACGAAATATATTAAAAAAACCGCCAGATAAAAGCCCATCTAAGTTAGGTGTGAAGCTAAATTCAAGTCTCAAGATCAAGGTATATCAGCCAAAACCAAAAAACCCTTCATGCATCCTTTCAAGGCACAACTTGAAGCTCTCTCAGATGAATTGGGCCATGTCCATTATGAGGATATTTAGTTGAGCATATCTTTAGATTGTGACAAGGGTGTGTTCATGCTTTTAATGTAGAGCCACCCTTATTTGTTCTTTTGTTTTGTTTTCCTGTTTTAAGGTTTGTCTCTGTATATATTTTTTTGATGAATACATTCCCCTTTTCACTAAAAAAATAATAATAACAATAATAAACGTAAAGCATGAGATAAAACTAAAGAAATTAGTGAGAAGAGTGTGTTGGTTACATCATCTATCCTTGTTTTCATTTTTTTTGGGTGAATTTTTCTACAGACTTACGCAATTATTATGTATATGATATTCAGATACACTAGTCCTTTAAAAATATGAATTTTGTTGATTTTGTCTCCTTGGTTGAAAACATTGCTAAAACCCTTCGTAACCAAAATAAAGAAAAAAGAAAGAAGGAAAGAAAGAACCCGTAGTAGAGCTGGTTAGGTATGGAAAAAACTCTTTAATCATTTTACACTTGGTAATTTCTTTTCTCGTTCTATGCAGGGACTTGTTTGGAATGCAAATCATAAAAAAACTTCATATCAATGAAATTTACATGAAAGAGTTTATTCACATAAACTTGTTGGTAGATCTAGAAAGATCAGTGCAGTAATATCTTCTCATCAAATGCTCAAGTAGACAATGGGAAAAGGCTGCTAAATGAGAGGAGTTATGGAGAAAATGAGAGGAGTGACGGAGAAAATGGGTGGAGACAATAAAACCGGCGAGATCTGGTTCATCTTCGAGATCTAGATTCATCATCTTTGAAAACTCAACCTTGAACACCGGTGAACTCCAACTTCTGTGTCTGAGATCTAGGTTTGTTTTCAACAATGTATTTTGTTGATCATTGTTGGATTGTTGATATGTGAGGGAGATGGGTGTTGACCGGGCGATGATCTTGCCACCGAAAAGGAGACCGATATATGAGGGAGGAAGGTTTTTTTTTAATTTTTTTGGCTCGGGGCAAAAGGGTGATTTCATGTGTATTTTTATTTTGATTTTCATAAAAAATAAATATCATCCAATCATCTCTTAATGTTGTACCAAATAAACCCATACATAATTATCATCTCATCATTGATTTGATTTGAAATTCTCAGGGTGATTGCAACTAAGGATGCATGATAGAAAGCTTTGACGGACTAGTACTATCATTGATTCCAATTTTCTTATTTTTTTTTAAAAAATTAGATTTGAATATTTTATCTTAAATAATACAAAATATAAAATAATATCAATTTTATAACTATCAATTTATGAAATATTAATATTTTATTTTAAAAATGTAAAAATACAAAAAAATAAAATAAAATTTGGATCATTTAAATCTCATTTGGACGGTGTAATGAGATGGGCATGTGTGTACTAAATCTAAATGTATATGGTAAACATTCCTAATATTTTAATTATAAAGAGGAATGTGCATATTCCTATTTCTACTTTATTAATTGGAAGTAAGGTATTAAAAATTGGACTAGCCGTTGAACAGGATGAGGCAACGATTTAAGGTTCGGTGGTCGGACCGGTTGTGAATAAATTAATATATTTTTAATAATATAGATAAAAAATATAAAAGATATTTATTTATAATCATTAAATTAACATTCATTCTAGAATAAAAAGTAAATTTAATAATATATATAAAATTAAAAATATTATTAATGAGTTTTATAGCCTAATATTAAAATATAAACAAGTTAGAATTCATCTATAATTATATTTGAATTCAAAATAGTTAATTAATATTCTCCTGTCATATTATTTGTTAAGAAATTTATTATTATTAATAATTATGTATCATAATAATACTTATAACATATTATAATATAGAAAGAAAAAAATTTATACTAAAAATAATGCTATTTAGTATTAAAAATATATAATGTTATTTTCTTTTAGAAAAATATTTTAAAATATTTAAAAAATTAAAAAAAAAAGCTGCGACTGGTTCAACTTGGTTTTGTACCGGTTTGACCAGTTCTTGATCAGTTCGTACCAGTTTTGAAACCCCCTAATTTTCACCTGTGACTAGACCGGACCAAGGGCCAGTTTCTGGTCGGCCCGGTCAAACCAACCAGTCTGATCTAGTTTTTAGTTTCATGATTGGAAGATACGAGGAGCTTTATTCCATTAAAACAAAGGACTTGGTTTTACTAGTTGATTCGTTTTTTTTTTTTCACCAACTTACTAGTTGGATTCAGGAATGCCATGTTATGAAAGTTACCAACTTGATATCCAAGATTCACTTGAATCCAAACAAAGGGGTTTGTTTTGCCGTTTTAGGTTTGTTCCATTCCAACTCAAAGTCTAAGGTTCACTTGGGGAAAAAAAAATCTATGTAATATACTTTTGTGTAGTTATTAAAATTATGATTAATAAATAATTTGAAAAGTAAAATAATTTTATTGACCAATGCAGAATGAGATAAATAAAAATAATAAACACATATTTTTAAATAATTGAGAATAAGAGATAAATTGAGATATAGACTATTATAAGAAGAAAAACATTTATATTCTTTTCGTGTTATTTTCCAATTAAAAATTAATTTATAAAATTTTTTAATACATCATAGATTTAGTGCCTGTTGTCACACTTTAACCTTAGGAACCATTTACTATTTATCCTTAGTAGTTTATGTTTCAATTGGATGTATTTGGAAGCAAATTTGGGCCAAATTCGAAAATTCCAAAAATTTACCAAAAGTCACTATTCATTTGGTAAATATAAAAATTTGGCTGAACTTTGAAAAATCATAACTAATTCTAGAAAAATCATTTAAGGGTGGTTCAAATTTCTAAATTCATCCCTTAAAATACTCTATAAGGAAAAAATATTAATTTGGAATCTTATTAGGCAGATTGCTACAGTAAATTTCGTGAATTTACTTGCAATTCTACCCTAATTTTTCCAAATTTCATTCCCTAAAATTCCATAATACCATACTTTCAATGGTAGTCACATAACACATGTAAAATTAATCCAAAACATACTTTTATTCATCATCTAGGAGTCACACATAATTTACATAATTGTGACATAAAATGTCATTATACTTGATATTACATGAGTATCCAAAATACCCTTCCTATTTCTAAACATTTCTTCATATATAGATCCTCCTTTATCTCCTTGCCTTTCACATGATTTGAACCTAATCATGGTTAGATATTTGGTGGGGTGAGATTTAAGAAAATCCCAATAACATGATAATCCCATTCTTAGCATAATATTTAAAAATAATTGCAAGAAACATGATTTCATTTTGGTATGGTAACATTTAGGATTAAAAGGCATCTTTTAGCATGTTCATCATGTTCTTCACATATTCATGCTTGTTCTTGCAAAATTCATAGCATATTCATCATTCTTTCACCATTTTGATCCAACATCATCATCATATTCATAACATAAACATGTTTTCTACCTACCAATCATAGAAATACAAGATCTAAACAACCATTTAGAAATAAAATGCAAGAAAGGGAAAAGATGTTACCTTAAACTTGCAAATTTTCCTTTCCTCTTCTCCTCCTTCTCTCTATAACTCACTCTCTCACTAATATATGGTGGATTTTCGTTTTTGGTGTGAATAATTGAGGGGAGGAAGAGCCTATTTATAGACAACAAGAAGCAACTCCATCCATTTGATTAACTTTTGATCCAAGGGCCAAAATTGCACTACATCATCTCTTTTCTCCACCATACACCTAATTTCTTCACATAATTGTTATCTAATTAATTTTCCCTCTCTTGTCATTAATTTGGATGCCACTTTTATCTCCAAATAAGGTAAATATTGCATCATTATGCTTACATAAGCTTACTTCATCCAAACCTCCAATTTTGACACATAATCTTTGAAATAGTGTCATGCATGGTGGTTAACTCTTCTCCACTCCTTTTGCACGAAATTTTGAGTCCATATTCAGCCCAATATGATGTCTTTAATGATTTGGGCTTAAACCATTTAATTCTAGGCCCAATTTTAACATATACCGAGTTTTCGGGCTCTAATTATGTAAATTTTGTCTGGTAAAATTTTTCATGCATAAATATATTTAAAATATGAATTTCAAACTCATTATGACCTTAATTAATCATTTCTAAGCCCATATAATTTATTTTAGAAGATATTTTACCTTATTGGGCTCTAACTGAAAACACCGATAAAAATTAGTGCTGATTAGTTTTTCCTGTAACTTCTCTGCATGGAGGATTATTATAAACCTTCTAATATTATTTTGAACTTATTCTTGATTATTTCATAGTCTATTGGGTCACCTATAATTTAATTAGCCTGTAAATCGGGTGAATTGGGCTCATTAGGCTCTTTATCCTTTCTTGACATTGTTTGAGCTATTATTGTCAATAATATTTCTGGGCTTCCCAAAAATCATCTCTAGCCTATTAGGGTTTTCTACACCTTTATTGGGCCTCCATAAATAGTACTTTTGGCCCATTAAGAAACCGGTGCAGTCTTACTGGGCCCGGACTCCAATTTTGGCCCAATATCCATTAGACCGATTCTATGGCTATTCAAACCTTATAGAAAAATCCAGTATCTCTTTTTATGCCCTAATATATCTGAGTTTCCTAATCTAGACTTATTTTCTAATTCTTATTAATTTACAAATTACGGAACTTCGGATCAATTTTCTGCCCAATATATCTATATTCTGGTTTTGCTTATTAGAGTATAATTTCTTACGAGAATTTTCTTGAATCACCTCCTATAACCAATCTTAGTAAATACTGGACAGGTGATTTGTTTGAGGAAATGACATCTATGTCCCATTTTTTGTCTTTTTGCTAATAATTAATATTTTCAATTATGCCATCCAACTTTCTTTGCAATTTGGTCCCTGATCATCCCTTGCAATTTAGTCCCTACTTTGATCTACATAAGATATTTAAGCTCCTTTAATTCTAATTATGCAGTAATTCTCTAAACTAGAATTCAAACAAAATCATAAAAAATTAGATGTTACACCTGTTTGGTTCCATGTTTGCAAAACGTAACCATGGTTTTCTAAAAGATGTGTTTGGCCAAATATAGATGAAACATAAATTGACTTTTTGAAAAAATAAAAAGTGGGTTAAACTGTAGTTTTGGAAAATGAGGAGAAAAGTTAATTTTTCTTTAACAAAACATGAGTTTTGAAAGAGGAGAAACAAATTTACTCTATATTATACATCTAAAAGTACTTTTAGCCCCTATCATCCAAACAGATTTCTTGTCAAACTTACTTTTACAAAATGAATATCCAAATATAATAACTTCTAACAAACTTACTTTATCTAAACTTCATTTTTACAAACTTTATTTATCTTAATTTAATTTTACAAAAATGAGAACCAAACGGGCCCTTGGTCATTTACAATATATTATCGACCCCTTAAACTTTAAAAAATTTAAAAAGTCTACATGTTAAATTTTAATTGGAGAACAATAAGCATATAAAGAAAAGTATATAAGTTTTCATCTTATAAAAATGACAAAAGCAAACTTTTGGTCCTTAATTTTCATTAGGTTTCATTTTGATCCTTAACTTTATTTAGTTTGGTAATCCCTTAATTTTTAAAATACAATAAAAATTTTTATTTTTTGTAACATTGTTAACATAGTTAAGAGAAATACTGACAAAGTATTTCTTAATATTGATGAAGCATTCTCAATGCTAACATGACAATTTTAATAGTTAACTCACTTATATCATTATTTACAATAATCTTATATTTAGCATACTTATTAATATAAATTATAAATTAAATTAAAAATTAATTTCAAATTAATAATAACAGAACAAAAAACTAATCTAAGTATAAAAAAAAATCCACACTTCATACCCAAGTATTATTAATACTAAACCACACTTCATTAACCCATTGGCACACATTTCAATCTATGGAATTCGATCAAACTGTAAACCCCATACTTAAACTCGGATTTCATCCCAAAAATCGAAGAGAAAAGAGAGGAGAGAAGAGAGAAATCGCTTACCAGCTGAAATGCAAGCTTCCAAGATCCAAAATTTGATTCTCAAGGTTAGAATAATGAAGCCCTAGCAGAGCAACTCTCCCTTCTCTTCAATTCTTTCTATTTCATCCAAATGAAACTCTTTTGATTTAAACAAATTTTCGGTTTGGTGCCATGACAGGAGAGAGGTTCACCGTGGTGTGGAGCTTTTCTATCTAAAAAATTTTCCAAGTTTTCAAATCATTTGCTGCAGCGCCCCTATTCAAGCCGCGGCGCTAGGTGGTTCTGCCCCCTTTCTTTTATTCCTCTATCCTGATTCCTTCAGTTTTACACACATCATCAAGGGTATTTCCTGTTAGCTCGAGACTGTAACAATCCTCATTACATTATCCTAAACTTAGTCCCTAGCTAATTAAGTGTATTTGGCGTTGTGTGCAGAACCAGAAGGACCAAGATGGAGGAAAGCCCAAAATGGGACAGAGAAGCTCCATGCCGCAGCGAGACTTAGGGTCGCCATGGTGGGCGAGCTGTAATTTTGAGAATATTTTCCAGGTCAAGAGCAACCATGCTGCTTCAAGCTTTCTGGCATCGCGGCAAGCATCAAAAAATTTGTTTAAATCAGAAACAATTCAGTTTGGCAGAATGTGAAAGAGAAAGAGAGAATGGAGGAAGAAGGAAGAAGCTCTGCTAGGGTTTCATGTAATTCAACCTTGGAGGTTTTTTTTTGGCATCTGGGAGCTCCGATCTTGGTTGGTAAGTGATTCTTGATCCTCACTCTCCATTTTTCTTCAACTTTGAGTTAGATTTTTGGGATGTATAGTTGGGTTTTTAGTTTTGGCCAAAATTCACTAATTAAAATGGATGAAATAGGGTTAATGAGGTGTGATTTAGTGGTTATGATACTCGGGTATGAGTTTTAGAAGGAGTATGTGTGATTTTGCTCAAACCCTAACTTTGTATTATGAATGGAAGCATGAAACCCGAAATGTGTGTGGTTAGTTAGAGTTTGAATAGTCTTGACAAGCTCAATGATATATGAAAGTGGTGTTGGATCCTTGGGTTAGGCCTAACTAGTCAAATTGTGATTTTTGGTCAAGTGGTATACTGTGTTAATTGAGGTATTATGGTATTGTCAATTTGATTATTTGGTTGACCAAAAGAGTACAATTCGTGTTGAATAACCTAAGAAGCTCGTGGAATCACGTGTGTGTTATATTGACAACCTGAGGTAACCGAGTGTTTATATTGTATGTATTGTATACTAGTATATATATGTGTGTGTATATATGTTTCCGTTCATACCACGATATTAATATGTGTATGTGTATGATTTTTCTATATATCATGGTATGCACACGACTAAACATATTGTAATATCCCTATTTTAATGGGACGTTATAAAATGAATAAAAAATAAGAAACGAAGCAAGACAAAAAAGCTATATATAATTGGACATTAGAAGGAATTAATTTCTTATCTAATTTTCAAAAGAAGTTATGTTTCGTTCTTAATTGAAATTAATTTTTCATAAGATTCTTAGCAGAAATTAATTCCAGAATTTATCCTGAAAAATATGCAATATACCACTTGAATAAAAACCCGGTTCAAATTAAGCGCTACGATATAAGTATTGCATTCCCGAGAGGTCCAGATTAAGAGATAGACCAATTTGAAGTTAATGTGAATAGTGAAAAGGAAATAATAAAAAATTGGTCTTTGGATAAATTACAAGGAAGTGCCCAAAAGAATGAATAATTACATTTTGGACTCGATTCAGGGGCAAAACGGTCATTTTTCATACTAGAAGAAAAATATGAATATTGCATTTAAACTCTAAGAAAAAAATGTTGATATCATAAAATGTATGAATAACTGGGAAAAACTGAGAGACATCGTTAAATGTGAAGAAGGGTAAAGATCATTTTTTCAAGTTAAACGAAAAAATGAAAAAAAAATATATTTTGGCCCTAAGAACTTAGAATGCTTGCAATTTAGTCCCTGAATGAAGAAATTCACGTGAATAGGAAATGAAAAGAATTTGGGGAAAATTACAGTTAATGATATAAAAGTTTCAAAAATTATAAATTTATCCCAGGTCAAGGGTATTTTTGGAAATATGAAAAAGTATAGTCAAAATAAAGCCCTCAAGGAGCTAAATTCAATGGAATATAGCAAGAAATCTATTAAGATCGAAATAATATTTATTAGATAATTAGAGTTTCATATTAATATTTTACCTAATAAAGATCATTTGGACTGTATAAAGAGACAATATTAATTCAAGAAAAGTGAAAGGGTTTTGCTAAAATATATTTTGGATCAAAATAATGATTTTGGACTAAAAATAATTGTTGGATAATCCTGTATCAATTTAATGACAATTTTGGCAAAAATATTTAATCAGTATGGGTAAATTTAATCGGTAAAGGGTATCTTGGTCCATTTAAATAATTGAAGTAATTTTTTGGCAAAAAATGAAGTGGAGCATGTATGACCAGCTGCTGGGACATCATGGAAATTTTGTGAAAAGCTTTAAATTCAAAAAGGCAACTAAATGTTAAAGACAAAATTAATTAATTAGCTTTATTGGATATTTATCCTATTAAGTCATTAACCTTCATCTTCCTCACTTCATTCACGACATCTGCAGCAACAAAAAGAGAGGAGAAAGTGTTAAGACCCTAGATAAAAAAAAGAAGAGAAAGGCAAAGTTAAAGTCTAAAAAACTTAAGGTAAAATCTTATGGCTATTTTATTATGTATTCTTGAATTTGGAGAAGTGTCATGGATTATTTCTCTCCATTTCACCTCTAAAAGTTTCAACTTAGAGAGAGAGTAGAAAGAGAAAGTGAAGCCATAAAGAAATTAATCCATGAAAAGTGATAGGCTTCAAGGATTAAGGATATACCATTGGATTGCAAATTAATCGGGTGGTTATTTTTCCACAAATTTTTGAAATTTTCTGCCTATTTAGGGTTTGAAAAGGAAAGGGAATTTCATGATTTTGACCCCAAAAATGAATTCCTTGGGTCCAAAATAGGTAGATATAAGTATGTTGTACAAGAAAAGTTCAAAGGAAAATAAAGTGAAAATTTTAGTCCATGTATGCACACTTTGTGAATGAGGTTGTATAATTGGTGGCTAATGGCCTCATTTTGTGACCTTATAGGATTCAAAAAAGTGTTAGAAGTTCAAAGGCAAGATGTGCAAAGTTTGGAAGGATTGAAAAGCTAAAAGGTAGTTTACTAACCTAATCTTGCACTATATGATTATATAGTTGCAATGGTTTTAATGTTATACCAAATGTTTGCAATGATGTTATGTGATGATTTGTTGATATTGGCTGAGTTATTTGAGGGGTTTTGTGACCCCGGGATGTCTTAAATATAATGGGAAACTCTGTCCAATTTTCTATAAAATGTTTAAGTATAAATGATTCTAAATGTTTGAATGATGATTTGATGAAGTATGCTTACATTATATGATTATATATTTGCTTGATTAGTGGTAACTACTGAGATTCTTTGAATCTCATCCCTTCCAAATGATTACCATGTTTAGGCTAAGTAATGCAAAAAGTTCATGAAGAGCCAAAAGAGAGGAGGGAGAAATTGGTGGAAATTATGTTCTTGCAAGGATTGATGTTAATTTTTGATAATATGTATAAATTTGTATGCAAAAGATGAATCATGTATACTGATGCAAGTATGTTCCTTGAGATACCTTTTGATATTATGTATAAATATGATATAATGAATGATGATGTATATGTAACATAAAGCTTATTTTGCCAAGACTTGAATGGATATATACAATTTGGACACCCTGACAGATACGTAGGTATTGTTTATGTAAGACAGGGCAACTAGTTTAAGTAATATATATGTATAAATTATAGTGATTTTTCAAAGTTAGGGTTTAAAATGGGGAAAAATTGGGAAAATTGGAAATTGAAAGTTAGGTACTAGAAAATTAAAAAGATAATATAAAATTGTGTAGAGATCTAAAAATTTAGTGGCTTGTATTTATAGAAAGGTCTATGTTTGAAGTTTCATATGCCACTAATTTGGAAGTAATTGGAGTTATATGATAGGAGATATAGAGGTTTTCCCAAAATTGTTACAGCAAACATGGAATTATGACCCTTTATGATTTAAGTTAATACTATGCCCTGTGCAAGTAAAATAAATGTACGAACAAAATATATCCAAAAAGTGTACATACAGAGCTTTCATATGACATAAAAAATGTATGATTTGGCTCAAGATATAATGAGATATGAATTTTTAAATATAAGACCAAAATTCTGGGAAAGAGAAAATGACCAAATGTATAGTAAATGTTTGAGAAATAATTATATGAATTGGTCAAGATAATGATATGTTCCATATTTTTCCATGTAGATAAGGTTTTGATCTATTTTTAGAGACTTGAATTACTATGAAATGATTTTTTTAGAATTAGTTATGAATTTTCAAAATTCATCGGGTAAAATGGAAATGACACAATGAACAGTACATGGAATTTTAGAAAAATCTATTTAGATATTTTTATGTAATCAAGTCTCTAATCATACAATAATGGACATAATTGGAGTCCAATACATAAAAAATGGACTTAAGTATAAGGTGTTACACATATAGAGTAGATAATGATTATGATGATGATTAGAGATGATGATGATGATGTGATATTACATGATGCATAGCATGATATTGAGAATATGATAAGGATGATGATTATGTGATGATATAGCATGAGAATCACCACATAACATTGTGAGGTATACAGTGGATCGGGTGGTGATGATGATATGATATGATGATATAAGATATAGGTGAAATAAGGATGAGATCCTTGCAGCTAATTCTCCTCCTATGGCTAGGAGGGAAAGGTTGGCAGTGGATTACACATTCCCTAAATCACCACCAATTTGCAGTGGGAAAGGGGAAGGAGAACCATTATCCAAGCATTAGTATTATCTTTGACTAGGTGCACTAGTGTGAGGTAGGCTTGGTAATGTCCAAGGATCATTTTTCACCAACTATTGGAAGGGAATCATTTGTACGAAATGTCCAGTTATGACAATAGCTCGTGGTTCTAGTTGTGTACGAGGGAGACATGCATTCCATTTCATATTGTATTCATGGCATTATTGTATGAGTTATATATATGTATGCTTGTGGTTTTCCCGGTTATTGAGATATTGTCTTACACCCCCTTTCCCATGAACTAACCTTTCAGGGGAAGGTTCTGGCACTAGTCCAGAGAAGACGAGAGAAGCATAGCCACTCCGGTATTGGGAATATAAAATCTTTGTAGTGTATGTGTGTATGGTATATGTACTTTATGTCAAGTAGGATAGGTGGTTTGTAATTCAAGTGATGACATTGATGTTATGATTATGCTGAATAACATGAGATGATATTGTTATGGAATGATGTTGTATGTGAAAAGTATGATGTATTATGATGCATGTATGGTTTGAGGTGTTGAGAAGTCAGTATAGTAGTGTATGTGAGCCCGAAGGTGGATTTGGGCATTGTGAGTGTGTTTTAGGGCTTGTAGCCCATTATGTTAATTTGAGGTTCAAGGGGGTCAAATCTTAGAGGAGTTATTTATTTGAGATAAAACCTCTTTGGACAGGTTCATTGAGTCGATTAGGACCTATGTGAATGGTACCTGAGCACCCATTTGCCTTTGGTGGCAATTGGAGGAGGTTTGTGGTAAGTTTTAATAAAAAAGTAGTCAAAATATTATTAGATATTCAAAATCTCCATATGAAGATGGATTACGGTGAAGTTGGTGTCCATGGTTAGATTGAGACAAGATTGACTTGTAGGAGTTAGAATCAGGTCAATTGAAGGTCCGAGTATAGAATTATGCATGTCGGAAATTTGCCCCGAGACTTTGTAATTTTACTGATATAGTATTAGTAGGAAGCGCCCTGGCGCTAGGGCTAGGCCGTGGTGCCAGATGTAAAACCTCATACTAGGGCCCATTTTCCATGTATTAAATCATATTAGATGCCTTTTATCATAATTTAGAAACTAAAATCATAATATAATAAAAACAGAATTTTTCAAAATTCGGGGTACTGTTCATTTGGCAAATTCCAATTTTCCTAATGAAATTTGAAAAATTCATAACTAATTATAAAAAAAACCATATTGAGGTGATTCTAGTTCCTAAAAATATCTTAAAAGATTGTTTACGTGGAAAAAATATGAAATAGTAACTTCATTAGACAACTTCATACAGTAAATTTTGTTGACTTTTACTGTTCATTTGGTCATTTTTCTATCTTTTAGTTTTTTAACCTCAAATATGAAAAAGCATATTGTCTTCTATTCTAAACCAAATCATTCATACTCTATGTCACTTGAACGTTCTATATGTCTACTTATAGAAATATTTTTCTTATACATTTATTTCACTTACACAAGGCATAATATTAACTTAAAGCACGAAGGGTCAAAATTCAACTCATACTAGAATAGTTTTGGGAAAAACTCCATATCTTCTATTATATAGCTCTAATTACCTCCAAATTAGTGGAATATGAAACTTAAAACATATACATTTCTATACATATAAACCATTGAAATTTTGGAGCTCTATATGATTTTATGTTATCTTTTGAAATTTCTAGTATCTAACTTTCAGTTTCCAGTTTTCCTAATATTACCCTATTCTGAACCCTAACTTTGAAAACTCACCATTAATTGTACACAACTCCAAATGGGGTGAATTAGGTGTCATTTTAAAGCTTGAGATGTCCTATATCTGGTTTAAAAATCCCAAAAACCTGACCTCGCATTAAATAGTCAACAAGGATGAACTAAATAGACACATCTAGAAAATACCTTTTTTCAATCTATATTGCAATTTGCTTGCCAAAACCCATGCAAATGAACTCACTTTGGCATGAAACTCGGTAGAATACAACTTCATATCACAATATCCAGAACTGGAAATTCTCATACATTTTATATAGTGTTAACATAATATTTACTATTTTACAACTTCATATAAAGCAAGGCACAATTAACAATTCATATTATAACATGATAACTTGCACATCAACAACTCATCATTTTCTTCTTCATCCTCTTGGTCCTTTCTTAGCTCTTTTCCATTATTTCTGCCTAGTATGGTTAGTCATTAAGGGGGAGGGGTGAGATTCAAAGAATCTCAGTAGCATTATCCAGTCATACACATATATTATCACATTTAACATAGATCATCATGCAAACTCATCAATTCATATTATGCCGTAACATTTTTATAAAAATTTTGGAAGAGTTTTTGTAAAATGGGAATTCTAGAGCTTCAAGTCCCTTTAAACAACTCAGCCAACAATCAATGGACATCACAAAATATTAACCATGGCATCAAACAAGTCATAGAGTTCATAAAAGTTCATAATGCATATAATGGAAAAATGCTACCTTTGTGAATCCTCTTGCCTTTTCCTTTAGTTCCACCTCTTTCTAACACTTCCACAAGCTTCCTTAGGCTTCCTCAAACCTGAATAAATCATCAATTAGCTACTTTAGCCACTGATTCAAGGGGTAGTTTCATAAAGTCCCAATTAAACTCTAAAATTTCATTTTCTTAATCTTAAGCTTCTTCATGAAATCAACACTTGTTCTTGACTAATTTGGACCCAAGGAATCTATTTTTGAGGTCCAAATTATGAAATTCGAACCCTAAATGGAACCCTAGTCTAACCAAAATTCATGGAGAAAGAAGAAAAAATGATTTACTTTGAAATTTAACAAACTACTACCAAATCCTTGTTTCAAGTTGCTGGCACATGATTTCCCCAAGGTTAATTGGATGAAAACTCCACTTTCTTCACTTTTTATCCATGGCTGAAAATCATATAGAGAGAGAGGAGGAAGAGTACTCCATTAAACCATTTCAATCTACTCAAAACTACAAGCTAGAAGACACAAAATATTACCTTGCACTTTATTCTCCAAGCTTTGAACTCTAGCTTCCATTTTCTCTTCTCCTTTCTTCCTTCTTTCCTTTGCATTTTTCTCTCTCTTTCTGCTGCTGAATGACTTGCCCAGAATGAAGAAGAAAGAGAGAAATTATATGGCTTAATCACTCACTAATTGCTCAATTAACCTTAATCACTTTTTGACTAATCTTACTTTATTGAATACTTCTTCAAGAAGTATTCTCAAAAATAATAAAATATTGGTTTGCATCACATGGGCTACTGAATGTCATGCCTAAGAGAGGTATTTGAGTGTCCCCATACTGCTCAATTTTTCCTGATCTAAATATATCTTGAACTGGGTAATTTTTAACTATATCAATAAAACTGCTTTTATAGTAAATTAGCATTTTTGGGATACAGGACTATTGCAATTTTATTTTTATATATTCTTAATTATCTTGTCCCAAATGGTATCTATGTATGGCCCATATCTTATCCTGATTTCTTTTTAACTGCCTGTAGGGCCCACATTTTATTTTATTAGTATTTAGTTACTTTTGAATACTCAACACTGATTATTTCTTTATCCTTAAATACTAACCCTCAGTGGTATATACCATTAGGCTTGTTTCGTAGAGAGCTTTGCTTTGACAGTAACTTTTTATATTTACAAAATTACCCCTAACCCGAGGTTTAATTATGATTTTTAAAACTTTCAGGTTATCAGATGTAATTTTTCCCAATGGCCTTTTTATTTCTCATTCCACGTAATTTGCATAAATCTAGGGACATGAATGTCATTTTTATAATTCTTTAAGAACAAAAATTTAATTTCTCATTTTTCTGTCTAATCGAGAAAAATGACCTTTTTGTCATTTTTTATGCAAAACGGTGTCTGTCTGTTTTCATGAATTTTCTATGCATTTCTAGATATTTTAAATTTATTGGGATATTACAATTCTCTCCCCCTTAAAATAAATTTTGTCCTCAAAACTTGGATGCATACTTGTATCTCATACTTTCTTTCTATTTATTTCCCATTTTTCAGTCCATTTTTACTAGAGAAATACTTTCATATCTTAATTATATGACTTAAAAGTCAACTTTTCACTTTGATTTTACTCCTCCATCTATAACATCTGAAGGATTTAGTTAATACCTTTATGTTGGGAAATGTCGAGGACATCATAATCTTATTTTACTTTAGGGGAGTCGGAAATTTCCATATAATATATGCACTCTTAATACGTATCCTTACTTTCATAACTCTCATTTCTTATTCATACTATAGTCTCTTCATTGGCATCTAACATCATTCCTTTTCTTTACTTTTTTTAACTTTATACTATTTACATTAATAACCTTCTTACTAAGTATAAGCTAACTACATTAGCTATACTTGAATGGCATTTACAAGGCCATTGCTTTCTTCTTTTCATTTTCTTTTCTTTACCTCAAGTTCACTTATTTTTTATTTCATTGTTACTCGAGATTCTTGGTGATCTCATAATACTTCTATGTTATAATCATGAAGATTAGAACTCATTTTAATTTATAATAACTCTACTTCTTGAGAGCATTACTCACCGTTGCTATTTGTGGGGACATATTTTTTGTAAAAAATTATCGTATAAAACATTGGCTACTATTCTCTACTCACCCTGCTTTATTACTTATATCCTGATCCATGCTTTCTTTCATTATCACAGACCCCTTAGGTCATTATTGGATCAGGACTAATCATCTCAAGGGAGGAGGTTTAGCCTTTTTCAATTCATAAAAGCTCATTTCTTACTTGTTTTCCCATGAAAGTTTTCTTCTAATCAAGTGGTAAGACAATTTATAACATCTTATTAGACTTAGTAAATTTCTCATCTTATTTCAGTTTTCAGTCTCTCCCACTCATATATTTACTTGCTTTACTAGGATTTGTTGTGATTCTGTGAGAGATTCTGTAACCCATTGACCATACTTTCATGAAATATATTCACCGAGTTTAGTAAGTTAATAATTTTGTTTAAAAATATTTCAAAATTCTTAGTCATCTTTCATGCTTTTTTATCGATTCGAAGTACCTTAGCACATCGTTCTTAAGAACCACCATCATACTATTTATAGTTTTATTCATGTAGTCTTAATAGGTGCATTGGTAAGACTATTTGGCTTTATCATAACTTTATAGTGCCGTTATTTAATAATTGGCACATCATTTCATTCTTATTCTTTACATTTTCCTTATCTTTTAGTATTTCTTAGCGGGTCACTATTCTGGTACTTTCCATACTTGAGCTCATTTAACTATTGAATGCTTAGGGGTTTTGCTTGTACTCATGCCAAAATTGATCTTATAGAATAATGGTAATGGTTTCCTTTCAAGACATAACTTATCTATATAACCTTTGGATACTTTAATACTTTAATTTCTAGGCCATTCAATCATGACTTTCATGTTTCTTCCAACATTTGGTTTGCTATCCAATAATGGCATCTCATCATCATTGCCATTTTCATTCATTGCTTATACTTATTCTGCTTCTTTGTTCTTTACTCTAGTTTGTGTCAACTTAGAGTCTCAACTTAACACTCTGCCTTCATGTACACATATATTCTCGAACCCAATACTTTTGCTTATCTTAGCATAGCCTTTAGGATCTCTTGGCTTTTATTGGTTGGGGTTTTACTAATATTAAGGTAGTGGTTACTAACAGTTTACTCTTTAACACTTCTTATATTTCTACTTTATTGTTTTCGTATATAACTTCCTTAGTTGCCTAGTCAAGGTTAATTAGTGGTTTGACAACTTAAGGGAGATTTTTCAACCCTTCAACAGTCTCTTGCTAACTCAGTTAAAATCTAGCCTTCGACCTCTCACCATTTTTGGCTCATTTGGGTATCACCCCAGGAGCTATCTTTCATCTGCCTCGCCTCGGTGGCCTTTATCATATAGAGGATTTCATCTTTCTGGGCTCAATTGGGCTTCTCACCAAGAGCTACTATCTTGGCTCAATTGGGCTTTTCCCCAAGAGCTACCTTCCTTTTCCCACATTGGCAGCTAACAAAAGATTTCATTTAGTGTGAGATCATCTGGCCAAGAATATTTCTTTTTATAACTATATTTCATGCCAAGACTAGCATTCTACCATTTCAAGATTTCGTAATTCCCTAAATTGCCTACCACTATTTTCTCCTTTCTTGGTTCATAATTTATACCTTGAACATCATACATACATATTTTTCCTTTAACTCACATCTACATTTGCATTACTGTATACTTGCATCATCGCTTGTTATACTGAACTTACGGGGTTTCAGTACTAATGACAAACCTATTATTGTCATCTATTATCTCCATGGGACCTCTTTCTGGATCTTTCTCTAGTTCCTTTTTTGAGACTTTTAACGCTTCAGCTTCTTTCTATAATAACTACTACCTAGAATATATAGGCAATGAGACAATTTCCCAAAATATGATACACTTAATTCTAAACAATTCTTGATACAATTCCAAAACTTGTAATCTGGTTATGGCATTAAGTATTTGCTCATCCCATTAATTCTTAGGGAGCCTATGGTTATGATGTCCTTCTAAAAATTTCTTTGCTTCCAGTCCAATACTTGAGGAATGCAAAGCTGAAACATATCCTCTAAATCCCACATGACATTCATCGTAGATACTTTTAACATCTATTTGGATTTGGAGTCCTTAGTTTATTGGAAGAAACTACCATCCTCATTAAAGAATTCATCTAGCCCAAAGTCATTGAAATTATCATAGTTCATGGGTTGATTTGTTAGGTCTGTTAGCTTCCTAAGAGGGGGGTGAATTGGGAAGTTTGAAAATTTTCTACAAAATTATAAAAGAGCAGTGAAAGCAAAAGTTGCAGAAAAATAGAGTGCAGAATGTAATAAAGCAGTAAGTAAGGTAGAGGAAAGAAAGACACAAAGATTTATCCTGGTTTGATCTCTTTCTCTTGACCTACGTCCGGTCCTTAAGCTATCACTTAAGATTTTCCACTATCTAACAAGAATTCAGTGGGCAGGAAGCAATGCCATAGTACAACCATGTGCTCTGTTCTAAGAGCTTACAGATTCTCACTCTGCACTCTAGCTAAGTGCTTCCCAAATCTCTTGTGAAATCCCCTTACAAGAAAATCTTTCTTCCACATGAAGATAATATTATTTACAACAAGAGAAACTCTCTAATATAGAGTATGTTTGATAGTTAAAGTGAAATAAATGAAGTGTGAAAGAGTAGAAGGCTTTGTCTAATAATTTTAGCAGAGTTTTAGTATATATAACGTAAATTTGTTTCCCACAACTTCAAATGAAATTCCATTTATAGATTTATGTCTTAACTATATGTTAGAGACAAGATTTAGCTGTTAAAGACATTACTGAATGGTTACTCTACAAAACTAGCCATTCATCAACTGCATTTAATACATCTGACATCCAAAGTCTGAATTTTGGGGTTGTCAACAGACGAATTTCGCAGAGATCATATGTGAAAGACTTTAATGTTGAACTTTAAAGTTCATCTGTTCAAAGGTGAAATTCGAATTTTGATATTGACAAATATTTGCCAAGTTAGAACATACAAATTTTCAAGTTTAAAGTGCTTCTAGTAAGTGTGAACAATTATTTTATATTGCTATAGTACACTCAAAATTTGAATTTTGGGGGTCCAAAATTCGTCTATCAGTGAGCAACTTAATATGGCACAAAAGTTCTTTTTTTTGAAATTTAAATTTTAAGTCTTAAAAGTTCATTTGTCAGATACCTCTAATCAGACTTATACATTTTCATTTCAAAGTTCAAATTTTCAAAACCAAAGTTCGTTTTTCAGAGGGACATCTTATCAGACTTATACATTTTCAATTCAAAGTTCAAATTTTCAAAACCAAAGTTCATCTGTCAAAGAGACTAACTTTGAATTCTTTTTGGACTTTAATTTCAGATGAACTTTGACATAGTTTTAGATGAATTTTTCATTTTTCACAAATTATGCTTGGCCTAAAATTTGAATTTCAATAGGCTGAAATTCATTTGTTAGAAGCAATATCTCTGTAACTTCTAATTTCAGTTTTCAAAGTTTGAATTTTCAGAGAAACATATGAAGTTTATCAGTTTAAAATTCATTTGTTAGTGAGTATTTTTCAAATTTATCATAAGTTAATATAGGATTGCTGAAAAACACTTATTTAAAACCAGTGGGTGCAAGATCAAAGCCTTTTACTCTGTGAATATTGTGAGAAATCCTACAAATTAATCTTGTACACATTTCTTTCTGGATTTCTTCACTTGAGTTCTCTTGTACTCCTTTGACATCTTCTTTCCAAGCTCCAGTTATTTGGAATTATCAAAAGAACTTGATTCAACATGATTAACCTCTTTCCTTTATCATACATTTATTTTTCTCATTTCCTTTCTCATGATTACTTCTTTTTCTAATGTATCTTCTTTTATACATTATTTTCTCCCCACTGTTTCTTTCATAACTTTTTATTTATTTCTATCTTCATTCCTTATTGACCTCTTTCATTCGTTACTAAAAATATCTCGCCACTAAACTTATTTGTAGGTGGTGTATTGACTTCTTACATTCATTATCATCACCTACTATCACATTTCTTTGTTACTTTCTAGTATGTGGCCTGATATTAGAGAAAAACCTTAGGTAAACTTTCATATCAGTTGCTGATTAATAAAGTTTCATATCCTTTTAAATTAGTCATCATAGGTCATTTTCTTTCAGAGAACTATCAAAACATTAGGGCTCATCAATCTTTCTCATCATCTCATTCTCTTTAAAGGTCTACTACAACCTTGCGATTGGTCTACTACGACCATGAGATCTACTGTGATCTTAGAGCCCTACTAGGATCCTTTATGACCCTACATTATTACTCAACTGACAGGATCCATCAGGATCTAACTCTGAAAGGTTTCATGACCTATGAAACATCATTATTTAATCCATTAATTACTGTCCTCAAGACTTATTCTCTTATGTTACTAAAATATTCCTATGCCAGATTTTCATAAAACAATACGTTATATCTGTAGGGGAAAACTATCATCGAAATAAGTATTTTTCTTTCTTGCTACTATTACTTCATTGCTTCATTCTCTTTATGCTTTTCTCACTTTTGTCAGTAGCAGCTTCTCTAACATTTACTAGGAAGCAGACATAAAACTTTAATAACTCAAATTACTTCTTGTCATTCTGTTAGCCTCTAACAAGATACTAAATTGCCTACTTCGTATTGGGGCTTTCCTTTTCCTATTTGTTGGCTTTAAACCTCTTCCTAGCTTTTCTGCCTTCCACCTCTATTCATCATACTATTATAACTAGGTGGAGTTCCGTACTAACTGTATGAATATGGCTTCATACTTACTTATTGACTAATCTATCGCTTGTCCGAACATAATGATCTCATCTTCATCCTCATCTCTAACTAATCGCAGGAAATATTTATCATAAAAGATTACAAAATAATTTTCGTGTTAAGGGTATGTTCCGAGCTTGCAGGATCAACTCAGTATTATGCTACCATCTATCTGCTTCTTTCTCAAGTGCATAAATAGATAGCCTCTAGGGCTTTCATTTTAAAGGAATAGCCCATGAATATGAAAATCTTTTCTAAACTCAGTATCTAGTCCTCAACCATTTGTACATCAAACCTTTCATTAAATGAGGGAGGACATTATCTCCAGAATTGGACTATTACATACTGTTGGTTAGTAGAATCAATCCTTGTCTCCATTACTTAGTTCATGGATACAACTTGGGATACCTATTGTTGATATTTCCTTAAAGATGAATTTCGACTATGGTTTCCTGAGGTTGTCTCTGAATGTCTAAGGTTTGCTGTAACTTTTCAATAATCCTTTGCTTCTGATCTCATCTATTCATAATAACTTGCAAAGGATCACCTTATGGTGTTTTTTCTTGTTCAGGAGTCTCTACTCTTACTCGTCTCCTGATGTGAACTATTTCATTCATCTTCCCTCCATTTTTATAATACTTAATTCAAAATGTATGACTATTCTACTCAGATAATATTTATAAACATAACACCTTTATTTACATGAGTAAACTTCATACATAAGTTTTAAGATCTCATTACATTATCATTTCATTATACTTCCCACTGGTGACTGCTTGTGATACACTCAAAAGTTGCAGTCATCCTTGTTCTCCACCTTTATACATTTATACATATTTATACATGATTTCTTTCATCATTCCATTCTGGAGGGACTGGAGTTACTTTCACCTTCAATAGAAACTTCATCAAAATTCTCTTCTGGATGCTCTTCCGTGTCCTTATAATCTTCTTCTTGTTCTATGTCTATAACGGGATCCTCCTATTCCAGTCGGATCGTCTCCAAATATGCCAGCTCTTTAATACAATCTTGAAAAGTTTCTAGTATTTCTTCTTAGAGTCTAACTTTATGCAGCATTAGTAGATGGAGGTATAGGGCTAAAGTTTTTTGGGGCCAATACTTGATCATTAGCTCCTGCTCGCTGATGATTTAACCTGATATCCCTTTGTATGTAATAGGCTGTAGCACATTCTTCTAGATTTCCCAACTATGCATTGTCTAGTTTAGCTTTACTACAAGTCCAGAATAAATCATTAGTGATTTCATTGACTAGTATATCAATCCATAACAACTTCGGTAATGTACCCCTTTACCTGCTAGAAAGACATTGACTTTAGCAACTTTATAAAGTAATCTAGCACATGTTTAGGCCCTTCAAGATATGCCTCACTTTTCTTGAAACAATTTTAAACAATTCGGTATACCTTGTCTTTCAAATTAATTGGACTGTCATTAACAGGGTTATCTGGATCTAGTACAAACCCAGCCTTATAGTCCATATCTTCTACAACTTCAATTCCTAGTTTATGAACTTGAGCATGAAGAGCTAAAACAGCTTGTAATGGGACTTCTTTATCAGCTTCAAATCCAATTGGATGAGATCTTACTTTAACCTTGAGTTTGTCCAAACTTCTTATTTGTAACTTGTTTGAGCCAATACTTTCCTCATTTTCTTCTATCTTTGGCTCAGGGATCACCCATCTCTTATGATTAGGATCCAAGCTATTGTTTGAGAAAAATATCTTATCTGTCTTAATACACAATAGCAATCCATGTCAATAAATTGATCTAAAGGAATATTAACAACTAATATATTCCTTTTTCTAAACATAACTATTTTGGCTAAAAAATAATGCTCTAAGAGCTTAAACCTTTGGCTTTGATATCAAAAAGTGTAAAACCTTATATTAAGGCCTATTTTCCATGTATTAGATCATATTAGATGTCTTTCATCCTGATTTAGAAACTAGAATCATAATATAATAAAAACAGAATTTTTCAAAATTTGGAGTAATATTTATTTGGCAAATTCCAGTTTTCTCGATGAACTTTGAAAATTCATAACTAATTCTAAAAAAATAATAATATTGAGGTGATTCCAATTCCTAAAAATATCTTAAAAGATTGTATACATGGAAAAAATATGAAACAGTAACTTTATAGGGCCAATTCATGCAGTAAATTTCATGGATTTTTACTGTTCATTTGGTCATTTTTCTATCTTCCAATTTTTTGACCTCAAATCTGAAAAGTCATATTGTTTTATATTCTGAACCAAATCATGCATACTGTATGTCACTTGAAAGCTCTATATGTCTACTTATAGAAATTTTTTTCTTATACATTTACTTCACTTACATAGGGTATAACATTAACTTAAATCATGAAGGGTCAAAATTCAACTCATTGGAATAGTTTTGGGAAAAACTCCATATCTTCTATTATGTAACTCCAATTGTAATATCCTGAAATTTTTTGGATATTCAAGGCTCAATATTTTAAAATCAATAAAGAATTTGTAAAAATAGATACACACTGTTTGACATGAAATAGGACAAAGAAATCAATTATCTTGGTTGGAAGAAAAAAGGAGAAAATGATGAATTTACCCTTGAAAAAAAAAAGAAAAAAAAAGTAAAAGAAAAAGAAAAAGAAAAAAAAGGCGGTGGATGAGGGAAGGGTGAAGAAAAGTTTAGGAATTTTGGGACAAATCACACCTAATGACTTAAAAGTTTTAAAAATTGTAAATTAGCTCGAGTTAAGGGCATTTTTGGAAATATGAAAAATTATAGTCAAAATGAAACTCTCAATGAGTTAAGTCCAATAAAATATAGTATGAAATTTATTAAGGTCAAAATAATATTTATTGGGTAATTAGGATTTAATATTGGTATTTTATCCAAAAAATGTCAGTTTGGACTGCAGAAAGAGGAAGTATTAATTCAAGAAAAATTAATGGGCCTTGGTAAAATATATTTTAGATCAAAATAGTGATTTTGGATCAAAAGTATTTGTTGGATAATGCCGTACCAATTTGATGACAATTTTGGTGAAAATACCTAATCGGTACAGGTAAAAGTAATCAGTAAAGGGTATATTCGTCCAATAAAACATGAGAAGCAATTTTTGGACAAAAAATGAAGGGTGTGAGCAGCTGCTGTAGGACATGGAAGGAATTATTTGATTTCATTTTAAAGGGATTTTTGTATTAAAGTAACTAGATTAGTTAATAAACCTAACTTACTATTCACTCCTCTCATTTCTCTCCTTAAGAAGGTTGGTTAAGAACTTAAGACACTTATTCTTGTGTCTGAACCACAGGAGAAAAGAGGGAGGAAGAGCGAAAAACCTAGAGAGAAAAGGGAGAGTTTGAAGCAAAAGTTACAAAGCTTAAGTTGTTAGGTAAGCTTCTATGGTCTCCATCTTATGTTTCTTTCTACTTCAAGGTTGTTCCATAAGGTTTTTCCTCTCCTTTTCCTCCTTAAGATTTTGATCATGGAGGTTTTTAGTGAGAGAAAATGGAGCTTTCAACAAATAAACTATGGAAAAGAGTGAAAAGACTTCAAGAGGCATGAAAACACAAGTTGTAGCAAGATTTATGAAGTAAATATTGTTCTACCATTTTTTTTCTCTCATTTTTAGTCAGACTTAGGTTAGGATAGGAATGAAATTTCAGAATTTTGACTTTAAAAATGGATTCCTTTGGTCCAAATTAGGTAGTAACAAATATGTTGTACAAGAAAAACCTAAAGGAATTCAATTTGGAATTTTAGGGTTAGTAAGCATACTAATTGGAAAAGATGGTGAAATCAGTGGTTAATGACCATATTTTGTGATGCATTAGGATTCAAAGAAGGGTTGCAAGACCAAAGAAGAGGTGTACAAGGTTTGAAAGTTATTGGAAAGCCACAACATAGTTAACTAACCACATTGTGCCTATATATTGTTATTGTTGCCAATGTTCTTACTTGATGTAATTGTTGATTGTATTGATGTTTTGTGATGGATTGAATTGATTGGCTATGTTTTTTAAAGGGTATTTGACCCTAGGAATGTTTATAATTTAAGGGGAGATGCTACCCAAATTTTTTAGGAAATGTTTGTGCACAAATGACTTTAAATGATAGTTTAATGTATGTTTAATGAAAGTTTGCAATATATGATGATATATAAGCATGTATGGTAGTTACTACTGAGATTCTTTGAATCTCACCCCTTTCCAAATATCTAAAAAATTTTAGGTTCAAGTTATGGTAAGATTAGCTAAGAAAGGAAAGGCAAAGAGAAGCAAGTTAATGTTCAAGATAATAATGTTTAGGTTGATACTATTATATGAAATATTATGTAAAATCTTATGGGACATGATCATACTGTGTTTTCATTTCAATATGTTCCTCTAGGTTGTTAGGGAGTATCATGTAAGATAAAGGCAAGTTATGGCCATGTATATATATATTAGTGTGTATTTTGGAAGGTTGGAAGAATGCAAGAGACCTTTCTGAACACTAAAGGGAATTTGTAGTACTGTCTATACTTGTTATGTTAAATATATGAGTTTTTGTATCTTTAATACTATACATGTGTAGCTTTCCATAGACATAAAGATCACTCAATTTGGAGTTGTGTATGATTTATGGTGATTTTTCAAAATTATGGTCAGAATAAAAAATTTTCAAAAATGACCATTGCTACTGTGAAGATAATAGCAATTAATGTATTAATTGGCCAATTAATTTCCCTGTTGAAATTTTTTCAATTTATAGAATCTTTTAAGCTATATCTAGGGATTTGAACCATATCAATATGATTTTTCTTGATTTAGTTATGAATTTTTAAAGTTCACTAGGTGAAAAGAAGTTAACAAAAAGAATAGTACCCCAAATGAAATAAATTGGTTTAAGTTGTTTTAAGTAATCAAGTCTCTAATCAAGCATTAATGGACTTAAATATAGTTTAATACATGAAAAATGAGTCTAAGTACGAAGTGTGACACCAATTACCTTGGTGGCATATGAAACTTAAAACATATAACTTTCTATACATATAAACAACTGAATTTTTGGAGCTCTGTATGATTTTATATTATCTTTTGAAATTTCCAGTATCTAACTTTTAGTTTCCAGTTTTTCCAATATTACCTTATTCTGAACCCTAACTTTGAAAACTCACCATTAATTGTACACAACTCCAAATGGGGTGAATTAGGTGTCGTTTTAAGATATCCTTTATCTGGTTTAAAAATCCAAGAAACCTGACCTCACATTAATTAGCTTCATGAAATCAACACTTGTTCTTGACTAATTTGAAACCAAGTAACCCTTTTTTGAGGTCCAAATTATGAAATTCGAACCCTAAATGGAACCCTAGTCTAACCAAAATTCATGGAGAAAGAAGGAAAAATGATTTACTTTGAAATTTAACAAACTACTATACCAAATCCTTGTTTCAAGTTGCTGGCACATGATTTCCCCAAGGTTAATTGGATGAAAACTCCACTTTCTTCACTTTTTATCCATGGCCGAAAATCATATAGAGAGAGAGGAGGAAGAGTACTCTATTAAACCATTTCAACCTACTCAAAACTACAAGCTAGAAGACACAAAATATTACCTTGCACTTTATTCTCCAAGCTTTGAACTCTAGCTTCCATTTTCTCTTCTCCTTTCTTCCTTCTTTCCTTTGCATTTTTCTCTCTCTTTCTGCTGCTGAATGACTTGCCCAGAATGAAGAAGAAAGAGAGAAATTATATGGCTTAATCACTCACTAATTGCTCAATTAACCTTAATCACTTTTTGACTAATCGTACTTACTTTATTGAATATTTCTTCAAGAAGTATTCTAAAAAATAATAAAATATTAGTTTGCATCACATGGGCTGCTGAAAGTTACACCTAAGAGAGGTATTTGAGTGTCCTCATACTGCTTAATTTTTCCTAGTCCTGTTATATCTTAAACTGGGTAATTTTCAACTATACCGATAAAACTGCTTTTATAGTAAATTAGCATTTTTGGAGTACAGGACTATTCCAATTTTATTTTTATATTTTCTTAATTATTCTATCCCAAATGATATTTGTGTATGGTCCATATCTTGTCCTAGTTTCTTTTTAACTGTATGTGGGGCCCACAGTTTATTTTATTAGTATTTAGTTACTTTTAGACACTCGACACTGATTATTTCTTTATCTTTAAATACTAACCCTCAGTGCCATATACCATTAGGCTTGTTTTATCGAGATCTTCGTTTTGACAATAATTTTGCATATTTACAAAAATACCCTTAATTCGAGGTTAAAATATAATTTTTAAAATTTTCAAGTCATTAGGTGTAATTTTTGCCACTGGCTATTCTCATTCTGTGTAATTTTAATAAATATAGGGACACAGATGTCATTTTTATAATTCTTTAGGGGCAAAAATATAATTTATCATTTTACCATGTAATATTAGAAAATGACCTTTTTACCTTTTTTCATGCAAAATGGTGTTTGTTTATTTTCGCAAATTCCCTATAATTTCTAGATATTTTATCTTTCTTGGGATGTTCACCAGACCCTGTTTTGATAAAGTTGAAACCTCAGAGGACTGGCATTGCAGTAGTGCTGTAACTGTCGCGGCCCTGCACCTAGTCTTAGCTGATCTGGTGTTCTTGAGGTGTTTTGTGGTGTTTTCCGCAGCTCTGATGATTGTGAAGGTAAAGTTGAGATGTTTTGGTTTTGTTTGGTTCATTTTTGAAGTATTTGATTGAGTGAGGAGCTGTATTGGAGTAGAGTGTTACATAGACTAAGTCTAGAATAGTATACTAAGGGTTGTTACATTATCCCCTCCTTATAAAATTTTCATCATCAGAATTTCAAACTCCTACCTTAAGCAAAAAGCTCAAGATACCTCATTTGCATGGATTCTTTTGTCTCCCATGTGACATCATTTGATGTCAGGTAGATCCATAACACCTTCACTAGTTTGATAGTCTTATTTCTCAACTACTTTACCTTTACATCGATAATTTGCAATGGCTTGACCTTGAAAGTCAGATCCCCTTGCAATTGAATTTCCTTATCGTCAATTATGTGAGACGAATCAAGATGGAACTTATTTAGTTGAGACATATGAAAAACATTGTGCAACCCTTTGAGATTGGGTGGTAGTGCCACTTGATATACTATTGGCCCAATTCACTCCAAAATTTGGTATAGACCCATATATTGAGGAGTGACCTTCTTCGCTTGAATTGATCTACCATCACCTTTGGTGGGAGTGACCTTAAAAAATATATGATCTCCGACATAAAATTCTAAGGGTCTCCTTCTTCGATCTGCATAGCTCTTCTGCCGACTCTGTGAAATCAGAAGCTTTTGTCAAATACTCTCAATTTGTTAAGAGGTTTGATCCATGATATTTGGACCCAATATACACCCCTCTCTAAGTTCAACCTAACGTAATGGCAATCTACCCTTTCGGCCATACAAAGCTTCATATGGAGCCATTTACGAACTTGAGTGATAGCTGTTATTATAGGCAAATTCAACAAATGGCAGATATTGATCTCAATTACCTTTATTCTCCAGAACACAAGCCCACAGAATATCTTTCAAAGTTTATATTGTTCTTTCAGTCTGCCCATCAGATTAAAGATGATAAGTAGTACTAAAATTCAACCTTATCCCCAGGACATTCTACAGGGACTTTCAGAACTTGGATGCAAAGCTAGGATCTTTGTTTGACACAATATTCATTGGAACTCCATGTAGCCTTACGATTTCATTAATATACAATTGGTCCAACTTCTCCATAGTAATGGTCTCTCGAATCGAAAGCAAATGGGCCGAATTCATTAATTTATACACAATCAGCCATATTACATTGTGCCTTGAAGAGATCCTTGGTAACCCCATCACAAAATACATGGAGATGCTATCCCATTTTCATTCTCAAATCTCTAGACGTTGTAACGAACTTGCTAGCAATTGATGCTCTGTCTTTGCTCTCTAACAAACTAGACATTTTGCTACATACTCTATGATGTCCTTTTTCATTCCTGGCCACTAGTACCCTCACTTTAAATCTTGGTACATTTTATTGGTAACTAGATAAATAGTATACTTGCTCTTATGAGCTTCCTCCTGAATAGTTTCTAGCAGCCTCGTAATATTTAGCATATAAATTCAACCATGGTACTGAATGATACCATCTTCTAATATATCAAAGTTATATGTTTTTGCCATTTCAATCTATTCTCGATTGCTTAAAAGATAATGATCCTCCAGATATGCAAAGCAAATGTTTCTCAACAAATACTTGACACATTAATAGATCCCACTACAAGTCCTCCAGGGTGTACATTGATGGATAACTTCATAAGTCTCAGGCTTTCTAGCAACTGTTGTTCTCTTATCATCATGGTGGCTATATGGATTGATTTTCTATTCAGTGCATCCGCCACTAGATTGGCTTTCCCAGGATGATACTTGAGAGCAAATTCATAATCTTTTATGATCACCTTTGTCTCATGTTCAACTACTTCTAATCAAAAAGATATTTCAAACTTTTATGATCACTGAATACCTCGAACTGAATGTCATAAAGATGATGTCATGAGTAGGATAGTTCTCCTCATGGGATTTCAACTACCTTAAAGAATATACCACAACTCTTCCTTGTTGCATCAACACACACCCTAATCCCTTCTTAGAGGCATTTGTATAAATTGTGAATAGCTCAAAATGGTTAGAGATAATCAAGACTGGGGTAGATGTCAGACAAATCTTTAGTTCTTGGAATGCTCTTTCACACTTATCATCCTAAATGAAAGGTCTATCTTTGCGGGTTAGCCTAGTTAATGGCATAACAAGTTGAAAGAATCCTTTAATAAACCTCTAATAGTAACCCGCTAATCCTAAAAAGTTACAAATGTCGGTCACTAATTGTAGTCTTTCCCAATTTAACATTACTTCTACTTTGCTGGGGTCTATTGTAACACATTCTTCAGAAATCACATGACTTAAGAAACTTTACCTCTCATAGCCAAAACTCATATTTACTAAATTTGGCACACAGTTAGTGATCCTGCAACACTTGTAGCATACTCCAGAGATGAAGTGCACGTTCCTTCTCACTGTTGGAATATATCGAAATATCATCGATGAACATTACCACAAACTTGTCTAGATATAGCCAAAACACTTTGTTTATTTAATCCATGAAAATTGTTAGGGCATTGGTTAACCCAAAGGGTATCACAAGGAACTCATAATGCCTATATCAAGTTCGAAAAGCCGTTTTGGGCACATCCTCCGCACATAACCAAAGTTGATGGTATCTTGACCTCAAATCAATTTTGGAGAAAACTGAAGCACTAGCCAATTGTTCAATCAAATCATTGATTCTTGGCAAGGGATATTTATTCTTTATAGTCACTCGATTCAATTTCATGTAATCAATGTACAATATGAGGTTGTTATCCTTCTTCTTAACAAATAAAATTAGAGCTTCCAAGGTGAGACACTTGGTCTAATAAAATCCCTCTTCAATAAATCTTCAATCTATTTTTTGAGTTCTTTCAATTAAGAGGGTGCTATTCGATATCAAGCCTTAGAAATGGGACTTGTTCTAGTCACCAAATCAATGGAGAACTCCAGCTCTCGTAGTGGTGGCAAACTGGTAATCTCCTCTTAAAACATGTCATGGTATTCACAAACAACTGGATATCTTTCTATTCCTTCTTTCACATTCATGTTAATAGAGAAAAAACTAGAAACCCTTGACATCCCTTTCGCAAATACTTGTCGGCTTGGGCAAAGGACAAATAAAGATTTTCATCCCCCTGAACACTAGGAATATTCATTATCAATGAAAAAATTTTGAGTATAATCAAGGATGGCATTATTCGCCTCCAATGAATCTATCCCAAAGATAACATCAATATCTTGCAATGACAGACAGATTAAATCTAGGGTAATGCTTTAGTATTCAAAATGAACCACATAATTCAAACATGTGTGAATAGTTCTTATAGAAACTCCTGTGGGTGTAGATACTGACAATTTAAAAGGCAACTCAATGGCCAAAATTCCTAGTCTATGAGAACAATTAAAATATATGAAGGAATGTGATGCACCAAAATCAAACAAGGCACGAATAGAGAAATCATTAAATTTGAGTTTACCTCTAATTAGATCAAGTGCTGCATTCGCCTCTTCTCAGGTTATGGCAAAGACTCATCTGAGCATTGTGGGCTTCCTCATTTTACCATCATGTCTGGGCTCATAGCAACCTTATGGAATGTGTCTCAGTTTCCCATAGTTGTAACAGATCAAGCACGGTCAGTCACCATGATTTATCCCACTTTTTGTGCATGGAGTTGAGGTACTACCTGAACTGTATTGAGAGGGAGCTGTATTTCTTCTTACAAATTCACTCTGACTAGAGCTTCCTTAGTCAAAGCCTCCTTTATAGAATTGCCCTCTACCAAATCAACCTATGTTAGACTGATCTTGGCCAAATCTGCCTCTACCTCTACCAAAATGGCCTATGTTATGATGGCATCTTCCTCAATTAGAATCACTACTGCAACTACCTTTACTAATACCTTCGGTAGGTCCTAGATGAGAAAAGGCACAGATCATTGAATTTATCCTTTCCTCCTCTGTTTCTCGCATTTATAGGGATAGAACACACATATTCACACATAAATCCTCAAAGGATGTAAATTCAACCACCGCCAACAGTTCTTTAATTTCTAGGTAAGCTCCCTCAAACAAGTGTTAAGCCTTCCACCAATCATCAGAGTGATTCTTCCAGAAGGTGGAATATTAGGCTAGGTCTAGGAATTGATCTATACAGTTATTAGTTGACAAGTTCCCCTGCTAGAAAGCCAGAAATTTATTCTTCTTTTGTATCATTAGGGTAGGAGGGAAGTAAAGTGCGAAGAATCTCTCCTTAAATTGCTCTCAATTTATTAAAGCTATAATGGCTTCCACACTCAATAGGACACTTCTTCATCAATGCTTAGCCTTCTTCTCCAATTTAAACATTGCCAATTGCACCCTTTGCTTAGAGGTGCAATCCATGACACCAAATATGGTCTCCAATTGGTCTACCCATTCTTCAGCCAAAGTAAGGTCCATTTTACTTTCGAAATCTAGGGGATTGAACTTCCAAAAGTCCTTTAGTTGAGAGGAAATGTCCTTCCTTCCAGCTCTTGGGGCCTTCTCTGGTTCCACCGCATCCTTATCATTGTTTTCTCCAAAAATCAAGTCCATATACATGCCATCCTCCTCATTAACATCACCATACCCTTGTTGATTCAACAGCTCTTGCATTTTGTTCAATGCTTTCCCCTGGGTATTAACTTAGTCACTTAACTTAGCCAGTATCTCATACATCTGCCACATCAGATCACTATTGCTTTGTCTTCCCCTGCAAGATATATTTTCCTATATACAGGTATCAATATGTTCAGTTATATGACTTTTGACTAGTATTGTAATGAGAATATACAAGTCTATGCAAATGGTATTGTGCCAAGCATTACCACAAATAAAAACAATGGCCTGGATCATTGCTTTGATACCAAAATGTAAAAATCTACTCCTAAAAGCCCCAAAATAGCTCCTAAAAAATTTAAAAAATATAGGAGAACTCCGAACAACACTAAAATAGGGTTGGGCCATAGCTAACTATAATGCAACTGCGGCCTGGGAGAGGCAGTAGCACTTGGCACCGAGGAGCCCATATTAGATCTTTTATTAGTAAATTGCTTATTTTTCAGGTGAACTTCCAACACGCAAAATTTTGTGTTCTGATTTCTGATTAACCTGATTCCAACTCCTATAAGTCAATCTTGTCCCAATCTCCATAGACATTGATTTCATCTCGATCCATCTCTATATGGAGGTTTTTGACACCTACAACCAATTTGGTCACTTTTGGCCTAAAACTCACAATCTACAAGTCCCAATTGCCATCCAAAGTGATTTGGCACTTAAGGACCATTCACATGGGTCCTAAATGGCACAACTAGCCTATCTAAGAAAGTTTCACCTAGAGAAACGACTAATATGAGATTCATCCCCTTTGAACCTGGAATTCGCATAATGGGCTATGTGCCCAAACACCCCTTTTGGGCTCACATATACGACCAACAATATTGACACATACTGGGGGTAATCATCGTCATACACATATACCCATACATGAATACATCTATATTACATCATTATCAATATCATCATATATTATTCATCATCATCAATAGTATACAACTATCATCATCATAATATCATTGTCCTCATATTGATTATAGACACACTATCTTACTTGGCATATTTCATAACATGGACAATAACACAACTATCATTAACACAACTAACATAGACAAAGTCTTAGTAACTAGGAACACAACATAGGCAACTTATACCAATAGTTTACACAATCATGCATATGGTGTAATGAAATGCAAAATGACATGGTATGCACGTTCTCCCTCGTACATAGCTAGAACCATGGGCTTGTAACGACATAATACATACCCAATAGGTGATTTTCTTCTAATAGTAGGTGAAGACCGATTCTAGAACATCACCAAGCTCATCTCACACTAATGTAACCCAGCTAAAGGTCACATTAGTGATAGGACCGTGGTTCTCCTTCCCTTGGACCACTTGAAGTGGTGGTGATTTAGGAAAGGTGCATCTCAAACTCTACTATCACCTATCTTTCTAGGCCATAGGAGATGATTTAGTAGTAGAGATATTTTATCATATCATTATATCATATCAATCATCATTATTTCTCATATCATCATCATATCGCATCTCATTATCACCCCAAGATCTACCTCACAATATGCAGCAATATGCCTCTAAATATATATATCATCATCATAGTCATCATCATGCTCATGCTAGCATGCAATGGTGTGAAGATGCTACAAAATCGCACATACATATCATATTCATTATCATTATCATCATTGTATACAAATAGCTATGTACATACCACGATATATAGAAGAAACCATACACATACACAAATAATATTGTGGTATGAACAGGAACATGCATATATATATATATATCAATATAACACACATATTGTAACACCTCTTTTTGGGTTCATTTCCCATGTATTTAATCCTTCTAAAGTCCATTTGTATCGTATTAGGATCTTGAATCACAATAAATGCCATAACAAAATTTTTCCAACTTTGGTTACTATTCATTTAATAGAATTTATTTATTCCAACCAAATTTTGGAAGATCATAACTAAACCAATAAAAATCGTATGCATGTGATTCAGGTCTCTAAGGATAGCTTATAACTTTGTTTACATGGAAAAAATATAAGTTAGAGCAATGAATATACTAATCTATATAGCAAACTCTGTGAAATTTCACAATTTATACGAAAACTGTAAAATAATCATTTTAATTGGAATTAAATATAAAAATCCACCAAATATTGCACACACATCCAATTTGAGTGTTATTTGGACCATTGGAAAGCTCTTTCTATATACTTTTAAACCATATACATATCATTCATACTTCATATTACAACTATCTCAACAGTAGTGGGTTTCCTCCGTAGAGGTCAAAATAACCATTCATATCTTAATGTTTAGCAAAACAAAAATGATGGCATTTACATGACCATAATTTCCCTTCATATCATGCCATACACTCATGAAGACTTAAAAAAACATGAAAACTTGAAGAAACATTTCCAACTTTATCTTTACAAATCTACATAAAAGTTTCAGGTTCATAGCCTATGCTAGTATTATCAAGCTAATGATCAAATGTTTTCTCCTTTCCTTTCTCTTCCTTGGTGGTCTTGCCATTGTTACTACCTATTCATGGTTAATATATGGGAGGGTGAGATTCAAAGAATCTTAGTAGTCAACACCCAAACATGACATCATATTATCACATTAAGCATATAGCATCAAGGTAACATGTTTGAAACACATTATCATATTTGTATCACATATTTTCATAAAAATTTTGGTAGAGTTTCGTTTGGAAATTGGACATCCTAGGGTCATAATACCCCTCAATCAACTCAGCCAATACACATAATTCATCACAAAACATCATTTTAAACACATGGCAAAGCAAGAAACTCATTGAAAACATGTATGATAACATATTGCAAGTATAGGGATTTAACTACCTTATGATGCTCCCTTGCTCTCCAAACTTGGTCCACCACTTTTTAAGCTTTCCACAAATTTTTTGATCCTATCCACATCATCATTGAACCAATTTAGCCATTGGATTCATGAGTTACATAATACATTACTCACTAAAACCCAAATTTTTCACTTAACTCTCATTTGATCTTTCTTTGTACAACACACTTGTTTTTAAGGTTTTAGACCATCAAGAATCCATTTTTGAGGTTAAAATCATGAAATTATAACTCTAAATACTCCCCCTATTCTGGACGAAAATATCTCAAAGTGATTGGAAAAGATTTCCTTCAAGTCACTTCAATCCGTCCATGGATTCATGCTTCTAGTGGTTAATCTAAGCTTTTCCCTAAGTTTATTGGTTCAAAACTCATCCCTATGCTAAAATCCCATTTTGGACAAAACCCTAAGGTAAAGAGGAAGCCAAACTAATCCATAAAACATACTTTAAAAACCATATAAAGTAAACTTAAGGTGATAGTATGGAATTTTACCAACTTGTACTTCAATTTTCCTTTGATTTTCTCTTCCTTTTTCCCCACCTTCTTCCTTCCTTTTCTTGTGTTTTCTTCCTTTATTTTGGCTGTTGGTTCATGCATGAAATGGAGAAGAAAGAGAAGGGTTTAAGTGGCTAATTATGTGCTTAATTAAGTAACTAATTATGGTTACTTTTTGGCTAATCCTTGATTACTTTTTGCCACCTTCTTTAAGAAGTTTTCCCTAAGAAATATTAAAATATTTTTTGGCCTCATATGCTGTAGAGAAGTCATGCCTAAGGTGTCCCAAAATTGCTTGATTTTTCCTAGTCCAAATGTATCTTAATCTGGGTACTTTTTAGTAGTACTGAAAAATGACCTTTTACAATAACTTAGCCTTTTTGGGCTATAGGAGTATTCTAATTTTATTTTCATGTTTCCCTAATTATCTTATCCTAAATGGTATCTGTATATGACCCATATCCTATCCCAGTTACCTTTCAACTATCGGTAGTGCCTATAATTTACTTTATCAGTTTACTATTATTTTTGGACATTCGGCATTGATTATTTCTCTATTCTTGAACATTAACCCTCAGTGCCATATACCATTAGACTTCTCTCGCTGAGGGCTTTGTTTTGACAATAATTTTGTATATTTACAAAATTGTCCTTGACCTGGGATTAAATTATAATTTTTGAAACTTTTGGGTCATTAGTTATAATTTTTCCAAGAAATTTTCTATTTATTCTCCACACAAATTTTATATATTTTGGGTCATAAATATCATTTTTATAATTCTTTTAGGAAAAAAATATAATTTTCTCATTTTTTCTTCCAACCAGGAAAAATGACCTCTTTGCCTTTATTCACACAAAACGGTATCTATCCGTTTTCGCTAATTTCTTGTACATTTTGCAATATTATTGATTATATCATTTTTTATTACTTAGTATTTAGTGAAATTTCGGGATATTACACATATATTACTAATATCCTGTTACCTTAAGTTGTTGACACCACACACATAGTTCTCACAAGCTTTCAAATTGCCAACCACGACTTGGACTCCCCCGATCAACCAAACAACCACTAAAATGTCATAATATTCCCAATTAACATAATACTCATAACAAACAAAATTTGTAATTTTTCCATTTAACCTTAACCTATTGTTTCAACAACATAATTACATACTAATGGACTCTAATTAACCATCCACATTATAATCATCCTCATACATCTTGGATTTCACACTCTCTTCACAACTTCCAACCTAGGGCTAGGCATAATTCATGAATACTCCCTCTAAACTCATACCCAAACATCACTAACACTAAATCACATTTCATTAACCTATTTACACATATTTCAATCGGTGGAATTTGATCAAATCGAAAACACCATACATAAACTCAGATTTCATCCCAAAAATTGAAGAGAAAAGCGAGGAGAGAAGAGAAAAATCACTTTCCAACTGAAATGCAAGCTTCCAAGATCCAAATTTTGATCCTTAAGGTTATAATATTGAAGCCTTAGTAGAGCATCTTTCCCTCCTCTTTAATTCTTTTTGTTTTGTCTGACTGAAACCCATCTAATTTAAAAAAATTTTCGGTCTGGCACCATAGCAAGAGGTAAGTTCTCAGTGGCGTGGAGTCCTTCTATTCAAAAAATTTTCTAGGTTTTCAAGCTTTTCATCGTGGCACCCTTATTTAGACCGTGGCGTGAGGTGGTTTTACCTCCTTTCTTTTCTTCCCTCGTCCTGATTCCTTCAATCTTGCACACATCATCAAGTATACTTCCCATTAGCTTAAGACTAAGTCTAGGTTAGTATACTGAGGATTGTTATATTAACTAGGAAGAGAAATAAAAGTTAAGGGATTAAGAGAAAATTTAGGCAAAAACACACTTTTGTAGCTTGTTTTTGCTCTTTTTTCAATAATCACTCGAGTCCTCTTATGCAAAGGGTCTTTCAGTATATTTATGGTATGTTTATACATGATGAAATCTATAGGGTTGTTATGGATTTGGGTGGGTTAAAGGCCGCCAGCTTAGTTATTCAGAGATTTTTTTTTTATAAAAAATTCTGGTTTATAGTGGGAGAGCATACTAGGTGTATAGTGAAAGTTTTTTTTTTTACCACATTCCTTTGCATCATTTTAATTCTTCAAATCCAGCAATGATACCTGAGGTTGATTATCCGGAACAAGTTTAACATTTTGTCCAATAAATTTATGTAATTTTATATAAAAAGTTATTTCCAAAGTTATGGCTTCTTGGATGAAAATTTTATTGCCTTGTATAATTACTAAAATTCAATGAGCTTTTGTTCAAGGTCGCATGTGTTTTGATGACACTTTGTGGTGCATGAATCTTTCTATTATATCTTCAACATAGAAGTGGGTCCAAATCTGAACTTGCCACAAGTTAGACATGAGTAAAGCATGAAGTGGGATTTTTTTATATCATGTCCATGGTTATCAGAGCTAGACTAGACTAGCCTATTCAATTAGTTGAACCAGGAATCGGTGCCAGATTTGAAAGAAGAGAAGAACAGGAGGATTTCATAATTAGTGTGAACTAGTAGAAAACCAGTGGAACTAGTTGTGAACCGGCTAAGGACTAGTCTGAACCAATCAGTTTTTCTTTTGTTTTTTAATTTTTAAGATAAAATAGCATCATTTTTAGTACAAATATTTTTTATATTATAATATTATATTAGCATTATTATAATATATGATTATTAAGAATTATAAATTTTTTAACAAATAATATAATAATGGATTATTAATTGATTATTTTGAACTTAAACTGTGATTATGAATAAATATTAACTTATTTAAATTTAAACATCAAGTTATAAAACTTATTAATAATTTGTTTGTGGTGGAAAATAGATTGATAATTTAATATTATTTAGTTTGAGACTTTAAATAAGTTATGAAATTTATTTAAACTTGTGTTATTAATGTGTTGATGAGGTTCTACTAAAACAATTTGCTTAAAGAATTGTTAATATGTTGTGGATATATTTATTTCTAATTTATTCCATTTAATTATGGAAATGATAAGGAAGTCTTAAAGGTGGGTAATCTAAGTATCTTCTATTTTTCATATATATTGTTTAAAATATATTATTTTAATTACTCCTACTTAAACCACAGTTAATAGTCTAATTCAATATTTGGTTTGGTTATGAAAACATTGGTCATGTACACGCTTAAATTGGGCTTTCATTATCAATGCGTGGAGAACATCATGGCCTGTATTTCTTCAATTTCCTTTCATCTTCTTTTGTTTGATCAACAAATTGCTCAGTTTTGCCCACTAAGTGGCCTAAGACAAGGAGACCTTTTATCTCTCCATGTTTGTTAATTATTGTTGTGGATGTTCTATCCCGAATGATTATTACTGCTGTTGATAGTGGTGATTTGCATGGTGTTAAATTAACCAGGCATTGTCTTGTTTTGACCCATTGCCTATTTGTGGATGACTTCATTTTCTCTTCGTGGGCCGATCAACTATCTATTTGTACTTTTAAGTCTGTACTTGAATGCTATAGTCATGATTTGGGTCAACTTGCTAATTATGATAAATCTGCAGTATTTTTCTCCCCTACTACTGCTCTTGATGTTAGATATTCTTTGGGTTCCTTGTTGGGATTGATACTTCAGTGGTTTACCAGTTTACCAATCCTTTGGGGTAAATCTAAGTTAGAGGCACTTACTTTTGTGAGAGATTAGAGTCCAAGCTAAGGTGCAAGGGTGGAAATACCACTTATCATCTGAAGCTAAGTAGGATGTACTCATTAAGGCAGTGGCAAATGCTATTGCCATGTACTTATGCCTTGTTTTCTTTATCTCAAGAAAACATGGCAACATTTGAATAGCATTATTGCCAATATTTGGTGGGGTCAAAAAGTGGGTGAGAGGAAAATTCATTGCTAACTTAACTGGAAAAAATGATGGATGTTAAAGCTCATGGGGGAATGGATTTTAGAGATTTTTGTAGTTTTTATTTGGCTTTATTAATTAGCTAAAGCAGTGCTTGCGTATATATTTTACATTTTCCTAATGAGCAATGGGTGCTGTTTCTGAAAGGGCTTCACTTCTCTCACTGTGAGTTCATGCATGCCAAGAAATGTGGCCGGGCTTCTTGGACTTGGTCAAGTTTGCTTGTAGGAAGATGAATTCTTGAACAAACATCTGGCGTGTTAGCAATGGCCATTCTATTCTTTGTTAGCATTTTCCATAAACTATGTTAATGGAATGGTGTTTGAGAAAGGGAATTTTTTAATTGTATTTTGAAAATTAAAATATTAGAAAGGAAAAAAATAAAGTTAATTAATAAACCGAAATGAATATTAAATAAATATATGTATCAAATATTTTCTAATTAAAAATTAATAACTACTATTTTAATATAATTTTATCAAGGGTATTGAGGTCACTTGATCATCATTATATTCCATTCTTATATTATTTTCATCCAGCCTAAATGGGGATCATCATGAGCTTGGCCGAGACTTACCCTAGCTCGATGAGCAACCACAACCTGGTGCCTTAGGTAGGGTTACTTGTAATGGTTCACCAGGTTTGACCCTGATACAAGAACATTAATAAAAAAAAAATCAAAATTAATGACAAAATAAAAAAATGATTTTATATATTGAAAAAAAAATAATGACCATCAAACAAATTAATTATATTCCTTTAAAAAATAATATTGAGATCAAAATCAACCATTTTTATAATTATAAATACCTAAAAATTATTTAGTATTTCCACAAAATATTAAGTCGAAAATTAATTCTAAATTTTAGATAAAATTAAAAATTGAAATCATAAAAGCCTTCATGATAATATAATTCATATTTTAAATGAGAAATATAAAGAATTATATAAAACAATTCATATTCACACAAAATTAAATAAAATTAAAAATATATGTATATTACCCAGCCAAGCAACATCTAACTTGGTGCTTAGCCTAGCCTTAAAGGACCCTCTTTGCCAGGCCACTAAGCCACAGACATAGCCCTAGTGGCATGTATGTTCTACATTGCAGAGCATACATATAAAGGAAACTCATTCCTTTTCATAGCGTATCGTAACATAATTTTTCCATTATCATTTTCTATTCTTTTTCTCATTCATGTTGTCACACATGAAATGTGATGTAACGACCCTTTATTTAATTACTTGGATATGTAAGTGGACTCATAGAAGGGTATAATGGGGTCTTGCATATCACCAGAGAGAGACTGGAAATAGAGGGGAAATTCAAAATTCAGAGCTAGAAGCTATTGGCACCGCGACGTTTGGTGGTGATTCTAGTTATAAAAATTAGATATCGCCTTGTCAGAACAGTGCTCTCCTCATCTCCTGCACGTCACCTCCATTAGGGTTCATGGTGCTAAGCTGGAAATCAATTGATTTTGGCTTTGGGGAGTTTAAATCTTCAAGGTATGGTGTTTTTCAACTTCCTCTCCTCCTCCTTCAAGCTTAGAAACATGATTTTCATGGGTTTCATATTTCATTGAGTTTATACCGATTAAAATGAGTTAGAATGTGTTATTGAAGAGTTGTTTGGTGTTTTCAAGTTTTGGGTTAAGCTTTTTAGGTGTTAGAGTAGTGATTTTACTAAACCCTAACCTTTAACTTTGGGGTTATTCATGATGTTTGAATTTTTGGACTTTTGGAATGCTTTGGGAATTTGTTTTGGGTTCATTTATGTGTGGGTATGGTAATAGATTCATTGTCTTGTTGAGTTTGTGCTTGGGTTACTGAATTGTGGGTTATTGGAAATTATGTCACCTTTTGATTTAGGTGTTTTATGATTTTGTAAAGTATAAGCTTGCTTAATTGAAATTTCCACACTACAGCAAGCTGTTGGAAAGCTCAAGATTTGTTGGTAAGTAACTACTCTTTGGTACGAGTAAATTCGGTCATGAGTGGCCTTAAGTAATCAAATAGCCCAAGTAATATTTTGATACTTGTTTGGATCTAAACTCATGCTTGGGAAATGTATGTTAACTTGGTAGCATCTCTCTTGTGTATGTGTGTGTGTGCAGGCTATGTTTTGTGAATGATTATATATACTTGAACTTTTCATATTATGATATGCACGTTGGCACAACTAGTGAGATTTTGAAAACTCTCTTACCCCTTTGCAGATATATGTACTTGTAGCATGTAATGGTTAATGTTCAAGTATGTATGAGTAACTATGAGAAAGCATGTGACTAGCAGTTTGAATTATGACCTATTGTGCATCCCCATGATTATATCTTGTTTGATGTTATTAAACTAGCATGATGATGATAATGTATAGTGTGAAATGACATGCTAGCATGACATATTGGTACTGTCACTCATGATTATATATGTTGGAGTAGATGTTGGTTGGGTGAAAATGTCATTGAAATACCACATGGTATGCTAATCTACTAAATGACACACAAAGTCTTGTATCCAGGTGGTGAGATGTAATATATTCTTATCACTAAATTGTCATCCTTTGGCTAGAGATTTAGGTTGTTGTGGATTAGAAATGCACATTTTCTAAATTATCACCAATTTGGGTGGTCCAAGGAAAGAAAAGCCATGGTCCAACCACTAGTGTAATGGCTTTTGGCCAGGTCATGACTAGTGTACAGAGAACTTAGTAGTTGTAACAACCCTCAGCATACTATCCTAGACTTAGTCTCAAGCTAATAGGAAGTATACTTGATGATGTAGATAGGATTGGAGGAGCTAGGATGGAGGAAGAGCAAATTGGAGATAGAAGCACTCCATATTGAAGCGAGAAATAGTGGCACCATGGCAACCGAGTTGAAAACTTGAAAGATTTTTCAAATAGAAAGGTCTCACGTTATAGTGAACTTACCTCCTACCATGGCACTAGATGTCAGATAAATTAGACGAGTTTTAGTCGACATAAGTAAAGGAAAATGAAGGAGAAACGGAGGGGCTCTGCTAGGATTTGCTTCTATCGACCTTTGGAGGTGATTTTCATACTCTAGGAGCTTGATTACAAGTGTGTAACATCTTACTCTAATACATCTCCTCTCTTGACCAAATACCTCAAAAACCAACCGAACACAACCTAAACACCTCAAATTCACCTTCTAAATCATTAGAGTAGTGGAAAACACCACAAGACACCTTAATAACACCAGAACAGCCAAGATAGAGTATAGGGCCATGGCTACTATAGTACCACCGTGGCGCTAGTGCTCTCGGGTTCCAGCATTGTCAAAACAAGGGATTTAGCATCGTGACGCCCCTTGCTGATACCATATCAATACAAACTCCAACACTTGGGGTGAACTTTCGACGTGCATAACTTTATACTCAGATCTCCGATTGACCTAATTCTAACTCCAACAAGTTAATCTTGTCCCAATCTATCCATGGATACCAATTTTGCCTTGATCCATCTTCGTATAGATATTTTAGACACTTGACATCATTTTGGTCACTTTTTGACCAACACTTGCAACTTTTCATCTCTAATTGCCACCCAAGGCAACTAGGCACTCAAGGACCATTCATACAGGTCATAATCAACTTAACTAACTCGTCTAAAGAGGTTTCATCTCAAAGGAACCATTCCCCTGAGATTTGACCCTATTGAACCCCCAAATTGACATAATGGGCTACATGCCTTAAAACACACCAACAAAAGCTAAATCCACCTTTGGGCTCCCATACACTACCATATTGACTCATCAACTCCCCAAACCAAACATGCATAATAATCCATCACATCACATGAACACCATTCCACATCAATAACATTAACCTTAACATCTCATGTCATCCAATACAATCACAGCATCATTGTCAACACTTAGATTACAAGCCACTTATCCTACTTGGCACAACATACATAGACAATACACACATGTAGTACAACAAATTGATATTCCTAATTTCAAAGTGGCTACACTTCCCTCGACTTCTTTGGACTAATGCCAGAACCTTCACCTGAAATATTAATTTATGGACAAGGGGGTGTGAGATAATGTCTTAGTAATTGGGGACAACCATAAGCATATATATAACTTATACAATAATATCATGAATGCAATATGAAATAGAATACATGTCTCCCTTGCACACAGCTAAAACCACGAGTTGTCATTATAACATGACATTTCATACAGGTAATTTCCTTCCAACAGTTGATGAAGAATGATTTTGGGACATCACTAAGCCCACCTCACACTAGTACACCCAGCCAAAGGTAACACTAAGACTTAAATAATGGTTCTCCTTACCCTTTCCCACTATGAATTAGTGGCAATTTAGGGAAGGTGCAGTCTACTACCAGGCTTTCCCTCTTAGCCATAGGAGATGATTTAGCTGCAGGGATCCTATCCTTATCCTCCCTTATCATATATCATCATATCATCATATATCATATCATCATCACCACCCAATCACCATATATCTTACAATGCCATGTGGTGATATTTATGTCATATCATTATATAACCATCATTATCATCATGATTCTCAATTTCATGCTATGCATCATGTAATATCACATCATCATCGTTATAATCATTATCCGCTCTATATGACTAGCTGTGTGCATACCACGATATATAGAAAAACCATACACACACAATCTATATTGTGGTATGAATAAAAACATGCATATATACATATATATTAACATACAATACAAACCATATATACAATACAAACACCTGGCTATCTCAGTTTGTCAATACCATACACGTGTGATTCCACATGCTTTTTGGGTTGTTTAACATAACTCATACCCCTTTCGTCAACCAAACAACCTCTACAATATCATAAAACCCTTAATTAACATACAATACAACTGTCCAAAATCCATAATTTAACCAATTAGGCTTAACCTAAGGTTTTAACATCATTTTCATACATCATTGGGCTCTAAAAGCCCATTCAAACTGAAATCAACCACACATATCTTGGATTCTATACGCCCTCTAATAATTTCAACATAGGGTTAAACTTAAATCATGCATACTCCCTCTAAAACTCACACCTAAGCATCATAACCACCAAATCACACCTCATTAACCCCATTTCAACCATTTTAATTATTGGATTTTGGCCAAAACTGAAAATCCCAACATATATCCCAAAAACCTAACTCAAACCCGAAGAAAAATGGAGAGGGAGGTGTAGAGATCACTTACCAACAAGGATCCATGCTTATGGAGTCCAAAAATCAATCCTAAAAGCTAAAGATTTGAAACACTAGCAAAGTTCCTTTGTTGATCCCTTCATTCTCCCTTTCTCTCTCATGTTCAACTGACTGGACTATTTCTGATTTAAATAGATTTTTTGCCACTCACCTTAACACCAGTAAGCTTGTTGTGACATGGTTTGTCTCGGCCTAAAAAAATTTAACCAAATTTGATCTTGCTCGCCGTGGCGGTCCTACCTTACACCACGGCTTCGTGTTCCTCTGTCTCCAATTTGAACCTTTTCTCCATCCTGGCCCTTCCGGCACTGTATACAATGCCAAATACACTTAGTTAGCCAGAGACCAAGTTTAGGATAATGTAATGGGGGTTGTTATAAGGGGGTAAGTGATTCTTGCTCATTCTTTTCCATTTTTCTTCATTTTTTAGGCAATTTTTAGGATATATACATGGGGGTTTTGATTTGGATGAATCTTACCTGTTAAAATGGATGTAATGGGATTAATGAGGTGCTATTTAGTATTAGGAAGCTCTGGGTATGGGTTTTAGAGTGAGTATGTATGATTTTGCTTAAACTCTAGCTTGGTAATGGTTGAGGGAGTATGGAATTTGAAATGTGTAGGATTGGCTATGATGTGGATGGTTAATTAGAACTCAATGATACATGAAAATGTTATTAGAACCTTAGGTTAAGCATAATTGATTGAATTATGGATTTTGGATGATTATGCTATATGTTAACTGAAGATATTATGGTATTATAGCGGTTGTTTGGTTGATTGGAGGAGTGCAAGTCATGGTTGGCAATATGAGAAGCTTGTGGGATCGGTGTGTGCATGGTATTGATAACTTAAGGTAACCGAGTGGTTGTATTCTGTGTATTATGTGTTTATATATATATGTGTATACATGTATGTTCCTGTTCATACCATGATATTGTTTATGTATGTGTATGGCTTTCTATATATTATGGTATATACACAACTATTTGTATATGGCGAGTATGATGTGTATGTATGATTTTGTAGTATTCTCATACCATTAAATGCTAGCATGACTATGATGATAATTATGATGATAATATACATGTTTAGAGGCATGTTAGTATGACACGAACATTATCACCATATGAGCATTGTGAGAATGGTGGATCGTGTGGTGATGGTGAGATGTGTTATGATGATATATATATATATATATGATATGGTGAAATAAGGAAGGGATCCCTACTGCTAAATCCTCTCCCATCGGCCAAAGAGTCAGGCAACAATGGACCGCACTTTCCCTTAAATCACCACCAATTTGGGGTGGTTTAGGGGAAGAAGAGCTATAATCCAAGCATTAGTGTTATCTTTGGGTGGGTGTACTAGTATGAGGTAAGCTTGATGATGTCCCAGAATCAATCTTCACTAGTTGTTGGAAGGAAATCACCTATAAAAAATGTCTTATTATGACACTAGCCCATGGTTCGAGCCACGTACGAGGGAGACATGCAGTCCATTACATTTTTATACTACATACACCATATGTATATTCATGTGGATAGAGGATATATGTTATTTGTGGTTGTTTTTAGTTATTGAGACTTTGTCACATATCCCCCTTCCAGGACTAACATTTCAGGTGAAGACTCTAGCACTAGTTTGGAGAAGACCAAGGAGTTATAGGCCTCTCTGCCTTTAGGAGTATCTATTATAATATGGTAGTTTACCGTTTTAGTTTATGTAATAATTACACCAATTAGAGTTGGATGTTTATGTATTGTAAGGCTATCTTGGGAGTAATATTATGTATGAATATATGATGATGTGGAATGAACATAATCATGAGTGATTGTATGAATGTATTGATGGTTTGGACCCTGGTATGGGTCATTACTGTGGGGTAGGTATCTGTGTCTCAGAATGGCTATATGTGGGAGCCTAAATGGGGTTTTGAGTCTAATATGTGTAGTTCGGGCATATAGCCCATTGTTTAGAATTGGGGTTCAAGGAGGTCAACTTTTGGAGGAGTGGTTTCCCTAGGATGAAACCTTCTTGGACAAGTTGGTTGAACGAAATAGGACCTTTGTGAATGGTCCTTGAATGGCAAATTGCCTTTGGTGGCAATTGGAAGAGGTTTGTGGTGAGTTTTGGCCAAAATGGTGTTGGGTGTCTAAAATCTCTATATGGAGTTGGATAAAGGTGAAATTGGTGTATATGAATAATTATGACAAAATTGACTTGTAGGAGTTGGAATTAGAACAATCAAAGGTCAGAGTATGAAGTTGAACACATCAGAAGTTTGCCCTGAAAATCAGCAAATTACTGATATAGTATCAGAAGGGGGCATTGTGGCACCACACGCTATTGCCTCTCTGAGACTGTGGCTTTACTGTAGCTAGATGTGGTCCCAGCCCTATTTTGATGTTGTTAAGAGTGGTTCTAGGTTTTTTATGTTTTGGGAGTTGTTTCTGCAGTATTTGGAAGTAGGTCATTATTGTAGTTGCCGCTAAATTGGCCTCACTAATCATAGGAAGTGGTCACTTATTGGGCTTACCTTATGAGAGTAATTAGCCTATAGTTCTAGCCATAATTTTTATGGGAACTCATTACATATCATGTGTATTACATTATCGCATTTATATTTTGTAGTAGATTTGTGCTTTAAAGATTCCACATTTGATTTCAAATTACTGATGGTTAATGGGACTTTGTCACACATCTCTTCGTGGCTAACATTTTTAGGTGAAGGTGTAACACCTTACTCCCAAACACCTCATGACTTGACCAAAAACCTCAAAAACCAACCAAACACATCCTAAACATCTCAAATTTGCTTCTCAAATTCTTATAGCAGCAGAAAACGCCACAAAACACCTTGAGAAACACCAGAACAGTGGAACAGTATGCAAGGCCGTGGCCACTACAGTACCGTTATGGCTCTGATGCCCTTTAATTCATTGGTGCCATGACTTGGCTTCCTAGAGCTGCAGTGCCCCTCTGCTAATGCAACATCAGCAAAGTTTATCCTCCAGGGTGAACTTCTGATGCACATAATTTTATGCTTTGATCTCTGATTGACCTGATTCTAACTCATAAATGTCAATTTTGTCCCAATCTAATCATAGACACCAATTTTTCTTCAATCCAACTTTGGATACCCAACACCATTTTAGCCACTTTTTGACTAAAACTGACCATTTTCAACTTCCAATTGCCACCAAAGGCAAATGGGCATTCAAGGATCATTCATATTGGTCCTAATCCAGTTAACCAACTTGTCCAAAGAGGTTTCACTTCAAAGGAACCACTCCTATGAGATTTGACCCCCTTGAATCCCAAACTGACAAAGTGGACTATAGGCCCAAAATACACTAACAAGGCCCAATTCCACCTTTGGGCTCACAAATACTACCATACAAACTTGCCGACATCCAAAACCTTACATACATCACAATACAACACGAAACCATATCCATATCATACCAACATCATTACAAACATCAAGATCCTCATGTCCATTACAATCATACTATCCTACTAATTAGTTCAACATACATAGACATTCCATAAATACTACACAGACTTGATATTCCCACCTCTGGTATGCTACTCCCTTGCCTTCTCTGGACTAGTACCAGAACCTTCACCTGAAATGTTAGTTCATGGGATAGAGGTGTGAGATGAAGTCTCAGTAATTAGGGACAGCCACACCCATATATACATATAACTCATACAATCTTATGAGTGTAATATGAAATGGAATACATATCTCCCTCGCACACAGCTAGAACCACAGGGTGTCATCATAATAGGACATTTCATATAGGTGATTCCCTTCCAACTGTCAGTGAAGACTAATTCCGTGACATCACCAAGCTCACCTTACCCTAATCTAACCCAACCAAAGGTTACACTAGAGCTTGGACCTGGCTCTTCATCCCCTGTACCACCTCGAATTAGTGGTAATTTAGGAAAGGTGCAGTATAATCATCATCCATATCATCATCATAATCATCATCTACTATATATCTAGTCGTGTCTATACCATGATATATAGAAAAACTATACACACATAACAATATCGTGGTATGAAAGGAAACATACATATATACGTATATACATCAACATACAATACAACATTTATAAACACCTGGTTACCTCAGGTTATCAATATCACACACACGTGATTCCACGAGCTTCTTAGGCTGTCAACATGACCTGTACCCCTTTCAGTCAACCAAACAACCTCTACAATATCATAAAATCTATAATCATTATACAATACAAACATCCAAATTCCACAATTCAACCATTTAGGCCTAACCCATGGTTCCAACACCATTTCCATTCATCATTGAACTCCTAGAGACTGTTTAAACTCTAATCAATCACACACATCTCAGATTCCATACAACCTCTAACAATTTCAACTTAGGGATAATCTTAAATCATGCATATTCCTTCTAAAACTCACACCCAAGCATCACAACCACCAAATCATACTCCATTAATCCCATTTAATCCATTTTAACTGGTGAATTTTGTCCAAAACCAAAAACCCAACTATATATCCGAAAAACCTAACTTAAAACCAAGAAAAAATAGAGAGGGAGGAGTAGAGATCACTTATCAATAAGAATCCAGGCTTGTAGAGTCTGAAAATCACTCCCAAAGTCCAGAAACATCAAACCCTACCATAGCTCTCTTGATCTCTCCTCCATTTCTTTCCTGTCTATCCAACTGAAATGTTGCCGATTTAAATAAATTTCTCCCCGCTCGCCGCAATGCCAGTAAGTTGTCCACGGTGTGGTTGCTCTATGCCTGGAAAGATTTAACCAAATTACTGCTCTCTCGCCATGGCGACCTTGCTTCTTAGCGTGACGTGGAGCTTCTTCTGCCTCTACCTGAACCTTTCCTGCATCTTAATTCCCCCGTTCTGCACATAATGTCAATTATACTCGGTTAGCTAGAAACCAAGTTCAATATAATGTAATGAGGTTTGTTACAATATTCATGCATATTCTTATTTAAAATATTCCAACAATCAAACCAAGCTCAATCCATGACTAATAACCTAGTGGCATGCAATGACTTCTTCCTTCTCCGAGTTTCATATACTAATAGCACTCTCTTTGTTTTGGTTTGAATTTTTAAATTGATTGATTTTCTCCATATTATCAATGTCTATATCTATTTATATTATAAAATTCATATAACATGTATCACACTTAATGACCTGAAAGTTTTAAAAATTATAAAATTGCCCCGGGTCAAGGGTAATTTTTGAATATGCAATATTACTGTCAAAACAAAACTGTCAATGAGTGAAGTCCAATGATATATGGCACGGAGTGTTAATATTCAATGATGAAAAAATAATCAATGTCTCCATATTATTAATGTTTATATCTATTTAAAATATAAAATTGATAAAACATGCATCATCCATAAAATACTGTGTTTTGTTTAAGGGTATTAGGATTTTTTAAGTGGAGGCTAGGAGAGGAGATTGGAATGGACTCACTGTAATATTCCTAAAATGTTAGATAATAAAAAATGCATAGAAAATTTGTAAAAATGGGTAAACACCATTTTGCATGAAATAGAGTAAAGAAGTCATTTTTTCTGATTGGACGGAAAAATGAAAAATTATATTTTTACCCCTAAAAATTATAGAAATGACAACTTTGTTCCCAAGCATATAAAGAAATCATGAAGGGAAGAGAAGTCAAATATTTTAGCAAAAATCACACTTATTGACCCGAAAGTTTTAAAAATTATAAATTGACACCGAGTCAAGTGTAATTTTTTAATATGCAATATTACGGTCAAAACGAAGCTGTCAATGAGCAAAGTCCAATAGTATATGGCACTGAGTGTTAATATTCAATGATGAAGAAATAAACAATGTCTCCATATTATCAATGTTTATATCTATTTAGATTATAAAATTCATATAACATGTATCATCCACAAAATGGTGTGTTTTGTTTGAGGCTATTAGGATTTTTTAAATGGAGGCTAGGAGAGGAGATTGGAACAGACTCACTGTAACATTCCTAAAATGTTAGATAATAAAAAATGCATAGGAAATTTGTAAAAACGGGCAAATACCATTTTGCTTGAAATAAAGCAAAGAGGCCTTTTTTTATGATTGGATAGAAAAATGAGAAATTACATTTTTACCTATAAGAATTATGGAAATGACAATTTTGTCCCCAAGCATATAAGGAATTCACGTGGGGGAGAGGAGTCAAATATTTTTGTGAAAATCACACCTAATAACTTGAAATTTTTAAAAATAATAAATTTGTCTCGGTTAGGGTGATTTTTCAATATGCAATATTGCTGTAAAAATGAAGCTATCAACGAGAGAAGTTTAATGGTATATGGCACTAAATGTTATTATTCAGGGATGAAGAAATAATCAATGTCTCCATATTATCAATGTTTATATCTATTTATATTATAAAATTCATTTAACATGCATCATCCATAAAATGGTGTGTTTTGTTTGAGGGTATTTGGATTTTTTAAGTGGAGGGTAGGAGAGGAGATTGGAACGGACTCACTGTAACATCCCTAAAATGTTAGATAATAAAAAATACATAGGAAATTGGCAAAAATGGGCAGACATCGTTTTGCATGAGATAGGGCAAAGAGGTCATTTTTCCCGATTGGAAGGAAAAATAAAAAATTACATTCTTATCCCCGGGAACTATGAAAATGACAATTTTTTCCACAAGCATATAATGAATTCATGTGGGGGAGAGAAGTCAAATTTTTTTGCGAAAATCAAACCTAATGACTTGAAAAATTATAAATTTGCCTTGGGCCAAGGGTAATTTTCGAATATGCAATATTACTGTCAAAACGAAGCTGCAAACGAGAGAAGTCTAATGGTATATGGCACTGAGTGTTAATAGTTAAGAATAAAGAAATAATCAATGTCTTCATGTTATCAATGTTTATATCTAATTATATTATAAAATTCATATAACATGTATCATCCATAAAAAAAGGTGTGTTTTATTTGAGGGTATTTTGATTTTTTAAGTGGAGGCTAGGAGAGGAGAATGCAACGGACTCACTGTAACATTCATAAAATGTTAGATAATAAAAAATGCATAGAAAATTTGCAAAAATAGGCAGACACCATTTTGGATGAAATAGGGCAAAGAAGTCGTTTTTTCCGATTGGACTGAAAAATGAGAAATTACACTTTTACCCCTAAGAATTATGGAAATGACAATTTTGTCCCAAGCATATAAAGAATTCACTTGGGGGAGAGAAGTTAAATATTTTAGTGAAAATCACACCTAATGACTAGAAAGTTTTAAAAACTATAAATTTACCTGGGGTCAATGGTAATTTTTGAGTATGCAATATTACTGTCAAAACGAAGCTGTCAACGAGAGAAGTCCAATGGTACATGACACTGAGTGTTAATATTCAAAGACGAAGAAATAATCAATGTCTCCATATTATCAATATTTATATCTATCTATATTATAAAATTCATATAACATGTATCATCCATAAAAGGGTTTGTTTTATTTGAGGGTATTAGGACTTTTTAAGTGGAGGCTAGGAGAGGAGAATGGAACAGACTCACTGTAATATTCTTAAAATGTTAGATACGATAGACACTGTTTTGCATGAAATAGGGTAAAGAAGTCATTTTTCCCAATTGGACGAAAAAATGAGAAATTACACTTTTACCCTTAAGAATTATGGAAATGACAATTTTGTTCCTAAGCATATAAATAATTCAGGCAGGGAGAGAAATCAAATATTTTAGCAAAAATCACACCTAATGACCCAAAATTTTTTAAAATTATAAATTTACCTCAGGTTAATTGTAATTTTTGAATAAGCAATATTACTGTCAAAACGAAGCTACGAACGAGTGAAGTCCAATGGTATATGGCACTGAGTGTTAATATTCAAGGATGAAGAAATAATCAATGTCTCCATATTATCAATGTTTATATCTATTTATATTGTAAAATTCATATAACATGTATCATCTATAAAAGGGTGTGTTTTGTTTGAGGGTATTAGGACTTTTTAAGTGGAGGCTAGGAGAGGAGATTGGAACAGATTGACTGTAATATTCATAAAATATTAGACAATAAAAAATGCATAGAAAATTTGTAAAAATGGGTAGACACCATTTTGCGTAAAAGAGGGTAAAGACGTCATTTTTTCTGATTGGACGGGAAAAATGAGAAATTGCTTTTTTATCCCTAACAATTATTATGGAACTGAAAATTTTGCCCCCTAACAAAAAAAAAGAATTTACATGGGGAGAGAAGTCAAATATTTTAGCAAAAATCACACCTAATGACCTGAAAGTTTTAAAAATTATAAGTTTACGCTAGGCCAAGGTTAATTTTTGAATATGCAGTATTACTGTCAAGACGAAGCTGTCAACGAGAGAAGTGGTACATGGCACTGAGTGTTAATATTAAAGGATGAAGAAATAATCAATATCTCTAAATTATCAATGTTTATATCTATTTATATTATAAAATTCATATAACATGTATCATCCAGAAAATGGTGTGTTTTGTTTGAGGGTATTCGGATTTTTTAAATGGAGGGTAGGAGAGGAGATTGGAACGGACTCACTGTAACATTTCTAAAATGTTAGATAATAAAAAATACATAGAAAATTTGTAAAAACGGGCAGATACCATTTTGCTTGAAATAGGGTAAAGAGGTCTTTTTCACGATTGGATGGAAAAATGAGAAATTACATTTTCACCCCTAAGAATTATGAAAATGGCAATTTTGTGCCCAAGCATATAAAGAATTCACGTGGGGGAGAGGAGTCAAATATTTTAGTGAGAATGACACCTAATGACTCGAAAGTTTTAAAAATTATAAATTGACACTGAGTCAAGGGTAATTTTTGAATATGCAATATTACTGTCAAAACGAAGCAACGAAGGAGCAAAGTCCAATGGTATATGGCATTGAGTGTTAATATTCAAGAATGAAGAAATAATCAATGTCTCCATATTATCAATGTTTATATCTATTTATATTATAAAATTCATATAACATGCATCATCCATAAAAGGGTGTGTTTTGTTTAAGGGTATTAGGATTTTTTAAGTGGAGGCTAGGAGAGGAAATTGGAGCGGACTCACAGTAATATTCCTAAAATTTTAGATAATAAAAAATACATAGAGAATTTGCAAAAATGGGCAGATACCATTTTGCATGAAATAAGGCAAAGAGGTCATTTTTCCTGATTGGACGAAAAAATGAGAAATTATATTTTTACCCTTAAGAATTATGGAAATAACAATTTTATGCCCAAGCATATAAAGAATTCACGTGGGGGAGAGAAGTTAAATATTTTAGTGAAAATCACACCTAATGACTTGAAAATTTTAAAAATTATAAATTTACCTCGGGTCAATGGTAATTTTTGAATATGCAATATTACTGTCAAAACGAAGCTGTCAACTAGAGAAGTCCAACTGTATATGGCACTGAGTGTTAATATTCAAGGATGAAGAAATAATCAATGTCTCCATATTATTAATGTTTATATCTATTTATATTATAAAATTCATATAATAGGTATCATCCGTAAAAGAGTGTGTTTTGTTTAAGGGTATTAGGATTTTTTAAGTGGAGGCTAAGAGAGGAGATTGGAACGGACTCACTGTAACTTTCCTAAAATGTTAGATAATAAAAATGCATCAAAAATTTTTAAAAATGGGCAGGCACCGTTTTGCATGAAATATGGTAAAGAGGCCATTTTTCCCGATTAGACGGAAAAATAAGAAATGACATTCTTACCCATAGCAATTATGAAAATGACAATTTTTTCCTCAAGCTTATAAGGAATTCCTGTGGGGGAGTGAAGTCAAATATTTTAGCGAAAATCAAACCTAATGACCTGAGAGTTTTAAATATTATAAATTTGCCTGGGGTCAATGGTAATTTTTGAATATGCAATATTACTGTCAAAATGAAGCTACGAAGGAGTGAAATCCAATGGTATATGGCACTGAGTGTTAATATTCAAGAATGAAGAAATAATCAATGTCTCCATATTATTAATGTTTATATCTATTTATATTATAAAATTCATATAACATGTATCATCCACAAAAGGGTGTGTTTTGTTTGAGGGTTTTAGGTTTTAAGTGGAGGCTAGGAGAGGAGAATGGAACGGACTCACTGTAACATTTGTAAAATGTTAGATAATAAAAAATATATAGGGAATTTACAAAACTGGGCAGATACCATTTTGCATGAAATAGGGCAAAGAGGTCATTTTTCCGATTGAATGAAAAAATGAGAAATTACACTTTGACACCTAAGAATTATGGAAATAACAACTTCATCCTCAAGCATATAAAGAATTCACGTGAGGGAGAGAAGTTAAATATTTTTGTGAAAATCACATCTAATGACCCGAAAGTTTTAAAAATTATAAAATTACCCTGGTCAAGGGTAATTTTTGAATATGCAATATTACTGTCAAAACAAAGCTGTCAACGAGAGAAGTCCAATTGTGCATGGCACTGAGTGTTAGTATTCAAGGATGAAGAAATAATCAATATCTCCATATTATCAATGTTTATATCTATTTATATTATAAACTTCATATAACATGTATCATCCATAAAATGGTGTGTTTTGTTTGAGGTATTGGGATTTTTTAAGTGCAGGCTAGGAGAGGAGATTGGAATGGACTCACTGTAACATTCCTAAAATGTTAGATAATAAAAAATGCATAGAAAATTTATAAAAACGGGTCGACACCGTTTTGCTTGAAATAGGGGAAAGAGACCATTTTTTCCGATTAGATGGAAAAATGAGAAATTACGTTTTTATCACTAAAAATTATGAAAATGACAATTTTATCGGCAAGCATATAAGGAATTCACGTGCGGGAGAGAAGCCAAATATTTTTGGGAAAATCACACATAATAACCTGAAAGTTTTAAAAATTATAAATTTATCCCGGTTCAAGGGTAATTTTTCAATATGCAATATTATTGTCAAAACAAAGCTATCAACATGAGAAGTCAAATGGTATAAGGTACTAAGTATTAATATTAAAGGATGAAGAAATAATCAATGTCTCCATATTATCAATGTTTACATCTATTTATATTATAAAATTCATATAACATGTATCATCCATAAAAGGGTGTGTTTTGTTTGAGGGTATTTGGATTTTTTAAGTGGAGGTTAGGAGAGGAGATTGGAACGGATTCACTGTAACATTTCTAAAATGTTAGATAACAAAAAATACATAGAAATTTGACAAAAATGGGCAGACACCATTTTGCATTAAATAGAGCAAAGAGGTCATTTTTGCCGATTAGAAGAAAAAATAAGAAATTACGTTCTTACCCCTAGGAATTATGAAAATGATAATTTTTTTCACAAGCATATATGGAATTCATGTGGGGGAGAGAACACAAATATTTTTGCGAAAATCACACCTAATGACTCAAAAGTTTTAAAAATTACAAATTTGGCTCGAGTCAAGGGTGATTTTTGAATATGCAATATTACTGTCAAAACGAAGCTGCAAAAGAGAGAAGTCCAATGATATATGACGTTGAGTGTTTATATTCAAGGATAAAGAAATAATCAGTGTCGAAGGGTAGAAAGTAATTTTATGCTGATAAAGCTACTTTTTTATTTGCAAAAGCTAAAAAGTCAAAAAGAAAGGCTATTGGACATCACAAAATGAGCTTTCTAAATACAGTATATTAAAGTAATACTAGATATAAATTCACTTTAACGTTGTATTAATAAAGTGATTTTACACTAGAAAATGCAACTTTACCGATCGAAGTATAAAGTAACCAACATAGGGTATTACTGGACTGGAATAAATTGTACAGTGTCTTGGACAAGTGTACCCCTTATTAGGATGCCACATGTCAGCCCATGTGTCCAAGTTGGAAGCCTTAATTGTCAAGAAAAGGGAAGACTTAATGATTAAGTTTTCTGAATTAATCATGATTAGCCAAAAAGCAAGTGTGATTTGTGGCATATTATATATACTCCCTCATGACTTGGCCGAACAAACACTACATAGAAAGAGGAAGGAGTGGTCTGCAAAGTTGAGAGAAAGGATGGAGCACATGATGGAGGAAAGAAAAAGAGAAGAAAAATAAGGAAGAAAAGCAAGGAAAATTGGTAAGCAAACCTTTTGTATTCTTTAAGTGTTCTAGATAGTTTCTAAGCTTTATGAGTTAGTTCCATTGAAATTTTCTCTCCTTCATCCACTTTCCTAATCTAGCCAAGCATGATTAATGGGAAGGAAAGTTGTTTTTAAACCATAAAATCAAGAGAAAGCATGATATTTTACTAAAGGAAACAAGTATGGTATGTTTTAAGCAAGTTTGTGAAAGAACCATTCTTTTTCCTTTGGAGAAGATTTTTGACCAGATCATTTGAGTGTCTTAATGTTGGAATTTCATTAATTTGGTGGCAAAAATGAATTCCCCATGATGAAAAACCTTAAAGACAAGGGTTGGCTCAAAGATAGAGCTTAAGATAAAGAGTTTGGGAATTTAAGGGTTTCAAGAGTTTTATGAGAGCTTTTTGTGATTAGCCATGAAATCAATGGCTTGAGCATGTGTTTAATGATGTTTACAGACTTGAGGAAGCTTGGGAAAACTAGAGGAACCTTTGGTTTGAAGAGGAAAGCCAAGTGCAAGCACTAAAGATAGCTAAGTTTCATATTCTTGCTTTAAGTTCCTTCATTGTCTTTCTATGATTAAATTGTATTGCCATATTGTAATTTTGATTTATTTAATTGGTTTTGGCTGTAAAATGAGGGGTTTTACTCCTCCAGGATGTCCATTTTCTAAGCTGTTATGCTGTCGAAATTTTGATGACCAATATGGTAATTTATTTTTTAAATGTGATTGATGTAATTAAATTTGATCAAATGTGAGTTATTTGACATGATTGATATAATTGCATGAAATATAACTTACTACTGAGATTGCCTCCAATCTCATCCCCTCAAGTATCCCAAATGACTAGGTACAACCTATGACAAAGGAGTCCAAAAAGCTAAGGAGAATGAAGAAGAGAAAGATGCTTAATAATGACTTCAAGTTATGATTATATAATTTCAAATTATGTATAAAACCATGTATATGCTTTTAGATCTGTATAATTGTGCTATTATGTCTCTATGAGCATTATGAAATATTTGGCATAGATTTGAAACATGGAATGATCATGTGAGCTTATTATGAAGTCTACTTTACTATGTTATATTGCTAGAAGTTCATTTTATAGCAATAAAAGTAAAGTTGACACTTTTTGATAGAAACAGGAAAATTAAGTCAAGTGTTATACATGCTCTAAAACTAGAGAGAACAATCTTTCTAATGAGCTAAAGAACACATAATTTGGATATATATACGATTTATAGTGTAATTTTAAAGTTGAGGATCAAAATTGTATAGTATTGTGAAGGCTATGAATTTTACTGAATATATTACTTCTTTTTGAAATGTAATATAAAATCGTTAGAGATCCAAAAATTCAATGGTATACATTTATGAAAATGTTGATGTTTTGAGGTTATTATGCCACTGTTTGAGTTCAATTGGAGCTATATAATAAGAGATATACAAGTTTTTCCAAGACTGTTATAGTAAAAGTGATGTTCTAATCCTTAGTGATTCAAATTGATGCTATGCCCTGTCTAGGTTAAACAAATGTATAATAAAAATATGGATGTAATTAGACATGCATAGATTTCCAATGGAATAGAGAATGTGTGATTTGGCTCAATATATAGTTAGATATGAATTTTTAAAATTATGGCCAAAATCCTGGAAAAGAAAAAAAAAGACCATTTGAACAGTGAAAGTTTAAGTATTAAACTGTATCAATTGGTACAATTAAATAAAAAGTTTAATATTTTTCCCTTATATATAATATTTTTATATTTTTTAGAGACTTAAATCACATTAATACCATATTTCTGAAATTAGTTATGATTTTTCAAAGTTCAGTTAGAAAAATAGATAATACATGAACAGTTAATTTTGAAAAATTTTATTTTTCAGATTTAATCCCTTTAATGATTCAAGCTTTTAAAATGACTTAGTTGGATATTAGAAATGCTATACTACTTGGAAAAATGTACGATAAAGTTGTTAGATATGCTGGCTTCCCAAGAGGAGGGGTGAATTGGGACGATTAAAATTTTCTGCAAAATATCAATATAGTAAAGAAAGCAAAGGTGACAATAAAATAGAGTATATGTGAATGACAAGTAAAAGTAGTAATAAAGAAGCGAAGACACAAATGTTTATCCTGGTTTAGTCTCTCAATCTTGACCTACGTCCAGTCCTTAAGCCACTATTTGAGATTTTTCACTATCTTGTAAAAATTTAATGGACTTCTTGCAAATGCCACAGTACAGCTATGATACTTTGTTTTTAGAGCTCACACTCTTTTTCTTTGCACTTTATCTAAGTGCTTTCCCTATCCCTTATGATATGGCTTTTGAAAATTTGAATTTCAGACAAGATTCAAAATTCAAATTTCTATAGTCAAAGTTCATTTGTCAGAGAAGACTCTTTTTAGACTCGTTCATTTTCAATATGAAATTCGAATTTCCAAGACCAAAGTTTGAATTTTCAAAATAGCATATCAGTATAAATGTTTCACACTTCATCTGTTAGTTGGTGTTTTTCAAATATTCCATGGATTAACATAGAATCATAGTTTTAAAACATCTTTTTACTAATTCAAAGTCTTTTACTCAATTTAAACATGGTTGTAGACTCAACATCTATTCTTGTGCTAGTTTTTCTTGAATTTCTCCACTTAAGATTATTTGTGCAACTTTGATATCTTCTCTCCAAGCTCTAGAAAGTTAGTTTGAAATCATCAAAACCCTTAGTTCAACAAAAGTAAGGTATTACACCACAGTGTTTGGCAAAGAAAATTGGAGGGGATTGCAGGAAATTTAATCTCCTTCTTCACCCTTTTATAAATTCCCTTCAAATTGGTGTTTTTTTTGGAAGGGAGAGAATATTTATTACTCAATCCCCTCCAATCCCCTTCAATCTCCTTTTAAATTGAATAAGATTTTATTAAAGTTTCTTCAATTCTCTCCCCTTTAATCCTAACGAACAAGGAAATTTTAATATCCCTCTAATCACATTCCTTCAATCCTCTTCGTTAAAAATCCCTCTAATCTCCTCAGTTGAACCAAACAAACTCTAAGTCACAAATAATACGACTTAATTTATATTCAATGCGAAACATGAGACATAAAATTTGGTTCAATTCAACATATCAAAATATATATAATATATAAAAATATATATAGAGTTACATTGTTCATAATCATAACTAACAAAACAATACAACTCATTTAAAGCATTGTATAAATTTACGTGACCCATTTTAGTTTTCTTTTTATTATAACTACAAATTCATTCAAAACAAATTGATTAAATTAGACTCAATGTTCAAAAAGCCGAATCAGATTTACCAGTTTGACCGGTTAGGTTGGGAACCGGTGCCAGGTTCGGTCAAGTTATATATGGTGATCATCTTATTTCGGAATCGGTGAGAAACTAGTCATGAACTGTTGTTGAACTAATACAAAACCAGTTGAACTGGTATAATTTTTTTAAATTTTTTTAGTCTTTAAGATAAAATGACATTATTTTTAGTACTGAATAGCATTATTTTTTATATAAATTTTTTATTTCTATATTACAATATTGTATAAGCGTTATTATGATACATAATTATTAATAATGATAAATTAATAGAATTTTAATTGACTATTTTGAATTCAAAATATAATTATTGATGAATATTTACTTATTCAGATTTTAATATTAGGTTGTGAAACTTATTAATAGTATTTTTAATTTTTTATATAATATATAAAATTAAAAAAATTATTAAATTTATCAATACTAGTTTAATTTCGATTAAACCATGGTTGAACCTTTGAATCTTGAACAAGTGCCTTGATTGGTTCAATATCCAATCCAATTTTTTGAACCTTGATTAAATTAATAGTTTGAATTTTGGTGGATTCCTCTAGGATAAGCAATTAATTATTTGAAATCTTGGAGGCTTCCTTTAACAAAAGCAATGAAGTTTTTAGGGCCAATGGATAGCAATGAATTAAGGTATGAAAGTGTGTCGGTAGAGTTGCATGTATCAATGAGAAGGTTAGGCCTTCGCTTCTTTATCTGTCAACAAATACAAATAAAAGTTATTAGCATTTTGGTTCACAAAAAAAAGTTATAAGTACTTTCATATTATCTACTCCCTTCATTATTCGTTAATATAAAGAAAATTTGTGAGACTTCTTTTATTTCAAAATAAAAGTGAAAATAGATAGTTGTCTCATGCATTTAAATTTTTTTTCAAAAATACCGTTAATTAAGTTAATACAATTTGTTCTCATTGATTGCATAATATAAAAGTTATTAATATTAAATAAGAGTATTGTTTGAAACTATTTTGCACTTATAATAAATTTAATAATTCTAATTTCTTTTCTTGATTGTGTAATTTTGTTCTTTGTCTCTTATATTAAGGAACAGGGGTACAAGATTGAGTGTACATAATATTTGCCTTAAAAAAAACACTCTTATTATATATAAGACTGAGTGTACATAATATGAAGCTCGATTATTGACTAAGGTGGTAGCTTTATCGACAATCCTGGTCCAACGTTATAAGATGTGGCTAACAGCTAGTTGGGATAGTGCACTAACCTGCATGTTTCGTCGACTAAGCTTAGACAACACATTTAATGTAGCAGGTGAACTTTATATCTCACTGAGTAACGGGGGTCTTCATCACCAATGTTTGACTTTCATGTCAAAAGGTCCAAGTAAGGCGATTAAGGAAAGTAGAAATGAAAAGGAAAAGGGAAAAAAATTGAAAACTATAGAAAAGAAAGAGCAAAAAAATCTACTTGGCAATAATGTGAATTGCTGATGATCTTTGTTGGTGATTATTATGGTCCGCCCTAGCCCTAAGGGTATGCAAATATAACAACCCTCTAACCATTGTTCTGGACTCATCTTTGAGCTAATAAAAAATTGTCTTGTATTTTGTATAGTATCGAAGGAACTAGGACTGGAGAAAAGATTCAAACGGGACCAAATCTGATAATAGAAATAGAGAAGGGCCACGTCGCGGTGAGGTGTAGGGCCGCTGCGGTGAGGCACTCATGGCAATTCCAAAAATTTATGGGTTGAGAGCACTTGTGCTGCAGCGAGCTTGCTAAAGCCACAGTGAAAGTTGCGAATTTGTTTAAATTGGGTGAGTTTTAGTTGATCGAAATAGGCGAAATCAAGGAGGAAGGAGATTTTCTCTACTAGGGTTCGGGATTTCCAATCTTGGGAGGTGATTTCTGACCTTAAGGAGCCTTAATCTTGGTTGGTAAGTGATCCATAACCTCTCATTCTCCCTTTTCTTCATGAAAATCGGTTGGTGTCAATGGAAGTACATTGAGTTTCAGTTAGGTTGCATTTTCTACTAATTAAAATGAGTAGAAATGGATTATTGAAGTAGTATTTAGTGTTTTAATGCTCTGGGTATGAGTTTTAGTTGGATTGTGATGGATTTGAGGGGAACCTAAGGTTAAGAATAGCTTGGAATTCTTGAAATTCAAATGGTATGTTGTTGTTGATGGTTTAAATGGTTGTTTGGGGTTTGTTGAGGCATGATTTTGCTAATGAAATGATGGGTTAAGCTTTAGTGATGGAATTATGAGTTTTGGTTGAATGTGTTGAAGGCTAATTGAGGATATTGTGACTTTGTAGTGTTCAATTGGTGGATCAGAGGAGTTGAATCTGTGCTTGGTAATCTAGAATTTTGCTAAACCCCTTGTGTGTGTTGTGTCGGCAACTTGAAGTAATCGGTTGTGCATGTATGTGTGTCAATTGTTGGATATGTGTTTATATATATATACATGTTTTTTTCATACCATGATGTTGTTTGTGTATATGTGTGGCCTTTTTCGCATCATGGTATGTACACGGTTAGGAAAGGTATGTGACTTTGATCTTTGTTCCTTGTATGTGATGTTGATAACATGGTGTCATATATATATGTATGTAAGAATTGTGAATATATCCATGTGATTACATGCTGGCATGACATTGATGATTATGATAATGATGATGATTGCATAGTAATATGTTGGCACAACATGGAACATCACCATCGCATTAAGCATAGTGAGATATGATGGATTGGGTGATGATGATGAGATGAAATATGATAATAATATGATGAAACATTCTTGCCACTAAATGCTTTCCTATGGCCAGGAGAGCTAGGTGGTAATGGATTGCATCTCCTTAAATCATCACCAATTTAGGTGGTCTAGGGGAAGGAGAGCCACAGTTCAAGTATTAGTATGGCCTTTGGCCAGGTTGCATTAGTATGAGATCAGCATGGTGATATCCTAGAATCAGTCTTCATTGACTATTGGAAGGGAATCACTTATTAGAAATATCTTGTAATAACATCTCCCCGTGTTTGAAGGGGACATGCATACCATGATATTTTGCATTTACATTGATCATATGCATATATGTATAGGTTTGTTGATATCTGTTAATATTTCATGTGAAGACTTTGGTACTAGTCTGAAGAAGATCAAAGTGTCATAGGCTTCTCTGCTTTCAGGAATTACAAGTATGATTGGTAGTTTTACCCAAGGTATTAAAAATTGTATTAGCCTTGAACAGGCCAAGACACTAGTTCAAGGTTCAATAGTTAGATCGAGGTTGAACCGGGATCGAATAAGTTGATATATTTTAAATGATATAGATGAAAAATATAAATGATATTTATCCATGATCACAAAATCAACATTTAATCTAGGGTGAAATGTAAAAATAGTCTACTACAACCAAATTCACACATCATACACCATACATAATCATAAACATCATACATAGGTCCATAAATAACCAAATTCATCCACAACAAATAATCAAACATCATACATAACCATATCAATATTTGTCTACCATAAGCATTCAATTAGTAACCACCATAAAAGTCATTCAAGTTAAATTCTTCAGATGGTGACTCATTAACAGCCAAACTAAGAGAACTAGAACTAGCAACAGAATCATGTTGAAATCTATCAGCATCTAATGAAGTTAGAGGTGGGGGATCTGGAATGTTCACATTTTCATCACCTATTATATATTTGACAAAAAGTAATATTAATGATTATGTATAGAAAACAAGTATCTAATATTAGAAACTAAAATGAAATTGAAAATGAACCTTCATTCTCTCTCTGAGGCTGTGATTGAATGAAAGTCTCGCTTTGAAAATTTGTATCATCAAACTCAGGAGTTGCATCTTCTTCAATTACCCAAAAATCAACTTTGTCAATTGATTCATAATCAATAGGATCATAACTCCTCTTCTTCAATTATGACCTTTGATGAAAACAAATGAAAGTAGTAAAATATAGGTTCAATGAAGCCAAAACACAAAAATAGTCAAATATGAATTATTTATAGTCAATAGGATCATAATTGAAACTTATTACCTATATTGCAGTCGCATGTTGTAATTAACAAAATACCAAATTTTTTAATACTATCATTCGTATGTCAACATATCATTATAACAGACTCATAAGTTTTGTTTCTAACATTTGAATTTTCATGTTCAAAGTTCGTCTGTCAGTGAGTCATCCTGATGTTCTTTTCAAACTTAGTTTTTAGATGAACTTTGACATATCCTCAGGCGAATTTTTCATTTTTCATAAGTTGTATTTTGTTTGAAATTCAAATTTTCAAAAGTCAAAGTTCGTCTGTCAGGGAAAGCTCTTTTCAGACAAGTATCAAAATTTGAATTTCTTAAGTCAAAATTCATCTATCAGAGAAGCCTCTTTTCAGACTTGTTCATTTTCAATACGAAATTCAAATTTCCAAAGTCAAAGTTTGAATTTTGAAAACAGTATATCCATATAAATGTTTCAAACTTCGTCTGTTAGTTGGTGTTTTTCAAATATTTCATAGAATCATAGTTTTAAAACATCTTTTTGCCAAATCCAAGTCTTTTACTCAATTTAAACAAGGCTATAGATTCTACATCCATTATTGTACTGGTTTTTCTTGAATTTCTCCACTTGAGATCATTTGTTCACCTTTGATATCTTCTCTCCAAGCTCTAGAAAGTTATTTTGAATCATCAAAACACTTGATCCAACATTCTCCCCCTTTTTGATGATGACAAAATAATTTACAAACTGGATTAATACTTGGATTTGTTTTAACAAGCTCCCCCTCAACATATGCATTATAATTCAAAAGATATCATGTACAATAGATTAAGTAAAGAGATTCATTAATTCATTCAAGGTTCAACACAAGGATGCAATCATAGGGTTCAGAACATAGCAATTTCCATTTCATCAAATAGTCACTTTTACAAGATATAACAAGAACACAATACAGAAGAACAACAAAACATCGTTACAAAATACTACAAGAAGAACCAAGCATCAATAAGTTCTAAACACTATTTGTTGGACTTGGACTTCTTATTGTAGCTCTTGCCAAAAGACTTTCCAGTTTGCTCGGATTTCTTCTCCCCCTTTTTGGCATCATCAGGAAGGTAAACAAAATCAGTAGGAGGAGGGATCTGAGACACTGGAATAGGCTGAAGAGACACAGGGACAAAAGGCATTTCTGGATTGATCTTTGGCAAGAATCTAGAGACTTTAGAACTCGTGTCCTCATCCTCATCAGAGATTTCAAGCAGTTTCAAAATTTCTTGCCTTGTAACTACCAATTGGGCCCTTCATGCCTCCTAGAGACCATAGGATGTAACAGGCGAGGGAGCAGAAGGATAAAATATTTCTTCAAGCCTTATTCTCTGAGCTTACAAGAGAGCATTATGTGCAAAGGCTTCCAAATCAACAAAAGGCATAATGCTCCTGTCTTCATTTAGGGTAGGTTGCATGAATGGTGATGTGGAGATGGTTGCCACTAATCTCTCAACTTGCTCAGATTCTTAAGTGGAAAGAATTAAATCTTGAGCATTTGCTGGAATGGGCTCATGAAGGCTAGGTTCTTGAGGACTTCTTCCTCCATGCCATAGTCCAAGGGAGGACTAGGACTTGCCTCATTGCTGGAGGCCTATGGTGTGCTCAATGTACCAGCAGTCTTGGTGTCACATATAACAACATTAGGAATAGAAGAGGCTAGCTCAAATAGGCTTAAAGGCTCAGGAGTTGGAGACATAACAGGCTCAGAGAATCCTAGCTGAGGTGGAGCTGATGTGGCAGGAATGGCATTCCGAATGTCTTCATATGTATCAGCAACTACTTTCATGTTTTTGGCCAACTAATGGATCTGGTCTTGCAGATGAGCAAACTTGGCATTTTGCTCATCCCTGATGCTTAGTATGAGTGTAGACAAACTGTCATACAACTCAGTGATCTTGGTTGGCTTGGCACGAGATGAGGGAGTAGATGGAATGTGAGCAGGTAGAGATGGAGATGGGACAGGCTGGGAAGGCTGAGGTGTAGGTCTTGGAGGAGCCTTAGAGGTACTTTCTTGCTGTAGGGGGACACCTTTATCAAAGAAACAATCTTCAGATTTTCCAACTCCCTTTCCAATCTATCTTTTATCTTTTTCTATATCCCCATCCTTTGCAGCTCTTCTTCCTTGAAGATTGCAGTAGGCTTTCCTTTCCCTTTCTGAAGATGTTGAATTCTAGCATATTGGAGGATCCTAGAGATGATTGCTGCATAAGGAAGTGTAAAGTCTTTCCTCTGATCCCTAGCCTTGATCATGCATTGGAGAATGATATGTCCCATGTTGATAAGCTTCCCAAGCATGATTGCTGCCATTATATGTGCCTCTGCCCTTGTGATCAGATTGAAGGTACCTCATTTGTTGAAGATAATCCTAGACACTATATAGTGTAGGATCCTCACTTGAGCACTGAGGTCAGTAGGCTTGAGCAAACTTATGGGTGGACTATTCTCCTTTCTTCTGAACAAAGTGTTCAAGATTGTGCTCTCCTTGTAGTTTAAGAAAGGCTCACTTTCTTCATCAGCAGTCTCTGCTTCATCCATATACCCAAAAGTAGTAATGTCAATCTTTAAGCCATCTTGCCCTGGAATTTCTAACACCTCATTAAGGGTTTCATCTGTTAGCCAGATGGTCCTTGGTCTCAGATTGACTTCCTATTTTCTCTTCTTGCTATTGTATTTCAGAGAGGCATACCAAGTCTTGACTATCTCATCATCATATTTTTCCAATATCTTTAACAAATTCTTGTATTTGATCATCCATAGCCCGGCATCAAAGTTATTAGAGATTAATAATTCTTCCATATTGACACAGTGAGGCTTGATTACCTTCTTACCCACAAACTTGGTCGTGTACTTGTCCTGAATATAAGCATTGCTCCATAATGGCAATATAGTCAACTCGTATTCTCCAGATTCAGTACTGGAGGAGGTGGAAGAAATAGCAGCAGCAGCAGGAGTAGCAGGAATCGCGGGCTCTGTTTTCTTTGAAGAAGACAGTCTAGCTTTCTTTGAATCAGGCTTTGGTATTGTTTTCTACCTTTTAGAGGGGGTTGCTTTGCTGTATTCACCTTTTCTTTTCGGTTTCTCACTCTCCTTTGAGGCATATTAAGATTTCACAGTTCTCTTTGGCCGAGATTCTTCCTTTCCAACTTCTAGATTTTCACTCTTGCCATTTTCGTGGTTGAATGATCCATAATGAAGCCAGAAATGTGTTTATAGGGTGCGGAGAGGAGTTTAATCGGTGGAAGATGAAGATTTATGGAGAAAATTAAAGGGTATTGATGAGAGAATTTGAACAGACTCACAAAAGAGATGAATAGGGTTGCATCTATTCAGAGGATAACCATTAGTTTTAACGTGTGTAACCATAGGACAGACAAATTTTGAGGGGTCAAAATTTGAACTCCGAGTAGTTACAGGTTAACCCATTCAGCAAAGCTTATTGACAGAAGAATTTTCTTCTGAAAGTTTATCTGACAAAGGCTTGGTTCAAACATCAATAGATGAATAGACGAACTTTGTTTTAACAAAGTTCGAATTTCAAAGAGCAGGTAGCAAGCAATTATCAATACAACAAACAACAGATGAATGTTAATTATGAAAATTCGTCTTTCAGAGATTTAATAAAGTGAGCATGTTTCAACAGACAAATTTTAAACTAGAAATTCAAATTTCAACATTTTGTAAAGAGTTTCCAACATGCATATTATGAGAAATGGAAATTCTTATAATTTTCATGTTGGACAAAGATAATATTGAAACTTTATTTTTGAAAATTTGAATTTTTATAGACCAACAGACGAATTTCAAAGGATCATCGAGAACTGTTACAAAGTAAAGCAAGCTGAAGTTCGTCTGATAGGCATCAAAATTCGAATGTCAAGCATGCTGACTCGTTCTAAAACAGAATTTATAAATGAAATTCGTCTAATACACATCTAGAATGCAAATTTTAACTTCATAAACTTACAAAATGGATCCTGAAACTCAGATTTCTAGCTTTCTTTTTCACCTTTTTGATTGTTCCATTCTAGAGTGCTCCATTTTTCAGATTTATTACCATTGAAACTCATGAGGAGCACCTACAACTTAAATTAAACTTACTCCGATGCTAAAGTTAGAATTAAATCATTATCAGAAATTCTAAAAACAGATTTACACAAGGATTTACTTACAGTTCATTAGGATTTGCCATACCCAATTCTCTTCTGATTTTGCAATGCCTATCTTCTGAAAGAGGCTTTGTCAAGATGTCAGTAGCTTGATCTTCTGTTGAGATGTATTCTAATCTGATTTCTCCTTTAAGAACATGATCCCTTATGAAGTGTTGTCTAACTTCAATATGCTTTATCCTTAAATGCATGATAAGATTCTTTGTGATGTTAATGGCACTTTGATTGTCACACATTATTGGTTTTTCCTTCATCTCAATCTCAAGATCTTCAAACTACTGTTTTATCTAGATGACTTGGGCACAACAGCTTCCAGCAGCAACATATTCAGCTTCTGCTGTGAATAAGGCTACACTATTTTGCTTCTTGCTAAACTATAAGACTAAGGATCCTCCAAGAAACTGACATATTTCACTTGTGCTTTTTCTATCAATTTTCGATCCTACAAAGTCAGCACCAGTGTATCCTTTGAGATCTTCTCCATTGTCCTTTGGATACCAAAGACCCATCTGTGAAGTTCCAATAAGATATCTGAAGATATGCTTCATAGCAGTTGCATGGGTTTCCTTGGGACATGACTGGAACCCTGCACACATACAGACACTAAACATGATGTCAGTTCTACTGGCAGTTAGGTATAGCAGAGATCCAATCATTCTTCTATGCTAAGTTATGTCAAACTTTTTTCCTCCTTCATCCATATCAAGCTTGGTTGCAGTAGCCATAGGTTTCCTATTGGCTTGGCATTTTCCATATCAAACTTTTTCATCAATTCCTTCAGATACTTGGATTGAGTGAGAAAGATACCATCATCATATTGCTTAATTTGCAATCCAAGGAAGAAGTTAAGCTCACCCATCATTGCCATTTCAAACTCACCCTGCATCAGCTTAGAGAAATTCTTGCAAAGAGATTCATTGGTAGCACCGAATATAATATCATTAACATAAATTTGAACAATAAGTAAATCCTTATTTTCTTTCTTAATGAACAAAGTAGTATCCACTTTTTCTCTGTTAAATCCCTTTTTAGTTAGAAAATTACTTAACCTTTCATACCATGCTCTATGGGCTTGCTTAAACCGTAAAGAGCTTTCTTCAGTTTATAAATATGGTTTGGTTTTGTAGAGTCCTCAAAGGCTGGAGGTTGGTCTACATAAACTTCTTCCATGATATATCCATTAAGAAAAGCACTCTTTACATCCATTTGATATAACGTTATATTTTTCATGCATGCATATACTAATAGAATTCTAATTGCTTCTAATCTAGCCACTGGAGCAAAGGTTTCTTCAAAATCAATATCTTCTTCTTGATTATATCCTTTAGCAACTAGTCTAGCTTTATTTCTGATTATTATTCCAGATTTATCAAGTTTATTTCTAAAAACCCATTTAGTGCCAATGATAGGATGATTTTTGGGTCTAGCCACTAAATCCCAAACCTGATTTCTTTCAAATTGATTTAACTCATCTTCAATAGTTAAAATCCAGTATTCATCAGTTAAGGCTTCTTCAGTAAATTTAGGTTCAATTTGAGAGATGAAAGCACAGTTTATCATCTGATCTCTTAACTGTTTTCTGGTTTTAACTTTCTCTTAAACATCCCCAATTACTTGATCAACAGGATGATTCCTTTGATATCTCCAAGCCCTATGGAGTTCTTGAGATATTTCTTCATTATTCTCATCCTCAAAATCTTTCTCCTAAATATCTTCCTCCATGTTAATAGATTCAGATATTTTTGGAGGTTCAATTTTATCTTCTTCAGAAAGGTCTAAGTTCTTAAAGTTTGAAATAAGATCATCTTCATCAGTAACATGCTTAGAAACAGTTTCATTTTCAATAAGTACTACATGCACAGATTCTTCTACTGATTTAGACTTTTTGTTAAAAACTCTATATGCTTTACTCCTACTAGAGTAGCCCAGAAATATACCTTCATCTGATCTGGCATCAAACTTACCCAGATTCTCCTTTCCATTATTGTGAATGAAGCACTTATAGCCAAATACATGTAGATATGAGAGGTTTGGCTTCCTTCCTTTGTATAGCTTATAAGGAGTCTTCCCAAGAATTGGTTTGATGTAGGCTCTATTTATGATGTAACTTGCTGTGTTTACTGTGTCAGCCCAGAATACTTGAGAGAGTTTCTTTTCATTTAGCATAGCTCTTGCCATCTCTCCAATTATTCTATTCTTTCTTTCCACCACTCTATTTTGTTGAGGAGTTCTTGGAGCTGAGAAGTTGTGATCAATTCCATGCTCATCACAGTACTCCAGAAAGTATGAATTTTCAAACTCTCCTCCATAATCAGACCTAATAAATACAATAGAAATACCTTTCTCATTTTGCACTTTCTTAGCTAAGGTTACAAATGCATCAAATGTATCACTTGTAGAAGAAAGAAACAATGTCCAGGTAAATCTAGAGTAATCATCCACAATTATAAGAACATATAGATTTCCACCGATGCTCTTAACTCTAGATGGTCTTATCAGATCCATATGTCATAGTTGTAGAGGTCTAGATGTGGTGACTACATTTTTAGATTTAAATGATGATTTAGTTTGTTTTCCCCTTAGGCATGCATCACATTCTTTGTCTTTTTCAAAAGAAATTTTTGGTAGGCCAGTGACTAACACATTTTTAACTAGTTTTGCTAGTTGATTCATGTTAACATGTGCTAATCTTCTATGCGACAACCAACTATCATTATCCTGACAAATCAAACATACATAATCTAAGGGAGAAAGTTCATTAAGATCAATAGCATAATAGTTACCATTCCTTTGAGCCTTGAGGATTACTTTGTGATCACTTTTTCAGATGACCAGGTAGAACTTTGAGTCAAACAATACCCAATTTTCTTTGTCACATGTCTGGCTCACACTTAGTAGATTGTAGTTGAAGCCAATTACAAATAGCACCTCTTCAATGGATGTTTCAGGATTCTTGCCCACAATGTCAATGCCAACTATTTTGCCATATTGATCACCTCCAAAGTTCACCTTTCCTCCTTTCTTATCTTTAAGGGTGATGAACTTCTCCTTATCACCAGTCATATGGCTTGAGCAGGAACTGTCCATATACCATTTATAGCTCTTTTTAGCTTTAAGACAAACTTGCAAGACAAAGTTCATATTTTCTTTTTCAGTACCCAAATTTGCTTGGGTCCTTTTCTGTCAGTAGTATTTTCCCTAGATACAAATATACCTTTGGGAACCCATTTAACCTTCCTGTCAAGTCCATTTTTCTTTAAAGCATATGAACTGAAAATATATCCCTTCTTATTACAGAAGTGACAGGTGGTAAAGGGACTACTGGATTGAGATGCAGGAAGAAAGCAATGCAGATAATATTTTTGTTTTCCATGCTTTGGTTGATCATAGGATTCAGTATGTTGTGAGATATGATCATTCTTTTTACTACCATTATCATGCACAAAATGTTTCATATATACATTTTGATTTTTCTTCCTGATCTTTTCTTTTACTGCACAAGGGTCATAGTCAAGTCTAACATTTTCCCTGTGTTATTCTCTGACTCCCTATTAAAGCAAATAACATATCTTTTCCTTTAGTGAGTCTAGACATGCTTTTCACCAAATAGTCATTGGTTTGCTTTAATTCAATGCATGATTTTCAGCAAGCAAATTCAGCAATATGCAGATGAGCAGTTTCAGAAATACTATGCTAAGATTCTAACTTGTTAATCTTTCTTTTAGCTTGTTTGAGTTCTTTGGCAGTCTTGATGAAATCATCATGCAATTCATGAAATACATCCAGTAATTCAGAATAGGAAGGTTCAGATTCATATACCTCATTTTCTTGATCACTGATGGATGCGATTTCAGCTTCTTCAAATGCAAGTGCCATCAGATAGATGTTGGCAATCTGATCTTTATCATCTTCTTCTTAATCTGAGCTGTTGCCCCAGATTGATGAGATGTACGCTCTTTTCTTCTTGCCTTTATCTACAGCTTTCTTTTCTTTCTCTTGCTTCTTGAGGAATTATGGACAATCCCATTTGATATGTCCTTGCTTCTTGCACTCGTAGCAAGTGACAGGTTCTTTACCTTCTTTCTTACTATCTCCAGCTGCTCCTTTCTTGAAGAATTTTTTGTTTCTCTTCTTGTTGTAAAATCTTCCAAATTTTCTGACCATCATAGCTAGAGTTTCTTCATCTAGCTCATCTCTATCATCAGATTCTTCTTCTTTCTCCTCAGTAGCTTTTAGAGCAAGACCCTTCTTCTTTCTGCCTTGACCTGCCTCCTTGAGAGCCTTCATCTTTCCCCCATATTCTTCGAGGCTACCAAAGAGGGTTGTGACTGAGGCCATTGATTCTCCTCTGGCTTCTTCTATTGCAATTACTTTGGGTTTCCATTCTAGAAGACGAGCTCTAAGGATCTTTCTGACCTTTTCTGTCTAAGTGTATTCCTTGCCAAGACTTTTCAATTGATTCACAATGAGGGTGAATCTCTTTTGCAATTCTTTGACACTCTCTCCTTCAACCATTCTAAAGCTCTCGTATTCTCTTATGTAGGAGTTCAATTTGTTTTCTCTAACTCCAAATGTTCCTTCGTGAGCAATTTCCAAGGTGTCCCACATATCCTTGGTTATGGAGCATTGTGAGACCCTGTAGAATTCGTCTTGATTTAATGCATTGACCAAGCAGTATTTTACCTTGAAGTTCGACAAGACTCTTCTTCTATCTTCCTCGTTCCATTCAGCTTCTCGCTTTTCTCTGTCCTTCCTATCATCCTGCAATACCATTGGGACAAAATCTCCCTTCTGGATGACAGACCAGATGTCTAGATCAATGGACTAGAGATAGATTTGCATCCTCATCTTCCAGTATCCATAGTATTCTCCACTGAAGCTAGGTGGTCTATTTGTGTTATTTTCCTCTGGTAGTATGCTTTCTCCAAAGCCAGCTATTGTATTTCTCGGACTGTTAAATCCTTTGATTGGGAAACCGGGCTCTAATACCACTTGTTAGATGTGCTGGCTTCCCAAGAGGGGGTGATTGAGAAGATTAAAATTTTCTACAAAACTTTAAGAAAGTGAGGAAAGCAAAGGTGATAGTAAAACAGAGTATAAATGAATAATCAATAAAGGCAGTAATAGAGAAGGGAAGACAAAGATGTTTATCCTGGTTCGGTCTCTCAATCTTGACCTACGTCCAATCCCCAAGCCACCAATTGAGATTTTCCACTATCTTGCAATAATTCAGTGGGCTTCTTGCAAATGCCACAGTTCAGCATTGATGCTCTATTTTAGAGCTCACACTTTCTCTCTTTGCACTCTAGTTAAGTGCTTCTCCAATCTCTTGTGATATCCCCTCACAAAAAAAAATCTTTCTTCCAGATGAAGATAAGATTGTTTACAATGAATAAACTCTCTTAATCAGAGTGTATATGAAAGTTGGAGTACAAATATTGAAGTATGTGAGAGTAAGAGACTTTGAGTAGATGATTTGGCAGAGTTTCAGTATTTACAAAGTTAAAATCATTACCCACAACTTCAAATGATATTATATTTATAGATTTAGGTCTCAACTATACGTTAGAGACAAAATCTATCCGTTGGAGAAGTTACCTAACAGTTACTCTAAAAAACTATCTATTCACCAATCGTATTTAATGCTTCTAACACTCAAAGTTCAAATTTTGGTTAGCCAATAGATGAATTTCGCAGAGACTGAAAGCTAAAGACTTCAATGTTGAACATTCAAAGTTCGTCTGTCATGAAGTAAAGTTCATATTTTGGTCTTTGGAAAATGTTTCTATGTTGGAACATACAAATTTTAAGTTTAAAGTTCTTCTGAAAAATATGAACAGTTATTCCATTTTGCTACAGTGCCTTCAAAATTCAAATTTTGATACTCAAAATTCGTCTGTCAGAGGGTAGTTTAATAAGGCACAATAGTTCAACTATTCAAAATTTAAATTTTCAAACTGCAAAGTTCGTCTGTCAGAGAAACCTCTTTTCAAACTTAATATAAAGTTCAAATTTCTGAATACTATCACTCGTATGTCAACATATCATTATAACAGACTCACAAGTTTTGTTTCTAACATTCAAATTTTCATGTTCAAAGTTCGTTTGTCAGTGAGTCATCCTGATGTTCTTTCCAAATTTAGTTTTCAGATGAACTTTGACATATCCTTAGATGAATTTTTCATTTTTCATAAGTTGTATTTTGTCTGAAATTCGAATTTTCAAAAGCCAAAGTTCGTCTATCAGGGAAAGCTCTTTTCAGACAAGTATCAAAATTCAAATTTCTCAAGTCAAAATTCATCTATCAGAGAAGCCTCTTTTCAGAGTTGTTCATTTTCAATACAAAATTTGAATTTTCAAAGTCAAAGTTCAAATTTTTAAAACAGTATATCAGTATAAATGTTTCAAACTTTGTCTGTTAGTGGTTGTTTTTCAAATATTCCATAGAATCATAGTTTTAAAACATCTTTTTGCCAAATCCAAGTCTTTTACTCAATTTAAACAAGGTTGTAGATTCTACATCCATTCTTGTACTAGTTTTTCTTGAATTTCTCCACTTGAGATCTTTTGTGCACCTTTGATATCTTCTCTCAAAGCTCTAGAAAGTTGGTTTGGAATTATCAAAACACTTGATCCAACAATGCCTACCTTTCAAAAGTCGTTATTGTACAGACATTTTTTTTAATATAAACAAACACACATAATAACTAAAGGAATCAACCAAACAAAACCGAATTCTCTAGGCAATAATCTTTTTTTTTTGTTGTTAACAAGGTAGCCATATTTCACATTCAGCTTTGGTTAAAGAATTGTTAAAGCATTTGGAACAAACCAAAATTCAGATCCTCTCACTCCCATTTCCTCAACAATGAATCAACAATGTAAATCACCATATCAGACACACAACATCATACATTAGCAGCTTTGAGATGAGATTCCAAAGTAGACAGCAACCCATAAGCAAGCATCACTGGAAACTTCATGCTTAGGGACCAAAATCATCATATGTATAAATTTTAAAATAGAGGTTCTTCTAATGACTAGGAAATAGTGAAAATAGGCTTCAGGCACTTGAAACAAGACACACCTTAAATAGAGAATATACAAACAAGTAGACAAGAATAAGTACTCATCAACCAAAATATAGCAACCAATAAGATGTCATCATTAACAACACAGCCCCAAAATCTATTAAGTCCCGTATAAGAGACGAAAAGCAAAATTCCCAGATTAGTTAAAGTTACCCTAAAAATAACTAAAGAAATAAGTATCCATTAACATAGAAATAGTCATATGATCTATGATTCCATCACTAGATTCAGCAGACAAGAAGGTGTTTTACCATACTGAAATCTCTATTGTGCAATTCCTATTCACGCAATGTCTTCCCCTCGTTGAATATTCGCCCACCTATAGAATGCCTTCCTCTTTCCTTCCTTCTCATATCATCTCCTACTCACTCGTTCCTCTCTAATTCGTCCTCTCCCTCCCTGATCTTTTCCAAATATTTATAGACCAGAATAACATACCTTGTGTCGATTGGCCCATTAGGATCGATTGAAATGCATCTTCTATTTTGAGTTATAAACCAAAGGCTTGATTTGTGAATCCCTCGTCCCTTTCTTCATTCTCATGTCTCTGATCCTCTGTGACACTACTCCTCTTTTATCCCACCATATAATGCTTCCTCTATTATTTGCTGCAATCGATATGAGGAAAATGATCGGAGGGATGTGTCGGTCATTGAGATAGATGCCTTTCTCGCTTTGATGCTCTAGACAGTGACGAGAGAGAGAGCTGAGATGAGAGGTCAATCGATAGCTTCACCTAATTTGCATTCTGCCATATTGCTTTGCTCTGCTCATCCTACATCCTAGCGTGAAAAAGGAAATTGGGAATGGAAGGGTTTATGGTCATACGCAGGTTGTTCAGCGTTTTGACCCTCTCTCTTCTTTTTTTTTTTTATTATTATACACACATATTTTATATTTTTTTAATTAAGGAAAAAGTTTGATTTTTAATTATTTTTTTTATAATTATATATTTTTATTTTTATCATCATATTTATTTATTTATTTTACTATCCCTTAAAGAGAGGAGAGTGAGATTTATTTAGAACCAAAACAACATTATTGATTTTGTGATTATCCTAAACTTTTTCTCAAATTGATTTTTATGATTAGGATAATAACTACCAATATTTTTTGTTCTTTTTTTATTTTAATTTCATGAAGTAAGGAGGAGGGGTAAATACTAATAACATTATTTTTTGATAATTTGAAAATCCCAAAAGAAAGGGGGATTGGATTTGGAGAATGATTTTTTTTAGATTTTTCTTTACTTTCAGAAAATTTGTATTTAAATTAAAAGGAAATTTGCATCCTTTTTTTTTTTAATTTTTGTAAATGCCCCAACGAAATACGGTATTCACAACAACACTTTATATAAACCAAACATATGTTAAGCTCGTAATGTATTATATTAGCCTATAGTATTAGGTCTCATAAGGCATGGCAAATAGGCCCTTAATTTATGCATGCCGAACCAACTCCTTAGCGTGCAATTAATTGCTCTATAACGCTTTTGTATCCCATAAAACTTATATTTAAATTATCAAAAGGTCATGTAATATAGTAGTTATTATGAACAATGTAATACAACAATTACTATAAATAAATGTCTACTTATTTATCATTAGGTAACGCATCCAACATCTAAAAGGGATACTCAAATAGAATAGACAACAACAAAATTTGTACATATATAGAGTTAAAGCTTATTCAAATGTGACTTGCTAACTCTGCATAAACATAGTCTTGATTTTGTTTAATGACACTACAACATCTGTCATATTGGTACGTTTTTCTGGAAAATCAATGCAACAATTCAAGGCCACCTCAAAAATAGAGGATGTAGATGTCAATATATTACTGATATATTGTTCATCTCCATGCAATAAGTTGGAGTCTACAACTTGAATTATTTCATGAGGCATTGACTCACTTACCCAAGTCTTCAAGTTCACACCAGAGACAAATATGTCTTCTGTTGGCTTTTTTCTTGTAAATACTTCTATCAGTATAATTCCATAACTATATACATCTACTTTCGTTGAAACAACTCCAATAGATCCATACTCTGCATATAATTGAATTTAAGAAGCTAATAGTCAAGTTCTTAATAAAATTTACAGACTAAGAACTTATATGACTTCATTGTATTGTCAATTACAACACATTGATAACAAATGAATAAGTTATGTTGTTCTTAGTTCTAGTAGTCACTAAGCTTTCTTCAATTAAAATTATGTTGAAATATGCATGTGTTAGGAAAAAAGATATATATATATATATTCTTAGAATACCAAGAAAAATAAAAAAAGAAGAAGCAAGTTTTAGAATAATTACCAGGTGCAATATACCCAATTGTAGGTAATGTCTCTGTATGTGTCTTGGATTGTCCTTCATCTAAAAGTTTGGAAATCCCGAAGTCACTCACATGAGCAACCATATCATCATCTAACAAAATGTTACTTGGCTTTAAATCACAATGAACCACTGGTGCTGATAAGCCGTGATGGAGATACTCCAAAGCATATGCTACATTTATCATTACACTTAATCTTTGTAGAAAGTCTAAACAATAGTTATGAGAGTAAAGCCATTTTTCAAGGCTCCCTTTGGGCATAAACTCCATTATCAAACATTTAAAATCAACATTGGAGCAACTACTTATGATCTTCACCAAATTGCGATGTCGCACATTACATAATGCTTTGCATTCCACTTCAAAGCTCCTTGACATTGCTTCTGAATCAAAATTGAATATTTTAATTGCTACTAACATGCCATTTGAAAGTTGTCCTTTGAACACAATGCCATAACTACCCTTTCCAAGTAATTTACTCTCGTCAAATCCATTGGTTGCTTCTAGAATTTCAAAATAAGAAATCCTTCTTGGCACTCCTAAAATTGATAAATCCCTTTCAATTGGACTCCTTGAACTTGATTGTCTGTATCTTAAGTGGATAATTCCTAAGACAATCAAAATTGTTGACACAGCAATGGGTAATATGCATTTCAGTAAAAGCAATTTTCCAAGTGACCTTTTTCTTCTTCCTTTTTTGCAAAGAGGTACTTTTAGCTGTGGCTGGCCACAAAGAGCTTCATTTATCATAAAAGATTCAGCTGTCAAATTTTTAAAAATTCCACCACTTGGAATTTCTCCTCGTAGTCTGTTGTAGGAGAGATTGACATACTTAAGATAAGTAAGTGACTCCAAAGATTTTGGAATCTCACCAGACAAATTATTTTGGGAAAGGTCCAAATCCACTAAGCTTAGCAAATTTCCAAGTGATTCAGGAATATTTCCTTGCAAATTGTTATGTCCCAAGGAGAGAATTTGCAAATTCTGCAAGTCACCCATAGTTGTTGGAATGTTGCCTAAAATAAAATTTCTTGACAAATCTAGTAGTGTAAGAACTTTTAAGTTCCCAATCTTGAATGAAAGATTTCCAACTAAAATATTGGAAGATAAGTTTACTTTCAATATATCTTTCAAATTCCAAAGTGATGAGGGTATCTCTGAAAAGAATTTATTAGAGTCCAAGTAAAGTTCTCGTAAAGAAGTAACATTTCCTAAGCAAGGTAGCATTGCTCCGGAGAACTTGTTTCTACTTAGATGTAAATAGGCAAGTCTTGGGATTTCACAAAGGGCACCAATGATTGGGCCATGTAGCTTGTTGCCTTGAAGATTCAAGTACTGAAGAGCATGTAAGGTACTAATTGTTCTCGGAATTGATCCAAACATACCATTTTCTTTCAAGGATAGTCTAATCAAACTAGTGAGATTCCCAACATTTGATGGAAGACTACTTGATACAAAATTGTTATCGAGAACAAAACTTTTCAAAGTTGGCATGTTAAAAATTTCTGATGGTATTGATCCACTTAACATGTTCCATTGCAAGTCTAAATCTTCAAGCTTATGCAGATTGCCTATTTCCATAGGTATTAAACCTGGATACAAAATATTAGTTTTAGTGAAGCTATTTTAAGTTAAGACAAAAAGTAATGAAAAAGATAAATTTCTAACTAAATAGATATAATAATGATACTCAGTCACTCACTTTGTTTTTGGTCAGTAATATCCACCTATATTTTACCTTTTTATTCGTATATATGTTAATAGCAGGATGGACATATCATGTTTAAAATATTTTTATAAATACAACTTAATTTGTTAAAAAAGGGTTTTGTATAAATGAAAATAAAAGATTAAGAATTTCTGGTTGTTCTATGGTTGCGACCAATCCCAAAGCATAAATTTTAATTAAAATATTATTGGCAAAAAGGTTTATTTAAAATGTATTTTTTAAGAAAGAAAAGTTGGAGATTTAATAGAGTTGGTATTACATGCAAGAGAAAGAAGTTGTAATTTGTAATCAAAATATAAAAAATGAAGCATAGTGAAGTTTCTAATGCCTCTTATTATGCGGCTAAAATGCTCTGTAAAATTTAAGTTGAAGAGTTTTAATCAATAAGATCACCATTTTTCAGGAATATATCTTGCAATACGGCAATTGAAGAAAAAAACACCTAACACTGCTATGATTGGTCATCCATAAAATATGATTTTAAAAGGAAAATAAGTGGCACTTATAATTTGCTGAAAGTATATATACCTTTTAAGTTGTTGTTGCCAAGATTTAAGACTTGAAGCATAGTCAATTTTCCAATATCTCTTGGTATAACTCCTGCAACAAAAAAAGAAATCAAATTAATGGTATGAGTGTTAAATACGTAACAGATTATTTGGTCCAAAAAATAACAAAAGATTATATTCAGAGAAAAATGAGCAAGTTTGTGGAGTACTCTTTCCATGTTTGGAAGTTATTTTTTGAAAATTCGAAAGTTGACGAACTATAGGAGGAAAACATGTCCAGTAATATAATAAAATAGTATCAAATTTTTATTTCATTTTCTAAACAAATTTAATCTTTCCTATCCTACCCAAAAACAGATCTAGCTTATTGAGTCTTCATATATTTTTGTAAATATAGAATTAAATTTCTAAAAGGAGAATTTTGTTTGAAAAGCACAAAAGATAAATAACTCCAATGAATTAGTTTCACGGTATTGAGCAATTCCAAAACATAAAAGTGTCGTTAAATTATATATTTGTTAAGAAATTAAATAGGTGATTGGATATATTTTAAACTAATATATATATATATATGAAATTTCCTCTGTCACTTCGTATCTATCCACTAAATTATCTATTGAAGGCCACTGATCACTCGATGTTTTAGAAATTCATGACATATATATGTGATACTATTACAGTTTCGCATATCATTATCACTCATCATTATTCAAGTTCGATACATCATTAAAGACAATAATTGGCGTTCGCTGACTATAAAACTTATAGCATCTAAGTCCATAAATTTTAAATTTTGAAGATCAATTATCTATTTAAGAATATTTCCTGCAATATGGTAAAAAATGAAAAGGAAAAAAGAGAGAGAAAAAAAAAAGCAAATGAAAGGCAAATGCATTCGTTTTTTATGATGTAGAGAAAACCATTTAAAAGGAACAAAAATGATAGTTTCCTATTATGATTTGATGAAACGTATACCTTGTAAGTTATTGTCACCACAATCCAACTGTTGAAGCATAGTCATGTTTCCAATGCCTCTCGGTATATGACCAGACAACTTATTAGAGCTCAAGAACATAACTTCTAGATTTGTGAGATCACTAATTGCTTTGGGAATATCTCCTGCAATTAATATGGCAATCAAAAATACTTTACCATATTAGTGGTGATGTATAAAACATATCATTAAATGATAATTGAAAAATATGTATAATTCTTTAAATGCATTCTTTGTAAGTTATTGTGATCCAGATATAACTCTTGGGATTGCATATATATATATATATATAAAGCACAAAAACATGATTGTTAACGCATTATAGTTTATTGAAAGTATATATACCTTCTAAGTGATTGAAACCAAGTTCCAATTGTTGAAGCATAGTCAAGTTTCCAATGCCTCTTGGCATGTAGCCAGATAGCTTATTATCACCCAAATATATCATGTTGAGATTTGTAAGAACGCTAATTTCATTAGGAATACCTCCTACAATACGATAACAACAAAAAGACATTACTGAGTGTTGATGTACAGAGAACCATATGAAAAGAAAAAATGAGTAGAACTTATAATTTGCCAGGATATGACAATTTGAGTTTTGCGCAATGTTACCAAACAAATGCCATTGGACCAAAAAATTCTTTGGCATAAAAAGACAGATTTTATAGTTTTGGAATTTTGTTAAATGTATAAGAGTGATAGTTGATACTTGATAAGTTTGTGGAGATGATTGAGCATATATAACTAGAAAGTTTGTTAGAATCGAAATAATGACCATTGGCTTTTGGAAAATATCTTATGAGACAAGTAATCACTTTTTAAAAATGCATTTGTTTAAAATAGATGACAGGTATGTTTCAGAGTTACAATAATGTTTAAGGGAAGAAAAAAGGTAAAAAAAAAAAAAAGGTTACTTATATCTTTTCACTTCAACTAAACATTGGAACAATTTTCACATATTCAACGTCATTAAGCAATCTTGATTTCCAAGCAAATGCAAAGTTACTTTGACGAATCTTAAGTCCTTTTAATAACCAACAACTGTTTAGTGACCAGTAATAAAAGAATCATTCTAATAAAAAAAAAAATAGAAGTTCTAGCACACAAATTAATAATATAAGCTTTTAATATAACATAAAAAATAAATACACGTATAATAATACCAACATGTGACATACTAGAAAATAATTGCAATGTAATTAACTTTTTAATAAGAATGTAATATTTGTTGTTTTCATTAATTTTTTGAAACAAAAGAGTAAAATAAAGTGCCATTTCATCATTTAAAGTATAAGAAAAAAATGAAGTGCCAATGCCCTTGTACTTGTACTGAGCTTGACAATGCTGTCGTATAAAACAACTTGTTAGCGAGAACCATTTGAAATAGGAAACACAAAAATGAATTTGATAGAGACTCAATATGAATGGAAGGAAAAAGGTAATTTCATTTTAGATAAAATTTCATTCATAAAAATAACTCAAGGGCTTACAACTACCTAGTTTGGATAAATTGACGTTGTTTGAATTGAAGAAAAAGCAATTATGTTAGGGTTCGCCACAAATTTTGTTTTCAATACCAAGTCACCAAATTTAACAAAAAATATAACAATAACAAAAAAAATGAACATCTTTATAGTTCATATAAAAAAAATCTTTATGTTAAAGGTGATACAAATTAGTATGAGGGATTGCTTCTCAAGAAATTATTGTCTCTCAAATATATATGTTCCAAGTTTGATGTATGGAAGATAATTAATGGTATTTGAATAAAAAGTTTATTAGCAGTTATGTTTATAATTTTCTAGTTTCATAAGAAAAGAAAAGCACCAAAAAAAAAAGATAGCAGCGCATTGTAAGTTATTAAAAGCATACCGTGTAAGTAATTAAAACCAAGATCTAACCCTTCAAGCATAACCAAATTTCCAATGCTGCTTGGTATGTGGCCTGACAGCTGATTAGAGGTCAAGTGTACCTCTACGAGATTTGTAAGATTGCTAATTTCATTCAGAATATCTCCTACAATTTGACAACAACAAAAGAAAACTTTGTTACGAGTGCTGCTGTGTATATATATATATATATATAAAGTCATATTAAACAGAAATGAGTTGAAGTTTTCTACTCAAAAAATAGAAAGTCATTTATATTTTATTTTGTACTAATCGTTATAATAAATTTTGTATATTCAATCTCATTAAGCAATTGCTCTTTGTTCCATTTTTCAAAATAAAAGAAATAACTTTCCAAACATACAAGTAGGTAATTGGGACAAGTCCTAATAAGTCTTAACCAGTAGCATCTGTTAAGTGAGAGATAACGAAATAATCAATTCTATAAGAAAAAAGTTCTAGCGCACTTGCAAAATTTTTAATATAATCTTTTTCTAAGGGATATGTAATAATCTTTTAATATAATATTAAAAATAACTACACAGATAATAATATATACCAGCATGACGAAACTGTTGCATGTGATTTTTTTTTTTTGCTAACGACTGTAGCATGTGATTGGTTTATCTTTCTTGAAAAAACATTTTATCATCTCAAATATATCCTTTAAGGCATATATGTTACAACTATTTAGTTATCAGAAAAAAAATCTTTTAGTTGGCCAGAAAAATAAACATATCTTTCAGAGAGTTCATTCTGTGCAACGTGTAAACTACTTTGAATCAGGAAAAACATTTTGAATGTTGTCTCACATGTAACACCTTTTATAAATTCAATTAGTTGAGAATGAAAGAGACAATTTACGATCATACATATATAGAAAACAAGATAAGGAATTAACTTGTTAATCCAAGAACTTTTTTGTGCATATCAGCAAAAATTACGAAAGTTTTCGTAGCAAAGAAAAATATTAAAGAAATCAATTAAAAATTTTCAAGTGTGACAAACTTTAAAAGAAAAAAAAAATTCAACGTCAGTACAGTCTTGCACTCTCTTTGATTTTTTCTCTTTCCCTAAAATTAGCTTTCCAAACTAACAAAAAGCTACTCAAGAAATGTCATAACTAGCATCACTTAGGGCCCGTTTGGTTCTCCATTTTATAAAATTAAGTTAAGATAAATAAAGTTTGTAAAAATAAAGTTTAGATAAAGTAAGTTTGTTAGAAGTTGTTATGTTTAGATATTCTTTTTGTAAAAGTAAGTTTGACAAGAAATCTGTTTGGATGATATGGGTTAAAAGTACTTTTAGATGTATAATATAGAGCAAAATTTGTTTTTCCTTTTTCAAAACTCATGTTTTGTTAAAGAAAAAGTAACTTTTCTCCTTATTTTTTAAAACTACACTTTAACCCACTTTTCATTTTTAAAAAAGCCAGTTTATATTTCATTTATATTTGATCAAACACATCTTTTAGAAAACCATGATTGAAAACCATGGTTACATTTTGTAAACATGGAACCAAACAGGCACAAATGTACAAAAGCATAGAAACGATTCTTATGCATAAATTTATATAATTTCACGCACGCGCAAGCAAATTTATAATATAAGCTTTGAATATCATAATAAAAATATATTATCATATATGTATACCAATTCATAACATAACTACAAAAGGAATTTAATAAAATATAGCACCAAATATATTGTTAAAGAACATTTGATTAAATTATCTGTCTTAAACAAAACTATTTAACTATCACAATAGATCATGTAGTCAAGTTTCAATGATAAGAATATAAAACTAAGTAACACATTACGATTTGCTGAAAGAATACCTTCCAAGTCATTTTCACCAAGGTCTAAATATTGAAGCATAGTCAAGTTTCCAATGCATCTTGGTATTTGGCCTGACAACTTGTTTTTAACTAAGTAAAATAGTTTTAGATTTGTGAGATCGCAAATATCCTTGGGAATATCTCCTGCATTATATGACAGCAAAAAGCACATTATTATGAACGGTGATTAAAAAAAATCTTATTAAAGAATTAACTAGTAGATCCAAACTCAATATAAAGCATATCATCTAAAATTATAATGATGTTTGTATCAGAGAAAAAGATTACAGATTATATTAAAAGAAAGGTTCACACACACACACACACACACAAACATATCTATAATATAAGATTTTAATTTCTTAAGGAAAATATACTATTATGCCTAAATGCCAACTCATGACATAATTAACTCTAAAGGGCATTCAATAAAATATACAGCGCCAAAGGATTGTCAAATAACATTTAATTAATTTATCTATCTTAAATAAAACTATTTAATTATCACAAATATATGATGTATTCAACGAATAACTATTAAGGAGTTATTAGTCACAGTAATTAGTTCAAATGAAGATATCTTGAAAACAGAAATATACATCCGGAAAGGTTGTTTCTTGCAAAGCATAAAATATTTTAGTGTTAACAATTTCAAGTTCAATGTCTTTAACTTAAAGAGCAATACCCTCTATATATATTTGTATGGATCAAAATACGCCCCAAATTTATAATGATTCCTAACATATTATATTTTAGCAGGTTAAAATAATATAATGAAGTATATGAAATGTACCCAAAAGCCATATTATAGTAAGTAGCTTACCTAGACACACACAATACTAACACAATCTTGAAAGGAATTATGTAAACAAAACAACTACAAAATTGATTGAAAATTACACATTATGATTTAATGAAAGTATACCTTCTAAGTTATTGAAACCAAGATCTAACTGTTGAAGCATAGTCAAGTTTCCAATGTTTCTGGGAATGTAGCCAGACAACTTATTAACACCCATGTATATAATTTTCAGATTTGTAAGACCGCTAATTTCTTTGGGAATATCTCCTGTATTATATGACAACAAAATGAAAAATGAGTCACGCATACTTTTATCAGTGCATCCCTTCAAATTTATTGTGATCAAGAAAAAACTTTTGAAATTACATATGGCTTATTCGTCCTCAATATTTTTAATCAAATATTATTTTTGCACTGCAATCGTGTGTATCGATTTTTAGAATTAGGATAATGTAGAGGAAATATAATGTCAATTAGACTTCATTTTGATAGCCTTCTATCTTGGTATTTAGTTTCAAAAATAAAATTATAGTTAAAAGTGAACTTTTAGTTCTTTAACTTTCATTAAGGTTTTACTTTAATTTTTAAAGTGCAGTAAAAAATTTTCTAATTACTAACATCATGAAATAAATTTATATATGGAAAATGATGACTTGAAATATTCAAAACAAAACTCTTTTTTTTGTACACTTTAATATTATTATATTTGTAAGCTAGCTTACAGTTAAATCATTGACCAAACAATTTTACTATTATAATTGAAATAATTTTAAAGTCTGAAAATGAATAATTATAACAATAAAAATAAAACATAAATTATATCATCTGGCTTCTCTGTGTCTTTCACATTAGCAGTTGGGGAAAATTATTAAATTTTTACCAGATATTCATTCTGAATTTTTTTTCCCAACTGCTGATGTGAAAATTGCAAGAAGTGTCACAATAAAATTTTTGCTTTATTTTTAAGGCCACAATATTAAGACTTTAAAACTTAGTAATAATTACTTTAAAATTATTTGAATTATATAGTTAACAGATTTTTTTGGCCAGTAATTTTAATTAAGATTAATAAATATATAATAATATTAATGATCTGTGTTTTATGCCAAGTCAATTATTTTTCATTAACTTATCTAAAGGGGTTAATAATTAGAAACTTTTTTTACTAGTATTTTAAACATTAAAGAATTATAATGCAACCTAATAAAGTTAAAGGGGTAAAATGAAACCTCCGTCATTGTCAAAATCATAAGTGTACTTTTATAACTGCTTCATTTGAATGGTATAAGCTCGTAAACATAATGATCATATATCGTTTGGTTTTAAAATAGGCTTCAACATGAGAGTTACAATGTTGAGGTTAATTTACAACTGCAATAAACAAGCAGAGGTTACTGCGCTAAAGTGACAGATTTTTAAAATCATTGCACAATAGTTCTCAGATTTTTTTTTATCAAAAATTGGGTTTCCAAATAAACAAAAAGATACATGAGGCATGTCCTAACAAACACTAGTTATATGAACGATAACTTTTCTTGGCCACATTACGTGAATAAATATTAAAGAACTATTCTTACGCATAAATGAATACATCAAACATAAGTATATACACACAAATTTATATTGTAAATTTTAATGTCATAACTAAAACTTATGGCATCACCACAAAAGGAATTTCATAAACTATAGCACCCTGGAGATTGATAAAGAACTTTTATTTGATTGTCACATTTAAAAAACTATAAATTAATTTTATGTTTCATAAAAATAGTATCTGTTTTTTTAATTTTATTTTTTGAAAATAGGTTAATATGGGCTATTGATTTTTTGCTCATTTTCAAACATAAATTTATTTGTTAAATAAGAATTCCATTGAAATGAAATAGAAGATAATGAATTCCTTTGACCGATCCCAATGCATAAAAGTGGGCAATTAAAATGTATTTGCAAAAGAAATTTAAGTTAGAGATTTGACATACCTGAGAAAGAGTTGTTTTCTACAGTCATCACTTCGAGCTCCTTGCACGGGAACCAACTAGATGGAAAGACTCCAGATAACTCATTTGCTTGAAGAGCCAAAATTTTTAACTTTGGAAGTCCATGACATATACCTGATGGTATGCTTCCCGACAAATTATTCCAGCTCAAATCAATCTCTTGCAACTTGGATATATTGAAGATAGTTGATGGTATTTGTCCAGAAAGCTTATTAGTGTCAAAATATGCAATTTTCAGCTTTTGAAAATTACCGATCTCTTTGGGAATATCTCCTGCAATGTGATATCCCAAAAAAAAAAAATCCTCAACAAATATATTGTGATTGATCAAAATATAACTCATAAAGCTGAAAATATATAGGAGGAAAAGAAAAAAGATTTAGCTGTTGAGCCCCGTTGAAGTTTTTTGATGTCTTTGGGTATGCATCCAATTTATTGGAGGATATTAACCAACAACTTGTGGTCTCCGCAATGTTGGCCAATCAGATGCTATTAGACCGAAAAAAAAGTTTATAAATATGAAATTTTCTTAGAACCAAAATATGTGAATTTCAAAATATGGTGATCGGCGTTTTGGAATGTATAACTTCTGCTTTGTTAACAAAAATAGGGCTTACTGCTGGTCAAAAAATAAAACAGGCTTACTTTGAAGTTCAGATATAATATAGATGAAAGGAATTTTTGAGGATTATATGTTTTGCTTTTGGAAATGTAATGATGTTTGAAGTAATGAAAAAGAATATGGAAATCAATTAAATTAAAGTTTTCACTTGAGATAGACTTTCAAAATAATTTATGATTCAACATTATTACACAATTGTTCAATCCTTAGATCCTTCTTTTTATTCTGAAAATTGACTTTCCGAACAAATAAAAAGCTGCATGAGACATGTCCTAAGTAGCATAAACTGATGTAAAGATTAAAAAACGAAAAAGAAAGACACTCTGCTTGATAATAAACAAAATGGGTAAATGAACGTGGAGGAAGAAATAAAAAGTAAATAGCTTAATTACTTTAGGACACGTTGACACCTATACTAGAATTGCTAGAAACTATTTCAAAAAAAATATTATAAATTTATCATTGAAAAATAAAAGAAAAGCTTTTAATTCATATTATGCAAGACATACCTGTTAAGGAGTTGTAAGATAAAGACATCACCTCAAGTAAGGATAAATTAGAAATAGTTGGAGGTATTTTTCCTGAAAGCTGGTTCCCTGCTATGAGCAAAATCTTTAAACGTTGAAGTCTTCCAATCTCATGTGGAATAGATCCTTTGATAAAATTCGAATTCCAATTCAAAGTCTCTAACTTTGAAAGATTGGATACACTTGAAGGAATAACACCCCCAAAACTATTATTACAAAGATTCAAGTACTGAAGCGTGAATAAACTTCCGATCCAACCAGGAATTTCTCCATTGAATTCATTATAGCTCAAATTGAGAATTTTCAACTTGCGTAACTGGAGCAACTCTTTTGGTAACCCACCATAAAAGTTGTTATTGTGAAGATCAAGTTTGACTAGGAAAGACAGATTTCCAATTTGTGAGGATAAGGTGCCCTTGAGACCCATGTCAGCAAGATTTAAGATTCTTACTCTATGATGGTGAGCACCACAAGTAACCCCAGCCCAATTGCAAATGGAAGAAGAGTTGGACCAATTAGCCAAGTGATTGTAAGGGTCTCTAACGGAAAATTTGAAAGCAAGAAGTGCGAATTGATCGTTCCTAGTAAGATTGATGCAACATAAAGAGGGGGAACAAACCATGAGACAAAGCAGTGAGACTATGGAGAAGGAGAAATGCAAACAAAGTTTTGCCATGTTGAATTGGTTTGAGGCTTCCTGGATTGAAGAGGAAGGAGGCGAAGGCCAAAATTTATATAAGCTTTGAAATTGATAAGTACAACTCTTCAATTGGAATGATGGTAACAACCTAATTATTTGTGGACCTAATAAAAGCATTTAATTAATGTTGAAAAAATATGTGAATGTGAACCCATTCAAATTCTTTCCAAGAATTGAACGTCATCATTTTCGCACTGGGTCAATTGAAAAAGAAACACCAAGAGATGTCCTATTCATAAATCCGTGTAGACACTTGACGTAAAAAGCACTGCCCCATTTAATTTTTCAGATTATAAAATTAACACCGTTGGCTTTAATGCTAATAGCAAACTTTTGTATTTCTACTTTAGATGATAAGTTGACGCCAATTAGTATTGAATCCGAAACTTCAAAGAAATAAAATAATTAATGGAGGAGATAAAGACTGATTGAAATCAAACCAAGTATTGTCTATAGAAAATTAAACAGACACAAGTTGATTAGGAAAATTAATTACGAAGACAGTCTGATTAGACAAAAGTTTTATTTTTGTACCATTCAGTGGCCACTGAGCATAGGATTAACTCAAAAAAAAAAATGGATTGAGATGAGATTTCTTTTGTTGTGATTGAAAAAGAGAGAGAGAGAGAGTTAAATATTGATTAAATGTCAATTCTACTTTTAAAACATACACCATCATCTTATTTTATTTGACGTTTTAATATTTTTTACATAGACTAATAAAATTATTAAATAATCTAAATTATAGTAAAATTTAATAATATTTTATCAAAACATCTTTGAATTAAATGCTAAAAGAAGATTCATATTTCACCAATTATTATTTTTAATAAAAAATAAAAAAATAAAGAAGATAATTAATATTTTATTAGTAATGTAAAATAACAGATAAAATTAGGATATTTAAAATTCTCTAAAATAATAAATAAAATTGGAGAGATGGAGTAAGAAAAAATAAATCAATCTCCTGAATCCCCTAATATATTAATCAAAGATAAAACAAATTATAAGATTGTTGTTATTGAACCGCTAAATTTGCATCTTATTAAAAATTTCTTTTACAGTTCTATTTTTTTTATTAAAAGTGAAATCTATGAGCTATAAATATTTCACGAATGTGAGAAGGATTATTCTGCATACAAACGACACAAGCAATAAAACAATTTATTATAAATTCTTGTATCTCAGCATGCACATTTAAATAAATTATATTGTTATTTCATTTGTCGAGGTTAAAAGTTTTTACTCAATTATTTTTAACAGGAAAAAAATATGAATCATTCAAATTTTTGCAAGGAATTCATATTATTGCCAACCAAAGAATTAGTGTATTTGTAATGGAGAGAAAAGAATAAATCAGTTGCTTTAAAAATTAATTACAACAATCAATTTTGAAGCCAAACAATGTTGAATTGATATTCAAACAGCTGCAAAGAATATTGTACCATCTGCTTTAATTTTCTGTGCCACAAGAACTTCATTGAATTGAAAGAAATGATATTTGTTGAATTTCGTTTCCTGCAGGAAAAGAAATTTTGCTAAATGTGAATGAGAATCAAATAGTATTAAATTGAAATGAGTAATCATTAATGTTGTTTTTTTTTTAATATATCATTAATGTGATTCGAGTCAATGGTTGTTGCTGAAAGGGCTCCATTTGATCAAGATGCTAAGTATCAATTGAGATATACGAATTATGTAAATGGAATAAACGTAAATTTTTTTTAATTTTTTTGGTAATACAAACCGATTGCTAAAGATCAAATTGTGCACAATTAATCTGGATTAATTGGGTGTGGTCAAATCACACATGGTGTAAAGCTCATCCAACATCAACTTTTTTTCATGCGCGTGACTCAAACTCAAAACTCTACCTATAAAAAACTTGACCAACTTTAACCAACAGCTATTGGAAAATTATTCTTCAAATTTATTAATTCAAATTCTTACAACATCCATAATCATAGAACCCAAATAGATAGCTATTGGCCAAAAAAAAAAACAAAATAGATTGCTCTGGTCATACAAGGATTGTTACTGTGCCGTTTTCTGTACGATAAGGAGATATGTAATATATATATATATATATCTGTGTATGTGCTGATCTCACTTTCGAAAATATATGATCATAAGTAGAAAGATGAGATTTTTAATTCTTTTCTTTTCTCCACTTTTACAGCATTTCAATGGTTTTACTATCAATAAAATGGGCTTAATATACATATAAATGCATCAGAATTGAAAGATTATATATGTTGGACATAAAAATTTAAGTAAATATGACTTTTCCATGCTAAAGTTATTTAAGTTGACTGGACTAAGAAAATTTTGAACATAAGTTAAAAAGATGAAATTTCTCCATCTTTTTCTCTTTGACTACATATAAATGCATCAGAATTGAAAGATTATATATGTTGGATGTAAAAATTTAAGTAAATATGACTTTTCCATGCTAAAGTTATTTGAGTTGACTTGACTATGAAAATTTTAAACATATGTTAAAAAGATGAAATGTTGCCATCCTTGACATCTTTTTCTCAGTTACTACATTATGGAGTCGAGAAATAATGAGGAAACATGTGCATTCACCGAACCTCAATGATCTTAAATGAAGATCATAAATATTGGAAAATGACAGTTAAGATCATGACAGGGTGAAAAACATTAATAAGGGCCACTTATTTTTGAAATCCAATAAAAAACCCAATCAAGGGAGGTGAAAAATTTGGCTAGGCAAAAATCCACTTTTACAGGATTTAGGTGTTTCATTATGAATAAAATTGGCTTAATATACATATAAATGCATCAGAATTGAAAGATTATATATGTCGGACGTAAAAATTTAACTAAATATGACTTTTCCATGCTAAAGTTATTTAAGTTGACTTGACTAAGAAAATTTTAAACATAAGTTAAAATGGTGAAATGTCGCCATCCTTGACATCTTTTTCTCATTTACTACATTATGGAGTTGAGAAATAATGAGGAAACATGCGCATTCACCAAACGCATTCACTGAACCTCAATGATCTTAAATGAAGAACATAAATATTGGAAAATGACAGTTAAGATCATGAAAGGGTGAAAAACATTAATAAGGGCCACTTATTTTTGAAATCCAATAAAAAATCCAATCAAGGGAGGTTAAAAATTTGGCTGGGCAAAAATCCACTTTTACAGGATTTTAATGGTTTCATTATGAATAAAATTGGCTTAATATACATATAAATGCATCAGAGTTGAAAGATTATATATGTCGGACGTAAAAATTTAAGTAAGTATGACTTTTCCATGCTAAAGTTATTTTAGTTGACTTGACTAAGAAAATTTTAAACACAAGTTAAAATGGTGAAATGCCGCCATCCTTGACATCTTTTTCTCATTTACTACATTATGGAGTTGAGAAATAATGAGGAAACATGCGCATTCACCGAACGCATTCACTGAACCTCAATGATCTTAAATGAAGAACATAAATATTGGAAAATGACAGTTAAGATCATGAAAGGGTGAAAAACATTAATAAGGGTCACTTATTTTTGAAATCCAATAAAAAACCCAATCAAGGGAGGTGAAAAATTTGGCTGGGTAAAAATCCACTTTTACAGGATTTTAGTGGTTTCATTATGAATAAAATTGGCTTAATATACATATAATTGCATCAAAATTGAAAGATTATATGTGTCGGACGTAAAAATTTAAGTAAATATGACTTTTCCATGCCAAAGTTATTTGAGTTGACTTGACTATGAAAATTTTAAACATGAGTTAAAAGATGAAATGTCACCATCCTTGACATCTTTTTCTCATTTACTACTCCCTCGGGTCTTATATACAGGATCTTTTACCCTGGTTCTAAATATAAGACCCTTTACAATATACGAGGTAGTATTTATTATACATTTCTAAAAAAATACCCCTATTTAATGTATCCAAAGAGAAAGAGAGAGAGATTAAATAAGGGTAGTTTTGGAAAAATATTAGAATTTTCAGAAAAATTGAGGTAGTTAATTAGTTTTAATTGTAATTCTTAATCCACGTGATTCGCTTAAAAAGATCTTATATTAAGGACCGGAGGGAGTACATCATAAGTCGGGAAATAACGAGGAAACATGTGTATTCACCGAACACATTCACTGAACCTCAATGATCTTAAATGAAGAACATAAATATTGGAAAATGACAGTTAAGATCATGAAAGGGTGAAAAATAATAATAAGGGCCACATATTTTTGAAATCTCATAAAAAAACCCAATCAGGGGAGGTAAAAAATTTGTCTGGACAAAAATCGATTTTTATAGCATTTGAATGGTTTTATTATGAATCAAATTAGCTTAAGATATACATAAATGCATAAGAATTGAAAGATTATATATGTCGAATGTAAAAATTGAACTAAAAGATCCATGCTACAGTTATTTGAGTTGACTTCACTAAGAAAAATTTAAACATAAGTTAAAAAGATGAAATGTCACATTCCTTGACATCTTTTTCTCATTTACTACATCACTGAGTCAAGAAATAATGAGGAAACATACGCATTCACTGAACGCATTCACCAAACCTCAATGATCTTAAATGAAGAACAAAAATATTGGAAAATGATAATTAAGATCATGAAAGGATGAAAAATATTAATAAGGGCCATATATTTTTGAAATCTCATAAAAACCCCAATCAAGGGAGGTAAAAAGTTTGGCTGGACAAAAATCCACTTTTACAGCATTTCAATGGTTTTATTATGAATAAAATTGGCTTAATATACATATAAATGCATTAGAATTGAAAGATTATATATGTTGGACGTTAAAATTTAAGTAAATTTGACTTTATTATGCTAAAGTTATTTGAGTTGACTTTAAAAAGAAAATTAATAAATGTAACACCCCTTATGATATCTTTCTTGACATTGTGTTCAGGACTGGAGGATATAGGACTGAGGAAGGTTCAAGTGGAGCTTGAAAGAGCTCCACGCCGCGGCGAGAAGCAGGGCCGCCGCGGCGAGAGTAAGTCCAGTGGCTCTTTTCGGCTGAAAACTGGTGGAGCCGCAATGAGATGTCTGGAGCCGTGGGGAGAATCAGGATTTTTATTTAAATCTGGATCATTTCGGACAATCGAAAAGGAAGAAATGGAGGAGAACCGAGGGAGCTCTACTAGGGCTCACTGGATTCGGCCATTGGGAGTTGTTTTTAGCCTTTGGAAGCTTGGATTCAAGTTGGTAAGTGTTCTCTGCTCCTTCCTCTCTATTTTCTTCGGTTGGAAATTGTGGTTTTTCAATTTTAAGGTTGGATCTTCGGTTCTGGTCGAAATCCACCAATTGAAATGGATGAAATGAGGTTAAGGAAGTGTGTTTTGGTATTCTTGTTGCTTGGGTGTGAGTTTTGAAGGGATTATATATGATTTGGGTTTAACCCTAAGTTGTTTACAGTTAGGGCTCTTGGGAATCCGAAGTGTATGTATTTGAGTAGTGTTTAAATGATCCCTAAGAGTTTATTAATGTATGAAAAGGGTGTTGGAACCTTGGGTTAGGCTAAAGTGGTTGAATTGTGGAATTTGGATATTTGGTATGTGATGTTAATTAAGGTATTGTGTTATTGTGAAGGTTATTTGGTTAACCGAGAGAGGTTTAAGCATGTTGGACAATTCAAGAAAGCTTGTGGGACTCGTGTGAGCATGGTATTGACACTTAAGGTAACCGGGTGTTTGTTTATTTATGTTATATTGTATGATAGTATGTATATTTTTGTATATATGCATGTTTCTTTCATACCACGATATTGATGTGTTTGTGTGTACGGTTTTCTGTATATATTATGGTATGCACACATCTAGACAATGATTATGATTATGATGATGTTAGTGATATGACATGACATGATGCATGCATGACATTGTGATATGATGATGATGACTACATGATGATACATGAGCATCACCACATGACATTGTGAGATTGTGATATATGGTGAATTGGGTGGTGATGATGATATGATATGATATGATATATGACGATATGAAATATGATGATATGAGATATGATTAGGGAGGATAAGGATGAGATCCCTATCACTAAATCCTCCCCTATGGCCAGGGGAGCCAGGCGGCAGTGGACTGTAACTTCCCTAAATCAACACCAATTTGAGGTGGTCCAGGGGAAGGAGAGCCATGGTCCGAGCACTAGTGTAACCTTTGGCTGAGTTGCATTAGTGTAAGGTAAGCTTGGTGATGTCTCGGAATTAATCTTCACCGACTGTTGGAAGAGAGTTACCTATATGAAATGTCCTGTTATGACGATAGCCCGTGGTTCTAGCTATATGTGAGGGAGACATGCATTCCATTTATTTCACATTGCATTCATGAGTTTCATGAGATATATGTATATATATATGTGTGTGTGTGTGGTTTTCCTTCGGTTATTGAGACATTGTCTTACACCCCTCTCCCATGAACTAACCTTTTAGGTGACGGTTCTAACACTAGTCCGAAGAAGATGCGGAAGTAGCTACGTACGTGGGAATAGTTTATATAGTAGTTGTAAATTGGATAATGTATCTTGTGCCAAGAAGGATAGAATGGTTTGTAATGAACGCATGGTTACGGATAAGGATTGTTATGGATGTTGTATGTATGGATTATATGGATGCATGTTGTGTGTATGTGTTATGTATTGTGAGAGTTGGATTTGGGTCTGATTGGTGTGTTTTAGGACCTGTAGCCTGTTTGTCAAGTAGGGGTTCCAAAGGGTCAAATCTCAGAGGAATGGTTCCTTTGGGGTGAAACCTCTTTGGACAAGTTGGTTTGGGGGTTTTGGACCTGTATAATTGGTCTCTGAGTGATCATTTGCCTTTGATGGCAATTGGAGGTTATTAGTGGTGAGTTTTGATCAATAAGTGGCCAAAACGGTGTCAGGGATCCAAAATCTCCATACAGAGTTGGATTGAGGTGAAGGTGGTGTCTATGGTTAGATTGGGACTAGATTGACTTGTAAGAGTTGGAATTAAGTCAATTGGAGGTCGGAGCATAAAGTTATGCACGTTGGAAGTTTCCCCCAAAGTATGAAAGTTATTGATATGAAATATTAGCATGGGGCGCCGTGGCTCCAGAGTCCAGACCACGGAGCCAATAGAGTCCAAAGTGAGTGCAAAACAGGAGAGACCGAAGCCATGGTGGTACTGTAGTAGCGACCTAGCCCATTTTTTGGTGCTTTTGTGTTGTTTTTCAACTGCTCTAGAGCTTTGGGATGTTGTTTTGAGTTATTTGGGTTGTGTTTGATTGATTTTTGAAGTTTTTGGTCAAGTCTGGAGGTGTCAGGAGGTAAGGTGTTACAATAAACATAAGTTACAAAGATGAAATGTCGCCATCCTTGACATCTTTTTCTTATTTACTACATTGTATAGTCGAGAAATAATGAGGAAAAATGCGTATTAACCGAAGCTCAATGATCTTAAATGAAGAACATAAATATTAATGGAAAATGACAGCGAACATCATGAAAGGGTGAAAAATATTAATATGGGCCATAGATTTTTTAAATCTCATAAAAAACCCAATCAAGGGAGGTAGAAAAATTTGGTTGGACAAAAATGTTGATTAGTTGGACACCCAATAAAGAGATGAATTTAGTGTTAAAGGCTTTTCTCTAAATTGCATAAGAAAATGAATAAATTATTGAATATGCATAAAACAGGGGCAAATGGGGTAATATTAGTGAGACGAAGATGAAATGGTAAATGAAGAGAGAGGCAGAGAGAGTTTATCCTAAACCTTCCCCAATTCATTTGGCTTATGTCCAATCCCTAAGTGATGGCTTGAAATTTTCTTGACTAACGTCACAAGTTTGTAAGGAGCACTTGTGAGCCTCACTACAATTTTCCTTACCCAAGTAGCAAATCACTCTCCTTACAGGAGTTTTCCAATACCCTTTCAAAATTCCCACAAATTTTGAGTCTTCTCTAATAGAAGTGTGCACAAAGATTGTAACACTCTACTACCAGACACCCTTAGAATTGACCAAAGAACTTCAAAAATCAACAAAACACAACTTAGATATCTCAAAACAATTTCTCAAAACTTCATAGCAGGGGAATAATAACACTTGAAAGGTACCTGAATGGGATGAGGCTACAACTTGCTATAGTGACGCTACGGCTCCAACCCTTCACAGATTCTCTGACTCCTACTGATTTGCTAGCGTCGCGGCCCTAGAATCAGAACTTGTATCAACAAATTGTTGATTTGCCGGGCCAATTTTCGATGCGCATAACTTCTTACTCCGAGCTTCAATTGACCTGATTCCAACTCCTACAGGTCACTTTTGTCATTATCTAACCATGGACATCAATTTCACTTTTAATCCAACTCCATTTGGAGATTTTGGATGTCCAATACCATTTTGACCACTTTTTGACCAAAACCCACAACCTATCACCTCCAATTGCCACCAAAGGCAAATGAACACTTAGGGACCATTCACTCAGGTCCTATTTGGCTTAACCAACTTGTTCAAAGAGGTTTTACCCAGATAAACCTCTCCTATGAGAATTGACCCCCTTGAACCCCAAAACCACATAATGGGCTATGTGCCTAAAAACTCACATATAGCTGATCCGGCTCATAAACACACTCCCAATAATAGTGACCCATACTAGGGTCCACACCATCAATATCATCACATACTTCTCTATACTCCGAGGATACTCATCTATGTAACCAGGCTATAACGACCTACTTGGTACATAATTACATAAACTAAATTACAACCACTAATTATACTTGGAATTCCCGAAGACGGAATGATTGCTAACTCCTTGATCTTCTTCGAACTAGTACCAGAGTCTTCACCTGAAAGGTTAGTCATTGAAGGAATGTAAGACAATGTCTTAGTAACTGGGGGCACCCACTTACATATACATAATATCATCAATACCACGCACATATGCAAATGATACAGTGTAATACCAATGTTATGAGATGCATGGCTCAATGCATGTCTTGGTGCATGTTTCTCTTAACATGGCTAGAACCACGAGTTGATGTTATCATAGGACATTTCGATAGGTAATTCCCTTCCAATAGTCAGTGAAGACTGATTCCAGGACATCACCAAACTGACCTCACACTAGTGTACTCGGCCAAAGGATACACTATTGATTGGACTGTGGCTCTCCTTCACCTGGACCACCACGAATTGGTGGTGATCTAGGGAAGGTGCAGCCCACTATCGCCTGGCTCTCCTATGGCCATAGGAGAGGATTTAGTAAAAGAGATCCCATCCTATCACCAAATCATATCATATCATAGTCTACTGCCACCTAGCTCTCCTAAGAAGAAGATTTAGTGGTAGGGATCTTTTATCACATCATCATATCTCATCTCATCACCACCTCTAATCAATTGTATCTTACTATGCTCATGGGTGGTGATGCATGCCATGCTAACATGCCTCGAACCATCATCATGTATATCATCATCATAATCATCATCATGGTCATGCTAGCATGTAATAGTATGAGAATTCCACAGTCACATATGCACATACAAAATCATGCTCATCATCATCATAGATTCACATCATGTCACATGAACATATGTACATCATCATCATATACTATATCGTCTAGCTGGTGTGCATACCACGATATACAGGAAAAGCCATACATATACACATAATGATATCGTGGTATGAATGGAGACATGCATATATATATCAACATATAACACAAATACAAACACCCGGTTACCTCAGGTTGTCAACACCATGCACACAAGAGCTTAGGCATGCCTCGGGAGCACCTATCACGAGCTATGTACTTCCAATTAGCCAATCTACCACTACAACAACATAATACCTTTAATTAACTTAACTCCCATAACACTACAATCCACAATCTAGCCATCCAAGCTTAACTTGGAGTTCTAACAACATACACACATACCAATAAACCTTAAATAACCATTCAAACACACACCAACACATACCATTTTAGATTTCCACTTCTTTTCTCAAATTCCAACCAAGGGTTTAACTCAAACCCATCAGAATCTAACCAAAACTCATACCCGAAACCTCCTAACACTACATAACACTTATACAACACCAAAATAAGTATTTTAATTAGTGGATTATTACTCAACTCAAAAACCCACATACTCCTACCGATTCTAAACCAAAATCTGAAGAGAAAAGAGAGGAAATGAAGCAAGATCAACTTATCAACCATTAATCAAGCTCCCTGGTTCTAGAAAACATCCCCTTAGGTCGGATTTTGCGTGCCTTAGCCGAGCTTCCCATTGCTTCTCCATCGCTCCCTCCGTTTCTTTCTTTTCTTTTTATCTGAAATGATTCTGATTTAAACTAGTTTCTTGACTCTCACCGCGGCTTCAGGTAAGTCCACCGCAGTGCCACTAGTTTCACCTGGAAAATACCACTGGAATTGGCTCTCATCATGGCAACCCTGCTTCTTACCGCGGTGTGGAGCTTATTTCTTCTCCACTTGAACCTTCCTTCGTGTTATTTCCTTCGGTTCTGCACACAATGCCAAAGACAAGCATCATGAGGGTTGTTACAAAGATTGATAATATTCCTCACTTGAAGAGATAGATAATTGAAGCACAATGGGTAATTGAGCATTCAATGTTAACATTTAGTAATTTCATAACAATCTCTCCTCTTCTCAGCCTAAATAAAACTCTATTTATAGGTGAAAGCAATTAAATACCCATTAGATGAAAAAAAATTGTCGTTACTAAGAAGAGCTAGTCATCGAACTATCGTATTAAATGCTTCCAACACAAATTGATCGATTAGTACTCGAAGATGTTAATTGAAATATACGAATTACGTAAATGGAATAAACATAAATTTTTTAAATATTTTTTACTTTTTCTTGTAATACAAACTGATTTCCAAAGATCAAATTGGGCACAATTAATCTGGATTAATTGAGTGGGGTCAAACCACACATGGTATAATGCTCTTCCAACATCAAATTTTTTTCATGCGCATGACTCAAACTCAAAACTTGACTTATAAAAAACTTGACCAACTTTAACCAGCAACTATTTGGAAATTATTCTTCAAATTTATTAATTCAAATTCTTACAACATCCGTAATCATAGAACTCATATAGATAGCTATTGGCAAAAAAAAAAACCTAAATAGATAGCCCGGTATTGTATGAAATGGCCTTAATATACACACTGTTAAATCTGAATTATGAAAAATTTTGTTTGTTGTAAAACATGAATGGAAATGATTTCAAATCAATTTCGATTAATGTAGAAGTGAAAGACATATTTTTTGGTCATCAAAGACCATTTTTTTCGCAAATTATAAAATAGCATATTAAGTGTGAACTCGTTGAATTAAACCATTGAAATGGGCTGTAGCTCATACAATGACTTTTACTGTTCCATTTTTCGTACAATAAAGAGATATGTATAATATATATATCTATATATGTGTTGATCTCACTTTCGAAAATATATGGTCATAAGTAGAAAGATGAGATTTTTAATTTTCCTTTCTCCACTTTTACAACATTTCAATGGTTTTATTATGAATAAAATGGGCTTAATATACATATAAATGCATTAGAATTGAACAATTATATATGTTGGATGTAAAAATTTAAGTAGATATGACTTTTCCATGCTAAAGTTATTTGAGTTGACTGACTAAGTAAATTTTGAACATAAGTTAAAAAGATGAAATGTCTCCATCATTGACATCTTTTTCTCTTTGACTAATTTAGGGAGTCAAGAAATGACAAGCAAACATGCGCATTCACCGAACCTCATTGATCTTAAACGAAAAACATAAACATCGGACATTGATAGCGAAGATCATGAAAGGGTGAAAAATAATAATAAGGGCCCACAAATTTTTGAAATCACAGAAAAACCCAATCAAGGGAGGTAAAAAAAATTTGGCTGGACAAAAATGTTGATTAGTTGCACACCCAATAAAGAGATGAATTTAGTGTTAAAGACTTTTCTCTAAACTGCATAAGAAAATTTGAATGTGCATAAAATAGGGGCAAATAGGGTAATATTAGTGAGACAAAGATGAAATGATAAATGAAGAGAGAGGCAGAGAGAGTTTATCCAATCTCCAAGTCATGACTTCAAATTTTCTTCACTAACATCACAGGTTTGTAAGGAGCACTTGTGAGCCTCATTACAATCTTCCTTACCCAAGTGGCAAATCACTCTCCAAACAGGAGTTTCCAATACCCTCTCAAAATTCCCACAAATTTTGAGTCTTCTCTGATAGAAGTGTGCACAAAGATTGATAATATTCCTCACTTGAAAAGGTAGATATATAATTGAAGCACAATGGGTAGTTGAGATGTTAACAGTTAATAATTTCAAAAAAATCTCTCCTCTTTTCAACTTAAATGAAACTCTATTTATAAGTGAAAGCAATTAAATACCCATTAGATGAAAAAAATTGTCGTTACTAAGAAGAGCTAGTCATCGAACTACCGTATTAAATGCTTCCAACACAAATTGATTGATTAGTACTCAAAGATGTTAATTGAAATATATGAATTATGTAAATGGAATATACATAAATTTTTTAAATATTTCTTGATCTTTTTGGTAAAACAAACTAATTTCTAAAGATCAAATTGGGCACAATTAATCTGGATTAATTGAGTGGGGTCAAACTACACATGGTGTAATGCTCTTCCAACATCAACTCTTTTTCGTGCGCATTACTCAAACTCAAAACATTGCTTATAAAAAACATGACCATCATTAACCAACAACTATTGGAAAATTATTCTTCAAATTTATTAATTCAAATTCTTACAACATCCGTAATCATAGAACCCAAATAGATAGCTATTGGCAAAAAAAAAAAAAACCTAAATAGATTGCTTGGTTATGTATGAAATGCCCTTAATATACACACTGTTATATCTGTATTATGAAAAATTTTGTTTGGTGCAAAACATGAATGGAAATGATTTCAAATCAATTTTGGTTAATGTAGAAGTGAAAGAACATATTTTTGGGTTATCAAAGAACATTTTTATGTAAATTATAACATAGAATAATAGATGTGAACTCATTGAATTAAACCATTGAAATGGTTTCCATATTATTGTGACTCAAACTAAATTTTAATTAGACTATTGAAACGGGCTGCTGATCATACAACGACTGTTACTGTGCCGTTTTCTATATGATAAGGAGATATGTATAATATATATATGTGTGTGTATGTGTTGATCTTACTTTCGGAAATATATGGTCATAAGTAGAAAGATGAGATTTTTAATTATTTTCTTTTCTCCTCTTTTACAGCATTTCAATAGTTTTATTATGGATAAAATGGGCTTAATATACATATAAATGCATCAGAATTGAAATATTATATATCTTGGACGTAAAAATTTAAGTAAATATGACTTTTCCATGCTAAAGTTATTTAAGTTGACTGGACTAAGAAAATTTTGAACATAAGTTAAAAAGATGAAATTTCTCCATCATTGACATCTTTTTCTCTCTGACTACATTACGGAGTCGAGAAATGATGAGGAAACATGCACATTCACCGAATGCATTCTCCGAACCTCAATGATCATAGATAAAGAACATAAATATTGGAAAATGACAGTGAAGACCATGAATGGGTGAAAAATATTAATAAGGGCCACAAATTTTTGAAATCTCATAAGAAACCCAATCAAGGGATGCAAAAAAATTTGGCTGGACAAAAAATGTTGATTAGTTGGACACCCAATAAAGAGATGAATTTATTGTTAAAGACTTTTCTCTAAACTGCATAAGAAAATTAATAAAATAGTGAATGGGCATAAAATAGGGGCAAATAGGGTAATATTATTGAGACAAAGATGAAATGATAAATGAAGAGAGAGGTAGAGAGAGTTTATCCAGGTCCCGCCCTAATTCATTTGACATACGTCAAATCCCCAAGTCATGACTTCAAATTTTCTTCACTAACTTCACAAGTTTGTAAGGAGCACTTGTGAGTCTCACCACAATCTTCCTTACCCAGTTGGCAAATCACTCTCCTTACAAGAGTTTTCCAATACCCTCTCAAAATTTCCACAAATTTTGAGTCTTCTCTGATAGAAGTGTACACAAAGATTGATAATATTCCTCACTCGAAGAGGTAGATAATTGAAGCACAATGGGTAGTTGAGCATTCAATATTAGTAGTTAGTAGTTTTGTAACAATCTCTTCCCTTTTCAACCTAAATGAATCTCTATTTATAGGTGGAAGCAACTAAATAGCCATTAGATGCAATAAAATAGCTGTTAGTAAGAAGAGCTAGTCATTGAACTATGCATTAAATGCTTCTGACACAAATTGATTGATTAGTACTCAAAGATGTTAATTGAAATATATGAATTATGTAAATGGAATAAACCTAATTTTTTAAGATATTTTTTAAGTTTTTTATAATACAAACCGATTTCTAAAGATCAAATTGGGTGCAATTATTCCAGATTAATTGAGTGGGGTCAAACCACACATGGTGTAATGCTCTTCGAACATCAAATTTTTTTTCTGTGCACATGACTCAAACTCAAAACTTTACTTATAAAAAACTTGACCAACTTTAACCAACAACTATTGGCAAATTCTTCTTCAAATTTATTAATTCAAATTCTTACAACAACCATATTCATAGTGTGATCCTCAATACACTATTTTTGACTTAGTCTCGAGATAACGGGAAGTCTACTTGATGATATGTGTAGGACCAAAGAAATGATCCAATTGGGACAAATCTAAAAATGGAAACAGAGAAGGGTTATGATGCGGTGAGATACAAGGTCACTACGGCAAGAAACTTGTGGTAACTTGAAAATTTTTCTCGCCAAGAGCACTCATGCCACAACAAGAGTCACAAAATTTGTTTAAATTGGATGCGTTTCAGATGAAGAAAACAAAAATAATCAGAGGGAGAACTGAAGGAGTTGCGCTAAGGTCTACTTCCACTGACCTTCGGGTGTAATTTTCAAATTCTATGAGCTTCAATCCTTGTTGGTAAGTAGATCTTGCTTCCTCTCCTCTCTTTTCCTTTCATTTTTGGTTTGGAAATCGGTAGAAGTATGCTAGATTCTAAGTTTAGGGATGAATCTACTAATTAAAATGGTTGTAAAGGGATCAATAAAGTGTTGTTTAGTGTTTTAATACTTTGGGTATGAGTTTTGGTTAGATTGTGATGGATTTTAGAGAACCCTAAGTTGAGAATAACTTGGATTTCTTGAAATGGTATGCTGTTGTTTATGGGTTAGATAGTTGTCTGGGTTTTATTGGAGCATGATTATGATGGAATAATGGGTAAAGCTTAAACGGGTGAATTATAGATTTTGGTTAAGTTGTACATTATGTTAATTAGGAATGTTATGATATTGTAGTATATAATCAATTGATTAGAAGTGTGTGGATCGTGATTTGATTGATCAAAGGAGTTCAAGTTGTAATTGGCAACCCGGAAGCTTGTGAGACTCATGTGTGTGTGATGTTGGCAACTTGAGGTAACCAGTTGTTTGTGTTTATATGTTAATTATTGATTTGTATTTATGTTTATGTATATATACATGTTCTCATTCGTACCATGATATCATTATGTGTGTGTGTATGGTTTTTCTATATATCCTAGTATGCACATAGTTAGATAAGGTATGAATTCAGATTCCTTAGTCTTGGTATATGATGATAATGGACATGGCATTATATGTGATTCTATAACATGCTAGCATGACATTAATAGATATGATGATGATTTTATAGTGACATACATATGTTGACATGGCATGAACATCATCACCATATGAATATTGTGAGAAATGGTGGATTGGGAGGTAATGATGATATGACATATGATGATATATGATATGATAAGGAAGGATCCCTGCCATTAAATCCTCTCTTATGGCCTAGAGAGCCAGGTGGCAGTGGACTGCACCTACCTTAGATCACCACCAATTCGGGTGGTTCAGCCAGGGGAAGGAGAGCCATGGTCCAAATATTAATATGACCTTTGGCTGGGTGTACTAGTGTGAGGTGAGCTTAGTGATATCTCGAAATGAGTCTTTGTTGACTGTTGGAAGGAATCACCTATTGAAAATGTCTTGTGATGATGTTAGTTCATGGTTCTAGCTGTGTATGAGGGAGGACATGCATACCATATCATTTTACATTGCATTGCACCATGTGCATATATGTGTGAGTTATCTATATAGGTTACCTGTGGATGTATTCTCAGTTCCTGAGACTTTGTCTCACACCCCCTTCCATGACTAACATTTTAGGTGAAAACTTTAGTAATAGTCTGAGGAAGACAAAGGAGTCATAGTCTCTCCGTCATCGAGAATATCTTAGACAACAATAGTTTTGTGTTATTCATGTTATGAGGTATGCCAAGTAGAATTGCATGTATGTATGTGTGATATGATGATCCTAGAAGTGATATTGTGTATGATGTGTAATGACATGGATGAATGTGATGATGTTGATGAGGATGAATGATATAGGATGATGTTGATGGTGTTGTGGTATGAATATGTTATGTATGGTGTATGGGTATGATGATGATTGGACCCTTGTATGGGTAATTATTGTTGGAGTAAGTGTCTATGATACCGGATTGGCCATGTTTGTGAGCCCAAAGTGGTTTTGAGCCTTGTATATGTGTTTTGGGCATGTAACATATTGTGTGGAAACTAAGGTTCAAGGGGATCAAATCTAAGAGGAGTGATTTCTCTTGGGCAAATCCTCCCTAGATAAGTTGGTTGAGCTAAATAAGACCCATGTGAATGATCCTTAAGTGCTAAATTGCTTTGGATGGCAAATAGGGCCTGTAAGTTGTCAATTTTGGCCAAAAAGTGACCAAATTGGTCACAATTATTCAAAATCTCCATATAGAGATAGATTAAGATGAAACTAGTGTCTATTGATAGATTAGAGCAAGTGTTACTTGTAGGAGTTGGAATTAGGTCAATCGGAGGTCGGAGCACAAATTTGTGCATGTTGGAAGTTCACCCAAAAAATTAGCAAATTACTGATATGGATATTGATATGGGCGCCGCGGGTCTATAAGCTCGGCCATGGTGCCAGTCATCTCTACTTGAACAACTTCTTTAAACAGAGAGCACTCAGGTCATGGTGTACTATAGTGGTTGAGGCACTGACTCCTGAATTTCTTGTTCAAATTTATTTGACCAGTTTTTTGAGTTTTAGTGAAGTGTGGAGGTTTATTATGGTAGGTTATTACATATAGAACCCAAACAGATAGCTATTGGCAAAATAAAGCCCCAAATAGATTGCTCGATTATGTATGAAATGGCCATAAAATACACACTATTACATATGAATTATGAAAAATTTTGTTTGGTGCAAATATGAATGGAAATGATTTCAAATCAATTTTGATTAGTGTGGAAGTGAAAGAACATATTTTTTTGGTCATCAAAGAACATTTTTGCACAAATTATAAAATAGAATATTAAATGTGAACTTATTGGATTAAACTAAACCATTGAAATGGTTTCCATATTATTATGACTTGAACAAAATGTAGATACGCATAATTTCATAGAATTTCACAAAATTTCAACAATATTAATTAGATTATTGAAATGGGCTGCTGATCATACAAAAACTATTATTGTCATTTTCTGTATGACAAGGAGATATAATACATATATATATATATATATATATATATCTATCACTACACCAAAATAGGCCTTTCTTGGTGGTTATTTTGTCTTTTCTTGATGGTTATGAACTACCAACAATCTCTACATAGAGAAAAGTAAAGTCTTTTGTTGGTGGTTAAAAACCACCAACGAATGTAGATATATGTTAACTATTGTATTGATAAACTACAAAGTAAAGTTATTATTTTTAAAAATAATTTGTTATTTTGGTTACTTTTGTTCATGGTTAGATTCAATAACTGCCAATTAAAGTCTAATTTTTTTAAAAGATGTTAGATTTTAATTTACTTTCATTGGCTATTGTTTTTTGAAATGCTAACAAATAGAACTTTCATTGGTGATTCCTTAAACAACTGCTAACAAAAGTGACATTCATTGGCGGTTGTTTAAGGAATTGCCAATGAAAGTTTTAATTTTTTTTAAATATATTTTCATATTGCACTCTGACTAACCTAGTTCAGTACAAAATTTCAAAACCAGTATCCAAAAGTTTCTTTAACAACACCCAAAATATGCAATTCTCATAAATGTTTTGCATATCCACAACAAAAAAACAATGAACAACATCTTTTTTTTTCTTCTACAGATCTCATCAAAATTTTAGATATACAGATCTAGAGATAGAATTTGTGTTGAGGAAAGAGGTAGAGTTGGCAATTATTTTTAGACATACAGATCTGGTAAGGTCGGTGAGGAAGATAGTGCTACCACCATAATCATTATACAGATCTTGATCAGAGTTGAGGTCGAGATATTCAACCAGTTAAACTCATAGGGGAGCTTCGAAGGGAAGCTGAAGGCAACATCCAAGCCACCAATGAACTTGTCACCAAGGATGTTGGTGATGGTGAGGAACTAAGAGGGAAGCCATAATTCAACATTCAGAGCTTTAGTGAGAGAGAATCAGAAAAAGACAAGAGAGAGAGAGAGAGAAGATAAAGAGGTGAAGATTTATGAATGAATAAGGAAGAGGTGGGGGAGTTTTTGGAAGGAGGAAAAGTATATCATGTGAGGGAGAGAGAAATGACAAATAGCTAAAAGATAAAGAAAGAGAACTGAAGGAAATCATGAGAGATCGTTAGATTTCTTTTTATTAATGGCTATGCTTATTGATCCATGCATCTTGTGCTTTTTTTGAAATAAACTTGTTAAAACTTTTCTTGGTGCTTCTAGAAATACCCGCCAAGAAAATGTTAGACTTTTCTTGGCGGTTATTTCTAGAATCGTCAACAAAATTCTTGGCCTCGCTTTTGTTAGCGGTTCAAAAAATAACTGCCAATAAAAGTCTAATATTTTCTTGGCGATTATTTCTAAAACTGCCAACAAAAGCCTTCACCTTATTTTTATTTATGTTTTCTCCTATAATTGCTAACTATTAGACACCAAGAAAAGCTATTTTTGGCATAGTATGTGTATGTGTGCTGATTTCACCTTTGGAAATATATGGTTTTAGGTAGAAAGATGAAATTTTTTATTCCTTTCTCTACTCCACTTTTACAACATTTCAATGGTTTTATTATGGATAAAATGGGCTTAATATACACATAAATACATTAGAATTGAAAGATTATATATGTTGGAAGTTAAAATGTAAGTAAATATGACTCTTCCATGCTAAATTGCCTAAGAAAATTTTGAATATAAGTAAAAAAGATGAAATGTCACCATCTATGACATCTTTCTCTCCTTGACTATATTACGAAGTCAAGAAATGACAAGGAAACATCCACATTCAGCAAACATCAATGATCTTAGTGAAAAACATAAATATTGGAAAATGACAGTGAAGATCATGAAAGGGTAAAAATGATTAATAAGGACCACAAATTTTTGAAATCTCATAAAAACCCAATCAAGAGAGGTAAAAATATTTAGTTGGATACCCAAGAAAGAGATGAATTTAGTGTTAAAGACTTTTCTCTAAACTATATAAGAAAAGTAATAAAATAGTGAATGCGCATAAAACAACGGAAAATAGGGTAATATGAATGAGAAAGATGAAATGATAAATGAAGAGAGAGGCAAAGAGAGTTTATCCTGGTCCAGCCCTAATTCATTTGTCCTATGTCTAATCCCCCTAAGTTATTACTTTAAAATTTTCTTCACTATTTTCACATGTTTGTAAGGAGTACTTGCGAGCCTCAGTATGTAACATCTTAAATTCTTGCGAAGATAGTGAAGAAATGCACTAGCCACCAAGCACAAATGCACCAGAATCTAGAAAAGCAAGCCAAAAATGAGGGACGGTGTCATGGTGAGACTACTTGGAACAAAATGAAGATAGAAGCAACAAGGCATGGCACTACGGCCACGGATTTTATGCAGCAACGCTAATGATAGTAAATGCATCAAATATTTTCTGATGCAACCGACTAACTTCCGACATGCATAACTCCTCACTCCAACCTTCGATTCATCCAATTTCAAAGCCTACAAGTCACTCTACTTCATATCTAGTTATTGACGCAACCTTGCCTTAAGATACCTCCGTATAGAGATTTTGGACACTAGGAACCAAAATAGCCATATTTATACCTGAATAAGCCACCAACCACTCCAAATTATCAACCAACAAACCTTTGGCAGCCAAGGACCATACCAATAGGTCACATGAGACTCGATGACCATGTTCAAAGAGGTTTCTCCCCAAAGAACCTACTCTTTTGGATTTTGACCCCCTTGAACCCAATTACACACTAATGTGTTATATACCTAATTTACACCATAAGGGTCCATGAAGCTAACCAAATTCACAAACTAACCATACACATCCAAAAGAGCATGGGACAACAAGTCCCTTACCCGAAACTGTAAGACATTGGGATTTGGGACATCATGATCCACAACGCAAATGGAGGTCTAAAACCATGCAAACAAACCGAATGATTCATCATAAGATAGCTACATGGATCAAGTCATAAGTATATTTCATATATAACAGTGTCACTAAGCCCTTAGACCTGAGATTACCATGGCTTCCTACATAGGGAATACTATACTTTGGCATAGTCAAAAGTCACTTTTAATCGGGAGATCATAAAGGCTATGATCGATAATAGTGGAACTTGTGTGAAGGAAGATGAATGTTCAAGATGAAATTTGTCCCTCTAGTTAATAGAGAGATATATCTGGGCCTCTCGACAAGTGAGACTGAGAAAATGTATGGAGTGCTCGAATGGAAGAGTTTCCATTTGTTCTGTCAGTCTGCTCGGAGATCGAGAAAGTGATGGTCGAGTAAAATGAGGATAACATTTCCATGCCTTATACTTGACCTATATATCATGAGACAAAAGGGATGTGATAAGGTTATATGATAGGTTGCATCGATCATTGATCTAATATTATTTGGATAGTCACAATGTTTTGTTAGAGGCCACTTGTGACTTATGGGTCCAATAGTGTTATTAGCCCATTGTTAACATCATATAGGCCTATAGCATCACACACAAGAATGTGCTAACTCGAGTTAAAATGTCCAAATTCATTGAATCTAAAATATGTCTAGATTTAATAAATTTAATATTCAATTTAAGATGATAGAATTATATATATATTTGATATATATTAAAATTCAAAATATATATATATGTTTGATATATTATATATTTGATATATATTTTAAATATATATTGTTCAAATTAATTCAAATTAATTAGTTTTAAATTTAATTCTATATGATAGATTTAAATTTAAACTAATGTCATAATCTAAATTTGATTTAGATTGAATTCTAAATTTGAATTTAAACTAATAATCTAAATTTGATTTATATGATAAATTAAATTTATATTTGATTTTAGATATATATTAGATAATTAGTTTAAATTTAATCTATTAGATAGATTTAAATTCAAACTAATCTATTTAATTAATATTTGATTTAGTTTAAATTATTAATTTAAATTAAATAAATACCGAATCCTATCTACATATTGATATAGACTAGGATACAGAATCAATAGAATTCGAATTACCTTGAAGAGAGAGCGGCCATACACTCAGAAAGAAAAACTGTATGGACAAATGATGAACAACGAAGGCGTACGGACTTGTACGTAATTGTACAGACATCACCACCAGAGGTGCTAGCATACTATTTTAGTTGGACTCACCATTCATGTGGATACCAGTAGAGGGAGCTGATCAATCATGTTAGTTCCTAGGGTCTGATGAAACAAAAAATAATACCAAGAGACGCACCGGAGGTAAATTCTTTTTCTACATCTCAATCTAAACAACATTGATGGATTTATGGGAGGGAATTTCTTATAGTTTTTCTGTTGCATGTGTAGTGAAATTCCCAACAAGCATACCATATAAGCATACATGATAAGTCATGTGGTGCATAGTAATCATCACATGTCAACATTTATCATACTTGTACAATTCATATTCGATAACATCAATTGCCACTTCATTATAATATGGAGTAAGGATAGAGACTAGCTGTGTAACCATACAAATCATGATATGAAAAGGGACAACCATAATCCATACTAAAGGACATATCATGATATGAAAGAGTAAGACATAATAAAAGGTGAATATCATGATATGCAAAGGAATAAACATATATGGTAAATAAGACCATAGAAAGTACACCCCGGTTGCCTCAACCACCCAAAACCATTTGACATCTTGGTAGGCCAAGGAGAACAATGGCCACTATAATACAACAAAAGGATACAAGATCATATTACCACATTATCCTAAACCAATACTTATAATCCAATTCATAATAGTTCAAACAATCTAACCAATATACCCAGTAGCCCATAATTCAAACATCATTGTAACCATTTACTAACCACTCCAACGCTTTCCAAACACACCCTAAAGTCAAGAGATCCAAATTAATCAAGTTTACAACCGACATAATACCAAATTCACATTACCAACACAATTTCTCAACCCTTAAAGTATATAACTTGTCAACCTAAAGCATAATTGGCCAAAACAAAGCTTCCCAAAGAAAATCCATACATCAAAATAGCCAAAACAACACAGAAAACTGAAATCAAGGCCAAACAACTTCAATTTTCCATAAGGACCATGAGTTAGGGGTTAGGGTTTGGGAAAAATACCACTTAAACACTGTAAATCCAACACCCAACCCTTAGAAATGTCCAACATGTTGGTTAGGTTGGCTTCCCAAAAGGGGGGTGAATTGGAAAGATTAAAAATTTTCTGCAAAATATCAAAGAGGTGAAGAATGCAATATATGATGGTAAAACAGAGTATAAATGAATAATAGTGAAAGTAGCAGAAAAGAGAAGAGGACTTAGAAATTTATTCTGGTTCGGTCTCTCCACTTGACCTACGTCTAGTCCCCAAGTCACCACTTGAGATTTTTCACTATTTTGCAAGAATTCAATGGGCTTCTTGTAGATGCCACAGTACAACATTTATGCTCTGTTTTTTAGAGCTTCTCTCAATCCCTTTCTGCACTTTCACAAAGTGCTTCCTAATCCCTTGTGATATCCCCTCACAAGAAAATCTATCTTCTAGATGAAGGTTAGATTGTTTACAAAGATTAAACTCTCTTAATCAGAGTAAATATAAAAGTTGAAGTACAAATATTGAAGTGTGAGAGTATGAGGCTTTTTGTAAATAATTTGGCAGAGTTTCAGTATATACACAGTTAAAATCGTTACCCACAACTTCAAATGATGTTATAGTTATAGATTTAGGTCTCAAATGTCCGTTAGAGACAAAATCTATCCGTTGGATAAGTTATCCAACGGTTACTCTGAAAAACTATCCATTAACCAACTGCATTTAATGCTTCTGACATACTGAAATTTGAATTTTGGTTGGTCAACAGACGAATTTCGCAGATCCCAGAGGTTAACAGCTTCAACGTTGAAATACCGAAGTTCGTCTATTCATGAAGCAAAATTTGAATTTTGAAACTTAGAAAATGTTTCCATATTGTGACATACGAATTTTCAATTGGAAAGTTTTTCTGTTAAGTGTGAACAGTGTTTTCAATTTGCTACAGTGCCTTCGAAATTCGAATTTTGGAACCCCAAAATTCATCTGTCCGTAGCAGGCTCAAACAGCACAGTAGTTCATTTACTTCGAAATTCAAATTTTCAAATAGTGAAGTTCGTCTGTCAAAGAGACCTCTTTTCAAACTTACTTTAACATTCGAATTTATAAACACTGTCATCCATATGCCAACATATCATTATAACAGACTCACAACCTTAGCTTCTCAAATTCAAATTTTCATGTTCAAAGTTTGTCTGTCAGTGAGTAATTTTGAAACTCAATATAATCTTGATTTCAGATGAACTTTGACATTGTTTCAGACGAATTTCTTTAGTTTTCATAAGTTGCATTTTGTCTAAAATTCGAATTTTCAAAACCCAAAGTTTGCCTGTTGCTAAAGCTTTTTTCAGATACTTAAGAAAATTCAAATTTTGGAAAATAAAAATCCGTCTGTCAGAGAAGCATCTCTTCAGACTTATTCAGTTTTAACTCAAAATTCAAATTTCCAAAGCCAAAGTTCAAATTTCCAACATGACAGTTCAATATAAACCTTTCAAACTTCGTCTGTTTGTGGGTGTTTTTCAAATATATCATGATTTAACATAAAATCAAGGTTTTAAAACTTCTTTCTACCAAATTAGAGCCTTGTACTCAAAATGAAACAAAACTAAACATCCTACAACAAACTTTGCACAGATTTCTCCAGGATTTCTTCACTTGAACTCTTTGTGCACATTGGATATCTTTTATTCCAAGCTCTTGGGAGTTGATTTGGAATAATCAAAACTTCTTAATTCAACATTCAACATTCTCCCCCTTTTTGGTGATGACAAAATAACTACCAAACTGGATTAGTACTAGGGTTTGCTTTAACAAGCTCCCCCTCAACATATGCATTATATATCAAAAGATATCATATATAGTAAACCATGTGAAGAGATTCAAAGAGCAAATCATTGCAACTAAGAAATTCTTTCATTTAATCAAATCATTGCAACCGGGGTCATCAGAACGAAACATCTCCTCAAGCCTTCTTCTCTGAGCTTGCAAGAGAGCATTGTGAGCAATAGCTTCAAAATCAACAACAAGCACAATGCTTCTCTCTTCATTATCGGCACCTTCCTGCATTGAAGAAGTGGAAATGGCTACCACTAGTCTTTCAACTTGCTTAGACTCTTGAGTGGAAAGAATTGAATCCTGAGCACCTTCTTGAATGGGCTCATGAGGGCCTGTTTCTTGAGGTCCTTCTTCTTCCAAACCATAGTCCAAGGGTGGACCAGGACTTGGTGTCCTCATTGCACCAGCAGGATCAGCACCATCTACATCATCATGCTCAGAGGAAGCTATCTCGAAGGGGGTTGGAGGCTCAATGGTTGGAGACTGAATAGGCACAGAGAACCCTGGCTGAGGTGGAGCTGATGTGGCAGGAATTGCACTTCAAATTTCTTCATAGGCATCAGTAACCACTTTCATGTTCTTTGCCAACTGATGAATCTGATCTTGCAGATGAGCAAATTTGGCATTTTGCTCATCCTTAATGCTAAGAATGAGTGTAGACAGACTGTCATACAACTCAGTGATCTTGGTTGGCTTGGCACTAGAGGAGGGAGTGGATGGAATATGAGTAGGCTTGGATAGAGATAGGATAGGCAGAGAGGGCTGAGGAGTAGGTCTGGCAGGAGTCTCAGAAGTAACCTCTTGCTGTTGAGAGGCATCTTCAACAAAGAAAAGATCTTCTGATTTTCCTGCTCCATTTCCAATCCATCTTCCTTCACTCCTTTCAATCCCCATTCTCTGAAGTTCTTCCTCCTTGAAGATCTCAATGGGTTTCCCTTTCCCCTTCTTAAGATGCTAAATTCTAGCATACTGCAGAATTCTAGAAATGATAGCTGCATAGGGGAGTGTGGAGTTCTTCCTTTGATCTCTTGCCTTGATCATGCGTTGAAGTATGATATGACCCATGTTAATCAGCTTTCCACGCATGATTGCTGCCATGACATGTGCCTTAGCCCTTGTTATCAGATTGAAGCTGCCTCCTTTGTTGAATATGATCCTAGACACTATGTAGTGTAGGATCCTCACTTAGGCACTGAGGTTTGTGGGCTTCAAAAAGTTTATGGTTGGCCAGTTTTCCTTTCTTCTGAACAATGTCCTCAGAATTGTGCTCTCCTTTTAGTTCAGAAAGGGGCCACCTTCTTCATCAGTAGTATCTGCCTCATCCATGTATCCAGAGGCAGTGATGTCAATCTTGAGGCCATCTTGCCCTGGTATCTCCAACACTTCATTAACAGTCTCATCTGAGAGCCAGATGGTTCTTGATCTCAAGTTGACCTCCCACTTCCTTTTCTTGCTATTGTATTTTAAGGAGGCATACCAAGTTTTTATCACTTTATCATCATACCTCTCCAATATCTCTAACAGATTTTTATATCGTAGCATCCATATACTAGCATCAAAACTATTAGAGACTAAGAAATCCTCCAAGTTCACACAATGTGACTTGATTACCTTTTTGTTTGCAAACTTGGTTGAATATTCTTCTTGAATTTGTGGAGTGCTCCATAATGGCAATGTAGTAAGCTCATAATCTCCAAATTCAGTACTTGAGGATGAAGTGGAAGCAACATTCTCAGCAGCAGCAGGAGCAGGGACCGAAGAGGGTCCAGCTTTCTTTGATTCTCCCTTTGGTGTAGTTTTCTGGCGTTTGGAAGGAGTTCCCTTGCTGGATTTGTCCTTTCTCTTCGGGTTTTCTCCTTCCTTTGAAGCATATTAAGATTTGATCGATCTCTTTGGGCCAGACTCTCCTTTGCCAGCTTCAGGATTCTTTACTCTTGCCATTTTCATGGATGAATGATTCAGAATGAAGTCGAGATTGAGTTTATAGGGTGCAAAAATTAGTTTAAGTGGGAGATGAAGATTTTTGGTCAGAATTTAAGAGCATTGAATAGAGGATTTAAACAGACCCAGAGAGAAAGATAGTAGGGTTGCGTCTGTTCAAATGAAAACCATCGGTTTTAATGCAAGTAACCGTCTAACAGACGAATTTTGAAGGGTCAAAATTCAAACTTCAAGCAGTTAAGAGTTAAAATGTTCAGCAAAGCTTACTGACAGACGAATTTTCTACAGAAAGTTCGTTCTGACAGTGGCTTGGTTCAAGCAACACAAGATGAACAGACGAACTTTGTTCCAACAAAGTTCAAATTTCGAAGAGTAAACATCAAACAACAATCAAATCACCAAACAACAGACGAATTAAGCATAAAACTTCATCTTTCAAGGATTCAACATTGAGGAGCATGTTTCAACAGATGAATTTTCAAATTAGAAATTCGAATTTCTACACTTTGTAAAAGTTTTCTAACATTCGTATGTTAAGAGATAAACATCAGTATAATCACATGTTGGACAAACAAAACTTTGAAATTTTTTTTCTTGAAAATTCGAAATTTGAAGGGCCAACAGATGAATTTCGAGGCTTCACCAAGAATTGTTTGAACTTATAACAGGCTGAAGTTCGTCTGTTGGGCATCCAAATTCGAATGTTGACCATGCTGACTTCCTCAAAAGCTTAATTTTTCAAGGAAATTCGTCTAACACACAATCAATATACGAATTTCAGCTCTAAAAACTTACAGAATGGGTCCAGAAACTCAGAATTTTTGCCATTTTCTTCACTTTTTGATTGTTCCATTTTGGTAAGCTCCATTTTTCACATTTATCAGCTTTAAATCTCATGAGGAGCACCTAGAACTTAAATTAAACACACTCTGATGCTAAAGTTAGAACTAATTCAATGTTGGAAAATCTAAAAACAGAATTACACATGGATTTACTTACAGTTCATTGGGATTTACCATGTCCAATTCTCTTCTTATTTTACAATGTCTATCTTCTGATAGAGGCTTTGTCAATATATCAACTACTTGATCTTCAGTTGGGATGTACTCTAGTCTAATTTCTCCTTTCAACATGTGATCCCTTATGAAGTGGTGCCTTACTTCAATATGTTTTGTCCTTGAATGCATGACAGGATTCTTTGTGATATTAATGGCACTTTGATTGTCACACATGATTGATATTTCCTTCATCTCAACCTCAAGATCTTCAAGCTGCTATTTCATCCAGATGATTTGGGCACAACAGCTTCCAGCTGCAATATACTCAGCCTCTGCTATAGATAAGGCCACATTGTTTTGCTTCTTGCTAAACCATGAAACCAAGGATTCTTCAAGAAACTGACATGTTCCACTTGTGCTTTTTCTATCAGTTTTGGATCCTGCAAAGTCAGTATCAGTGTACCCTTTGAGATCTTCTCCATTGCCCATAGGATACCAAAGACCTATCTGTGAAGTTCCAATTAGATATATAAAGATACATTTCACAGCAGTTGCATGGGTCTCCTTGGGACATGATTGGAATCTTGCACACATATAGAAACTAAACATAATGTCAGGTCTGCTGGCTATTAGGTACAGTAGGGATCCAATCATTCTTCTGTACTGAGTTATGTCAAACATTTTCCCTTTTTCATCCATATCCAGCTTGGTTGTAGTAGCCATAGGTGTCCCCATTGGTTTGGCATTTTCCATTCCAAACTTCTTTAGCAATTCCTTCAGATACTTGGATTGGTTGAGGAAGATACCATCATCACACTGTCTGATTTGCAATCCAAGGAAGAAGTTGAGTTCACCCATCATGGACATTTCGAACTCCCCCTGCATTAACTTAGAAAAATTCTTGCAAAGAGATTCATTAGTAGCACCAAATATAATATCATCAACATAGATTTGAACAATAAGTAAATCTTTATTCTCTTTCTTAGTAAATAGAGTTATATCTACTTTTCGTCTGTTAAACCCCTTTTCAGTTAGAAAATTGCTCAATCTTTCATACCATGCTCTAGGGGCTTGTTTTAAACCGTAAAGAGTTTCCTTCTGTTTATACACATGGTTTGGTTTTGTAGAATCCTTAAAACCTGGAGGTTGATCTACATAAACCTCTTCCAAGATATATCCATTTAGAAAAGCACTCTTCACATCCATTTGATATAATAAAATGTTTTTCATGCATGCATATGCTAATAGAATTCTAATTGCTTCTAATCTAGCTACTGGAGCAAAGGTTTCCTCAAAATCAATGCCTTCTTCTTGATTATAACCTTTAGCAACCAATCTAGCTTTATTTCTGATGATTGATCCTGATTCATCAAGTTTATTTCTAAAAACTCATTTGGTACCAATGACAAGATGATTTTTGGGTCTAGGCACTAAATCCCAGACTTGATTTCTTTCAAACTGATTTAATTCATCCTGCATGGCTAGAATCTAGTACTCATCAGTTAAGGCTTCCTCAGTACATTTAGGTTCAATTTACGAGATGAAAGCACAATTAATCATTTGATCCCTTAACTGTTTTCTAGTTCTAACTCTCTCTTGAACATTCCCTATTACTTGATCAACATGATGATTCCTTTGATATCTCCAAGCTCTAGGGAGTTCTTGAGACATTTCTTCAATATTTTTATTTTCAAAATTCCTCTCCTGAATATCTTCTTCTATGTTAATAGATTCAGATATTTTTGGAGACTCAATTTTACCTTCATCAGAAATATCTAACTTTTTAAAGTTTGAAACAAGATCATTCTCATCAGTAGCATGTTTAGAAGCAGTTTCATGTTCAATAAATACTACATGCACAGATTCTTCTACCAAATTAGACTTTTTATTGAAAACTCTATATGCTTTACTCATACTAGAATAGCCCAGAAATATACCTTCATCAGATTTGGCATCAAACTTACCCAGATTCTCCTTTCTATTGTTGTGCATGAAGCATTTGCAGCCGAACACATGGAGATGTGACAGATTTGGCTTTCTTCCCTTGTACAGCTCATAAGGAGTTTTCCCAAGGATTAGTCTGATGTAGGCTCTATTTATGATGTAGCTAGCTGTATTCACTGCATCATCCCAAAATACTTGAGAAAGTTCCTTTTCATTCAGCATAGCTCTAGCCATCTCTCCAATAGTTCTGTTTTTCCTTTCTACTACTCCATTCTACTGTGGAGTTCTTGGGGCTGAGAAGTTGTGGTCAATTCCATGCTCATTGCAGTACTCTAGAAAATATGAGTTCTCAAATTCTCCTCCATGATCTGACCTGATAGACACAATGGAAATACGTTTCTTATTTTGCACTTTCTTGGCTAAGGTTACAAATGCATCAAAGGTATCACTTTTAGAGGAAAGAAACAATGTCCATGTAAATCTAGAATAATCATCTACAATGACAAGCACATACAGATTTCCACCAATGCTTTTTACCCTAGATGGACCAATTAAATCCATATGCAGTAGTTCTAGTGGTCTAGTTGTGGTGACTACATTTTTGGGTTTAAAGGAAGATTTAGTTTGTTTTCCTTTTAGGCATGCATCACATTCTTTGTCTTTTTCAAAACCAATTTTTGGCAGGCCAGTGACTAACTCGTTTTTAACCAGTTTTGAAAGCTGATTCATGTTAACATGAGCTAATCTTCTATGCCATAGCCAACCATCATTATCCTGACTAATTAAGCAAACATAATCTAAGGGAGGAAGTTTATCAAGATCAATAGTATAGCAGTTACCATCCCTTTGAGCTTTGAGAATTACTTTGTGATCAGCTTTTCTGATGACTAGGTAGAATTTTGAGTCAAACAGTACCCAATTTCCTTTGTCACATGTTTGGCTCACACTCAGCAGATTGTGGTTGAGGCCTATCACAAACAGCACCTCTTCGATGGGTGTTTCAGGATTCTTGCCCACAATGCCAATCCCAACAATTCTGCCATATTGATCACCTCCAAAGGTCACATTTCCTCCTTTCTTGTCTCTAAGGGTGATGAACTTCTCCTTATCACCAGTTATGTGACTTGAGCAGGCACTGCCCATATACCATTTATTGTTCTTTCTAGCTTTGAGACAGACCTGCAAAACAAGGTTCAAGTTTTCTTCTTAGGTACCCAAATCTGCTTGGGTCCTTTTCCGTTAGTAGTCTTTTCCCTAGATATCAATGTACCTTTGGGAACTCATTTAACAGTTCTGTCAAGTCCACTTTTCTTTAAAGCACAAAAGCTAGAAATATGCCCCTTTTTGTTACAGAAGTGACAGGTGGTAAAGGGACTGCTAGATTAAGAGGCAGGAAGAAAACAATTCAAAAAATATTTTTGTTTTGCATGCCTTGGTTGATTATATGATTCAATCTGATGTGACATATGATCTTTCTTACTATCAGCATGCACAAAATGTCTCATGTGTACATTCTGATTTTTCTTTCTAATATTTTCTTTGATAGCACACGGGTCATAGCCAAGTCCAGCTTTTCCTTGTGATATTCTTTAACTTCCCATTAAAGCAAACAACATATCTTTACCTCTAGTAAGTCTAGACATGCTTTTTACTAGATATTCATTGGTTTGCTTTAGTTCAATGCATGTTTTACAGCACACGGATTCAGCAATAAGTGGAGAGACAGTTTCAAAAATATTGTGTTGAGATTCTAGTTTGTTAATCTTTTTCTTAGCTTGCTTCAATTCTTTAGCAACCTTAACAAACTCATCATGCAGCTCATGAAATGCATCCAGTAATTTAGAATAGGAAGGTTCAGATTCATATACCTCATCTTCTTGATTACTGCTGCATGGGATTTCAGCTTCTTTAGATGCAAGTGCCATGAGACAGATGTTGGCAATTTCATCATCGTCATCTTCTTCTTCATCTGAGCTGTTGCCCTATATTGATGAGATGTAAGCTCTCTTCTTCTTGCCTTTATCTGCAACTCTTTTTTCTTTCTCTTGCCTCTTTAGGAACTATGGATAATCCCATTTGATATGTCCTTACTTTTTGTATTCATAGAAAGTCACAGGCTCTTTTGGTTCCCTCTTGCTATCTCCAGCAGCTCCTTTCTTGAAGATTTTCTTATTTCTCTTCTTGCTGTAGAATCTTCTGAATTTTCTGACCATCATTGCCAGAGTTTCTTCATCTAGCTCCTCTCCATCGTCAGATCCTTCCTCCTTTTCTTCAGTATCTTTGAGAGCAAGGCCTTTCTTCTTTCTGTCTTGTCCAGCTTCCTTGAGAGCTTTGAGTTTTCCTTCATACTCCTCAAGGCTGCCAAAGAGAGCTGTGATAGAGGCCATTAATTCTCCTCTAGCTTCCTCTATTGCTATTATTTTGGGTTGCCATTCCAGAGGGAGAGCTCTGAGGATCTTTATGACTTTCTCTGTTTGAGTGTACTCCTGTCCCAGGCTCTTTAATTGATTCACAATGAGGGTGAATCTTTTCTGCAGCTCTTTAACACTCTCTCCTTCTGCCATTCTGAAGCTTTCATATTCTCCTATGCATGTATTTAGTTTGTTTTCCCTGACTCCAGTTGTTCCTTTATGAGCAATTTGCAGGGTGTCCCACATTTTCTTGGCAGTGGAGCATTGGGAGACTCTGTAGAATTCATCTTGATTTAAAGCACTAACTAGACAATGTTTTGCTTTAAAATTTAGCAAAACTCTTCTTCTGTCTTACTTATTCCATTCTACTTTTGGCTTTTCTCTGTATTTTCCATCATCTTCTAAAGCCATTGGCACAAAATCTCCCTTCTGAATGACTGACCAGATGTCCAGATCAATTGACTGGAGGTAAATTTACATCCTCATCTTCCAATACCCATAGTGTTCTCTACTAAAGCCAGGTGGTCTATTTGTGTTATTGCCTTCTGGTAAAATACTTTCTCCAAAGCCAGCCATTGTAATTCTCAGACTGTGAGATCCTTTGATTGGGAATCTGGGCTCTGATACCACTTGTTAGTTAGGATGGCTTCCCAAGAGGGGGGTGAATTGGGAAGATTAAAAATTTTCTGCAAAATATCAAAGAGGTGAAGAATGCAATATATGATGGTAAAACAGAGTATAAATAAATAACAGTGAAAGTAGCATAAAAGAGAAGAAGACTCAGAAATTTATCCTGGTTCGATCTCTCCACTTGACCTACATCCAGTCCCCAAGTCACCACTTGAGATTTTCCACTATTATGTAAGAATTCAGTGGGCTTCTTGCAAATGCCACAGTACAATGTTTGTGCTCTGTTTTTTAGAGCTTCTCTCAATCCCTTTCTGCACTTTCACTAAGTGCTTCCTAATCCCTTGTGATATTCTCTCACAAGAAAATCCATCTTCTAGATGAAGATTAGATTATTTACAAAGATTAAACTCTCTTAATCAGAGTAAATATGAAAGTTAAAGTACATACTATTGAAGTGTGAGAGTATGAAGCTTTGAGTAAATGATTTGGCAGAGTGTCAGTATATACAAAGTTAAAATCATTACCCACAACTTCAAATATTGTTATATTTATAGATTTAGGTCTCAAATATCCGTTAGAGACAAAATCTATCCGTTGGAGAAGTTATCCAACGGTTACTTTGAAAAACTATCCGTTAACCAACCGCATTTAATGCTTCTAACATACTGAAATTGGAATTTTGGTTGGTCAACAGACGAATTTTACAGATACCGAAGGTTAACAGCTTGAACGTTGAAAGATCGAAGTTCGTCTGTCATAAAGTGAAATTCGAATTTTGATATTTTGAAAATATTTCTAAGTAGTGACATACGAATTTTCAAGTGGAAAGTTTTTCTGTTAAGTGTGAATAGTGTTTTCAATTTGCTACAGTGCCTTCAAAATTTAAATTTTGGAACCCCAAAATTCGTCTGTCCACAGCAGGCTCAAAAAGCATAGTAGTTCATTTACTTCGAAATTCAAATTTTCAAAGAGTGAAGTTCGTCTATCAGAGAGACCTCTTTTCAAACTTACTTTAGCATTCGAATTTATAAATATTGTCATTTGTATGTCAACATGTCATTGTAACAGACTCATAACCTTAGCTTCTGAAATTCGAATTTTCATGTTCAAAGTTTGTCTGTCAGTGAGCAATTTTGAAACTCAATATAATCTTGATTTCAGATGAACTTTGACATTATTTCGGACGAATTTCTTTAGTTTTCATAAGTTGCATTTGGTCTGAAATTCTAATTTTCAAAACCCAAAGTTTGTCTGTTGCCAAAAGCTTCTTTCAGATACTTATGGAAATTTGAATTTTGGAAAATTAAAATTCATCTGTCAGAGAAGCATCTCTTTAGACTTATTCAGTTTTAACTCAAAATTCAAATTTCCAACATGACAGTTCAATATAAACCTTTCAAACTTCGTCTGTTGGTGGGTGTTTTTCAAATATTTCATGATTTAACATAAAATCAAGGTTTTAAAACAATTTTTTAACCAAATCAATGCCTTTTACCCATATTTAAACATAACTAATCATCCTACAACAATTCTTGCACAGATTTCTCCAAAATTTCTTCACTTGAGTCTTTTGGGCACCTTTGATATCTTTATTCTAAGCTCTTGAGAGTTGATTTGGAATCATCAAAACTTATTGATTCAACAGAAATGAATCTAATTTAAACCAGTTTCTTGACTCTCGTTGTGGGTCCAGATAAGTCCGCCGCGGTGCCGCCAATTTCAGCCAGAACAATGCCACTGGAATTGGTTCTCGCCGCGGTGGCCCTGCGTCACACCGCTGTGTGTAGCTCATTTCTTCTACACTTGAACCTTCCTCTGTCCTATTTCCTCCAGTTTTGCATGCAATGGCAAAAACAAGCGTCATGAGGGTTGTTACACTCTCCCCTCCTTAAAAGAAATTTCGTCCTCAAAATTTGGGAATGCTAACCTTGACCACGTACAAAAATACTCCTTCCACCATAATCCCTCAGCTTTTGGGCAACTTTCTTGATTTCTATCTTCACTAATTTATTCAATTTACATAAAAAAAAATCAATCTTAGTGCCGAATCTTCCCTATGTTCTCAGACATAAGAAATGCTGGACAACCACCTTGACCTGAGTTCATTCTCCCCAAAACAAACTTTTCATGCAGTTGTTCCATCAAAACTTCTAGAATATACAATTATTCTCCTTAACATTCGATTTTCTCCCTTATTTATCCATATCATTACTTATTCTCTCAAATGGTTAATCACTTTTAACCGCTTCTCTTAAAATTCAGATCCTATCAACCATCTTATTTACATTGACGAGGCTCCATTAATCAACCACCATCAATTTCCATAATTTATTTTTTCTCAAATTATAATATCTAACATTCACCCCTTATTACCATATTAAGAGGAAAACCTCTTTTCCTTAAAGCTCCTTATACATCAACCCTTTATGGTGATCCTTGTTAACCAAACTTCTTCCTTGCATAATTCACATAATCCTTTTCAGTCGACACCTTCTCCTATCACACCTTTTACCTTGAGATTCCTTAAGCCATAGCTACCCTGTGTAACGATCCAACTATTTGAACTTCTCACGACCACTTCTTCTATGACACGGATTATTGCTTTCTTCACAGGTTCCTTCTTCAACTAATAGTTCTATTTCTCTTTCATTACCATTATAGATGAGATTTGTCAAGTAAGATGATCTACTGCTTGACAATTCAAACCATTAGACTCAATGTCGACATTTCTCTTACTTCACAATTTACTGTTCAAAATTCTACAACATCACTTCTTGATCTCCATATCACTATCTCTCTTGGCATCAATTTACATGTCAATACTGTGCCTTCCTTAACTTAGTAGTATATACTGGATTAACCACGCTTATTGCATCTCGTGGAATCTATTAGTTACACCTTTGGCATAAACCAATTTAAAACCATCACCAGACATTCCAAAAGTCATTCTTATTGTACTGTTCAAGCCCATACCATATAAAAAAACTCTCTATCTTACACTTATCAAGCAACTGGCCTACCAAAGGCATAGCTAAAACCATCATATCTTTAAAGTCCATTAAAATTCCCTTGGTCTCATTAGCATCAAAACAACTTCTCCAGTGACCAAACTATATTTCCTTATGGTAAGGCCACTTTCCAAAATGATTCCGTAACCTCATATGACCTCCATACCAACAACTAATCATTAACTTCTTATATTCTCTAGAAAGGTCCTTCCAATTTTCTTTTCACTTCCATCGCCATATTCTTATTCCCCTCTTACTCATCCTTTCATCTTTAACACTATATACTTGTTTCCACTTAATTATATCCTTTTAATTCCATGTCGTTTCTTTTCCACACACTTCTTGTTACACTGCATCTCTCCGACAATCTTGCTTATGGATAAACCTCTCAAATTGTAGGGCTTATAGCCTTTCTCTTATCCTATCCACTTACTCCTTACATTGGCTTCTGTTGCATACTCTGATTCTTTCACTGTTGCATATAGGGTTGTACAATGCACTCGCATCCCCCATATACACTTCCATCCTACTGTTTAAGTTTCATTTCTCATTACGGACCTCATTGTCCTGATGCTTATAGCAAGAAGCTATGAGCCGCCTAATCCCCTCTTTATTACACTATAGTTATAACTTGTTTACCTTTTACCAGCAATGTTTAGGTCCTTACTCGTGACTCAACTTCCTTTCTCCAATCCAACTTTACCATTACAACACTACCTGCTTATATCTTTGTGAATCTTGCTTAGGCTCTGCTTTCGGGTCTTTAATTCCTTCCTCCTTCTCATTGTTATTGAAAGATTTGGAATTCCTTCCATTAGATGATAAATCGCTTATCTCATGATTAATGAATCGTTAACACATACGGATTGATTGGTTAGCTGTACCCAATCAATCTTTCAGGAGATAGACATCCAAGACCATGAATTAAACTAGGATTAGGTTCCCATAGATATCACCACTAAGTCTTTCACTCTCAATCCACTAGTGCCTCATACCACAAGTAACTGGTACGTTAAACGTATAACCAGCTAGCATTAAGCCTCAACTAGTTAACCAATAGTTCTAGACTCATGATTCCATACCACATGGGATTGTCTCATGCTTCCCAATAATGAATTCCAATATTCTCCAGAGCTGTTATTGGGAAAAACCCAAGGGCAAAAGCACATGGAAAAGGGTTAGCTTCATGACTTCTACCTTTAAGCATCTTGAGGGTAACCGATACATTACATTTGTAATACGTCGTCCTGCAATTCCTTTTATGACAAGGGAATATACCAAGGAAGAAGCTTCCTTCAGTCTATACCCATGACATTTCAATACTTGAATCACTTCCACAAACCACCACCATCAATTAGGTCAACTTCTTGTCCACAACTAGTTGACAATACATTCCCTTTATTAACCTTACTTTAAATCAGAGAGAGAGAGTTACGAAAACTCTTTCATTAACTTCAGAATCCTTACTTAAAAGTCACTTCCTAAACTCCTTATAGCTTATGTATCTCTTGTACTTTGTTCTTTCTTGTAAAACTCACCTTTAATCTCTTACAACTTAAAATTCCAACTCGTTCGCTGTACACTGCTCCTAACAAGATATCACCATAGTCCTTATCCAAACCCATACTGGTCATCCTCTAATTTACAAAGCTCATCAATACATCCAATTCCAAACAACCTTCTATCTCACACTTTAACTTCACCTCTTTCCGAACCCTTATCTACCATAAAATAGACAAGAGTCTCTCTTTTCAATTTGGGTCAAGCCCAAAGGACTTTAGTGACCTCTTAACCATATCTCATATCCTTTCAACATTGTTTGACCTTCTAATTCATTCCAAAATTATTCAACCACTTCTTGCACAATCCGCGAACATGACATTCCATATGACAGTCACCGTCTCTTTACTGTCCTCCTTGATGGCACTAAGATCACCATCATCGTTATTGTTAAAGCCTTTAACATCTGACACTTATCTTGACTCTAGAATTCATGTTTTATTGCAAATACAAACTCCTACTAATTAACTTATTCTCCACCATTGTTGCATCCAACTTGATATCTAAACCAATGGATTGGATTCTCTCACAGTTCTTTCATTACTTCAGAATACCTCAACCTTCAACCTTCAGGATTCAATCATCATTTCCATATTCACTCTTGACAATTCCCATCACTTATAATACTTAACAACTTACCTTATCTCTTATAACTAGGATTTCTCCACTTTCTTTGCTAATTTCCTCTTGGGAATCCCCCTAGAGGAAAAAGCACAGATAATTGAAATTCTCCTATCTTTACCAGTCTCCCACATTCGTTAAGGAAAAGCATATATTTTCACAAGCTAGTCCTCAAAGGATGTATATGACACCACCAATAACTACTCCTTGATTTCCAGGTGAGCTCTCGAAACCTCAGCACTCAGTAAGACTCGCCTCCTCCACTCCTCAACCTTCTTTTCCATCTTGAGTATTACTAATTACACCTTTTATTCAGAGATGCAATCCATAGCACCAAATATAGTTTTTTAATAGATCCACCCATTCTTTAGCCATATCATGTTTCAGCTTACTTTTGAAAGCTGGTAGATTAACTTTTGAAAGTCTTTTAGTTGAAAGAAGATACCTCTTCTTCCAACTCTTAGGGCCCCTTTGCCTCCATCACATCCATATCGATTCCATCAATCATATTACGTTATACTCATCGGCTTGACCTCTATAGCATTGAACTTCACATACATACTAGGTTCTTTATTTACATCACCATGCCTTTACTAGTATAACTACTCGTACATTCTATTCAATGTTCTTCCTTAATTAATAACTCAATCATTCAACTTAGCCCATTCCTCATGCATCTCACTCTAGAGATCACTATTATATTGCTTACCTTCTACAATACATCCCTCCCTTTATACACCAATAGCAACATATTTAGTTAGATGATTTTGAACTAGTATAGTATCGGGAACATACGGGTTTATATAATCCATATTATGCCAAGTATTTCCAAAAGTAGAAACAATGGTCTGAACCATTGCTCTGATACCAAAATGTAACACCCTACTCTCAACCACCTCCAAACTTGACCCAAACATCTCAAAACAACTTTCCAAACTTCAAAGTAGCGGAAAAACACCTGTTAGGCACCAAGACATGATAAGGCCGAGGCCGTGGCCTACTGCAGTTATGGCGTGGCCCTAGCACCAGAATTCATATCAACAAATTGTTAATTTGCTGGGCCAACTTCCTACGTGCATAACTTCTTGCTCCAATCTCCGATTAACCAGATTCCAACTCCTACAGGTCACTTTCATCCCAATCTAACTATAGACACCTTTTTCTTGAATTAATACTAATCTAACTATAGACAGCTTTTTCTTGAATTAATACTACCTCTTTCTGCAGTCCAGACTGACTTTTAGTGGGTAAAATATTAATATTAAATCATAATTACCCAATAAATATTATTTTGATCTTAATAAATTTCATACTATATTCCATGAGTCTTAGCCTATTGAGAGCTTCATTTGGACTATAATTTTTTATATTTACAAAAATACCCTGGACTCAGGGTAAATTTATAAGTTTTAGAACTTTCGGGTCTTATTCCCTAAAATTCATAAATTTTTCTTCCTTGTCCGTGACGTCTACCGCCATTTCTTTTTTTTTTTGTTCTCTTTTTCTTTTCCCAAGGGGCAAAATTTTCATTTTCTTCTTTTTCCATCTAATTGAGACAGTTGACATCTTTGCCTTATTTCATGTAAAACGGTGTCTATTCGTTTTTGCAAATTTCCTATGTATTTTTAGTTATCTAACTTTTTAGGGATATTACATCCTTTCACTAGGAGAGCCAGATGGTAGTGAATTGGTGATACAACTTTCCAAAATCACCACTAATTCGGGTGCTCCAAGGAAAGGAGAACTATGCTCTAATCATTAGTGTGGGCTTTGGCCTACTCTTATTGTGAGTGTAGAGTTTAGTGAGATCCCAAAATTAGTTTTTACCGGTTGTTGGAAGGGATTCACTTGTTGGGTGTACCTTATGATGGTAACTAGCCCGTGGTTATAGCCATATATGTTGGGGACATTCATGACATTGCATTTGCATAACATCTCATTACATGTGAACATATATATATTGTTTTGGTTATGTGATTAATTGTTGTATTTCTCTTGATTACTAGGACTCTATCTCATACCCCTGTGGTTAACATTTTAGATGAAGACTTAAGTACCAGTCAGGAAAAGACTAAAGAGTCTTAGCTCTTTCCTTCACATAGGGACATATGAGGTTATAGCTGGTAGATCTTATGTAGTCACTTCATGTAATATATTGTGCCAAGTTATATATTTGTCATCTTGTAACATTGTATCCTGGGAAATTGATATTGTACGTGTTTCATGTATTTGGTGGAATTATGTGGAATTTTGTGGATGCGGCAAAATGTTTATTACCTAGCTAGTATGCTATGTGATTTGCTCTTAGACCTTAGTATGGGTTTGATTGTGGTTGTACTATGTGAATTATGTCATGTTAAGCATGGAATGTGTGTTTATAGCTGGCGTGTGAGTTTGTTTGGTAAAGTGGATATCTAACCCACCAGCTTTTTTTGTGGTTCCAAGGGGTCAAATCCTACAGTAATGGTTTCTTTAGCAAGGGATATCATAAAATACATAATGAATTAGAGAAAATTAAGAGACACAATTAAAGTTGAAAAAGGCTAATAAGTGTTAAATCAAGTATTTTGATGATTCTAAACGAACCTTCCAGAGCTTGGAAAAGAAGATATCAAAGGTGCACAAAAGATCTAAAGTGGAGAAATCCAAGTAAAACCAGTACAATATTTGATATAGGATTTCTTTCTATGTTTAATTTAAGCAAAATACTTTGAACTGGTAAAAGAATGTTTTAGAAATATGATTCTATGATAATTCATGGAATATTTGAAAAACACCTACTAAAAGATGAATTTTAAAGTGTTAATAATAATCTATTGCTTTGAAAATTTGAACTTTGGTTTCTAAAATTCGAATTTCAAATTGAAAATATGTTAGTCAGAAAAGAGATTCCTCTAATAGACAAACTTTGAGTGTAAAAATTTGAACTTTAGCTGAGTCTGACAAGAGCCTTCTCTGATAGATGAACTTTAGGTTTTGAAAATTTGAATTTCTCATAAAACACAATTTATGAAAAATGAAAAATTCGTCTGAGGATTTTTCAAAGTTCATCTACAAGTAAAGCTTAAAAAGAGTCCAAAGTTAGCTCACTAATAGACGAACTTTGATTTTGAAAATTCAAATTTTAGAAACAAAGCTTACAAGTCTGTTATGACAATCTGTTGACATAAGAATGTTAGTATTCATATATTGGAACTTTGAACTAAGTCTGATAAGAGCTCTCTCTGACAGATGAACTTTGGCTTTTGAAAATTTGAATTTTGAAAAGATGAACTATTGTGCCTTATTAAGCTGTCCACTAATAGATGAATTTTGAAGACATTGTAGCAATATGGAACAACTGTTCACACTTACCAGAAGTACTTTAACCTTGAAAATTCATATGTTCCAACATAGAAATATTTTTCAAAGATGAAAATTCAAACTTTGCTTTATAACAGATGAACTTTGAGGTTCAACGTTGAAGTCTTTAGCTTTCAGTCTCAACAAAATTCATCTGTTGACTAACCAAAATTCCAACTTGGAGTGTCAGACACATTAAATGCTGTTGGTGAATAGATAGTTTTTCAGAGTAACTATTGGGTAACGTCTCTAACGGGTAGATCTTGTCTCTAACGTATAGTTAAGACATAAATCTATAAATAGAACTTCATTTTGAAGTTGTGGGTAATGATTTTACATTGAATATACATAAACTCTACCCAATTCTAAAGTCAAAGTCTTTTACTCTCACATACTTTATTCCCTGTACTTCAACTTTCATATTCACTCTAAATTAGAGAGTTCAACCATTGTAATCAATCTTATCTTCATTTGGAAGAAAGATTTTCTTGTGAGAGGATGTCATAAGGGATTTGGGAAGCACTTAGCTAGAGTGTAAAGAGTGAGATTGTAAGCTCTAAGAATAGATAAGTTGTATTGAGGCAATTGCAAGAAGCCCACTAAATTCTTGCAAGATAGTTAAAAATCTCAAGTGGTGGCTTGAGGACTAGACGTAGGTCAAGATAGAGAGACCGAACTAGGATAAACATCTGTGTCTTCCCTTCTCTCTTACTTCTCTTACCTTATTATTCCTTTATACTCTGTTTTTACTGTCACTTTTGCTTTCATTGCTTTCTTGACTTTTGTAGAAAAGTTTAATCATCCTAATTCACCCTCCTCTTGGGAAGCCAGTATATCTAACAAGTGGTATCAGAGTCCGAATTCCCAAACAAAGGATCTAACAGTCCGGGAAACTCAATGGCTGGCTTTAGAGAAAGTATACTACTTGAGGGAAGCAACACAAACAGACCACCTGGCTTCAGTGGAGAATACTATGGATACTAGAAGATGAGAGTGCAAATCTGTTTCCAGTCTATTGATTTGAACATCTGGTCTGTCATCCAGAAGGGAGATTTTGTCCCAATGAAATTGCAGGATGATAGGAAATACAAGGAAAAGCCAAAGGACGAGTAGAATGACGAAGATAAGAGAAGAGTCTTACTTAACTTTAAGGCAAAACACTGTCTGGTCAGTGCATTAAACCAAGATGAATTTTGCAAAGTATCACAATGTTCCACAGTCAAGGGTATGTGGGATACTTTAAAAATCGCTCATGAAGGAACCACTAGAATAAGAGAGAACAAATTGAACTCCTGCACTGGTGAATACGAAAGCTTCAGAATGTTGGAAGGAGAGAGCATCAAAGAGCTACAAAAGAGATTCACCCTCATTATGAATCAATTGAAGAGTCTTAGCAAGGAGTACACTTAGCCAGAAAAGGTCAGAAAGGTCCTTAGAGCTCTTCCTCTAGAGTGGCAACCCAAAGTAACAACAATAAAGAAAGCCAGAGGAGAATTAATGGCCTTTATCACAGCCCTCTTTGGTAGCCTTGAAGAATATGAGGGAAAGAAAAAGGTTCTTAAGGAAGCAAGACATAACAGGAAAAAGAAGGGTCTTGCTCTAAAAGCTGCTGAAGAGAAAGAAGAAGAATCTGATGATAGAGATGAATTAGATGAAGAAACCCTGGCTGTGATGGTCAGAAAATTCGGAAGGTTTTACAACAAGAAAAGAAACAAAAGATTCTTCAAGAAAGGAGTAGTTGGAGATAATAAGAAAGAAGAAAAAGAGCCTGTCATTGGCTACGAATGCAAGAAGTAATGGCACATCAAATGGGATTATCCACAATTCCTAAAGAAACAAGAGAAAGAAAAGAAAGCTGCTAACAAGAGCAAGAAGAAGGCATATATCTCATCAATCTGGGGCAACAACTCAGATGAAGAAGAAGAAGAAGAAGATGAAATTGCTAATATCTGCTTGATGGCACTTACATCTGAAGAAACTCAAATCCCATCCAACATTGATCATGAAGATAAGGTATATGAATTTGAACCTTCCTATTCTGAATTACTTGATGCATTTCATGAACTGCATGATGAGTTCATTAAGACTGCTAAAGAACTAAAATAGGCTAAGAAAAGGATTAACAAGCTAGAATCTCAGTGCAACATTTATGACACTGCATCTCTGCATAAAGTTGAATCTACTTGCTGTACATCATGTATTGAATTAAAGCAAACTAATGACTATCTGTTGAAAAGCATGTCTAGACTTACTAAGGGAAAAGATATGTTGTTTGCTTTAATGGAAAGTCACAGAATCACACAAGGAAAAGCTGGAGTTGGCTATGATCCTTGTCCAATAAAAGAAAAGATTAAAAAGAAAAATCAAAATCTACATATGAAGCATTTTGTGCATGCTAATGGGCATAAAAAGAAAGATCATATTTCAAATCGCATTGAATCCTATGATCAACCAAAATATATGAAACAAAAATATTATGTGTATTACTTTCTTCCTGCATCATATTCCAGTAGTCCCTTTACCACTTGTCACTTCTGTAACAAGAAGGGACACATTTCCAATTTATGTGCATTAAAGAAAAATGGACTTGACAGTAAGGTAAAATGGGTTCCCAAAGCTACATTTGTATCTAGGGAATATGCCACTGACAGAAAAGGACCCAAGCAAATTTGGGTACCTAAAAAGAAACTCTGAACTTTGTTTTGCATATTTGTCTTAAAGTAAGAAAGAGCAACAAATGTTATATGGACAATGCCTGCTCAAGTCATATGACTGGTGATAAAGAGAAGTTCATCACCCTTAGAGGCAAGAAAGGAGGAAAGGTGACCTTTGGAGATGACCATATGGCAAAAGAGTTGGTATTGGCATTGTGGGCAAGAATCCTGAAACATCTATTGAAGAGGTGCTGCTTGTAATTGGCCTCAACCACAATCTGCTAAGTGTAAGTCAGACATGTGACAAAGGGAACTGGGTATTATTTGACTCCAAGTTTTTCCTAGTCATTCAAAAAAGTGACCACAAATTAATCTTCAAGGCTCAAAGGGATGGTAATTGCTATACTATTGATCTTGATGAACTTCCTTCCTTAGATTCTGTCTGTTTAATTAGTCAGGATAATGATAGTTGGTTGTGGCATAGAAGATTAGCACATGTTAACATGAACTAACTGTCAAAACTGGTTAAGAATGAGTTAGTCACTGGCTTGCCAAAAATCTCTTTTCAAGAAGACAAAGAACATGATGTATGCCTCAAAGGAAAACAAACTAAATTATCTTTTAAATCTAAAAATGTAGTCACCACATCTAGACCAATACAACTATTGCATATGGATCTGATAGGTCCATCTAGAGTAAAAAGCATTGGTGGAAATCTATATATTCTTATGATTGTGGATGATTACTTTAGGTTTACCTGGACTTTATTACTTTCTTCCAAAAGTGAAATGTTTGATGCATTTATAACCTTAACTAAGAAAATACAAAATGAGAAAGGTATTTCTATTATGTCTATCAGGTCTCATCATGGAGGAGAATTTGAAAATTCATGCTTTTTGGAGTACTATGATGAACATGGAATTGATCACAACTTCTCAGCTCCAAGAACTCTTCAGCAAAATAGAGTAGTGGAAAGGAAGAACAGAACACTTAGAGAAATGGCAAGAGCAATGCTGAATGAAAAGGAACTTTCACAATTATTATGGGCTACTGTAGTAAACACAGCAAGTTATATCATTAATAGAGCCTATATCAGACCAATTATGGGGAAGACTCCTTATGAGCTGTACAAAAAAAGGAATTCAAACCTTTCACATCTGCATGTATTAAGCTGTAAGTGTTTCATCCACAACAATGGAAAGGAGAATTTGGGTAAGTTTAACACCAAATCTGATGAAGGTATATTTCTTGGCTATTCTAGTAGGAGTAAAGCATATAGAGTTTTCAATAAAAAGACTAAATCAGTAGAAGAATTTGTGAATGTTGTGTTTATTGAAAATGAAACAGTTTCCAAGTATGTCATTGATGAAGATGATCTTATTTCGAATTTTAAGAACTTAGGTCTTTCTAAAGAAGGTAAAAATGAACCTCCAAAAATATCTAAATCTATTAACATAAAGGAAGATATTCAGGAGAAAGACTTTGAGGATGAGAATAATGAAGATATATCTCAAGAACTCCCTAGAGCTTGGAGATATTAAAGGAATCATCCTGTTGATCAAGTGATTGGCGATGTTCAAGAGAGAGTTAAAACCAGAAAATAGCTAAGGGATCAGATGATAAACTGTGCTTTTATTTCTCAAATTGAACCTAAGTGTGCTCAAGAAGCCTTAACTGATGAATACTGGATTCTGGCTATGCAAGATGAATTAAATTAGTTTGAAAGAAATCAAGTCTGGGATTTAGTACTTAGACCTAGAAATCACCCTATCATTCATACTAAATGGGTCTTTAGAAATAAACTTGATGAATCATGAACAATAATTAGAAATAAAGTAAGACTAGTTGCCAAAGGATATAATCAAAAAGAAGGTATTGATTTTGAGGAAACTTTTGCTGTTGCAAGATTAGAAGCAATTAGAATCCTATTGCCCTATGCATGCATGAAAAACATAATGTTATATCAAATGGACGTGAAAAGTGTTTTTCTAAATAGGTATATCATGGAAGAGGTTTATGTAGATCAACCTTTAAGCTTTGAGAACTCTACAAAACCAAACCATGTTTATAAACTAAATAAAGCTCTTTACGGTTTAAAATAAGCTCCTAGAGCATGGTATGAAAGGCTAAGCATTTTTCTAACTGAAAAGGGATTTAATAGAGGAAAGGCAGATACTACTCTATTCACTAAGAAAAAAAATAAAGACTTACTTATTGTTCAAATTTATGTTGATGATATTATAGTTGGTGCTACTAATGAATCTCTTTGCAAGAACTTCTCTAAGCTTATGCAGGGAGAATTTGAAATGTTAATGATAGGTGAGCTTAACTTCTTCCTTGGATTGCAAATTAAGTAATGTGATGATGATATCTTCCTCAATCAATCAAAATATTTGAAAGAGTTGCTGAAAAAGTTTGGCATGGAAAAATCTAAGCCAATGGGAACTTCTATGGCTACTGCAACAAAGCTTGATATGGATAAAGAATGAAAAAATCTTTGACATAACTCAATATAGGAGAGTGATTGGATCCCTGCTATATTTAATTGCTAGCAGACCTGACATTATGTTTAGTGTTTGTATGTGTGCAAGATTCCAATCATGTCCCAAAGAAACCTATGCAAGTGCTATGAAACGTATATTCAAATATCTAATTGGAACATCACATATCAAACTTTGGTACCCAAAGGGAAATGGAGAAGATCTTATTGGATACACTAATGCTGACTTTGCTAGATCAAAAAATGATAGAAAAAGCACATGTGGAACATGTTAGCTCCTTGGAGGAGCCTTGGTTTCATGATTCAGTAAGAAGCAAAATAGTGTGACTCTATCCAGTGCAGAAGTCGAATATGTTGTTGTTGGCAGCTATTGTGCTCAAGTCATTTGGATGAAGCAGCAGCTTGAAGATCTTGAGATTGAGATGAAGGAAATACCAATAAATGTGTGACAACCAAAGTGCTATCAGCATTACAAAGAATCCTATCATGCATTCAAGGACAAAGCATATTGAAGTTAGGCATCATTTTATAAGGGATCATATTCTCAAAGGAGAAATCAGACTAGAATACATCCCTACCGAGGATCAAGTTGCTATTATTCTGACAAAGCTCCTTCCAAAAGATAGACATTGTAAAATCAGAAGAGAATTGTGTATGGTAAATCCCAATGAATTGTAAGTATATCCTTATATCCATCTAAATTAGAGTTTCTAACATTGAATTAATCCTAACTTTAGCATCAGAGTGTGTTTGATATGAGTTGTAGGTGCTCCTCATAAGTTCAAATGATAATAGAACCATACAATAGAGCTAATCAGGATGTCACAATCAAAAGATGAAAAAGAAAGCTAGAAATTGAAGCATCTGGATCTGTTCTGTAAGTTTAGAAAGTTAAAATTCACATTTTAGATGTTTGTTAGACAAATTTCCATGATTGAACTGTGTTTTTGAAAAGTTAGCATGCTCAGCATTTGAATTTAGATGCCCATCAGATGAATTTCAGTTGGCTACATACTGTAACAGTACTCTTTTGACCTTCGGAATTCATCTGTTAAATAACAGAAATTCAAATTTTCATAAATGAAATGCCAATACTCCCTTTGTTCAGCATGACTATTATATGAATCTTTATTTTTGAAAAAACACATATTGAAAATTCTTTACAAAATGTTGAAATTCGAAATTGTAAATCAAAATTTGTCTGTTGTAACATGCTCACATTATTGGATCTCTGAAAGACAAATTTTCATAAGTAAAATTCATCTGTTGATTGTTTCATTCATGATTGCTTATTGTCTAGTTCTTTCGAAGTTTGCACTTTGTTGAAACAAAGTTCGTCTGTTTATCTAGTGTTTCCAGAACCAAGCCTCGGTCAGACGAACTTCCAGGTGAAAATTCGTCTGTCAGTAAGCCTAGCTTAATGGATTAACTTGTAACTGCTCAAAGTTCAAATTCTGATCTCTCAAAATTCATCTGTTCAGCTGATACATACATTAAAACTGAAGGTCGTCCTCTAAACAGACGTAATCCTATTCGTCTGTCTCTCAATTTTGTTCAAATTCTCTCTTTAATTCCCATTAACTCTGTTCATGAATCTTTATTTCTCATCGATTAAACTTCTTTTTGCATCTTATAAACCCATTCTTAGGATCTTTCTGAATCATTCCTCTACAAGAATAGTGAGAGTCAAAAAACCAGAAGTTGGGAAGGGAGAGTCACGGCCAAAGAGGACTGTGAATCCTAATATGCCTCCAAGGAGAATGAAACTCAGAAGAGAAAAGGCGAATCCAGCAAGGCAACTCCTTTCATGAGGCAGGAAACTACTCCAAAAGCAGACTTAAAGAAATCTGCACCCTCTCATTCGAAGAAGGCAGACCCTGCTATTACTGCTGCTCATGTCACAACTTCTTCTTCTTCTTCCTCTAGCAATGAATCTAGAGAATATCTACTAACCACACTGCTATTATGGAGTAATGCTCATATCTTGGGAGAATACACTACCAAATTTGTAAGCAAAAAGGTAATCAAGCCTCACTGTGTAAATTTGGAAGAAGTCTTGATTTCTAACAACCTTGATGCCTGGCTTTGGATGATAAGATATAAAAATTTGTCAGAAATACTTGAAAGATATGATGATGAGGTAGTCAAAACCCGGTATGCCTCTCTGCAATTCAATAGTAAGAAGAAGAAGTAGGAAGTAAATCTGAGTTCAAGGACCATCTAGCAAACAGATGAGACCTTCAATGAGGTCTTAGAAATTCCAGGGCAAGATGGTTTGAAGATTGACATTACGGCCTCAAGGTATATGGATGAGGCTAAAACTACAGATGAAGAAGGAGGGCCTTTCCTGAACTACAAGAAAAGCACAATTCTATACACACTGTTTAGAAGAAAAAAGAACATGCCACCTCTAAGCTTGCTAAAGCCCACTGACCTCAGTGCTTAAGTAAGAATCCTATACTATATTATGTCTAAGATTATCTTCAACAAAGGAGGTAGTTTTGATCTAATTACAAGGGCTAAAGCACATGTGATAGTAGCAATCATACGTCGGAAGCTTATCAACATGGGACACATCATCCTCTAACGCATGATCAAGGCAAGAGATCAGAGGAAAGATTCCACCCTTTTATATGCAGCAATCATCTCTAAGATACTTCAGTTTGCTTGGATCCAACATCTTGAAAAAGGAAAAGGGAAGCCTACTGAAATCTTGAAAGAAGAAGAACTGCAAAGGATGGGAATAGAAAAGAACAATGGGAGATGGATTGGAAAGGAAGCTGGAAAGACAGAAGACTTTTTCTTTGATGAAGATGCCTCCCAACAGCAGGAAAGAACCTCTGACGCTACTCTAAATCCATACCTCAGCCTTCTTAGCTAGTCCTATCTCTATCTCAGCCCACTAAAGCTCAAAAACCTTTCACTCCATCTACTCAAGCAAAGCCAACCAAGATCACTGAGCTGTATGACAGTCTATCTGCACTCATACTTAGCATCAGAGATGAGCAAAGTTTGCTCATCTGCAAGACTAGATACATCAGTTAGCAAAGAATATGAAAGCGGTTACTAATGCATATGAAGATATCAGGAGTGTCATTCCCTCCATGTCAGCTCCACCTCAGCTAGGATTCTCTGAGCCTATCATGTCTCCTACTCTTGAGCCTCCAAGTTCTTTCATACTAGCCTCCCCTGAACCTGATAATGTAGTACATGATACTGAAGCTACTGGCACATTGATCACACCATAGGCCTCCAGTAATTAGGCAAGTCCTGGTCCTCCCTTGGACTATGGAATGGAGGAAGAGGCCCCTCTGAAACCAAGCTCCTATTAGCCCATTCCTGAAGATGCTTAGGATTCAATTTTCTCATCTCAAGAATATGAGCAAGTTGAGAAACAGGTAGCAACCATCACCACCTCACCATTCATGCAAGCTACCTTGAATGAAGAGAGAAGCATTATGCCTTATGTTGATCTAGAGGCTATTGCTCATAATGATCTCTTACAAGCTCAAAGATTAAGGCTTGAAGAAATGTTTCACCCTCATACTCCCTCACCTGTTTCCACTTTTGGTCTCTCAGAGGCGCGAAGGGCTCAATTGGCTGTCACTAGGCAAGAAATGCAAGAACTTCTTGAACTCTCTAACGATGAGGATACTAGTTCTGAAGCTTCTGAGCCTTTGCCAAAGCTTAATCCAGATCTGCCATTTGTTTCTGTACCTTTTCAGGCAATTCCAATGTCTTAGATCCCTCCTCCTGCTGATTTTGTACACCTTCCTAATGTGACAAAAAGGGGGAGAAGTTATCTGAGCAAACTGGAAAATCTGTAGTAGAACCCTCTGGAAAGACCTACAGTAAGAAGTGCAAGTCCAAGAAGAAGTGATTAGAACTTAGGATTGCTTGGTCTTTCTTGTAGTGTTGTTTTTGTTGTTTTTGTTTTATGAATGATAAATCTTTGTTCTAAATTTTATGATTGCCATCTTTGTACTGAAACATTAAATGGATTAATGAATTTCTCTATTTAATCTACTGTACATGATATCTTATTTTTCTTTTTGAATTATAATGCATATGTTGAGGGGGAGCTTGTTAAAGCAAACCCAAGTACTAATCCAATTTGCAAGTTATTTTGTTATCATAAAAAAGGGGGAGAATGTTGAATCAAGTATTTTGATGATTCCAAACCAACCTTCTAGAACTGGGAAAAGAAGATATCAAATGTGCACAAAAGATCTCAAGTGGAGAAATCCAAGTAAAACCAGCACAAGATTAGATATAGTATTTCTTACTATATTTGATTTGAGTGAAACTGGCAAAAGAATGTTTTAGAAATATGATTCTATGATAATTCATGGAATATTTGATAAACACCCAATAACAGATGAATTTTAAAGTGTTAATGCTGATCTATTGCTTTAAAAATTTGAACTTTGGTTTCTGAAATTCGAATTTTGAATTGAAAATATATTAGTTAGAAAAGAAATTCCTCTGACAGATGAACTTTGAGTGCAGAAATTCAAACATTAACTGAATCTGATAAGAGCCTTCTCTAATAGATGAACTTTGGGTTTTGAAAATTTGAATTTCTGATAAAACATAATTCATGAAATATGAAAAATTCGTCTGAGGATATGTCAAAGTTCATCTGAAAATAAAGTTTTAAAATAGTCCAAAGTTAGCTCACTAACAAACAAACTTTGATTTCGAAAATTTAAATTTTAGAAACAAAGCTTACAAGTTTGTTATGACAATCTATTGACATATGAATGTTAGTATTCTGAAATTTGAACTTTGAATTAAGTCTGATAAGAGCTCTCTCTGACAGACAAACTTTGGCTTTTGAAAATTCAAATTTTGAAAAGATGAACTATTGTGCCTTATTAAGCTGCTCACTAATAAACGAATTTTGAGCACCAAAATTTGAACTTCAAAGGCACTGTAGCAATATAAAACAACTATTTACACTTACTAGAAGTACTTTAAACCTGAAAATTCATATGTTCCAACATAGAAACATTTTTCAAAGATGCAAAATCAAACTTTGCTTCATAACAGATGAATTTTGAGGTTCAATGTTAAAGTCTTTAGCTTTCAGTCTCTACGAAATTCATCTGTTGACTAACCAAAATTTGAACTTTGAGTATTAGACACATTAAATGTGGTTGATGAATGGACAGTTTTTCAAAGTAACCATTGGGTAATGTCTCTAACGTCTAGATCTTATCTCTAACGTATAGTTAAGACATAAATCTATAAATAGAACTTCATTTTGAAGTTGTGCGTAATGATTTTACATTGAATATACAAAAACTCTGCCAAATTCTAAAGTCAAAGCCTTTTACTCTCACATACTTCATTCTCTGTACTTCAACTTTCATATACACTCTAAATTAGAGAGTTCAACCATTGTAATCAATCTTATCTTCATCTAGAAGAAAAATTTTCTTGTGAGGGGATATCACAAGGGATTGGAGAAGCACTTAGCTAGAGTGCAAAGAGTGAGACTGTAAACTCTAAGAACAGAGCATTAAGTTGTATTGAGGCAATTGCAAGAAGCCCACTAAATTCTTGCAAGATAGTTAAAAATCTCAAGTGGTGGCTTGAGAACTAGACGTAGGTCAAGATAGAGAGACCGAACTAGGATAAACATCTGTGTCTTCCCTTCTCTCTTACTTCTCTTACCTTATTATTCCTTTATACTCTGTTTTTACTGTCACTTTTGCTTTCATTGCTTTCTTGACTTTTGTAGAAAAGTTTAATCATCCCAATTCACCCTCCTCTTGGGAAGCCAATATATCTAACAATAATGTCATTTATTGAGGTTAGAATAAAGACAAGAAAATTATATTTTCATCCCTAGATAGACAAATTCTATGCAATATAGTCCATGAAAAGGAAAAATTTCACGCATTATAGTCCTTGGGAGAAACTACAAGAAAGGACTCAAAAGAATTAAAAATTATAATTTTGTTCCGAGTCAAAGGCATTTTTGTAATTATGAAATTTTTTGTCAAAATGGAGTTCTTGATAAGCTAGATGCAATGAAATGTTGTTTAGGGCCTAACTAAGTTAATATGAATTTATAATTAGTGTTGAAAGTTGAAAAGTAATTATTATACCAAAAAAGTTATGAGCCCAATAAAAAGTAGTAAGGAAACCGGAATAGTATGTGAACCCCACATAAATATATTTTGGGACAAAAAAATGAATTTAGTCTAAAATCAAATTTAGAATAATCTTGTACTAATTAAGTGATGAATTATGAAAAAAGTAATTAATTGGTGTGGGTAAAATTTATCGATAAAGATTATTTTGGATTGATAAAAATTATGGAGCATTTTTGGACACTAATGCCCTCAATATGGCGTGACAATAGCTGTTAGGACACCAAGGGAATTTGTTTAATTGTATTAATAAAGGAACTTGTAAAAGTAACTCAAGGTAAAACAAGTAACCATGATTTGTCCATCTATTAGATATCTTTCATCTAAATGCATGGTTAAGCCTTAAAAGTGAGAGTGATGCATGAAAATTTCAGACCAAAGAGAGAGCTTAGGCATAGTGGAGAAGAGAGAAAAGGAGAAGAGTAGAGAGAAAGCTAAGGGCAAATCTTGAGACTCAAGTTGTTGGTAATTTTCTATGCTTTCTACCTTGTGTTTTCAAGAGTTTCATGGTAGTTCAATGAAGGATTTCTCCTCTTCTCTCTCACTATGAATGTCAACCATGGCTCAAAGAGAGAGCAAGAGAAATGAGTTTTTGCCAAATAAACTAAGAGAAAAGCTTAGACTAGATTATTGAAGCATGATTTCACAAGTTATTGAAAGAAAATTAAAGCAAATCAATTTCTCTCATTCTCTCACTGATTTTAGCCAGACTAAGGTTTTGGATAGAGATGGAATTTTATTATTTTGATGTCAAAAATGGATTAAAAAAGAATATCATCGCTAACTTTCCTATCCCAAAAAAAATTAATATCAAATGATATTAATTAAAAGTAATATAATTGGAAAAATAAAATAAAATCTAATTAATTAGTGAAAAATGACAAAAATAAATTTAGAATTAAAAAAAATTGAATTTGGCCAAAAAAAAGAATGTATGAAGAAAAAATGGAACTTACTTAAATAGTAAAGAAAACAGAAAAAGAGAGAGAGAAAGAGACAAGGGCACACAGCCCAAGGGGTAGAGCCATATTGTGGGGCTAATGCACAATGCTGCTTCATCCTCATTTTTTATTATATATTGATAGTCTCAATTATGGTCTAATATATAAGATATGAGGTTAAAGATAAATTGTTACAGTTTCTCTTCTCCTTGTCTAGAAATGTTTCATGCCATAGCACCTAGTCCCATGCCGCGATGACACCCTCTATTTTTGTTCCCTTGGTGTTTTAATGTCATATTCTAGTATGAGTTTTAGTCTTATTTGTAGGGTGTTACAAGTTATATACCCATTTTCACCAAAACCTACCAAATATCAAAACCAACTTCATAAATTACTCTAACTTATCGAAGTATACATGAACCAACAATTACTCAGGGTCCAAACTCACTATGCCGATAAATGGATCACAACCCCTAACATATATACAACCACAACATCAAATCTCATGAGGCATCAAGATGGTTTTAACCACCATTTCATCAATGCACACATCTATGCGTTAACTCATCATTCACATCTATAAGCAAGATAGCCTCAACCAACCTTAAGGTCATATGTGACATGAATCATACATGAAAGACAAGAACACACAGACAATCATGAGCAACGCACGTAACAACTACTCATGGCATCAATTAATATCCTATACTTGGTACTATATTATACAAATATAACACGAGTTCTCAAATAAACTCATATCAACCAAGGGTACTTGAATATTCCGCACATCTCTCAAATAAAACTAATCCGCCTCAGTTTCCTCCTAGCTAGATCTAGGATCCTCTCTTGAAAAGGGGTTATCCATGAGGGGTGAGATAAAAGTACCAGTAACCAAGGGGTAACTTGAAAAAAAAATGAAAGTTTACAAACACAAGGGGTCAAATACGAGGGTTCGACCACGAAAGCTTAAATACAAACCCATACATATGGAATATACCATGCGTAATGTTATGCACATGATATGCAATAAAACTTCTCTAACATAGATAGCTAGAATCATGAGCTATCTGCCATCACAGGGTAACCTCTACAAGTAGCCCCTTTCCAACAACCCATGAAGACTGATTTCAAGGTAACCACTAAGCTTACCTTCCATTAGTCACAACTAAGCCAAAGGCCATTCCATTAATGGTTGGATCATGTTCTCCTTCCCCTAAACCACCCGAATTTTATGGTTATTTAGAGAAAGTGTATCTCAAATCCATAGCCATCTGAGTCTCCTGGCCAAAGGATGACTATTTTGTGATAGGGATATCACAAGCCTCACTACTTGAACTTAAGGCCTCATGTGCAATTCAATGGATTGACATATCATGTGGTATTTATTGATATCGTCACCCAATAACATCATGTCCTAATAGTGTATGACTAGTGATAATGTCAAATGCTATGCTAACATGTCATTTCATGCTATTTATCATCATACTAACATAATATCAGCATACATGATAACTCCTGGGGATGCATAATAATCATATACATATCCATGTTTATCATGCTCATATATATATGTATTCATTTACATTAGCCACATTCATTGTCACCATCATCATTGTCATCACCATTATTATCATACTAGCATTATATCATCATATGAAACTTAGCATGGGGATACACAATAAACCACATACCAAGCTACAAATCTATCCTTATAGACATATGCATGTATGAATATGCATTAGCCATTTTCATTCATCATCATTATTATCATCGTCATTTTCATTAACGTTTGCATCGTACTAACATAATTTATTTATACAAAACAAGAAAGAGGGTACACAATAATCATCAGCCAAGTTTTATCATAATTACTTTCATAAATATACACATATATGTAGATATATAACTAATCATTTCCATTTTCTTGTCATGATTTTCTAAAAGATAAAGGATACAAGAAATCTTACTAGTCGTGCTATAAAAGTACGTATCATGATATGAAAAGTTCAAAACATATACAATAAATAAAAGTTGCTCCTTGGTTACCTCGAGTTACCCAAACATACACTATATAATGGTAGGGCATAGAATCACCAACTACACACACACATGAGGAAATGTAATCCAAGTCAAATAAATAGTATCCAACATCAATTAAAGCCCAACATTCATCAAAACTCTAATAGAAACATTAAAACTACCCAAGGCCACTTAGTGCCTACAAGACGCATTTCATCACACAAGTTAGCCATTTACCAATGAATTTATCGCTTCCAAATAACTTCTTGGAGTATAGATACCTTAACAAAGCAAGCACACCCTTACACAATAATTAAACACACATATAAAGTAGTGATATAGTCTCTGGTAGAACCCAACTCAATAACCCAAACTTAAACTCAGCAATTTCATGTTAGCAATGCCACACCTACTCACCAATATACTCAAATCAACTCCTTAAACTAACCATGAGTCCATACAATTTGAACACTATAAGGATTCCCAATATTAGAGGCTAGGGTTTGAAGAAAACATAACTTAAACACCCAAAAACTACTACCTAAAGCTTAAAAACACTAAACAACACTCCATGAAAGCATTTTAACACATTTTAATAAGTGGAAACTTGGCCAAACCAAAATCACAACCATACCCATGAATTTCTACTATAAACCATGAAGAAGAAGAAGGAGAAAGGCAAGAATCATTGTACCTCCATTATTTAAGCTCCTCAAGGCCCATTAATCATTTCCCCGACCTTAGAAAGGCAAAACCCTAGCTGAACTATCAAAAAACCCACCAATTCCATAGTTCTATCAAGCTTCCATGCGATCTGTATTATAGCAAATTTTTGAGTGCCTGTGGCATGGGAGGCTATTGTTTCCCCTTTTCATTTGCTCTATGGCTATAGCTTTCCTCTCATCCTGGCCCTTCTAATCCTATGTAATACCTAGAATACTATTCTATTAGCCTACTTACATATTCGAAACAATTAAATTGGGTTATTACACCATTTATAAAAGGTGCATTTCCAATCTACGGCCATCTATGTCTCCTAGCTGAAGGATGACTATTTAGTGATAAGGATATCACTAGTCTTACCACCTAGATACAAGGCCTCATGTGCCATTTAGTGGATCGACATACCACATGGTATTCATTGACATCATCGCCCAAACCAAATCATACTCAATGTGTTCGTTGTCTAATGACTGCCAATATGTCATGCTAATATGCCATTACACTATATATACTATCATGCTAGCACTACTATATCATATATGATATAAACATAGGGATGCACTACAAATTATATATATATCATGCTAACTTTCAAGATTTTCCATACCCACATTTCATTTAGCAAATTCTCATTTTTTTTGCCATTGGTTTTAAAAGAATAAAGAGTACAAGAAAACTTACTAGCCATGTCAAAAGATGCATATCATGATATGAAATTTTTGAACATACACAGTAAACAAAAGTTACTTCTTGGTTACTTCAAATTGCTTGGACTCATATGACACCTCGATAGGCCTCTAGAAAACCTACTACGTACATACAAGAGGGATGTAATCCATGTTAAGATACATTATTCTAAACATCAATTAAGACCTAACAATCATCAAAATTCCAATAAAACCATTTAAACTACCAAAGACCACTTAATGCCACAAGGCCAATTTCCATCATACAATGAGTTAGCTACTTAGCAATAAATCTGCCACTTCCTAATGACTTCTTGGAGTATAGATCCTCAATAAAGCAAGCATATATCCTGTATAATCATTTCACACATACATTAAGTGGTGCCAAATCTTTCAATAAACCATAACTTGGGTTCAAAGCTTATACTTAACAAAATCACCAAACTAATGCCATACCTACAATTTGTTAACCCCAAATTAGCTTCTTATATCCTAAAACAACTCAGAAAAACTCATGCATCACAATGCCCTACATGGTAGAGGCTAGACTTTGCAGTCTACAAGCCATAAACCCTTAAATACTTATACCCAAAGCTTGAGAAAGTTTCTCAACACTCCATTGAAGCATTTAAACATAATTTAATTGGTGGAATCTTTAGTAATTTCAAAACCCAAGCGTCATTCACAAATTTCTTTCAAGAACCATGAGCAAAAAGAGAAGAGGAAGGAGGGAAATCATGTTATCTCATGCTATACAGCTCCCTCGAGCCTCTAAATTAGGTCATAAAGCTCCAAGAGTCAAACCCTAATAGAGCCTTATATCTTCTCCTCATTTGTCGCCTGTTTTGGTGTCATACCCCATACTTAGGCATAATTCCCATGCATTAGTCTCCAAATATATCCATTTACTCATGATTAAAGACTTGAATCCATAAGAAATTAAAATCAGAATTTTTAAAATTTTTGGGTACAGTTCACTTTTCAAATCCATTTTACCTGATGAACTTTGGAAATTCATAACTAAATCTAGAATCATCATCTTGGGGTGATTCAAGTATCTAAAAATATCTTAAAATATTATATACATGAAAAAAATAAGAAAACATGTAATTACAGGGCCAATTGGTCTTTTTAAAATTTCTTGTAACTGATCATAAATTTGAAAATTCACCATAAATCCCAGGCAACTCCAAATTGAATGATCTTGGTGTCTATAGAAAGCTCTTCATGTCTAGTTTTCAATCATATAAGGAACTTATATATTAAACATCAAAAGATCTATACAGTTCTTTGAATTCCTAACAGTGGTCTTAAAGATTATATACATCCTTCCACTTTGCTAAAACATAGGCTAATATATACATACAAAGCTATAACTTGATTTTACTTCACATATTACAACATGTTGAGTCTAGAGTAACATAATTACATTTAAGTACAACCCTAAAACTGTACACATCATTTTAGCCAAATATTCCAAGCAAATGACTAAAGATAATACATTCACCTTAATTAGTAATTTTCTTTTCCTTTCCTTTCTCCTCTTGGGCAACCTTGCCATTGCTTGGACCTAGAAGAATTGAACAATTGGAGAGGGGTAAGATTCAAAGTATCTCAGTTGTTATATTCCATCATGCACTCACATTATCATAATATTTCATAAAATCATCAATGGAAATTATAAAATCATATTATGTCATACAATTTCATAAAAAATTTGGCATGGTAACATTTTAGAAAATGGACATCCTAGAGTCATAAATACCCTCTAAAAAACCAGCCACAATGCATTCACATCATAAATCATTCAAACAAAGGCATAGTATAGTCATAGCATCATAAAAACAAAGTATGACAATATTAGGTATAATAGGAAAAATAACTACATTATGTCTTTCCAAACTTCTTCAAACTTTGAGAACACTTCCTTTGACCTTTAAATATTCCCTTGAACCCTATTGTATCATAAAACAGTAACATTAGCCACTGATTACAAAGTCTCCTTCACAACGTGGCAAATTTGAGCTTAAAATCTCATTTTGTGATCCTTAAGAAAATTTTTGTACAACACATCTATTCCTACTTATTTTGAATCCAACGAATCCATTTTTGGGGTCAAAAAGTTGAAATTATCTTTCTATCTGAAACCTCAAGTCAGCCAAAAATCACAAAAATTTGTAGAAAAATAATTACTCAACTAACTTGCAATCTATAAGCATATTCTAGCATCTTGAAGCATTTCTAAGCTTTTCTATGATTTAGTTTCTTCATGGATCAATTTTCTCTCCTTTCTCTCTCTCTAAATCAAAAATTTTAGAGGAAAAATAAAATAAATACTCTATGAAAACTCTCACAAACACTTGGAAAAACAAAAAAATGACCATACAATACTACCTTGAAAATTTGAGAACCAAACTTTGCTTCTTGCTCTTGTTCTTTGCCTCAAAATTCTTGTGCTTCTCTCCCTCTTCTTTCCTTTGTCTAGATGTGATTTTGTAGAAGAAAATGAAGGCCAAATGTCTTAACCAAGGGTTTTGAGGACAGATATCCAAAAAACAATTTAATCATCATTATTTTTATTTAATCATGGTTACTTTTGTAATAAAGCATTTCAACTAATTCTAGATGTGTCTCTGATCTAGTTCAGATGTGTCTTACCCTTAATTTTGACTAAAATTTACTTTAATAATTTTTATAGACTCACATACCATTTTTCGATTAAATTTACCTATTCCGATTAAATATTTTTGCTAAAATTGTCATTAAATTAGTATAGAATTATCCAAAAATTACTTTTAGTCCAAAATCATTATCTTTAGTAAAAATATATTTTAGCAATATCCAATCACTGATTTTGAATTGGTACTATCTTTTTCTACAGTCTAAGATAACCTTTATCAAGTAAAATATTAATAATAAAATTTTAATACCTAATAAATATTATATTGATCTCATTAAATTCCAAATAGTATTCCAATGTGGCTTAGCTTATCGAGAGTTTCATTTTGACTATAATTTTTTATATTTACAAAAATGAGCTTGACTTAAGGCAAATTTATAATTTTTAAAACTTTTGAGTCATTAGTTATAATTTTTCTAAAACTTATTTTCACTTGACGGCCCACGTGATTTCTCTCCTTCAAGGGACCAAATTATAAGAAATTTTATTTCTAAGGACAAAATCATATTAATCTATACTTTTTAGGAACCATTTTGCAAAGAACTTTGTTGGGGCCAAATTATAAGTTTTTCCATTTCAACTCTAATCTGGAAAATTTTCTTTTTTGCCCTTTCTCTACTGTCTGTAATTTCCCATGCATTTTCTGAGATTCTTCACTTTTTCTCTCTACCTTATATGATATCCAGTAAAATTAGTGATATTATATTTGGCATCTAGTTCGTGTTCTGATTTATACAAAATTTGCAACTGGCACTGTGGTGAACTTCTTTAGCGCCAGGATCTAGCCACTTCTACCTCCCAAAATTCTATAATGGCATTGTGGCAAGCTTACTTAAGGCCGTGGTGGTGGCTAGTTTTGTCTTCAAAATTCAGTCACCTTCCAAAAATCAAAACATAATCAATAAAAATCCAATTAAACTAGTCTTTAGCTTGATTTAAACCATAAGAAGTTCTCTTTAATTGGAAAAATATAAGTTGACACCGCCATTGCATAGAATTTTCCCATAATTTGTTGCTTTATTTCTTTACTTATTTCCTTCAATCCTAGCCCTTTTGACCCTAAATAATTCCAATAATACCTTTCCATTAATCACATATATGTTTAGAATAGTTTAATTAGGGTTGTTATATAGTTCAATGTAATAACCCAAGTTTAATCATTTTGGATGTGTAAGAGACACTCATCGGAAGGTATATATGGAATTATTTAAGACTAAAAGGAATAAAAGATATGGAGCAAGTGAAACTAGGAGACACAAGCTCTCAACGTCATGGTGGGTTTGTTTGGCGCTGTGGCTAGCATTAAAAAATATTCTGTTGGATTAGAGATTTAGATGACCAGTGTTGCGGTGGAATTACTTGTGCTATGATGCTAGTTGAGAATTTTGTTTTAAAGAGAAGCACTCAGCTCATCCGAACAAGGGAAAAAACAAAGGGTATCGGTGAGCTCTGTTAGGTGTAATATCCTAAATTTTATTGGATATTAAATAGTGTAGAATGATAAAAATGATGATATCTAAAAATATGTCTAAAATCTCAGAAAATAAAGACACATAGAAACAAGCAAAATAAGGAAAAAAAGATAATTTTCCAGTTTAAAACTGAAAAGGAGAAAATTATAGTTTTAACCTAAAAAAATTCTTTATGAAATGGTCCTTAAGAAGTATGGATTAGTATGACTTTGCCCATAGAAATAAGATTTTGTTTCATTTTAGCCCCTGTGTGAAATAAAAGTTTGGGAAAAATTATACCTAATGACCTGAAAGTTCTTAAACTTATAAATTCTTCCCTAGTTAAGGGCATTTTTGTGAATATGAAAAATTATAGTCAAAATAAAGCTCTCAATAAGTTAAGACTAATGGAATATAGTATGAAATTTATTAAGATTAAAATAATATTTATTAGGTAATTATAGTTAATATTAATATTTTACCCAATAAAAGTCAATTCAGACTACAGGAAGAGGCAATATTGATTCTTGAAAATTAGTGGGCCTTGCTAAAATATATTTTATGTCAAGACAATGATTCTGGATCAAAAGTAATTGTTGGATAATCATGTACTAATTTAATGACAATTTTGGCGAAAATACTCAATCGGTATAGATAAATTTAATTGATAAATGATATTTTAGTCCATTAAAGTTTATAAAGCAACTTTTGGCCAAAATTTAAGGCAAGTGGCATGGAAGAGACTGCTTAGGACATAAAAGGAATTAAATCAAAAGTTTTTACAAAAAAAGAAAGACAAAATTTTAAAGAAAATATTTGTAAAAGTAATTATTTAGTTTTATTATATTATAAGTCACTTTATGCCTTCATCTTTCTCATTCACCACACTAAAAATAGTGAGAGGGGGGGGGGAAGGTGGGGAAGCCGTGACTTTGTGGGAGCAAAAATGGAGAAGAGAAAACCACATGTTTGGCCCCAAAACTTCAAGATATTATCTTACAATCATTTCCCTGTGTACTCTAGCAAGTTTGAAGCATTTTGGTGGCTATTTTTCTTTATTTTCTTGCTGAAATTTTTTAACTTAGAGAGAGAGTAGAGAGATAAAGTTATGTCATGGAAAAACCAATCTATGAAAAGTAGCGTATACATCACAAGATGTGAGATTATGACATTAGATTGCAAATTGATCAGGTAGCTATTTTTCTGCATTTTTCTAAAGTTTTCTGTCTATTTAAGGTTTGAAAAGGAAAGATAATTTCATGATTTTGATCCCAAAAATGAATTCATTGAGTCCAAAATAGGTTAAAATAAGTGCATTGTACAAATAAGGCCAAGTGGAAATCAAGTTGAAAATTTAAGGTTTTGTTGCATACTTTGTGATAATAACCCAAGAATCAGTGGTTAATGTACCTATTTTATGATGCATTAGGATCCAAAAGAGTGTTAGAAGGCCAAAGGAAGTGTTCGTGAAGTCTTGAGTTCATTGGAAAGCTTGAAGGTAGTTAACTAACCCTTTTATGTATATATATTGTTATTGTTGCCATTATACTTTCTTGATGTATTTGTTGATTGAAATGATGTTTTGTTATGGATTGGATTGATTGGTTGTGTTGTTTGTAGGGTATTTAACCCTAGAAATGTCCATATTTTAAGGGGAGATGTTGCCTAAATTTTTAGAAATTATTTGTGCACAATTGACTTTAAATGAAAGCTTAATGCATTTTTAATGAAAGTTTGCAATGTATGATGATATATGAGCATGTATGGTAGTTGCTACTGAGATTCTAAGAATCTCAACCCTTCTCAAATGTTCAAATTTTCTAGATCCAAGTTATGGCAAGACTTCCCAAGAGGCAAAAGGAAAGGAGAAGAAAGTTGTTAACTAAAATGAACTTGCCTTCGTTGGTATTTTATTTGGAATATCTTGCACAAATGATGTGTATTATTTTGGGACTGTACTTGCATGTAATTATGTCCCTTTAGGTCCAATGTAATGAAACATGTAAAGTTGAGACATGAAAATGCATGTAAATATTAATATGTATTGTGTAAAGTTAAAGGATGTAAAAGACCATTGTGATCATTACTGAAGAACATGTGTACTGTATAGACTTGTTTTTATTTAATGTTCAAATTTTTTATGGATAAAAAGTAGACATAAAGAGATTTCCATAGATACCAAGATCATTCAATTTGGAGTTGTGAGTGATTTATGGTTAATTTTCAAATTTGATAACAATTTTAGTGAACTTTAAAATTTTGTCATTGCTACAGTGAAGTTTCTATGAATTTATTGTTCAAATTGGTCAATTCTTTGCATTGTACAATATTTTTTCATCTATAGAATCTTTTGAGCTATTTTTGCATATTTTAACCACCTCAAGATGATTTTTTTATATTTAGTTATGAATTTTCAAAGTTTCATAGGGTAAAATGAAATTAACTCAAGAAATAGTACCCGAAAATAAGAAAAATTTCTTTAGGTTATTTTATGTAATCAAGTCTCTAATAATATATTAATAGACTTAAATGGAGTATAAAACACGGGAAATGGGCCTAAGGAAGAGGTGTGATGTTAGATATGCAGGCTTCACAGGAAGGGGTTAAATTGGGAAGATTAAAATTTTCTGCAAAAGTCAGAAGAGTGATGAAGGCAAAAATGACAGTAAAACAGAGTTTAAAGTACAGTAAGGTAAAAGCAGTAAAAGAGAAGGGAAGATATAGATGTTTATCCTGGTTCAGTCTCTTTATCTTGACCTACGTCCAGTTCCCAAGCAACTACTTGAGATTATCCACTATCTTACAAGAATTCAGTGGGCTTCTTGTACTTGCCTCAGTACAACTTTGATGCTCTATTCTTAGACTTAAAACCTCTCTTTTTGCACTCTAACCAAGTGCTTCCCAAATCCCTTGTGATATTCTCTCACAAAAAAATTTTTCTTCCAGATGAAGATAAGATTGATTACAAAGTATGAACTCTCTAATTTAGAGTATATATGAAAGTTGAAGTACAGAAGTATAAAGTATAAGAGTAAAAGACTTTGAGTTGAGAATTTGATAGAGTTTCAGTATATGCAATGTAAAATTCGTTACCCACAACTTCAAATAAAGTTCTATTTATAGATTTAGGTCTTAACTATACGTTAGAGATAAAATCTATCCGTTAGAGATGTTATCTAATGGTTACTTTGAAAAACTCTCCGTTCACCAACCGCATCTAATACTTCTGACACTCAAAGTTCAAATTTTGGTTGGTCAACAGAAGAATTTCACAGATACCAAAAGTTAAAGACTTTAACGTTGAACTTCAAAGTTCATCTGTTTATGAAACAAAGTTCAAATTTTCATTTTCGAAGAATATTTCTACATTGGAACATACGAATTTTCAAGTTAAAGTTCATTTGATAAGTGTGAACAGTTGTCCCATATTACTATAGTGCCTTCGAAGTTCGAATTTTGATGCCCAAAATTTATCTGTCAATGGGCAGCTCAATAAGGCACAATAGTTCATCTTTTCAAAATTTGAACTTTCAGGGTTCAAAGTTCGTCTGTCAAAGATACCACCTATCAGACTTAGTTCAAAGTTCAAATTTCTGAATACTAACATTCGTATGTCAACATATTATTATAATAGACTTGCAAGATTTGTTTCTAAAGTTTGAATTTTCAAAATCAAAATTCATCTGTCAGTGAGCTAATTTTAGATTCTTTTTAATCTTCAATTTCAGATGAGCTTTGAAATATCCTCAGACGAATTTTCAACTTTTATGAATTGTAGTTTATCAGAAATTCAAATTTTCAAAACTCAAAGTTTGTCTATTAGAGAAGACTCTCATTAAACTCGTGTCAAAGTTCAAATTTCTGCATTCAAAGTTCACCTGTCAGAGGAATCTCTTTTCTGACTAACTTATTTTTAATTTGAAATTCAAATTTTAAAAGCCAAAGTTCAAATTTTCAAAGCAATAGTTCAGCTTTAACACTTTAAAGTTTGTCTGTTAGTGGGTATTTTTCAAGTATTCCATGAATTAAAATGGAATCAGATTTCTAAAAACATTCTTTTTCCAATTCAAAGTCTTTTACTCAACTTAAACACAATAATAAATCCTATATATAATCTTGTGCAGATTTTACTTGGATTTCTCCATTTGGGATCTTCCATGCACCTTTGATATCTTCTTTTCAAACTCTAGAAAGTTGGTTTGGAATCATGAAAACACTTGATTCAACATTCTCTCCCTTTTTGATGATGACAAACATCTTGCAAACCGCATTAGTACTTGGGTTTGCTTTAACAAGCTCCCCCTCACCATATACATTATAATTCAGTAGATAAGATATCATGCATAGCAGATCAACCAAAGACAAAAGGACCGATCATGGCAATCATAAAATTTAGAATAGAGTTCAAAACAAAGAATTATATCATTCATAAAACAATACAACAAGAAGGACCAAGCAATCCTAAGTTCTAATCACTTCTTCTTGGACTAGGACTTCTTGCTGTAGGTCTTGCTAGAAGGCTTTGCTAAAGTCTTTCCAATTTGCTCGGACTTCTCCCCCTTTTGGCATCATTAGGAAGGTGAACAAAGTCAGCAGGAGGAAGGATTTGAGAGATTGGAATTGCCTGAAGAGGCACAGAAACAAATGGCAGATCTGGATTAAGCCTTGGCAAAGACTCAGACGCTTCAGAATTAGAGTCCTTATCATCATCAGAGAGTTCAAGAAGTTCTTGCACTTCTTGTCTAGTGACAGCCAATTGAACTCTTCGTGCCTCCAAGAGACCAAAAGTGGATATAGGTAAGGAAGCAGGAGGATGAAACATTTCTTCAAGCCTTAATCTTTGAGCTTGTAAGAGAGCATTATGAGCAATAGCCTCTAGATCAACATAAGGCACAATGCCTCTCTCTTCATGCAGTGCAGCTTGCATGAATAGTGAAGTGGTGATGGCTGCCACCAGTTTCTCAACTTGCTTAGATTCCTAGGATGAGAGAATTGAATCCTACGCAACTTTAGGAATGGATTCATGGGAGCTTGGTTCCAGAGGTGCCTCTTCCTCCATGTCATAGTCCAAGGGAGGACTAGGACTTGCCTCATAACTGGAGGCCTATGGTGTTGTCGATGTGCCAGAAGCTCTAGTATCATATACTGCATCATTGGGTTCAGGGGAGGCTAGCATGAAAGGACTTGGAGGCACAGGTGTTGGAGACATGACAGGCTCAGAAAATCCTGGGTGAGGTTAAGCTGATGTAGAGGGAATGGCAGTCTTTATGTCTTCATATGTATTAGCAATCACTTTCATATTCTTTGCCAATTGATGCATTTGGTCTTGTAGATAAGCAAACTTGGCATTTTGCTCATCTCTGATGCTAAGCATGAGTACAAACAGACTATCATACAACTCAGTGATCTTTGTTGGTTTTGCTCTAGTAGATGGAGTTGATGGTACTTAAGCTTGAGGGGGTTGAGATGAAGATGGTATAGGCTGAGAAGTCTGAGGTATAGATTTTGCAGCAGCCTCAGATGTTCCTTCTTGCTGTTGGGAGGTTTCCTCATCAAAGAAAAGGTCTTTAGTCTTTCCAGCTCCCTTTCCAATCTATCTTCCATCTTTCTTCTCTATTCCCATCCTTTGCAGCTCTTCTTCTTTGAAGATTTCAGTAGGCTTCCCTTTTCCTTTCTCAAGATGTTGGATTCAGGCATACTGAAGTATCCTGGAGATAATTGCTGCATAGGGAAGGGTGGAATCTTTCCTCTAATCTCTTGCCTTGATCATGCCTTGGAGGATGATGTGTCCCATGTTGATGAGCTTCCCACACATAATAGCTGCCATCACATGTGCTTCAGCCCTTGTAATTAGATTGAAACTGCCTCATTTGTTGAAGATAATCCTAGATATAATATAGTGCAGGATTCTGACTTGAGCACTGAGGTTAGTAGGCTTTAGCAAGCTTAGAGGTGACCTGTTCTCTTTTCTTCTGAACAAAGTGTTCAGAATTATGTTTTCCTTGTAGTTTAAAAAATGCCCTCCTTTTTTATCAGTGGTTTCAACCTTATCTATATACTTTGAGGATGTAATGTCAATCTTCAAACCATCTTGCCTTGGAATTTCTAAGACCTCATTAAAGGTTTTATCTGTTAACTAGATGGTCCTTGACCTCAGATTTACCTCCCACTTCTTCTTCTTGCTATTAAATTTCAGAGAGGCATACCAGGTTTTTACTACCTGATCATCATATCTTTCTAGTATTTCCAACAAATTTTTGTATCTTATCATCCATAGCCCAGCATCAAAATTGTTAGAAACCAGGAATTCTTCCAAATTTATCCAGTGAAGCTTGATTACCTTTTTGCTGAAGAATTTGGAAGTGTATTCTCCAAGAATATTCTCCAGATTTGATGCCAGAGGAGGAAGAAGGTGCAGCAGTGATAGGAGTAGTAGGAATAGTAGGCTCTACTTTCTTCGAAGAAGAGAGTGCAAATTTCTTCAAGTCGGCCTTTTGAGTAGTTTTCTGCCTTTTGGAGGGAGTAACTTTGCTGGATTTACCTTTTCTTTTCTTTGTTTCATTCTCCTTTCAGGCATATTGAGATTTTACATATCTCTTTGGCCGTGACTCTTCTTTCCAAACTTCTGGATTTTTGACTCTAGCCATTCTCAGTGAGGGATGATTCCGAAAGATGCAAAGAGTGGGTTTATAAGGTATGAAAAGAAGTTTAATTAGTGAGAAATGAAGGTTCACAAATGGAGTTAATGGGAATTAAGGAGAGAATCTGAATAGACTTGAGAGAGAGACGAATAAGGTTGCGTCTGTTCAGAGGATGACCTTCAGTTTTAACATATGTAACCGCTAAATAGATGAATTTTAAGAGGTCAAAATTCGAACTTTGAGCAGTCACAAGTTAATCAACTTAGCAAGGCTTACTGACAGACGAATGTTCGATTGGAAATTTGTCTGTCAAAGACTTGGTTCCGAAAACAATACATGGACAGACAAACTTTGCTTCAACAAAGTTAGCATTTCGAAAGAATCAGGCAATAAGCAATTATGAACAACACAAGCAACATATGAACTTTACTTATGAAAATTCGTCTTTCAAAGAACCAATAAAGTGAACATGTTACAATAGATGAATTTTGATTCAAAAATTAAAATTTTAATATTTTGTAAAGAATTTTCAACATGCGTATTTTGAAAAATGGAGATTAGTACAACAGTCATGTTGAATAGAGACTATATTTGTATTTCATTTTTGGAAATTCGAATTTCTAGTGTTCAACAGACGAACTTTGAAGGATAGAAGAGTATTGTTACAGTGTACAGCCAACTGAAATTCATATGATGTCCATCCAAATTCGAATGTTAAGCATGCTAACTTTACAGAAACACAGTTTAATCAAGGAAATTCATCTAATAAACATCTAAAATGTGAATTTTAACTTTCTGAACTTATAGAACATATCCATATGCTCAGATTTCTAGCTTTCTTTTTCATCTTTTGATTGTGTCATTCAGACCAGCTCCATTATATGGTTTTGTTATCATTTGAACTTGTGAGGAGCACCTGCAACTTATATTAAACGCACTCTGATGCTAAAGTTAGGATTGATTCAATGTCAGAAACTTTAATTAAGATAAGTATAAGGACATACTTACAATTCATTGGGATTTACCATACCCAATTCTCTTCTAATTTTACAATGTCTATCCTCTGGAAGGGGCTTTGTCAAAATGTCAGCAACTTGATCCTTGATAGGGATGTATTCTAATCTGATTTCTCCTTTCAGAACATGATCCCTTATAAAGTGATGCCTAATATCAATATGATTTGTCCTTGAATGCATGACATGATTCTTTGTGATGTTAATAGCACTTTGGTTATCACATATTATTAGTATTTCTTTTATCTCAATCTCAAGATCTTCAAGCTACTGCTTCATCTAAATAACTTAGGCACAACAGCTACCAGCTGCAACATATTCAACTTCTACAGTGGATAGAGCCACACTATTTTGCTTCTTGCTGAACCATGACACGAAGGATCCTCCAAGGAACTGACATGTTCTACTTGTGCTTTTTCTGTCAGTTTTGGATCCAGCAAAGTCTGCATCAGTGTATCCAATGAGATCTTCTCCATTACCCTTTGGGTAACAAAGTCCCATTTGTGATGTTCCAATTAAATATCTGAAGATGCATTTTACAGTAGTTGCATGGATTTCTTTAGGACATGATTGAAATCCTGCACACATACAGACACTGAACATGATGTCAAGTCTACTAGCTATTAGGTATAGCAGAGATCCAATCATTCTTCTATGTTGGGTTATGTCAAAAGTTTTTCCTTCTTCATCCATATCAAGCTTAGTTGCAGAAGCCATAGGAGTTCCCATTAGCTTGGCCTTTTCCATGCCAAACTTTTTCAGCAGCTCTTTCAGATATTTTGATTGGTTAAGGAAGATATCATCAACACATTGCTTAATTTGCAATCCAATGAAGAAGTTAAGCTCACCCATCATTGACATTTCGAACTCACCCTGCATTAACTTAGAGAAGTTCTTGTAAAGAGATTCATTAGTAGCACTTGATATAATATCATCAACATAAATTTGAACAATAAGTAAATCTTTGTTTTCTTTCTTAGTGAATAAAGTAGTATCTACTTTTCCTCTACTGAATCCCTTTTCAGTTAGAAAGTTGCTTAACCTTTCATATCATGCTCTAGGGGCTTGTTTTAAACCGTAAAGAGCTTTCTTTAGTTTATAAATATGGTTTAGTTTTGTAGAGTCCTCAAAGCCTAGAGGTTGATCTGCATAAACTTCTTCTAAGATATATCCATTCAGAAAAGCACTTTTCACATCCATTTGATATAACATTATATTTTTCATGCATGCATATGCCAACAGGATTCTAATTGCTTCTAATCTTGCAACTGGAGCCAAGGTCCCCTCAAAATCAATACCTTCTTCTTGATTATATCTTTTGGTAACCAGTCTTACTTTATTTCTTATAATTATTCCTGATTCATCAAGTTTATTTCTAAAGACCCATTTAGTGCCAATGATAGGGTGATTTCTAAGTCTAGGCACTAAATCCCAGACTTGATTTCTTTCAAACTAATTTAATTCATCTTGCATGGCTAGAATCCAGTATTCATCGGTTAAGGCTTCTTCAGCACAGTTAGGTTCAATTTGAGAAATGAAAGCACATTTGATTATCTAATCCCTTAGCTGCTTCCTGGTTTTAACTTTCTCTTAAACATCCCCAATCACTTGATTAATAGGATGATTTCTTTGATATCTCTAAGCTCTGGGAAGTTCTTGAGACACATCTACATTATTTTCATCCTCAAAGTCTTTCTCCTGAATATCATCCTTTATGTTAATAGATTTAGATATTTTTGGAGGTTCAGTTTTACCTTCTTCAGAAATATCTAAGTTCTTAAAATTCAAAATAAGATCATCCTCATAAATGATATTCTTGGAAACTGTTTCATTTTCAATAAATACAACATGCACAGATTCTTCTACAGATTTAGTTTTCTTATTTAAAACTCTATACGCCTTACTCCTACTAGAATAGCCCAGAAATACTCCATCAGATTTGACGTCAAACTTACCCAGATTCTCCTTTCCATTGTTGTGGATGAAACATTTGCAACCGAACACATGCAGATATGAACGATTTGGCTTTCTTCCTTTGTACAGCTCATAAGGAGTCTTCCCCAGAATTGGTCTGATGTAGGCTCTGTTAATGATGTAACTTGCTGTGTTTACTGCATCAGCCAGAATACTTGAGAGAGTTCCTTTTCATTTAGCATTGCTCTTGTAATTTCTCCAATTGTTCTGTTCTTCCATTCCACCACTCCATTCTGTTGCGGAGTTCTTGGAGCTGAGAAAGTATGAATTTTCAAATTCTCCTCTATGGTCAAACTTGATAAACACAATAGAAATACCCTTCTCATTGTGCACTTTCTTAGCTATGGTCACAAATTCATCAAATATTTCACTTTTGGAAGAAAGAAACAAGGTCCAGGTAAATCTAGAGTAATCATCCACAATCACGAGAACATACAAATTTCCACCAATGCTTTTTACTCTAAATGAACCAATCAGATCCATATGCAATAGTTGTAGTGGTCTAGATGTGGTGACTATATTTTTAGATTTAAAAGATGATTTGATTTGTTTTCCTTTAAGGCATCCATCACATTCTTTGTCCTTTTCAAAAGAGATTTTTGGTAAGCCAGTGACTAACTCATTCTTAACCAATTTTGACAGTTGGTTCATGTTAACATGTGCTAATCTTTTATGTCACAACTAACTATCATTATCTTGACTAATCAAACAGACAGAATCTTGTATGCCACAACCAACTATCATTATCCTTACCACCCTTTTTGTCTCTAAGGGTGATGAACTTCTCCTTGTCACCAATCATGTGACTTGAGCAGGCACTGTCCATATACCATTTATTGCTCTTTCTTGCTTTAAGACAGATCTGCAAAACAAAGTTCAGAGTTTCTTTTTAGGTACCTAAATTTGCTTGGGTCCTTTTCTGGTAGTGGCATTTTCCCTAGATATAAATGTATCTTTGGGGACCCATTTTACCTTCCTATCAAGTCCATTTTTCTTCAATGCACATAAACTGGAAATATGTCCCTTCTTGTTACAAAAGTGATAGGTGGTGAAAGGGCTGCTAGATTGTGATATAGGAAGAAAATAATGCAAACAATATTTTTGTTTCACATATTTTGGTTGATCATAGGATTTAATGTGATTTAAAATATGATCTTTCTTTTTATGCCCATTAGCATGCACAAAATGCCTTATATACAGATTTTTGATTTTTCTTTTTAATCATTTCTTTTACTGCACAAGGATCATAGCCAAGTCTAGCCTTTCCTTGTGTGATTCTCTGACTTCCCATTAAAGCAAACTATTAGTTAGGCTGACTTCCCAAGAGGGGGGTGAATTGGGAAGATTAAAAATTTTCTGCACAAAGTGAAATAGGTGAACAAAGCAAGGTATAATGAAAGCAGCGTATAAGTAGAGCAAACTGAAAAAGTAATGATAGGGAGAAGAACACTCAGAAATTTATCCTAGTTCGGTCTATCCACTTGACCTACGTCCAGTCTCCAAGACACCTCTTGAGATTTTTCACTATACTGCAAGAATTCAATAGCTTCTTGCAAATGCCACAGTACACAGCTTGTGCTCTGTTTTCTAGAGCTTTCTCAATCTCTTTAAGCACTTCCACAATGTGCTTCCCAATCTCCTTGTGATATCCCCTCACAAGTAAATCTATCTTCCAGATGAAGATTAGATTGTTTACAAAGATATAACTCTCTTGAATAGAGTAAATATGAAGGTTAAAGTACAAATATTAAAGTTGAGAGGGTAAAAGCTTTTTGAGAAGAAAATTTGGCAGAATTTCAGTATATACAAGTTTGATTCGTTACCCACAACTTCAAATGATGTTGTATTTATAGATTTAGGTCTCAAATGTCCATTAGAGACAAAATCTATCCGTTGGAGAAGTTATCCAACGGTTACTTTGAAAAACTATCCGTTAACCAACCGCATTTAATGCTACTAACATACTGAATTTTGAATTTTGGTTGGTCAACAGACGAATTTTGAAGGAATCTAAGGTTAAAGCTTCCAACATTGAAATACTGAAGTTCGTCTGTTCATGAAGTGAAATTCAAATTTTGAAACTTAGAAAATGTCTCCATGTTGTGACATACGAATTTTCAAGAAGAAAGTTTTTCTGTTTAGTGTGAATAGTATTTTCAATTTTCTACAATGCCCTCAAAATTCGAATTTTGGAACCCCAAAGTTCGTCTGTCCGTAGTACATTCAAAAGACACAGTAGTTCACTTTCTTCGAAATTCAAATTTTGAAAGAGTGAAATTCGTCTGTCAGAGAGTCATCTCTTCAGACTTACTTCAACATTTGAAGTTTCAAAACTTTGTTATTCGTATGTCAACATTTCATTTTAACAGACTCACAACCTAAGCTTCTGAAATTCAAATTTTAATGTTCAAAGTTCGTCTGTCATAGAGCAATTTTGAAGCTCAAGATATTCTTGATTTCAGATGAACTTTAACATTATTACAAACAAATTTCTTTGGTTTTCACAAATTGCATTTTGTCTGAAATTCGAATTTTGAAGACTTAAAGTTCGTCTATCTTTAAGAAGCTTCTTTCAGGCTCATATGAAAATTCAAATTTTGGTAAATCAAAATTCATTTGTCAGAGAAGAATCTCTTCAGACTTATTCAATTTCAGCTCAAAATTCGAATTTCCAAAGGCAAAGTTCGAATTTCCAACATGACAGTTCAATATAAACTTTTCAAACTTCGTCTGTTGGTGGGTATTTTTCAAATAGTTCATGATTTAAACATAAAATCAACGTTTTAAAACATTTTTTCATCAAACCAAAGTCTTTTACCTATTCCTGAACATAGCTAAAGATCAAACAACAATTCTAGCATAGATTACTTAGAATTTGTTCACTTTGAAATACTTTGAGCTCCTTTGATATCTTCAATCCAAGCTCTTGGATGTTGGTTTGAAATCATCAAAACTCTTGATTCAACATTCTCCCCCTTTTTGATGATGACAAAACAACTTACAAACTGGATTAGTACTTGGGTTTGCTTTTACAAGCTCCCCCTCAACATATGCATTATATTTCAATAGATATCATATACAGCAGATCAAGTGAAGATATTCAAAGAGAATTACGCACAAAACATTGCAACAAAGAAATTTATTCATTTGATCAAATTTTGCTATACAAAAACCAATTAAAGTTCTTCAAACATTAATTTCAAAACACTAAGTACAAACATCAAACAATCATCTAAAACTTTATACAACACAATAAGAGAACTTCAAGCCTAATCTCTAAAACAAATCTTAAATCATTTCTTCTTGGGCTTGGTCTTCTTGCTGTACATCTTCCCTTTCCCAGATGGCTCAGCAGCAGACTTTCCAGTAGCAGACTTTCCAGTTTGCTTAGTCTTCTCCCCCTTTTTGGCATCATCAGGAAGGCTAACAAAATCAACCGGAGGAGGGATCTGAGTGATTGGAATAGCTCTGAGAGGCACAGGAGCAAAAGGGATTTCAGGTTCAGCTGGGGGCTCAGTGCTTGGCTCCTCGTTAGAGATTTCCAGCAGACCTGCCTAGAAAGAGCTAACTGAGCTCTCTGTTCCTCTAAAAGCCCATAAGCAGCAAGAGAGGGAGGAGCTGGTTCATCAGGACGAAACATTTCCTCAAGCCTTCTTCTTTGAACTTGCAGGAGAGCATTGTGAGCAATAGCCTCATTATCAACAATAGGCACAATGCTCCTTTCCTCATTGAGGGCAGTCTGTAGAAATGGAGAAGCAGAGATGGCTGCCACTATCTTTTCAACTTACTCAATCTCTTGAGTGGAAAGGATTAAATCCTGAGCATCTGCTTCAGTAGGCTCATGAGGGCTTATTTCCTGAAGACCCTCTTCCTCTATGTCATAGTCCAAAGGAGGACCAGGACTTGTCTCATTACTGGAGGTCTTTGGAGTGCTTACTGCGCCAACAGGTTCAGTTTCCTGGACTTCAACACCAAGAATAGAAGATGCCATCTCAAAAGGACTAGGAGGCACAGGAGTTAGAGACAGAGTGGGCTCAGGGACACCAGGCTGAGGTGGAGCTGAAGAAGCAAGGATTACACTTCTGATTTCTTCATATGCATTAGCCACCACTTTCACGTTAACAGCTAACTGATGGATCTGATCTTGCAAATGAGCAAATTTGGTATTTTGCTCATCCCGAAGGCTAATAATGAGTATAGACAAACTGTCATACAACTCAGTGATCTTGGTTGGCTTGGCCCGAGAGGAGAGAGTGGATGGAATTTGAGTAGGCTTGGAGGGAGATGGGATAGGCACAGAGGGCTGAGGAGTAGGTCTGACAGGAGCCTTAGAGGTACCCTATTACTGTAGGGAGGCACCTTCAACAAAGAATAGATCTTCAGTTCTACTTGCTCCCTTTCCAACCCATCTTCCTTCATCCTTTTCAATGCCCATTCTTTGTAGTTCTTCCTCCTTGAAAATCTCTATGGGCTTGCCCTTTCCCTTCTCAAGATGCTGAATTCTAGCATACTGTAGAATTCTGGAGATGATAGCAGCATAAGGGAGTGTGGAGTCCTTCCTCTGATCTCTAGCCTTGATCATGCTTTGGTGTATGATATGTCCCATGTTGATCAGTTTTCCACGCATGATTGCAGCCATGACATGTGCCTCTGCTCTGGTTATCATATTGAAGCTGCCTCCTTTGTTGAATATGATCCTGGATACTATGTAGTGCAGGATCCTCACTTGAACACTTAGGTCTGTGGGCTTCAACACATTTATGGATGGCCAATTTTCCCTTCTTCTGAACAATGTCATCAGAATTGTGCTCTCCTTATAGTTTAGAAAGGGGCCACCTTCTTCATCAGCAGTATCTGCCTCATCCATGTATCCGGAGGCAGTGATGTCAATCTTAAGCCCATCTTGCCCCGGGGTTTCCAGCACCTCATTGAATGTCTCATCAGTGAGCCAAATGGTCCTTGATCCCAAGTTAACTTCCCACTTCTTCTTCTTGCTATTGTACTTCAAGGAGGCATACCATGTCTTCACTACCTCATCGTCATACCTCTCCAGTATTTCCAATAGATTCTTGTATCTCAACAACCATATCCCAGCATCAAAGTTGTTAGAGATCAAAAACTCTTCTAAGTTCACACAATGAGGTTTGATTACCTTTTTATTAGCAAACTTGGTCGAATATTCTTCTTGAATCTGAGGAGTACTCCATAATAGTAGTGTAGTCAGTTGGTATTCTCCAGATTCTGTACTGAAGGAGGAAGTAGGAGCAGCAGCATCAGCATCAGAAGGAACAGGGACCGAAGGTTCTGCATTTTTTGGTGAGGAATGACCAGCTTTCTGAGAATCTGCTTTGGGCGTAGATTTCTGGCGTTTGGAAGGAGTTCCTTTGCTAGATTCGGCCTTTCTCTTTGATTTTTCTCCTTTCTTCGAGGCATATTGGGATTTAACATTCCTCTTTGGTCGGGCCTCTACTTTCCCAGCTTTAGGATTCTTGACTCTTGCCATTTTCACGGATGAAAGGTGCAGAATGATGCAAAGAGTGGGTTTAAATGATGCGAAAGGAAGTTTAATCAGTGGGGAATGATGGTTTTTGATCAGAATTGAAGAGTATTGAATGGAGGATTAGAATAGACTCAGAGAGAATAGGAATAGGGTTGCGTCTGTTCAAATGAAAACCGTTAGTTTTAACATATGTAACTGTTTGACAGATGAATTTTGAAGAGTCAAAATTTGAACTTCGGGCAGTTACAAGTTAAACCGTTCAGTAAAGCTTACTGACAGACAAATTTTCTTCAGAAAGTTCATCTGATAGTGGCTTGGCTCATGCAACACAAGATGAACAGATGAACTTTGTCTCAACAAAGTTCAAATTTTCAAGAGAAAACACCAAGCAGCAAGCAAACCATCAAACAACAGATGAATTAACCATACAAAACTTCATCTTTCAAAGATTCAACATTGAGGAGCATGTTTCAACAAACGAATTTTAAGTTAGAAATTCAAATTTCTCAACTTTGTGAAAGTTGTCCAACATTCGTATGTTCAGAGACAAACATTAGTATAATTATCATGTTGGACAGTTATAACTTTGAAATTTTGTTCTTTAAAATTTGAATTTTGAAGGATCAACAGACAAATTTTGAGGCATCACTGAGAACTGTTTCTTCTAATAACAGGCTGAAGTTCATCTGTTGGATATGCAAAATTTGAATGTTGACCATGCTAACTTCCTCAGAAACTTAGATTTTCACAGAAATTCATCTAACACATAATCAATATACTAATTTCAACTCTAAAACTTACAGATTAAATCCAGAAATTCAGGATTTTTGCCCTTTACTTCAATCTTTGATTGTTCCTTTCCAGTGTGCTCCATTTTTCAGATTTATCAGCATTGAATCTCGTGAGGAGCACCTGCAACTTAAATTAAACACTCTCCGATGCTAAAGTCAGAATTAATTCAATGTTGTGAGATTTAAAAAAAAACAGAATTGCACAAAAAATAACTTACAGTTCATTGGTATTTACCATATCCAATTCTCTTCTGATTCTACAATATCTGTCTTCTGATAGAGGCTTTGTGAGGATGTCAGCAACTTGATTTTCTGTGGGGATGTATTCCAACCTAATTTCTCCTTTCAGAACGTGATCCCTTATGAAGTGGTGCCTAACTTCAATATGTTTTGTCCTTGAATGCATGACAGGATTCTTTGTGATATTGATAGCACTTTGGTTGTCACACATTATTGGTATTTCTTTCAACCCAACCTCAAGATCTTCCAGTTACTGTTTCATCCAGATGATTTAGAAACAACAGCTTCCAGCTGCAACATACTCAGCCTCTGCTGTGGATAGGGCCACACTGTTTTGCTTTTTGCTAAACCATGAGACCAAGGATCCTCCAAGAAACTGACAAGTTCCACTTGTGCTTTTTCTATCAGTTTTGGATCCTGCAAAGTCAGCATCAGTGTATCCTTTGAGATCTTCTCCATTGCCCTTTGGATACCAAAGACCCATCTGTGATGTTCCAATAAGATATCTAAAGATTCTTTTCACAGCAGTTGCATGGGTTTCTTTGGGACATGATTGGAACCTTGCACACATACAGACACTAAACATAATGTCAGGTTTGCTGGCTATTAAGTACAGCAGGGATCCAATCATTCTTCTGTACTGAGTAATGTCAAACACTTTCCCTTTCTCATCCATGTCCAGTTTGGTTGCAGTAGCCATAGGTGTCCCCATTGGCTTGGCATTTTCCATTCCAAACTTCTTCAGCAATTCCTTCAGATACTTGGATTGATTGAGGAAGATACCATCATTGCATTGTCTGATTTGCAATCCAAGGAAGAAGTTGAGTTCACCCATCATAGACATTTCGAATTCCCCCTGCATTAACTTAGAAAAATTCTTGCAAAGAGATTCATTAGTAGCACCAAATATAATATCATCAACATAGATTTGAACAATCAGTAAATCTTTGTTTTCTTTCTTAGTGAACAAAGTTGTATCTACTTTTCCTCTGTTAAACCCCTTGTCAGTTAGAAAACTACTCAATCTATCATACCATGCTCTAGGGGCTTGTTTTAAATTGTAAAGAGCTTTCTTCAGTTTATATACATGGTTTGGTTTTGTAGAGTCCTCAAAACCTGGAGGTTGATCTACATAGACCTCTTCCATGATATATCCATTTAGAAAGGCACTTTTTACATCCATTTGATATAGCAAAATATTTTTCATGCATGCATAAGCTAATAGAATTCTAATTGCTTCTAATCTAGCTACTGGAGCAAAAGTCTCTTCAAAATCAATACCCTCTTCTTGATTGTATCCTTTAGCAACTAGTCTAGCTTTGTTTCTGATGATTGATCATGATTCATCAAGTTTATTTCTAAAAACCCATTTGGTATCTATGACAGGATGATTTTTGGGTCTAGGCACTAGATCCCAGACTTGATTTCTTTCAAATTGATTTAATTCATCCTGCATAGCTAGAATCCAGTACTCATCAGTTAAGGCTTCCTCAGTACATTTAGGTTCAATTTGTGATATGAAAGCATAGTTAATCATTTAATCCCTTAACTGTTTTCTGGTTCTAACTTTCTCTTGAACATTCCCTATTACTTGATCAATAGGATGATTCCTTTGATATCTCCAAGCTTTAGGGAGTTCTTGAGATGTTTGTTCATTATTTTCTTCTTCAAAATCTCTCTCCTGAATATCTTCTTCTATGTTAATAGATTCAGATATTTTTGGAGACTCAATTTTACCTTCATCAGAAATATCTAACTTTTTAAAGTTTGAAACAAGATCATCTTTATCAGAAACATGTTTAGAAGCAGTTTCATTCTCAATAAATACTATATGCACAGATTCCTCTACTGAATTAGACCTTTTATTAAAGACTTTAAATGCCTTACTTCTACTAGAATAGCCCAGAAATATACCTTCATCGGATTTGGGATCAAACTTACCCAGATTTTCTTTCCCATTGTTGTGGATGAAGCATTTGCAGCCAAACACATGGAGATGTGACAGATTTGGCTTTCTTCCTTTGTATAGCTCGTATGGAGTCTTTCCAAGGATTGGTCTGATGTAGGCTCTATTTATGATGTAGCTTGCTGTATTTGCTACATCAGCCCAAAACACTTGAGATAGCTCCTTTTCATTCAGCATAGCTCTAGCCATCTCCCCAATGGTTCTGTTCTTCCTTTCTACTACTCCATTCTGTTGAGGAGTTCTTGGAGCTGAGAAGTTATGATCAATTCCATTCTCATTGCAATACTCTAAAAAGTAAGATTTCTCAAATTCTCCTCCATGATCTGACCTGATAGGCACAATGGAAATACCTTTTTCATTTTGGACTTTCTTAGCTAGGGTTATAAATGCATCAAAGGTATCACTTTTAGAGGAAAAAAATAATGTCCATGTAAATCTAAAATAATCATCTACAATGACAAGCACATATAGATTACCACCAAGACTTTTCACCCTAGATGGTCCAATTAAGCCCATATGCAGTAGTTCTAGTGGTCTAGTTGTGGTGACTATGTTTTTAGGTTTAAAGGAAGATTTAGTTTGCTTTCCTCTTAAGCATGCATCACATTCTTTGTCCTTTTCAAAAGAGATTTTAGGTAGACCAGTGACCTGCTCATTTTTAACCAGTTTAGAAAGTTGATTCATATTAACATGAGCTAATCTTTTATGCCATAGCCAACTATCATTGTTCTGACTAATTAAGCAAACAGAAGCTAAGGGAGGAAGTTCATCAAGATCAATAGTATAGCAGTTACCATCCCTTTGAGCTTTGAGGATTACTTTGTGATCGCTTTTTCTGATAACCAGGAAAAACTGAGTCAAACAGCACCCAATTTCCTTTGTCACATGTTTGGCTCACACTCAGCAGATTGTGGTTGAGGCCTATCACAAACAACACCTCTTCAATGGATGTTTCAGGATTTTTGCCCACAATGCCAATGCCGACTATTTTGCCATATTGATCACCTCCAAAGGTCACCTTCCCTCATTTCTTGTCTCTAAGGGTGATGAACTTCCCTTTGTCACCAGTCATGTGACTTGAGTAGACACTGTCCATATACCATTTGTTGCTCCTTTTAGCTTTGAGACAGACCTGCAAAACAAAGTTCAAGTTTTCTTCTTAGGTACCCAAATCTGCTTGGGTCCTTTTCTGTCAGTGATGGTTTCCCTAGATACAAATGTACCTTTGGGAACCCATTTAGCTTTCCTGTCAAGTCCATTTTTCTTTATAGCACAAGAACTAGAAATATGTCCCTTTTTGTTACAGAAATGACAGGTAGTAAAGGTACTGCTGGATTAAGAAGCAGGAAGAAAACAATGCATATAGTACTTTTGTTTTGCATGCCTTGGTTGATTATATGTTTCAATGTAAGGTGACATATTATTTTTCTTTCTATTATTCTCAACATGCACAAAATATCTCATATATGCATTCTGGTTTTTCTTCCTAATCTTTTCCTTGACAGCACATAGATCATAGCCAAGACCAGCTTTTCCTTGTGATATTCTTTGGCTCCCCATCAAAGCAAACAACATATCTTTACCTCGAGTAAGCCTAGACATGCTTTTCACTAAATATTCATTAGTTTCCTTTAGTTCAATGCATGATTCACAGCAAACAGATTCAGTTGAAGGTAAATAAGTAATTTAGAAATGTTACTTTGAGATACCAGTTTATTAATCTTTTTCTTTGCTAGTTTTAGTTCTTTAGCAACTTTAATAAACTCATCATGAAGCTCATGAAATGCATCTAGTAATTCAGAATAGGAAGGTTCAGATTCATATACCTCTTCTTCCTGATCACTGCTGCATGAGGGTTCAGCTTCCTCAGAAGTAAGCGCCATCAGACAAATGTTGGCAATCTCATCTTCATCCTCTTCTTCCTCATCTGAGGTGTTGCCCCATATTAATGAGATGTAGGCTTTCTTTTTCTTCCCTTTGTCTGCAGCTTTCTTGTCCTTTTCTTGCTTCTTGAGAAATTGAGGACAATCCCATTTGATGTGTCCTTGCTTCTTGCACTCATAGCAAGTCACAGGTTCTTTTGCTTCTTTCTTGGTCTCTCCAGCTGCTCCCTTCTTGAAGATTCTCTTGTTTCTCTTCTTGCTGTAGAATCTTCCGAATTTTCTAACCACCATAGCCAGAGTTTCTTCATCCAGATCGTCTCCTTCGTCAGATTCTTCTTTCTTTTCTTCAGCAGTTTTAAGGGTAAGGCCTTTCTTCTTTCTGTCCTATCTAGCTTCCTTAAGAGCTTTCATCTTTCCTTCATACTCCTCAAGGCTGCCGAAAAGAGCTGTGACAGAGGCCATTGATTCTCCTCTAGCTTCCTCTATTGCTGTCACCTTGGGCTGCCATTCCAGAGGGAGAGCTCTGAGTATCTTTCTTACTTTTTCAGATTGAGTGTACTCCTTTCCCAGGCTCTTCAGTTAATTCACAATGAGAGTGAATCTCTTTTGCAGCTCTTTTACAGTTTCTCCTTCAGTCATTCTGAAGCTTTCATACTCTCCAATGCATGTGTTTAGTCTGTTCTCCCTGACCCCAATTGTTCCTTCATGTGCAATCTGCAGAGTGTCCCACATTCCTTTAGCAGTGGAGCATTGTGAGACTCTGTAAAATTCGTCTTGGTTCAAGGCACTGACAAAACAATGCTTTGCCTTGAAATTTAGCAAGACTTTCCTTCTGTCTTCTTCATTCCACTTTGCTTCTGGCTTCTCTTTGTATTTTCCATCATCTGTTAGGGCCATTGGGATGAAATCTCCTTTCTCAATGACTGACCAGATATCAAGATCAATTGATTGAAGATAGATTTGCATCCTCATCTTCCAGTACCCATAGTGTTCTCCATTGAAGCCAGGTGGTCTATTTGTGTTGTTCCCTTCTGGTAGTATACTTTCATCAAAGCCAGCCATTTTAATTCCTGGACCGTGAGATCCTTTGATTCGGAATCCGGGCTCTGATACCACTTGTTAGTTAGGCTGACTTCCCAAGAGGGGGGTGAATTGGGAAGATTAAAAATTTTCTGCACAAAGTGAAATAGGTGAAGAAAGCAAGGTATAATGAAAGCAGTGTATAAACAAAGCAAACTGAAAAAGTAATGATAGGGAGAAGAACACTCAGACATTTATCTTGGTTCGGTCTATCCACTTGACTTACATCCAGTTCCCAAGACACCTCTTGAGATTTTTCACTATACTGCAAGAATTCAATTGGCTTCTTGCAAATGCCACAGTACACAGCTTGTGCTCTGTTTTCCAGAGCTTTCTCAATCTCTCTAAGCACTTCCACAACGTGCTTCCCAATCCCCTTGTGATATCTCCTCACAAGTAAATCTATCTTCCAGATGAAGATTAGATTGTTTACAAAGATATAACTCTCTTGAATAGAGTAAATATGAAGGTTAAAGTACAGATATTGAAGTTGAGAGGGTAAAAGCTTTTTGAGAAGAAAATTTGGCAGAATTTCAGTATATACAAGTTTGATTCGTTACCCACAACTTCAAATGATATTGTATTTATAGATTTAAGTCTCAAATGTCCGTTAGAGACAAAATCTATCCGTTGGAGAAGTTATCCAACGGTTACTCTGAAAAACTATCCGTTAACCAACTGCATTTAATGCTACTGACATACTAAAATTTGAATTTTGGTTGGTCAACAGATGAATTTCGAAGGAACCAAAGGTTAAAGCTTCCAACGTTGAAATACTGAAGTTCGTTTTCCATGAAAGGAAATTGGAATTTCGAAACTTAGAAAATGTCTCCATGTTGTGACATACGAATTTTCAAGAAGAAAATTTTTCTGTTAAGTGTGAACAGTGTTTCCAATTTTCTACAGTGCCCTCGAAATTCAAATTTTGGAACCCCAAAGTTCATCTGTCCGTAGTACATTCAAAAGACACAGTAGTTCACTTTCTTCGAAATTTGAATTTTGAAAGAGTGAAGTTCGTCTGTCAAAGAGTCCTCTCTTTAGACTTACTTCAACATTCAAAGTTTCAAAACTTTGTTATTCGTATGTCAACATTTCATTTTAATAGACTCACAGCCTAAGCTTCTGAAATTCGAAATTTAATGTTCAAAGTTCATCTCTCAGAGAGCAATTTTGAAGCTCAAGATATTCTTGATTTTAGATGAACTTTAACATTATTATAGACGAATTTCTTGGGTTTTCACAAATTGCATTTTGTCTGAAATTCAAATTTTGAAGACTTAAAGTTCGTCTGTCTTTAAGAAGCTTCTTTCAGGCTCATATGAAAATTCGAATTTTGGTAAATCAAAATTTGTCTGTTAGAGAAGAATCTCTTCAGACTTATTCAGTTTCAGCTCGAAATTAGAATTTCCAAAGGTAAAGTTCGAATTTCCAACATGACAGTTCAATATAAACTTTTCAAACTTCGTCTGTTGGTGGGTATTTTTCAAATAGTTCATGATTTAAACATAAAATCAACGTTTTAAAACATCTTTTCATCAAATCAAAGTCTTTTACCCATTCCTGAACATAGCTAAAGATCAAACAACAATTCTAGCATAGATTACTCAGAATTTGTTCACTTTGAAATACTTTGAGCTCCTTTGATATCTTCAATCCAAGCTCTTGGATGTTGGTTTGGAATCATCAAAACTCTTGATTCACCACAAACAACAAATCTTTACCCTTAGTAAGTCAAGCCATTCCTTTCAGTAGATAGTCATTATTTTGCTTTAATTCAATACACGATGTACAACAAGCAGATTCAGATTTATGTAGAGATGTAATGTCAAAACTACTACACTGAGATTCTAGCTTATTAATCCTTTTCTTAGCCTGTCTTAGTTCTTTAGCTGTCTTAATAAATTCATCATGTAGTTCATGAAATGCATCAAGTAATTCAGAATAGGAAGGTTTAGATTCATATACTTCATCCTCATGATCACTAACGGATAGATTTTGAGTTTCTTCAGATGCAAGTGCCATCAAGTAGATATTGGCAATTTCAGCTTCATCATCTTCTTCTTCATATGAGCTGTTGCCCCAGATTGATGAGATATATGCCCTTTTTTTTTTGCTCTTGTCAACAACTTTCTTTTCCTTCTCTTGCTTCTTTAAGAATTGTGGATAATCCCATTTGACGTGCCCTTACTTTTTGCATTCATAGCAGGTGACAGGTTCTTTTCCTTCTTTCTTGTTGTCTGCTGCTGCACCTTTCTTAAAGAATCTTTTGTTTCTTTTCTTGTTGTAAAATCTTCCGAATTTTCTGACTATCATAGCTATAGTTTCTTCATCTAATTCATCTTCGTCATCAGATTCTTCTTCTTTCTCTTCAGTAGCTTTCAAAGCAAGACCTTTCTTTTTCCTGTCATGTCATACTTCCTTGAGAGCCTTTATCTTTCCCTCATATTTTTCAAGGCTACCGAAGAGGGCTGTGACTGAGGCCATTGATTCTCCTCTAACTTCCTCTATTACTGTTACTTTGGGTTGCCATTCCAGAGGAAGAGCTCTAAGGATTTTTCTCACCTTCTCTGACTGGGTGTACTCCTTGCCAAGACTCTTTAATTGATTCACAATAAGGGTGAATCTCTTTTGTAGCTCTTTAATGCTCTCTCCTTCCACCATTCTGAAGCTTTCATATTCACCAATGCAAGAGTTTAATTTGTTTTCTCTTACTCCACTGGTTCCTTCATGAGCAATTTCTAAAGTGTCCCACATACCCTTAGATGTGGAACATTGTGACACCCTATAGAATTCGTCTTAGTTTAATGCACTGACCAGACAGTGTTTTGCTTTAAAGTTCAGCAAGACTCTTCTCCTATCTTCCTCATTCCACTCATCCTCTAGCTTCTCCTTGTATTTTCCATTATCCTGCAGTTTCATTGGGACAAAGTCTCCCTTCTAGATGACAAACTTGATGTCTAGATCAATAGACTGGAGATAGATCTGCATTCTCATCTTCCAGTATCCATAGTGTTCTCCATTAAAGTCAGGTGGTTTGTTTGTGTTGTTTCCCTCAGGCAATATACTTTCTTCAAAACCAGCCATTCAATTTCCCAGACTATTACATCCTTTGTTTGGGAATCTGGACTCTGATACCACTTGTTAGATATGCTGGCTTCCCAAGAGGGAAGTGAATTAGGAAGATTAAAATTTTTTGCAAAAGTCAGAAAAGTGATAGAGGTAAAAATAATAGTAAAATAGAGTATAAAGGTACAATAAGGTAAAAGCAGTAAAAGAGAAGGGAAGACACAGATATTTATTCTGGTTCATTCTCTTCATCTTGACCTACATCCAGTCCGCAAGCAACTACTTGAGATTATCCACTATCTTGCAAGTATTCAGTGGGTTTCTTGCAATTGCCTCGGTATAGCTTTGATGCTCTATTCTTAGAGCTTACAACCTCTCTTTTTCCACTCTTGCCAAGTGCTTCCCAAACCCCTTGTGATATTCTCTCACAAGAAAATCTTTCTTCCAGAAAAAGATAAGATTGATTACAAAGTATGAACTCTCTAATTTAGAGTGTATATGAAAGTTGAAGTGCAGAAGTATGAAGTATGAGAGTAAAAAACTTTGAGTTGAGAATTTGATAGAGTTTCAATATATACAATGTAAAATTCATTACCCACAACTTCAAATAAAGTTCTATTTATAGATTTAGGTCTTAACTATACGTTAGAGACAAAATCTATCCGTTAGAGACGTTACCTAATGGGTACTCTGAAAAACTATCCATTCACCAACTGCATTTAATACTTCTGACACTCAAAGTTCGAATTGTGGTTAGTTAACAAACGAATTTCACAGATATCAAAAGTTAAAGACTTTAACGTTAAACTTCAAAGTTCATCTATTTATGAAACAAAGTTCAAATTTTCATATTTGAAGAATATTTCTATGTTGGAACATACAAATTTTCAAGTTAAAGTTCATCTGATAAGTGTGAATAGTTATCCTATATTGCTACAGTGTCTTAGAAGTTTGAATTTTTGTGCCCAAAATTTTTCTGTCAGTTGGCAGCTTAATAAGGCACAATAGTTCATCTTTTTGAAATTTGAACTTTCAGGGTTCAAAGTTCATCTATCAGTGAGACCTCCTATCAGACTTAATTCAAAGTTCAAATTTCTGAATACCAACATTCGTATGTCAGTAAATTATTATAACGGACTTGCAAGCTTTGTTTCTAAAGTTTGAATTTTTAAAATCAAAGTTCGTCTATCAATGAGCTAATTTTAGATTCTTTTTAATCTTCAATTTCAGATAAGCTTTGAAATATCCTCAGATGAATTTTCAATTTTTATGAATTGTAGTTTATTAGAAATTTGAATTTTCAAAACTCAAAGTTCGTTTATTAGAAAAGGCTCTTATCAGACTCATGTCAAAGTTCAAATTTATGCATTCAAAGTTCATTTGTCTAAGGAATCTCTTTTCTGACTAACTTATTTTCAATTCGAAATTTGAATTTTAAAAGCCAAAGTTTGAATTTTCAAAGCAATAGTTCAGCTTTAACACTTTAAAGTTTGTCTGTTAGTGGGTATTTTTCAAGTATTCCATGAATTAACATGGAATCAGATTTCTAAAAACATTCTTTTGCCAATTTAAAGTCTTTTACTCAACTTAAACACAGTAATAAATTCTATATCTAATCTTGTGCTAATTTTACTTGGATTTCTCCGTTTGGGATCTTCCATGCACATTTCATATCTTCTTTTCAAGCTCTAGAAGGTTGGTTTGGAATCATCAAAATATTTGATTCAACATGTGACACTAGGGTTCATGGTTTTAAGTAGGGATTCAATGTGTTTTGGCTTTAAGAAGCTCAAATAATTAAGGTATGTTGTTTTCTCATCTTCCTCTTCTCATCCTTCTTGATTTGGAGCATGATATCCGTGGGTTTTCTTTGAGTTTTGGTTTTTGTTGAGATTTATCGATTAAATTGTGTTTGGGTGCCTCAATGAGGTGTTGTTTTCTGTTTTCAAACCTTAGGTAAAGAATTTTGCGTGTTATGAGGTGATCTCTACAAACCCTAGCCTCTACCATATAGGGGGTTTTGCAATGTGCAAATTTGTTTAGTTGTGTTGGTTTGTAGAGAGCTATGTTGTGGTTAATGGATGACAGGTATGGTATTAGTATGGTGATTTTGTTGAGTATAATAAGCTTGGAACCCTAAGTCAAGGCTTATTGGGAGCTATGACAACAATTGATGTGTGTGTAACTTGATTGCATAGGATAAAGGCTTATTTAATTGAAGTATCCATATTCTGAGAAGTTGTTCTAAAGCGGTTAATTCACCAATAAGTGGCTAACTTGTTGTATGACAGAAATTGGCCTTGTAGATACTAAGTGGCCTTGGGTAGTTTTGACGAATTTTTTGGGCTTTAATTGATGTTAGGATACCGTTTGTTTGTTGTGGATTGCATTTCCTCATGCGTGTTTATAGTTGGTTATCTAGCGGCCTACCATGATGTCGTGTGAGTGTGGATAACTTGAGGTAACTGGGGAGCAACTTTTATATACTATATATGTTGTGAACTTTTCATATCAGGATATACACTATTACAATATGTCTAGTAAGATTTCTTCTACCCTCTTTCCATTTGAAAATCATGACAAGAAAATGAAAATGGTTAGTTATGTATCTATATGTGTATGTATATATATATGAAAGTATGTATGACAGAACTTGGCCTATAATTATCGTGCACCATTTTTCTTATTTTGTATAATGATACTATGTTAGTATGATAATAACATTGATGAGAATGATGATGATAATAATGATAATAAATGGGAATGATTAATGCATAAGCATACATGTGTATGCCTATGAGCATATGATTTGTAGCTTGATATATGATTTATTTTACATCCCCATGTTAGGTTTCATGTGATAATATTATGCTAGCATGATGATGACAATGATGATGATTTATGTATATAATAAGATTATATGTTAGCATGCATTGGGTATTGTCACTACTCATATATTGTTGAAGCATGATATTGTTGAGTGACGGTGCCCCAATACCACATCATATACCAATCTACTCAATAACACACAAAGCTTTGTGCTCAGGTGGTAAGACTTGTGATATCCCTGTCATTAAATAATCATCCTTTGGCCTAGAGACTTAGGTAGTAGTGGATTAGGGATGCATATTTTCTAAATAGTCACCAATTCGGGTAGTTTAGGGGAAGGAGAACTATAGTTCAATCATTAGTAGAGTGCCCTTTGGCTGAGTCATGACTAATGGGAGCTGAGCTTAGTGGTTATCTCAAAATCAACCTTCACCAGTTATTGGAAGGGGTCCACTTGTTGAGATTACCTTGTGATAGTAATTAGCTCATGATTCTAGCAGTGATCGTTAGGATTTTCATTGCATTTCATGTGCATTGCATCTTTGCATGGTATATAATGTATATGTAAGCTTGTATTTGAAATCTACTTTTGCAATTGTAATCTTATGTTTTCAAAGTTTCCCCTTGGTTAGTGGGACATTTGTCTCACCTCCCTTTGATTTGCCCTTTTCAAGAGAGGTTTCTAGTTCTAGTAAAGAAGAAATTGAGGGAGATTAGTTCTCCTTGGGTGATACATTGGATATATGAGTACCTTTGATTGGTATGAGTTTATTTGAGAACACAGTTACATGTTTGTACAATATTGTTGCAAATATAAGATAATGAATTGATACCATGTGTAATGTTACATTCAGAATTCCCTGAGTTGCCTTAGGTTCTTGCTTATGATGTATGCCTTCTGCCACTTCTGCCCTTAAGGCTGGTTAAGGCTATGGTGTATATAGATGTGTATGTTAAGTCAATATATGGTTATATGCATAGATTTAATGGCCATCTTGATGTCTTTGTGATGTTTTATGATGTGGTTGTTGTTTATGTGAAGAGAACCATTTGTCATCATATTAAGTTTGGGTCTAGGTAAATGGTTGGCCTACATGTGTTTTAATGACTTTGCTAGAGTAGTGTATGAGGTTGGTCTTGTCATTTGGTGGGTTTGGAGTGTAACAACCTAATGAAAAACAATCCCGAAAACCATTACACACAACCAAAAACTGACAAAATAGGATAAAACTAGGCAAAATAGAGCTGGAGTCACGCCTCAACAATATCATCACGGCTTAGTGAAGGCAGAAAGGTATGGCACCATGGCCTTACCCTTGGTGCCACGACACCCATGACAAATATCATATCAGCAAAATGATGATTTTTTGGGTGAACTTCCCACGTACACAACTTTGTGGTCCGACCTCTAATTGAGTTGGTTCTAACTCTTACAGGTTACTCTCATCCCAATCTATCCATAAACACTAATTTCACCTCAATCCATGTTTGAATGGAGCTTTTGGACACCTGTGACCAATTTGGTCACTTTCTGGTGACAACTCACAACTTACACTCTCTAATTGCCAACAAAGGCAAATTAGCATCTCATGACCATTCACATATGTCCTAAATGACACAATCAACTTGTCTAAGGAAGTTCCATCTCAGAAAAACCACTCCTCCGAGTTTTGATCCCCTTGAACCACAAATCAACACAATGGACTAGATGCCCAATTCATATATATAAGGCCCAATAATAGCATGGGGCTTACAAATAGAACACACTAGGCCCATACAAAACATTAATACAAGCATCATCACAACATGAGCCATACTGGGGTCCACAATCACATCACATGCACATAACCCACAAACTTAGCATAAGCCACATCTAAGCTTACCATTCATTATCATCTACACAATAACATCATACCACATACTAGCAACACTTCCCAAGATAAACCCTATAGGCAAAATACACTACTATACTACTTGGCACAATATATCACATAAACTAAATGACATACAATTACCAGTACACTTGGATATTCCTGTGTGAAGGAGAGTTAAGACTTCTTAATCCTATCTAGGCTAGTACTAGAATCACCTATTGAAATGTTAACCACCGAGGGTGTAAGGCAGAGTCTCAATAACTAGGAAAACACATAACATATAACATATACCCACCAATCTATACATATATGCATATGGTACAATGCAATGCAGAATGTCATGGTATGTATGTCTCCCATATACATGACTAGAACTACAGACTAATGTCATCACAAGACATTTCCAATAAGAGATTCTCTTCTAACAACTGGTGAAGACTAACTCTAGGACATCACCAAGCTCACCTCATACTAGTATAACCCAGCCAAAGGTCATACTAATGCTTGGATCATGGCTCTCCTTCCCCTGAATCACCTAATTTAGTGGTAATTTAGGGAATGTGCAATCCTCTGTCATCTGACTCTCCTAGCCATAGAAGAGGATTTAGTGGCAGGGATGTATCATCATATCATTATCATGTCTCTTCTCATCATCATCACCCAGTCCAGCATATCTCACTATGCTCAATCTGGTGATGATGTTCAATGCCATGGCACAAGTCTATGTTACTATGCAATTATCATTATTATCATTCTAATCATCATCAATGTCATGCTAACATACTATTGTGTGAGAATGCTCAAGAATTGTACACGTATCTATATATATTCTCATCACATATAAGTACCAAGGATCAAAATACACATACCTTAACTAGCTGAGTACATACCATGATGTAAAAAGGGCCACGCATACACACATAAACAATATCGTGGTATGAAAAGAAATATGCATATATATAACTATATAGCCAATAATTAACACACATACATGTACACCCAGTTACCTTGAATTGCCAACACAACTCACACAGAGGATTTGGCAAGCCTCTTAAGAACCAAATCATGAACCAACTCCTCCAATCAATTGATTATATACTATAAGATCATAATATCCTCATTTAACACAACACACAATATCAATTCATAACTCATAATTCAACCATCCAAACTTGACCCAATGTTCCAATAGCATAATTACATATCAATGTGCCCCATACAATCATTCAAATCATGACCTAACACATACAAGTTAGATTTCAAGCTAAAGCTTAGAATTCCAAGTTAGGGTTTCAGGTAATTCATGTATAATCCCTTCTAAACTCATACTCAAACCTCAAGGACACCCACCAATACTTCAACAACACTAACACAAGCATTTTAATCAGTAGAATTATTCATAAACTTGAAACCAAGCATACTCCCATGGGTTCATACCAGAAATGCATAGAAAAGAGAGGAGAGGGAGTGAAATCCATTTACCAACCAAGATTGAAACTCCTAGAGTCCAAAAATTTCTCCCCAAGACTAGATCTTCCAAACCCTAGAAGAACTTATCTTCTTTTTCCTCCATTTCTCCCATTTGTTTGATTGAAATGGCTTTTAATTTATAGAAATTTGGTGTCTGGCACCTTGGCTCACCATGGTGCGAGACCTTACTGCCCAAAAATATTAATCATTCTCTGTCTTGCTCACTGCAGTGCCCCTGACTCAGGCCGCAATATAGGGGCTTCTGTTCTAATTCTTCCCAATTTCTCTCATTCATGCTTCCTCCGGTCCTAGTTCCTCTAGCACTGCACAAGTCAACAAGTGCACTTCCTATTAGCTTGAGGCTAGGTCAAGGAGAATATGTTGAGGGTTGTTCCATGAAGAAAATAGGTATGTAACTCATTAAAGGGATTTAGGATTCAAGGGGGTCAAATCTTAAAGAGAAAGGTCCCTTGAGGTATAACCTCCTTGGTTAGTGTCTTAGTGTTACTTGTGACTTATGGGAATAGATTTGGAGCCCAAAATTTTAGTGGATTAGAGTTGAGTAGTGTTAGTGCCAAGGTTTGGCATAAAAATGACCATTTCAGTCTTAGGTAAACAGAATCTCCATACAGAGGAATTTTAAGAAATGGTTTGTGCCCATAGTTAAAGGATGTATATTGTGACTTGTAGGCTTTAGAATCACATGAATTGATGGCCAATGTTGGGAGTTGTGTGCATTAGAAGTTTGGTTAGAATATCAGCAAATAGCCGATATTGCATCAGCTCTCGATGCCACAACATAAGGTCCTAGGCTGCGGTGCTACATGTACCTACCACTTTTCCCTTCTTTCCAAAAGTTGCTCCTCACTGTGGCACCCTAAGCGTCTGACGTGCTGAGATCTTTGGCCCCATCCTTGTGTTGCTTCATGTTGATGTCTTTAAGGTTTAAGGTTTTTTGCCAGTCAAATTCTTTAGGATGTTATATTCAATCCATCATCGTTGAGAAGTTACTCTAAGATAGCCTAAGAATCATCTCAATTAATCAACATATTTGAGTACTAATTGATCAATTTGTGTCAGAAGCATTTAATACAGTAGTTAAATGACTAGCTCTTCTTAGTAAAGATAATTTTATTGCATCTAATGGCTATTCAATTACCTTCATCTATAAATAGAGCTTCATTTAGGTTGAGAAGAGGAGAAATTGTTATGAAATTACTAACTATTAACATAAAATGCTCAACTAACCATTGTGCTTCATTTATTTACCTTTTCAAGTGAGGAATATTATCAATCTTTCTACACACTTCTATTATAGAAGAGTCAAAATTTATGGGAATTTTAAGTAGGTATTTGAAAACTCCTATAAGGAGAGTGATTTGCTAGTTGAGTCAGGAAGATTATATTGTGTAATGACCTAATTATTAATTTCAAGAAGGACATTATTGTATTATACAAGGCCGGAGGGACCAGGACCAAAGGAATGAGCCAAATTGGTCAAAAGAAGAATACAGAGGTAGAGAGCAGTGGCACTACTGTGAGATGCAAGGGTGACACAATGAGAGATGATGAAGTTGGGCTTAGGTCAGGTCAATGAGCACTGATGCCATAGTGAGCTCAATTGGCACCATGACAACAATTGCAAATTTGGTTTAAATCTGAACGCTTGTGGCTCGACAAAATAGAAAGAAACAGAGTGAGAATAGCCAACTCTACTTGGGTTTGGTTTTGGGAAATGGAAGGACATGATTTTCTGGGATCAAAAGGCTTAATCTTTCAAGATATGGTGATTTGTAACTCTTACCCTTCTCTTGCTTCAAGATTTTTTATGGCTTTTAATGGTGGTAGGGTTTCATTTGGGTTGTTTTTCTACCAATTAAATTGTGTTTAAATGTCTCATAGATGTGCTGTTGTGTTGAATCAAGAAGTTTTGATGATTCCAAATCAACTCCCAAGAGCTTGGAATAAAATATATCAAAGGTACACAAAGAGTTCAAGTGAAGAAATCTTGGAGAAATCTGTGCAAAGTTTATTATAGGATGTTTAGTTTTGTTTCATTTTGAGTACAAGGCTTTTATTTGGTGGAAAGAAGTTTTAAAACCTTGATTTTATGTTAAATCATGAAATATTTGAAAAACACCCACCAACAGACAAAGTTTGAAAGGTTTATATTGAACTGTCATGTTGGAAATTCAAACTTTGGCTTTGGAAATTCAAATTTTGAGTTAAAACTGAATAAGTCTGAAGAGATGCTTCTCCTACAGACGAATTTTGATTTTCCAAAATTCAAATTTTCATAAGTATCTAAAAGAAGCTTTAAACAACAGACGAACTTTGGGTTTTGAAAATTTGAATTTCAGACAAAATGCAACTTATGAGAACTAAAGAAATTCGTCTGAAACAATGTCAAAGTTCATCTGAAATCAAGATTATATTGAGTTTCAAAATTGCTCACTGACAGACGAACTTTGAACATGAAAATTCGAATTTCAGAAGCTAAGGTTGTGAGTTTGTTATAATGATATGTTGATATACGGATGACAGCGTTTATAAATTCGAATGTTATGAACTTCACTCTTTAAAAATTTGAATTTTGAAGTAAATGAACTATTGTGCTGTTTGAGCCTGCTGCGGACAGATGAATTTTAGGGTTCCAAAATTCGTATGTCACTACTTAGAAACATTTTCAAAATATCAAAATTTGAATTTCACTTCATGACAGATGAACTTTTGTCTTTTAACGTTGAAGCTATTAACTTTCGGTATCTATGAAATTCGTCTGTTAACCAACCGAAATTCAAATTTCAATATGTCAGAAGCATTAAATGTGGTTGGTTAACGGATAGTTTTTCAGAGTAACCATTGGATAACTTCTCTAACGGATAGATTTTGTCTCTAACGGATATTTGAGACCTAAATCTATAAATATAATAACATTTGAAGTTGTGGGTAACGATTTTGACTGTGTATATACTGAAACTGTGCCAAATCATTTACTCAAAGCTTCATACTCTCACACTTCAATAGTCTGTACTTCAACTTTCATATTTACTCTGATTAAAAGAGTTTAATCTTTGTAAACAATCTAATCTTCATCTGGAAGATAGATTTTCTTGTGAGAGGATATCACAAGGGATTAGGAAGCACTTAGTGAAAATGCATAAAGGGATTGAGAGAAGCTCTAAAAAACAGAGCACAAACGTTGTACTATGGCATTTGCAAGAAGCCCACTGAATTCTTGCAGAATAGTGGAAAATCTCAAGTGGTGACTTGGGGACTGGACGTAGGTCAAGTGGAGAGACCGAACCAAGATAAATTTCTAAGTCTTCTTCTCTTTTCTGTTATTTTCACTGTTATTTATTTATACTCTATTTTACCATCACATATTGCATTCTTCACCTCTTTGATAGTTTGCAGAAAATTTTTAATCTTTCCAATTCATCCCCCTCTTGGGAAGCCAGACTAACTAACAAGTGGTATCAGAGCCCGAATTCCCAATCAAAGGATTTCACAGTCCGGGAATTATAATGGCTGGCTTTGGAGAAAGTATTTTACCAGAAGGCAACAACACAAATAGACCACCTGGCTTCAGTGGAGAACACTATGGGTATTGGAAGATGAGAATGTAAATTTATCTCCAGTCAATTGATCTGGATATCTGGTCAGTCATTCAGAAGGGAGATTTTGTGTCAATGGCTTTGGAAGATGATGGAAAATACAGAGAAAAGCCAGAAGCTTAATGGAATGAGGAAGACAGAAGAAGAGTTTTGCTGAATTTTAAAGCAAAACATTGTCTGGTTAGTGCTTTAAATCAAGACAAATTCTACAAAGTCTCCCAATGCTCCACTGCTAAGGAAATGTGGGATACCCTGCAAATTGCTCATGAAGGAACTGCTGGAGTCAGGGAAAATAAACTAAATACATGCATAGGAGAATATGAAAGCTTCAGAATGGCAGAAGGAGAGAGTGTTAAAGAGCTACAGAAAAGATTCACCCTCATTGTGAATCAACTAAAGAGCCTGGGAGAGGAGTACACTCTAACAGAGAAAGTCTGAAAGATCCTCAGAGCTCTCCATCTGGAATGGCAACCCAAAGTAACAGCAATGGAGGAAGTCAGAGGAGAATCAATGGCCTTTGTCACAGCTCTCTTTGGCAGCCTTGAGGAGTATGAAGGAAAACTCAAAGCTCTCAAGGAAGCTGGACAAGACAGAAAGAAGAAAGGCCTTGCTCTCAAAAGTACTGAAGAAAAGGAGGAAGGATCTAATGATGGAGAGGAGCTAGATGAAGAAACTCTAGCAATGATGGTTAGAAAATTCAGAAGATTCTACAGCAAGAAGAGAAATAAGAAAATCTTCAAGAAAGGAGCTGCTGGAGATAGCAAGAGGGAACCAAAAGAGCCTGTGACTTGCTATGAATGCAAAAAGCAAGGACATATCAAATGGGGTTGTCCACAGTTCCTGAAGAGTCAAGAGAAAGAAAAGAAAGCTGCAGACAAAGGCAAGAAGAAGAGAGCTTATATCTCATCAATATGGGGCAACAGCTCAGATGAAGAAGAAGATGATGATGATGAAATTGCCAATATCTATCTCATGGCACTTGCATCTGAAGAAGCTGAAATCCCATGCAGCAGTAATCAAGAAGATGAGGTATATGAATCTGAACCTTCCTATTCTGAATTACTGGATGCATTTCATGAGCTGCATGATGAGTTTGTTAAGGTTGCTAAAGAACTGAAGCAAGCTAAGAAAAAGATTAACAAACTAGAATCTCAACACATTATTTTTGAAACTGTTTCTCTACCTATTGCTGAATCTGTGTGCTGTAAAACATGTATTGAACCAAAGCAAACCAATGAATATCTAGTAAAAAGCATGTCTAGGCTTACTAGAGGTAAAGATATGTTGTTTGCTTTAATGGGAAGTTAAAGAATATCACAAGGAAAAGCTGGACTTGGCTATGACCCGTGTGCTATCAAAGAAAATATTAGAAAGAAAAATCAGAATGTACACATGAGACATTTTGTGCATGCTGATAGTAAGAAAGATCATATGTCACATCAGATTGAATCATATAATCAACCAAGGCATGCAAAACAAAAATATTTTTTGAATTGTTTTCTTCCTGCCTCTTAATCTAGCAGTCCCTTTACCACCTGTCACTTCTGTAACAAAAAGGGGCATATTTCTAGCTTTTGTGCTTTAAAGAAAAGTGGACTTGACAGAACTGTTAAATGAGTTCCCAAAGGTACATTGATATCTAGGGAAAAGACTACTAACGGAAAAGGACCCAAGCAGATTTGGGTACCTAAGAAGAAAACTTGAACCTTGTTTTGCAGGTCTGTCTCAAAGCTAGAAAGAACAATAAATGGTATATGGGCAGTGCCTGCTCAAGTCACATAACTGGTGATAAGGAGAAGTTCATCACCCTTAGAGACAAGAAAGGAGGAAATGTGACCTTTGGAGGTGATCAATATGGCAGAATTGTTGGGATTGGCATTGTGGGCAAGAATCCTGAAACACCCATCGAAGAGGTGCTGTTTGTGATAGGCCTCAACCACAATCTGCTGAGTGTGAGCCAAATATGTGACAAAGGAAATTGGGTACTGTTTGACTCAAAATTCTACCTAGTCATCAGAAAAGGTGATCACAAAGTAATTCTCAAAGCTCAAAGGGATGGTAACTGCTATACTATTAATCTTGATGAACTTCCTCCCTTAGATTTTGTTTGCTTAATTAGTCAGGATAATGATAGTTGGCTATGGCATAGAAGATTAGCTCATGTTAACATGAATCAGCTTCCAAAACTGGTTAAAAATGAGTTAGTCACTGGCCTGCCAAAAATTGCTTTTGAAAAAGACAAAGAATATGATGCATGCCTAAGAGGAAAACAAACTAAATCTTCCTTTAAACTCAAAAACGTAGTCACCACAACTAGACCACTAGAACTACTGCATATGGATTTAATTGGTCCATCTAGGGTAAAAAAGCATTGGTGGAAATTTGTATGTGCTTGTCATTGTAGATGATTATTCTAGATTTACATAGACATTGTTTCTTTCCTCTAAAAGTGATACCTTTGATGCATTTGTAACCTTAGCCAAGAAAGTGCAAAATAAGAAAGGTATTTCCATTATGTCTATCAGGTCAAATCATGGAGGAGAATTTGAGAACTCATATTTTCTAGAGTACTGCAATGAGCATGGAATTGACCAGAACTTCTCAGCCCCAAGAACTCCACAATAGAATGGAATAGTAGAAAGGAAGAACAGAATTATTGGAGAGATGGCTAGAGCTATGCTGAATGAAAAGGAACTTTCTCAAGTATTTTGGGCTGATGCAGTGAATACAGCTAGCTACATCATAAATAGAGCCTACATCAGACCAATCCTTGGGAAAACTCCTTATGAGTTGTATAAGGGAAGAAAGCCAAATCTGTCACATCTCCATGTGTTCGGCTGCAAATGCTTCAGTCACAATAATGGAAAGGAGAATCTGGGTAAGTTTGAAGCCAAATCTGATGAAGGTATATTTCTGGGCTATTCTAGTATGAGTAAAGCATATAGAGTTTTCAATAAAAAGTCTAATTTTGTAGAAGAATCTGTGCATGTAGTATTTATTGAACATGAAACTGCTTCTAAACATGCTACTGATGAGAATGATCTTGTTTCAAACTTTAAAAAGTTAGATATTTCTGATGAAGGTAAAATTGAGTCTCCAAAAATATCTGAATCTATTAACATAGAAGAAGATATTCAGGAGAGGAATTTTGAAAATAAAAATATTGAAGAAATGTCTCAAGAACTCCCTAGACCTTGGAGATATCAAAGGAATCATCTTGTTGATCAAGTAATAAGGAATGTTCAAGAGAGAGTTAGAACCAGAAAACAGTTAAGGGAAGAAATGATTAATTGTGCTTTCATCTCGTAAATTGAACCTAAATGTACTGAGGAAGCCTTAACTGATGAGTACTGGATTCTAGCCATGCAGGATGAATTAAATCAGTTTGAAAGAAATCAAGTCTGGGATTTAGTGCCTAGACCCAAAAATCATCCTGTCATTGGTACCAAATAGGTTTTTAGAAATAAACTTGATGAATCAGGAACAATCATTAGAAATAAAGCTAGATTGGTTGCTAAAGGTTATAATCAAGAAGAAGGCATTGATTTTGAGGAAACCTTTGCTCCAGTAGCTAGATTAGAGGCAATTAGAATTCTATTAGCATATGCATGCATGAAAAACATTTTATTATATCAAATGGATGTGAAGAGTGCTTTTCTAAATGGATATATCATGGAAGAGGTTTATGTAAATCAACCTCTAGGTTTTAAGGATTCTACAGAACCAAACCATGTGTATAAACTAAAGAAAGCTCTTTACGGTTTAAAACAAGCCCCTAGAGTATGGTATGAAAGATTGAGTAATTTTCTAACTGAAAATGAGTTCAAAAGAGGAAAAGTAGATACAACTCTATTTACTAAGAAAGAGAATAAAGATTTACTTATTGTTCAAATCTATGTTGATGATATTATATTTGGTGCTACTAATGAATCTCTTTGCAAGAATTTTTCTAAGTTAATGCAGGGGGAGATCGAAATGTCCATGATGGGTGAACTCAACTTCTTCCTTGGATTGCAAATCAGACAGTGTGATGATGGTATCTTCCTCAACCAATCCAAGTATTTGAAGGAATTGCTAAAGAAGTTTGGAATGGAAAATGCCAAACCAATGGGGACACCTATGGCTACTGCAACCAAGCTGGATATGGATGAAAAAGGGAAAATGTTTGACATAACTCAGTACAGAAGAATGATTGAATCCCTACTGTACCTAATAGCCAGCAGACCTGACATTATGTTTAGTGTCTGTATGTGTGCAAGATTCCAATCATGTCCCAAGGAGACCCATACAACTGCTATGAAACGTATCTTCAGATATCTAATTGGAACTTCATAGATGGGTCTTTGGTATCCTATGGGCAATGGAGAAGATCTCAAAGGGTACACTAATACTGACTTTGCAGGATCCAAAACTGACAGAAAAAGCACAAGTGGAACATGTCAGTTTCTTAGAGGATCCTTGGTTTCATGGTTTAGCAAGAAGCAAAACAGTGTGGCCTTATCTATAGCAGAGGCTGAGTATGTTGTAGCTGGAAGCTGTTGTGCCTAAATCATCTGGATGAAATAGCAGCTTGAAGATCTTGAGGTTGAGATGAAGGAAATACCAATCATGTGTGACAATCAAAGTGCCATTAATATCACAAAGAATCATGTCATGCATTCAAGGACAAAACATATTGAAGTAAGGCACCACTTCATAAGGGATCATGTGTTCAAAGGAGAAATCAGACTAGAGTACATCCCAACTGAAGATCAAGTAGCTGATATATTAACAAAGCCTCTATCAGAAGATAGACATTGCAAAATAAGAAGAGAATTGGGCATGGTAAATCCCAATAAACTGTAAGTAAATCCATGTGTAATTCTGTTTTTAGATTTTCCAACATTGAATTAGTTCTAACTTCAGCATCAGAGTGTGTTTAATTTAAGTTGCAGGTGCTCCTCATGAGATTCAATGCTGATAAATCTGAAAAATGAAGCTTACCAAAATGGAACAATCAAAAAGTAAAGAAAATGGCAAAAATTCTGAGTTTCTGGATCCATTCTGTAAGTTTTTAAAGCTGAAATTCATATATTGATTGTGTGTTAGACGAATTTCCTTGAAAAATTAAGTTTTTGAGGAAGTCAGTATGGTCAACATTCGAATTTGGATGCCCAACAGACAAACTTTAGCCTGTTATAAGTTGGAACAGTTCTCGGTGAAGCCTCAAAATTCGTCTGTTGGCCCTTCAAAATTCAAATTTTCAAAAAAAAATTTTCAAAGTTTTGTTTGTCCAAAATGTGATTATATTGATGTTTATCTCTTAACATACGAATGTTAGAAAATTTTTACAAAGTGTAGAAATTCGAATTTCTAATTTGAAAATTCATCTGTTGAAACATGCTCCTCAATGTTGAATCCTTGAAAGATGAAGTTTTATGCTTAATTCGTCTGTTGTTTGGTGATTTGATTGCTGTTTGATGTTAACAAAGTTCGTCTGTTCATCTTGTGTTGCTTGAACCAAGCCACTGTCAGACGAACTTTTTATAGAAAATTCGTCTGTCAGTAAGCTTTGCTAAACAGTTTAACTCTTAACTGCTCGAAGTTTGAATTTTGACCCTTCAAAATCCGTCTGTCAGACGGTTACTTGCATTAAAACTGACGGTTTTCATTTGAACAGACGCAACCCTACTATCTTCCTCTATGGGTTTGTTCAAATCCTCTCTTCAATGCTCTTAAATTCTGACCGAAAATCTTCATCTCCCACCATTTAAACTGATTTTTGCACCCTATAAACTCAATCTCAACTTCATTCTGAATCATTCATCCACAAAAATGGCAAGAGTAAAGAATCCTGAAGCTGGCAAAGGAGAGTCTCGCCCAAAGAGATCGGTCAAATCTCAATATGCTTGAAAGGAAGGAGAAAAACCGAAGAGAAAGGCCGAATCCAGCAAAGGAACTCCTTCCAAACGCCAGAAAACTACACCAAAGGGAGAATCAAAGAAATCTGGACCCTCTTCCTTGAAGAAAGCAGAACCTTCGGTCCCTGTTCCTGCTGCTGCTGAAACTGTTGCTTCCACTTCCTCCTCAAGTACTGAATCAGGAGAATATGAACTCACTACACTGCCATTATGGAGCACTCCACAGATTCAAGAAGAATACTCCACCAAGTTTGCCAATAAAAAGGTAATCAAGCCTCATTGTGTGAACTTGGAAGATTTCTTGGTCTCTAATAGTTTTGATGCTGGTATATGGATGTTGAGATACAAGAATCTGTTGGAAATATTAGAGAGATATGATGATGAAGTAGTAAAGACATGGTATGCCTCCTTGAAGTACAACAACAACAAGAAGAAATGGGAGGTCAATCTGAGATCGAGGACCATCTGGCTTACAGATGAGACTCTCAATGAAGTGCTGGAAATCCCAAGGCAAGATGGTCTCAAGATTGACATCACTACCTCTGGATACATGGATGAGGCAGAAACTGTTGATGAAGAAGGTGGCCCCTTTCTAAACTACAAGGAAAGCACAATTCTGAGCAGATTGTTCAGAAGAAAGGAAAACTGGCCATCCACAAACTTGTTGAAGCCCACAGGCCTCAGTGCTCAAGTGAGGATCCTACACTACATAGTGTCTAGGATCATATTCAATAAAGGAGGCAGCTTCAATCTCATAACAAGGGCAGAGGCATATGTCATGGCAGCAATCATGCGTGGAAAACTGATCAACATGGGACATATCATACTTCAACACATGATCAAGGTAAGGGATCAGAGGAAGGACTCCACACTCCCCTATGCAGCTATCATTTCCAGAATTCTGCAGTATGCTAGAATTCAGCATCTTGAGAAGGGGAAAGGGAAACCCACTGAGATCTTCAAAGAGGAAGAACTTCAGAGAATGGGAATTGAAAGAAGTAAACGAAGATGGATTAGGAAGGGAGTAGAAAAATCTGAAGATCTTTTCTTTGTTGAAGGTGCCTCCCAACAGCAATAGGGTACTTCAGAGGCTCCTGCAAGAGCTACTCTTCAGCCCACTCTGCCTATCCCATCTCCATCCAAGCATACTCAAATTTCATCCACTCCCTTCTCTCGTGCAAAGCCAACCAAGATCACTGAGTTGTATGACAGCCTGTCTACACTCATTCTTAGCATCAGGGATGAGCAAAATGCCAAATTTGCTGATCTGCAAGATTAGATTCATCAGTTGGCAAAGAACATGAAAGTGGTTGTTGATGCCTATGAAGAAATTCAAAATGCAATTCCTGCCACATCAGCTCCACCTCAGCTAGGGTTCTCTGTGTCTGTTCAGTCTCCAACCCCTAAGCCTCCAAGCCCCTTCGAGATAGCCTCTTCTGAGCATGATGATGTAGATGGTGCTGAGCCCACTAGTGCAATGAGGACACCTAGTCTTGGTCCACCCTTGGACTATGGCTTGGAAGAAGAAAGACCTCAGGAAATATGCCCTCATGAGCCCATACCGGAAGATGCTCAGGATTCAATTCTTTCCACTCATGAATCTGAGCAAGTTGAAAGACTAGTGGCAGCCATTTCCACTTCTTCAATGCAGGAGGGTAACCAGCAATGAAGAGAGAAGCATTGTGCCTGTTGCTGATTATGAAGCTATTGCTCACAATGCTCTCTTGCAAGCTCAGAGAAGAAGGCTTGAGGAAATATTTCGTTCTGATGAACTAGCTCCTTCTTCTCTCACTGCTTATGGACTTTCAGAGGAACAGAGAGGTCAATTGGCTCTTTCCAGGCAGGAAATGCAAGAGTTGCTTGAGGTCTCTGATGATGATGAAGAACCAAGTCCTGAGCCTTCTAAGCCTCCTACACCAGTTCAACCAGAAATCTCATTTGCTCCTGTGCCTCTCAGAGCTATTCCAGTCTCTCAGATCCCTCCTTCGGTTGATTTTGTTGGGCTTCCTGATGATACCAAAAAGGGGGAGAAGAGTAAGCAAACTGGAAAGCCTGCTGCTGAGCCATCTGGGAAATCTTACAGCAATAAGACCAAGGCAAAGAAGAAGTGATTGAAGAATTGATTAGAATTAAGGCTCAAGTCTTCGTGTAATGTTGTACTATGTTTCTGTTGTTTGTTTTGATTGTTTATATTTTGTATTTGTTTTGTGCATTTAGAAGAACTTTGCTTAATTTTGTCTTTGTAAAGCAACATTTGATTAAATGAAAGAATTTCTTAGTTGCAATGATTTGCTCTTTGAATCTCTTCACATGGTTTACTATATATGATATCTTTTGATATATAATGCATATATTGAGGAGGAGCTTGTCAAAGCAAGCCCAAGTACTAATCCAGTTTGTAAGTTGTTTTGTCATCATCCAAAAGGGGGAGAATGTTGAATCAAGAAGTTTTGATGATTCCAAATCAACTCTCACAAGCTACGAATAAAGATATCAAAGGTGCCCAAAAGACTCAAGTGAAGAAATTCTAGAGAAATCTGTGCAAGAATTGTTGTAGGATGATTAGTTATGTTTAAATATGGGTAAAAGACTTTGATTTGGTGAAAAAATGTTTTAAAACCTTGATTTTATGTTAAATCATGAAATATTTGAAAAACACCCACCAACAGACGAAGTTTGAAAGGTTTATATTGAACTGTCATGTTGGAAATTCGAACTTTGACTTTGGAAATTCAAATTTTGAGTTAAAATTGAATAAGTTTGAAGAGATGCTTCTATGACAAATGAATTTTGATTTTCTAAAATTGAAATTTTCATAAGTATCTGAAAGAAGCTTTTAGCAACAGACGAACTTTGGGTTTTGAAAATTAGAATTTCAGACAAAATGCAACTTATGAAAACTAAAGAAATCCATCTGAAATAATGTCAAAGTTCATATGAAATCAAGATTCTATTGAGTTTCAAAATTGCTCACTGACAGACGAACTTTGAACATAAAAATTCAAATTTCAGAAGCTAAGGTTGTGAGTCTGTTACAATGATATGTTGACATACGAATGACAGTGTTTATAAATTCGAATGTTAAAGTAAGTCTAAAAAGAGGTCTCTCTAATAGACGAACTTCACTCTTTGAAAATTCGAATTTCGAAGTAAATGAACTACTGTGCTTTTTGAGCCTGCTGCGGACAGACAAATTTTGGGGTTCCAAAATTTAAATTTTGAAGGCACTGTAGCAAATTGAAAACACTGTTCACACTTAACAGAAAAACTTTCCACTTGAAAATTCGTATGTCACTACTTAGAAACATTTTCAAAATATCAAAATTTGAATTTTACTTCATGACAGACAAACTTCGGTCTTTCAACGTTGAAGCTGTTAACCATTGGTATCTGCAAAATTCGTCTGTTGACCAACCGAAATTCAAATTTCAGTATGTCAGAAGCATTAAATGCGGTTGGTTAACGGATAGTTTTTCAGAGTAACCGTTGGATAACTTCTCCAACGGATAGATTTTGTCTCTAACGGATATTTGAGACCTAAATCTATAAATATAACAATATTTGAAGTTGTGGGTAATGATTTTAACTTTGTATATACTGAAACTCTGCCAAATTATTTACTCAAAGCTTCATACTCTCACACTTCAATAGTCTGTACTTTAACTTTCATATTTACTCTGATTAAGAGAGTTTAATCTTTGTAAACAATCTAATCTTCATCTGGAAGATAGATTTTCTTGTGAGGGGATATCACAAGGGATTAGAAAGCACTTAGTGAAAGTGCAGAAAGGGATTGAGAGAAGCTCTAGAAAACAGAGCATAAACGTTGTATTGTGGTATTTACAAGAAGCCCACTGAATTCTTGCAGAATAGTGGAAAATCTCAAGGGGTGACTTGGGGACTGGACGTAGGTCAAGTGGAGAGACCGAACCAGGATAAATTTTTGAGTCTTCTTATCTTTTCTGCTACTTTCACTGTTATTTATTTATACTTTGTTTTACCATCATATATTGCATTCTTCACCTCTTTGATATTTTGTAGAAAATTTTTAATCTTCCTAATTCACCCCTCTCTTAGGAAGCCAGTCTAACTAACAATTTCAAACGAAAAGAAAAGAAAGAAATGGAGGGAGTGACAGAGAAAACCCAATTGAAATGGATGAAATGGGGTTGAATGAGTGTGATTTGGTATGTATGTTGCTTGAGTATGAGTTTTGAAAGGATTATGCATGATTTGAGCTTTAACCCTAGGTTGTTTTTAGTTAGAGCTCTTGGAAATCCAAATTGTATAGGATTGATTGATGTTTCAATGGTTCCTCAGAGCTTAATGATGTATGAGTATGAGGTTGGAACCTTGGGTTAGGCCTAAATGGTTGAATTGTGGTTTTTGATCAAGTGGTATATTATGTTAATTGAGGTATTATATTATTGTAGTCGATTGACTAGCTAATTGGAAGCACATAGTTCATGATTGGGGTGCTCTAGAGGCTTGCTTAAGCCCTTATGTGCATGGTGTTGATAATCTAAGGTAACTGGGTGTTTGTTTATATTGTATTGATTATATTGTATGATAGTACGTATATTTGTATAGATATGCATGTTTCTTTTATATCACGATATTAATGTATTTATGTGTACTGTTTTCTATATATCGTGGTATGCACACAGCTAGATGATGATTATGATGATAATATTAACATGACATGACATGATGCATACATGACATTGTGATATGATGATGATGATGATGATGATATGATGATACATGAGCATCACCACATAGCATTGTGAGATTGCGATATATGGTGGATTAGGTTGTGATGACGATATGATATATGTTAGGAAGGATAAGGATGGTATATATATGTTAGGGAGGATAAGAATGGGATCCTTGCGGCTAAATTGCCTCCTATGGCTATGAGGGGAAATGCGCGCAGTAGATTACACCTTCCCTAAATTACTACCAATTCGTGGTAGGAAAGGGGAAGGAGAGCCACGGTTCGAACATTAGTGTTACCTTTGGCCAAGTACACTAATGGGAGGTGAGCTTGGTGATGTCCCGAAATTAGTCTTCATCGCCTGTTAGAAGGGAATTACCTATATGAAATGTCCTGTTATGACGATAGCACGTGGTTCTAGCTGTGTGCAATGGAGACATACATTCCATTCATTTCATATTGTATTCATGAGTTGTATAAGATATATATATATGTGTGTGTGTGTGTGTATGTGGTTATCCCCGGTTATTGAGACATTGTCTCACACCCCTCTCCCATGAACTAACATTTCAGGTGAAGACTCTGGTGCTCGTTCTGAAAGGATCAAGGAGTTAGCAATCTTTTCATCCTTAGGAATTCCAAGCATATTTAGTGGTTATAATTTAGTTTATGTAATTTTGTGCCAAGTAGGTTAATGTAGTTGGTTGCCTGGATGAGAGTCCTGGGAGTACTATCTGTATGTTATAAAATGATAGTGATGCTGATGGATGTTATGCAAGATATGTATAGAGATGTATGTGATGTAATGATGTGTGATGTTGATAGTAGACCTCGGTATGGGTCTATAACGTATGAGTAGGTATTTGTATCATAGAATGGTTGACTGCAAGCCCAAAGGTGGTTTTGGGCCATATATGCAAGTTATAGGCATATAGCCCATTATGTGGTTTTAGGGTTCAAGGGGGTCAATTCTAGAAGGAAAGGTTTCTTCAGGGTAAAACCTCCTTGAACATGTTGGTTTAGCCAAATATGACTTGGGTGAAGGGTCTCTGGGTGACCATTTGCCTTTTGTGGCAATTGGAGGTGATAGGTTGTGAGTTTTGGTCAAAAAGTGGTCAAAATGGTGTTGGTTGTCCAAAATCTACAAATGGAGTTGGATTCAAGTGAAATGGGTGTCTATAGTTAGATTGGGATGAGAGTGACCTGTATGAGTTAGAATCAGGTCAATCAGAGATCGAAGCAAGAAGTTATGCATGTCGGAAGTTGACCCGGCAAATTAGCAATTTGCTGATATGAATTCTGGTGCTGGAGTGGCGGATCCACTGTATCAGGCAGCGACCTCATCATGTCTTGGTGCCCAACAGGTGTTTTTCCGCTACTTTGATATTTTGGAAAGTTGTTTTGAGATATCTGGGTTATGCTCAGTTAGTTTTTGAAGATTTGGGTCAAGTCTGGAGGTATTTGAGAGTAGGGTGTTACATTGTGGAGAAATCCAAAGAAAAGGCAAGAAGAATGAAGAAGTTTATGAAGCTTGCATCGTTTAGAAAGTCATGACACTCTAATCTTTATCAATTTGTATAAAGTAATATGTGCCTTTTTAAGGCTATGCTTTGCTGCCATTATGTTTATGTAAGTTTATGGCAATGTATGGTTATGGCATGAATAAGTTTGAGCAAAGTATGTGGTGCATATGAATGTTTTTGTCATGATATGATGAAAATTGGTTATTCTAAACATTTCCTAGTTATGCACTTATTGTTTATTCAAAATTGAATACAGCCTATAAGTGTTATATAGTTCTGAAAACTAGACAGTGAGGGCTTTCCAACAAGCTAAAGAACACTTAAATTGGGCATGTATACAATTTATAATCTATTTTTAAATTTGAGAGTCAAAATTGGATAGTGAAGTGAAAGCTACAAATTTTACACAAGTATCACTTACTTTGAAAGGTAATATAAAATTGTACTAAGATCTGAAAATTTAGTGGTTTACATGTGTATAAAGATCTATGTTTTAAGTTCAATATGACACTGGTTTGAGTTCAATTGGAACTGTACAATGAGAGATATACATGTTTTCCTATGACTATTCCAGTAAGAGTGAGTTTCTGACCCTTAGTGATTAAGTTGGAATCATGCCCTACACAAGTTAAATAAATCTATAAGAAAAGTATGGCTGAAAGTATTCATATATATATCTTTTCAATGGCATATAGAATTCATGATTTGACTTAGTATAGAGTTAGATATGAATTTTTTAAATTTATGGCCAAAATCTTGAAAAAGAGAAAAATGACCATTTGAATAGTAGAAGTTTAAGTATTAAATTGTATCAATTGGTGCATTCAAATACAAGTTTCATATTCTTTTCTTGTATAGAATATTTATAACTTCATTTAGAGACTTGAATCACATTAATACCATTTTTCTAGAATTAGTTATAATTTTTCAAATTTCAACCAAAAAAATGGATAATAGATGAACATTAAATTTTGAAAAATTTTATTTTCAAATTTAATCCCTTTAATGATTTAAGCTTCTAAAATGGCTTAGTTGGACATTAGAAATGCTATACTACTTGGGAAAATGTATGATAAAGTAAGGTGTTACAAAGGAACAGGATTTGGTGGTAGGGATGTATATATATATAACCTCACCACTTAGATACAAGGCCTCACATGTTCCACTGGTGAATCAGTATACCACGTGGTATCATACATCATCATCACCTAAAACTACCAATGTTCCCATGTTCAACAATGTGATAATGCTGTCATGCTATCATATTCCATGCTCATATACACATAAATAATCACTATATTAGCATGCTTATCGACATACAAGCTATAACAATGGGGATGCCAATGAATTATATATACAAGTGGTATATTCTTATATACCATAATCCTACTAGTCACATCATGAACATATCATGATATGGAAAATGGATCAAGCATATCTACGAGACACAAATCATGATATGAAAGGGATAAAATATATATTCAAAAATAAAACATATTACATTATAGAATTACACCCTGTTTACCTCAAATCGCCGGTACACAAACACACACATAGGGGAAACGACAGACCATCGAAGTACCCACTGAATTTGACACTTCCAAAAGAATTCTTGGTAGGCAAGACCTCAATTTTGCTAATCCACACATTACAACATCACAAGATGCCCATATCAATATATAGCATACACATTGAAACTTAACAATCTAACAAACCCAACATAACAATAGCAAACCCATGATTCCAAAATCATACACAAGCACAAAAACACCCAAAATATCTATCCAAACCAAAATCAATATCCACAAATTCAAACTCCACGAAGAACCCTAAGATTCTAAGCTAAGGTTTGAAGCAAACACCTCATAAATACATAAAACACTTGTCCAAGCCTTAAGAAGATCAATTAACACTTCAACAACACATTTACAACCATTTTAATTGGTGAAAACATCAACCAAGTCAAACTCCATTTCATAACCACGAATTTAACCCAAAAATTATGAAGAAAAGAGAGGTGGATGGATGAGAATTCACTTACACACAAGTTTGAAGCCTCAAAAGTCAAGAAATCAAGCTCCCAAGTCAACTGGATGAAACCCTAGTAGAGCTCTTTATCTTCTCCTCAAATTTCTTTCTTTCCCATCGACTAGTTCACATTCTAATTTATCCATGTCTGTGATTGGAGCTGTGACACACAATAAGCTTGCCACGATGCAAGCCTATTTTGCCTATTAGGAATTCAAAATCTTCAATCTCGCGCTGTCGTGCCACTGTAAACCACCACGGCGTGAGACTCTTCTATTTCTTTTCTTAAGTTTTGATTCCTTTTAATCCTTCCTATAATCCTAGTCCTTCTGGTGCTACATAATATAAAAAGTATACTCCTTATCAACTTGGGTTAAGTCTAGGATAGTAATTTGAGGGTCAATACATAACTCAATATAGGGATTTAGGGTTCAAGGGGATCAAATCTTAAAGGAAAGTATTCCTTGAGGCGCAACCTCCCTGGTTATTGTCTTAGTGTCAGTTGTGACTTGTGGGAATAGTTTTGGAGTTCAAAAGCTTAGTGGATTGGAGTTTAGTGGTGATAGTACCATGGCTTGGTCCAAAAATGGTCATTTCAACTTCAGGTGTTTGAAATGTCCACGTGGAGGAATTTGGAGATGAGGATCATGCTTATAGTTAGAGGAGGTGGAGTGTGATGTGTAGGCTTCAGAATTGGGTCAATCAGAGGTCAGAGTGAAAGTTAGTCTAATTTGATAACAAAATGCTATCTATTTTAGAAGTGTTGGGTGCCACTGTGTCAAGAAGGTTAGCTACAATGCCATATCGCAATGCTAGACCAAGCTGTACTCTTGGTCTTTTTCTTACAGTAATACTATCTAGCTCCATTGGTTTTGTCAAGTCCTGATCTATTAGACTTTATCTCAGATTTCAAACAATTAGGATATTACAAATGGCCAATGATTTGGTTGGTCCAGGTGAAAGAGAGTCATAGTTCAATCATTAGTGTAATGGCTTTTGGCTAGGTCATGACTAGTGAGAGGTAAGTTTAATGGTTACCCTAGAATAAGCCTTCACTGGTTGTTGGAAGAGGGCTACTTGTTGAGGTTATCCTGTGATGGTAACTAGTTCATAGTTCTAACCATAATTGTTGAGGGTTCTATTGCATATCATGTGTATTGCATCCTACATTGTATATTTCATGTATAGACTTGTATTTGAACTCTTGTATTTATCAAAGTTGACCCATGGTTACTGAGACTTTTGTCTTACCCCCCTATGGATAACATTTTAAGGAGATAACTCTAGCTTTAGTAAGGAGGAAGTTGAGTAGGTTTTGTTCTCTTTAGTGATGCATGAAATATTTAAGTACCAATGTTTACGTGTGAATTTATTTGAAAATATATGTTATGTTATAGTAATGTGCCAAGTGTATGACATACAATTGATGCTATATGTAATGATGTATTTTAAGTTGCTTGGGCTTATCTAGAAATCTTGTTTCCTCTTGCATGTTAGTACCTCTTAGAACCCCATGTTTAATATGACCTTACAATATAGGTGAGTATGTCTGAAGTGGTTGAATTGTTATGTTGGTTTGGTTTCATAGAGGTGACAAGCCTCTTGATGTCTATTATGTTAGATTTAATATAATATAAGTTTTTATGATAACAAAGATAGAGTAATAAGGAACAAATGCATCATATTTGTCTAACATATATCTTCTTCCTAAAAGAAGTAAAATATGCATTAGCATGTGTTTAATTTTGTTTATAATTCATATATCATGTTATGTACTAATATATCCATTGTGCTCTTATATCTTATAATACAAGTTGGATATATATATAAATTGGACTAATTACTTAGTTTGTAAGTGTAATATCTTAAATGTATTATTGTCTAAGAAGGAATAGTGAATATTGGAATAAAGAAAGGAAAATCAACATCATATCAAACTCAAAGAAGAAGAAGAGAAAGGATGCTCCAAGAAAAGAAGATCAGAAGAGAGCATACCAAAAATGGGACTGACCAAGTGAAAATGAAGTTTAATTTTTGAAGACCTAGCTATTAGGTATATTTTGATTTCGCCTAAGTCTTAAGGTGATTTAATATTTGAAATTTACTTAATATTGCAATTATATGTTTAAACGAGTTAGATTAAGTACATTTGATGTTAATATGTGTTAGAATTAAGATATATCGACTAACAAACAAATTTTACTATTTGACTCATGTTTATTTTGTACAAAATTTACACTTTGCTTATTGAAATTCAAAGTTGCAAAGCTTTCATCTATGATAGATGAATTTCGGTTATGAAATTCAAATTTCAAATTAAGCATTTTTAGTGAAAGTATGCAGAATTCGCATGAATCTCAGTTGAAATTCGACTATTAGTGGAGATCAAAGTGAGTTCAAAGTCATAACCTTTGAAAGATAAACTTTGAGTTTCAAAGTGAGAACTTCGAAGTGAGAACTTTTAATGTCATGTTGAACATGCCTCTGATAGACAAATTTCAGTCTCTGAAGTTCAAATTTTAGTCTCCAAAATTCATATTTCAGTTTCTGAAATCTGAATTTTGAAGTTCATTATGAAAACTTAAAGTAATTGTTCAAACCCAACAAATGCACTTCTAATATGAAAATCCACACAAACTAACATGTGTTATCTTATACAAACTCGAAATTCGAATGTCACCTTGTAACAAATAAATTTTAAAGTTCAATGTTAAATACATAACTATGCTGACTCTGTGAAATTCCTCTATTAAGCTTCAAAATTTGGCTCTTTTGCAGAGTAATAGTTATAACATGTATCTAATGGATAGATCTTGTGTCTAACAACTAGTTAAGCCACAAATCTATAAATAGAACATTATTCTAACTTATGCAAAATGAATCTAAGTGAGTTTTGTGCCAAAATGCTGGTGTGATATATAAAACCATTCTAAGTGAGCATTCAAAGTAAAACCCACCTCATTAGAGTGAACTTCAATGTATCATTTACTCTTAAAGAGAGTTTAAATTCTATCATTATTCTTTTCTATAATTTCTGGGTAGAATCTTAGTGTCCAAAAACACTAGGGGAATTACACATCTGCAAGGGTATGGGGAGAATGGTTTGACAAGTGCCTACTAAAACTTGTGGGATATAATGAGGCTTCACAAGTGCCCATACAAATATGTGAGATATAGTGGAAAATCTCAATTGGTGGCTTGAGGACTGGACATAGGCTAAGTGGTTAGGCTAAACTAGTATAAATCTCTTTTTATTGTTCTTCATCTTCTCTCTTTAATTGCCTCACTTAATACTCTCTGTTTATCCTTGTTTTGTTGTATCTCTTGGTGAAATTGAGTTGTTCTTCAGAAAGAGCGAAAAATCTTGTATCACTCAATTCGCTCCCCTTCTTGAGTGACTAGCCAACCTAACATATTATTGTTTGTTGTTGGTTTTTGTTTGTGAACTAAAGGTCATTGCCCATTTGTAATATTGCCATGGTTAGGGCACTGAGGGATGGTTTCCCTAAGTGTATTTTGATGTAAGAGAGTAATTTATAGGTTTGGTTTTGATTTTTGGTAAGTTTGGTGAAAAATGGGTATGTCACCTACTAATGGGATTTAGGATTCAAGGGGGTCAAATCTTAAACAAGTGGTTTTGTTAAGGTGTAATCTCCTTAGACATTGTCTTTGTGTTATTTGTGACTTCTTGGGTCAAGTTTTGTGGTCAAATTGGTTATGGTTTGGTTTTGGGAGGTATTGGTGCCAATCCTTGGCCTAAAAGTTACCTGTTTAGTCTCAAGGGCCTAAAATTTACATACCAAAGAATTTTGAGCTATGGCTTATGACCGTAGTTAGAAGGGATTATATGTGACTTGCAGCCTTTGAAATTACATGAATCGAAGGTCTGTGATGGGAGTTATGTATGTCTGAAGTTTGTTAGATATGCTGGCTTCCCAAAGGGGGTGAATTAGGAAGATTAAAATTTTCTACAAAAGTGTAAGAGAGCAATGAAAGTAAAAGTAACAGTAAAATAGAGTATAAAATATATCCAAGTGAAAAACAAGATAAGGAAAGAGAAGACACAAATATTTATCCTGGTTTGGTCTCTTTCTCTTGACTTACATCCAGTTCTCAAGCTACCACTTGAGATTTTCCACTATCTTGCAAGAATTCGGTGGACACCTTGCAATGCCTCAGTATAGCTTGATGCTTTGTTCCACGAGCTTATAATCTCACTCTTTGCACTCTAACTTAGTGCTTCCCAAATCGCTTATGAAATCCCCTCACAAAAAAATCTTTCTTCGAGATGAAGATAAGATTGATTACAGCAAATAAACTCTCCAATTTAGAGTATATTTGAAAGTTGAAGTACAAGATATGAAGTGTATGAGGCATAAGACTTTGACTCAAGAATTTTGTAGAGTTTCAGTATATACAATGTAAAATCATTACCTATACTTTTAAATGAAGTTCTATTTATAGATTTATGTCTTAACTATTCATTTGAGACAAGATCTAGCCGCTAGAGACATTACCCAATGGTTACTCTGTAAAACTATTCGTTCACCAACAGTATTTAATGCGTCTGACATCTAAAGTTCAAATTTTGGGGAGTCAGTAGACAAATTTCGTAGAGACCATAAGCTAAAGACTAAAACATTGAACTTCGAAGTTCGTCTGTTCTAAAGCAAAATTCAAATTTTCATTTTTGACAAATGTTTCTATGTTGGAACATATAAATTTTCAAGTTTAAAGTACTTCAGGTAAGTGTGAACAGTTATTCCATATTGCAGCAGTGCCTCCGAAGTTCGAATTTTGGTGCCCAAAATTCGTCTGTCAGTGAACAACTCAATATGGTACAAAAGTTCTTCTTTTCAAAATTTGAATATTCAAATACTTAAGTTCGTCTGATGGAGAGATCTCTTATCAAACTTAATTCAAAGTTTGAATTTTTGAATATTGAAGTTCATCTTTCCAAAGTTCAAACATTTGAAAATCAAAGTTTGTCCGTTAGAGGATTGATTTGGAACTCTTTTCGAATTTTACTTTCAGATGAACTTTGACATATCTTTAGACGAATTTTTCATTTTTCATAGTTTGTGCTTTACCCAAAATTCAAATTTTCAAAGATAAAATTCGTCTGTCAGAGGGACATCTTTTCAGACTAACATTTTTTCAATCCGAAGTTCAAATTTCAAATATTAAAATTTGAATTTTCAAAGTAACATATCAAGTTTAACACTTCAAAATTCATCTAATAGTGGGTATTTTTCAAATACTTCATGAGTTACTGTAAAAACACATTTTTAAAACATTTGTGTGCAAGATCAAAGCCTTTTATTTATGTAAATACAATAAGAAAACCTACATATAATTTTAAACTCATTTTTCTTGGATTTTTTCACTTGAGATCTTTTGTACACCTTTGATATCTTTCCTTCAATCTCCAGCTGGTTTGGAATCATCAAAACACTTGATTCAATATTCTCCCCCTTTTTATGATGACAAAAAAACTTACAAACTATATTAGTACTTGGGTTTGCTTCTAAGAGCTCCCCCTTAATATATGCATTAAAATTTGAACATAAGTGCAACATGTACAACAAATCAAAATAAAGAATCTCATTGATTCATTCAAAGTTTCAATACACAGATATGACATTGCAAACATAGAATTCAAAGGCAAGAATATCATTCATTTTAAAAGAGATACAAAAGAAGACCAAGCAATCCTAAGATCTAATCACTTCTTCTTGGGCTTGGACTTCTTACTGTAGGTCTTGCCAGATGTTTCTGCAGCAGATTTACTGGTTTGTTCAAATGACTTCTCCCCCTTTTTGGCATCATCAGGAATTTCAACATATATAGCAGGAGGAGGTATCTGGGATACTAGAATTACTCGAAGAGGCACCGGGACAAAAGGTAGATCATGATTAATTTTAGGAAGCGGCACAGGAAGAGAGGTTACAGGCAGATCATCTTCAAGTTGATCATCCTTAGCATCTTCTTCCTGAACTTCCTTCTAAAGATTGGCAATTTTGACCCTTCGTGCCAAGGTCATGCCATATTAAGGAGATGAGAGTTGGGGAGTAAGAGGAGGGGACATCTCATCAAGCTTTTGTTTTTGAGCTTACACAATAGCATCATGTACAATAACTGCAAGATCCACATAAGGCACAATACTTTTCTCCTCATTTAAGGCAGCTTGTATGAATGATACGGTAGAGATGGCTGCCACTAGTTTCTCCACTTGCTCAAATTCTTGAATAGAAAGAATTGAATCCTGAGTGTCTTCAGCAATAGGCTCAGGGGAACCTGCTTCTTGAGGAGTTTCTTCCTCCATGCCATAGTCCAAGGGTGGACCAGGGCTTGCTTCATTGCTGGAGGCCTGTGGTATGGCTAAAGTGGTAACAACCTCAGTAGTATGTACATCATCATCTGGTTCAGGGAAGGCTAGCACAAAAGGACTTGGAGGTTCAAGAGTAGGAGACCTAACAAGCTTAGAGAATCTTAGCTGAGGTAGAGTTGATGTGGAGGGAATTGCACTCCTAATGTCTTTATAAGCCTCAGCAACCACTTTCATATTCTTTGCCAACTGATGAATCTGATCTTGTAGATGAGCAAATTTGACATTTTTCTTGTCCTTAATGCTCCGCATGAGTGCAGATAGGCTATCAATCAATTCAGTGATTTTGGTTGGCTTAGCCCAAGTGGAAAGAGTAGATAGCCCTGGTGTCTGAGTAGGCTAAGATGGAGTAGATACAGACTGAGTGAGCTGAGGTGAGGATTGTGAAGTTAGAGTAACCACAGAGATTCCTTCTTACTGTTGTTGGGAGCCATCTTCTTCAAAGAAAAGATTTTCTAACTTCCCAGCTCCCTTGCCAATCCATTTGCCATCCTTCCTTTCTATCCCCATCCTTTGTAGTTCTTCCTCTTTAAAGATTTCAATAGACTTGCCCTTTCCTTTCTCGAGGTGTTGGATCCTGGCATACTGAAGTATCTTAAAGATGATTAAGGCATATGGTAAGGTAGAATCTTGCCTTTGATCTTTTGCCTTGATCATGCGTTGGAGGATGATATGGCCCATATTGATCAGCTTACCACCCATGAGTGCTGTCATCACTATGCTTCAGCCCTTGTGATCAGATTGAAACCACCTCCTGTGTTGAATATTATCCTAGACATAATGTAGTGTAGGATTCTGACTTGGGCACTGAGGTTAGTTGGCTTCAGTAAACTCAGAGGTGGCATGTTCTCTTTTCTTCTGAACAATGTGTTCAGTACAGTGCATTCTTTGTAATTCAGAAAAAGACCTCCTTCCTCATCTATAACCTCATCTTCATTCATGTATTTTGAGGTAGAAATATCAATTTTCAATCCATCCTTCCCAAGAATGTCCAATACCTCATTGAAGGTATCATCTGTTAGCCACATGGTTCTAGACCTTAGATTTACTTCCCATTTTTCTTTCTTGCCATTGTACTTAAGGAAGGCATACTAGGGCTTAACAACCTTATCATCATATCTTTCCAATATTGCTAACAAATTCTTCAATTTAATTAACTATATCCCAACATCAAAGTTGTTAGAAATGAGAAATTCTTCCATATTTACACAGTAAGGCTTAATTACCTTTTTCTGACAAACTTGGTAGTATATTCTCCTAGAATATAGGCAATACTTCACAATGGCAATGTAGTCAACTGGTATTCTCCAAACTTAGTACTAGAGGAGGAAGAAGAAGAGGCAGGAGGAACAGGAGCAATAAGAACAGCAGGCATAGGTTTCTTCGAGGGAGTTAGAGCAGATTTCTTTGAGTCTGCCTTGGGAGATGTTTTCTACTTCTTAAAAGGAGTTCCCTTGCTGGATTTTCCCTTCCTTTTCTGAGTTTCACCCTCCTTGGAGGCGTATTGGGATTTGACAGCTCTCTTTGGCTGTGACTCTCCTTTCCCAACTTCTGGATTTTTAACTCTCACCATTCTCATAGATGAATGATACGGAAAGATGCTAAGAATGGGTTTATAAGATGTGAAAAAGAAGTTTAAACAGTAAGAAATGAAGATTCATGAATGGAGTTAATAGGAATTAAAGAGGGAATTTGAACAGACTTGAGAAAGAAATGAATAAGGTTACATCTGTTCAAAGGGAGACCTTTGGTTTTAATGAATGTAACCATTCAACAGACGAATTTTGAGGGGTCAAGTTCAAACTTCGAGCAGTTGCAAGTTAACTCACAAGGAAAGCCTTACTGACAGATGAATTTTCATATTAAAGTTCATCTGTCATAAGCTTAGTTCAGAGAACAAGAGACAAATAGACAAACTTTGATTCAACAAAGTTTGAATTTCACGAATTCACACAATAGCCAAATATGAGCAAAACAAGCAACATATGAATTTTAGCTATGAAAATCCATCTTACAAAGACTTATCACGAGAGCAAATTTTAACAGACGAATTTTGATTCAAAAATTTCAATTTCAAAATTTTTTAAAAGAGTTTCTAAAATACAAATTTTGAGATATGGAAATTCATATGATAAGCATTTTGAATAGAGTCAGTATTCCTATTTTATTTCTAAAATTCAAATTTTTACTATCTAACAGACGAATTTCGAGGGTTATGAAAGTACTGTTATAGTGTGCCATCAACTGAAATTCGTTGAATGAGTATCTAAGTTCGAATGTTAAGCATGCTAATTCATTCAAAAACATGATTCAACATGGAAATTCATCTAATAATCATTTAAAATATGAATTTCAAATTTCTAAACTTACAGATATGGTTTAGAAGTTTGAATTTTCAGTTTCCTTTAGCATCTTTTGATTGTACAGGTCTGATTAGCTCTATTATATAGATCTGTTATCACTTAAACTCATGTGGAGCACTTACAACATATCTCAAACATACTCCGATGCTAAAGTTAGTATTAATCCAATGTCAGAAACTTTAAATGGGTGTATATAAGGGCTTACTTACAGTTCATTGGGATTTAATATACCTAATTCCCTTATGATTTTGTAGTGTCTATCTTCTACAAGAAGCTTAGTCAGAATATCTGTAACTTGATCTTTAGTAGGGTTCTATTCCAATCTGATGTCTCCTTTCAGAACATGATCCCTTATAAAATGATGCCTTACTTCAATATGCTTTGTCCTTGAATGCATGACAAGATTCTTTGTGATGTTGTGATTATCACATGTTATTGGTATTTTCTTCATCTCAATCTTAAGATCTTCAAGTTGCTACTTCATCCAAAAGACTTGAGCACAACAATTGCTAATTGCAACATATTCAACTTCTGCAGTGGAGAGAGCCACATTGTTCTGCTTCTTGCTGAACCATGAAACCAAGGATCCTTCAAGGAACTGATATGTTCCACTTGTGCTTCTTTTGTCAGTTTTGGATCCAGCAAAGTCAGTATCAGTATATCCCATGAGTTCTTCTCCATTGCCCTTTGGATATCAAATTCCCATATGTACTGTTCCAATTAGATATCTGAAAATTCTTTTCACAGTCATTGCATGGGATTCTTTAGGACATGATTGAAACCTTGCACACATATAGACACTGAACATAATGTCAGGTCGACTAGCTATTAGATATAGTAAGGAGCTAATCATTCTCCTATATTGAGTTATATCAAAGGTTTTTCTTCCTTCATCTATATCAAGATTTGTTACAGTAACCATAGGAGTCCCCATTGACTTGGCATTTTCCATGCCAAACTTTTTCAGGAACTCTTTTAGATATTTTGATTAATTGAGGAATATGTCATCATCACATTGCTTAATTTGAAATCCAAGGAAGAAGTTTAGCTCACCCATCATTGACATTTCAAACTCACCTTACATTAGCTTAGAGAAATTCTTGCAAAGAGATTCATTAGTAGCACCAAATATAATATCATCAACATAAATATGAACAATAAGTAAGTCTTTATTTTCTTTCTTCATGAATAGAGTTTCATCTACGTTTCCTCTATTGAATCCCTATTAAGATAGAAAATTACTTAACCTTTCATACCATGCTCTAGGAGCTTGTTTTAAGCCATAAAGGGCTTTCTTCAGTCTATAAACATGGTTTGGTTTTGTTGAGTCCTTAAAGCCTGGAGGTTAATCAACATAAACTTCTTCCATGATATATCCATTTAGGAAAGCACTTTTTACATCCATTTGATACAACACTATGTTTCTCATGCATGCATAGGCCAAGAGGATTCTTATAGCTTCCAATCTTGCAACTGGAGCAAAAGTTTCCTCATAATCGATACATTCTTCTTGATTATATCCTTTAGCAACTGATTTTGCTTTATTTCTAATGATTGTTCTTTATTCATCAAGTTTATTTCTAAAAACCCATTTAATGCCAATAATAGGGTGGTCTTTAGGTCTAAGTACTAAATCCTAAACTTGATTTTTTTCAAACTGATTTAGCTCATCTTGCATAGCTAGTATCCAGTATTCATCAATTAAGGCTTCTTTAGTACACTTAGGTTTACTTTTGGAGATAAAAGCACAATTGTTCATTTGATCCCTAATTTGTCTTCTAGTTTTAACTTTCTCTTGAACATCCCCAATCACTTGATCAACTGGATGATTCCTTTGATATCTCCAAGCTCTAGGGAGTTCTTGAGATATTTCCTCATTGTGTTCAAATTCAAGATCTTTCTCCTAAATATCTTCCTCTATGTTAGTAGATTTAGATATTTTTGGAGGTTCAATTTTATCTTCTTCAGAAAAATTCAAGTTCTTAAAATTGGAGATAAGATCATCTTCATCAAAGACATGCTTGGAAACAATTTCATTCTCAATAAACATAATATACACAGATTCTTCTATACTTCTAGTCTTTTTGTTGAAAACTCTATAAACTTTACTCTTACTAGAATAGCCCAGAAATATGCCTTCATCAGATTTGGCGTCAAACTTACCCAAATTCTCCTTTCTATTATTGTGGATGAAACATTTACAGCCAAATACATGTAAGTGTGAAAGATTTGGCTTCCTTTCTTTGTATAGCTCATAAGGTGTCTTCCCCATAATTGGTCTGATGTAGGCTTAGTTAATGACATAGCTTGCAGTGTTTACTACATCAGCCTAGAAAACTTGAGGTAGCTCCTTTTCATTCAGCATTGCTCTTACCATTTCTCCAATTGTTCTGTTCTTCCTCTCCACCACTCTATTTTACTGAGGAGTCCTTAGTGTTGAAAAGTTGTGATCAATTTCATGCTCTTCAGAGTATTCCAAAGAGCTTGAATTTTCAAATTCTCCTCCATGATCAAACCTAATAGACACAATAGAAATGCCTTTCTCATTTTGCACTTTCTTATCTAAGGCTACAAATGCATCAAATGTTTCACTTTTGGAAGAAAGAAACAAAACCAAGGTAAATCTAGCATAATCATCTACAATCACAAGTACATATAGGTTTTCACCAATGCTTTTTACTCTAGATGGACCTATCAAGTCTATATGCAATAGTTGCAGTGGTCTAGATATGGTGATTATATTTTTAGATTTGAAAGATGATTTGGTTTGTTTTTCTTTACAGCATGCATCACATTTTTTACCTTTTTCAAAAGAGATTTTTGATAAACTAGTGACTAAATCATTCTTGATCAGTTTTGATAGCTGGTTCATGTTAACATGTGTCAATCTTCTATGCCACAACCAATTATTCTGTCAATCTTTACTAATTAAATAGATAGAATCTAAGGAAAGAAGTTCATTAAGATCAATGGTATAGCAGTTACCATCACTTTGAGCCTTGATGATTACTTTACGATCACTTTTTTGGATGACCAGGCAGAACTGAGTGAAATAGTGCCCAGTTCCTTTGTCACATATCTGTCTCACACTCAGCAGGTTATGGTTGAGTCCAACTACAAACAACACCTCTTCTATAGATGTTTCTAGATTTTTGCCCACAATACTAATGCCAACTATTCTGTCATATTAGTCACCTCCAAAGGTCACATTTCCCCCTTCTTGTCTCTAAAGGTGATGAACTTCTCCTTATCACCAGTCATATGGCTTGAGCAAGCATTGTCCTTATACCATTCGTTATTTTTTCTTGCTCTAAGACAAATCTGCAAAACAAGGTTTAGATTTTCCTTTTAGGTACCCAAATCTGCGTGGGTCCTTTTCTGTCAGTGGAATTTTTCCTAGATACAATTATACCTTTGGGAACCCTTCTACCTTCCTGTCAAGTCCATTTTTCTTTAATAAACATGACCTGGAAACATGTCTCTTCTTATTACAAAAGTGACAGGTGGTAAAGGGACTGCTAGATTGTGATGCAAGAAGAAAACATTGCAGATAATATTTTTGTTTCACATATTTTGGTTGGACATAGGATTCAATACATTTTGAAGTGTGATTTTTCTTTTCATGTCCATCAACATGCACAAAATGCCTCATATATAGATTTTGGTTTTTCTTTTTATTATTTTCTTTAATTGCACATGGATCATAGCTAAGTCTAGCTTTTCCTTGTGCAATCCTCTAACTTCCCATTAAAGCAAACAACATATCTTTGCCCTTAGTAAGTTTAGCCATGCTCTTCAAAAGAAATTCATTAGTTTGCTTCAGTTCAATACATGATGTATAACAAGCAGATTCAGCTTTATACAAAGATGCAGTGTCATAGATTTTGCAATTAGATTCTAACTTGCTAATCTTTTTTTTAGCCTATTTTAGTCCTTTAGCAATTTTAATAAATCTATCATGCAGATCATGAAATGCATCAAGTAATTCAGAATAGAAATGTTCAGATTCATATACCTCATCTTCATAATCACTATTAGATGAGCTTGGAGTCTCTTCAGATGCAAGTGCCATCAAGCAAATATTGGCAATTTCTTCCTCATCATTATCTTCTTCATTTGAGTTGTGGCCCTAGATTGATGAGAAGTATACCCTCTTTTTCTTGCCCTTGTCAGCGGCTTTCTCTTCATTCTCTTGCTTCTTTAGGAATTGTGGACAATCCCATTTGATGTGCCCTTACTTTTTGTATTCATAGCATGTGACAGGCTCTTTGCTTTCTTTCTTATTGTCTCCAGCTGCTCATTTCTTGAAGAATCATTTATTTCTGTTCTTATTGTTGAACCTTCCAAATTTTCTGACCATCATAGCCAGAGTCTCTTCATCTAGTTCTTCACCATCATCAGATTCCTCTTCCTTTTTCTTCTGTAACTTTTAAAGCAAGACCCTTCTTCTTCCTATCTTGACCTACTTCCTTGAGAACTTTCATTTTTCCCTCATACTCTTCAAGACTACCAAAGAGTGCTGTGATAGAAGCCATTGACTCTCCTCTGGCTTCTTCTATTGCTGTTACTTTCGATTGCCATTCCAAGGGAAGAGCTCTAAGGATTTTTCTAACATTCTCTGGCAAAGTGTACTCCTTATTAAGACTCTTAAGTTAATTCACAATGAGGGTGAATCTCTTTTACAGCTCTTTAATACTCTTACATTCCACCATTCTGAAACTTTCATACTCACCAATTTAGGATTTCAATTTGTTCTCCCTTACTCTAGTGGTTCCTTCGTGAGCAATTTCTAGAGTGTCTCACATACCCTTAGCTGTGGAACATTATGACACCCTATAGAATTCGTCCTGGTTTAATGCACTGACCAAGCAGTGTTTTGCTTTAAAGTTCAGCAAGACTCTTCTCTTATCTTCCTCATTTCACTGGTCTTCTGGCTTCTCCTTGTATTTTCCATCATCCTGTAGCTTCATTGGGATGAAATCTCCCTTTTAGATTATAGACCAATTGTCCAGATCAATGGACTGGAAATAGATTTGTATTCTCATCTTTTAGTATCCATAATATTTTTCACTGAAGCCAGGAGATTTATTTGTGTTATTTCCCTCTGGCAAAATACTCTCTTCAAAGTTAGCCATTGATTTTTCCGGATTATTAGATCTTTTGCTTGGGAGTTCGGGCTCTGATACCACTTGTTAGATATGCTGGCTTCCCAAGAGGGGGTGAATTAGGAAGATTAAAATTTTCTGCAAAAGTGTAAGAGATAAGTAAAATTAAAAGTGACAGTAAAATAGAGTATAAAATATATCCATGTGAAAAACAAGATAAGGGAAGAGAAGACATAAATATTTATCCTGGTTCGATCTCTTTCTCTTGACCTATGTCCAGTCCTCAAGATACCACTTAAGATTTTCTACTATCTTGCAAGAATTCAGTGGGCTTCTTACAATGCCTCAATACAGCTTGATGTTCTGTTCTAAGAGCTTATAATCTCACTCTCCGAACTCTAGCTAAGTGCTTCACAAATCCCTTGTAAAATCCCCTCATAAGAAAATATTTCTTCTAGATGAAGATAAGATTGATTACAGCAAATGAGCTCTCTAATTTAGAGTGTATATGAAATTTGAAGTACAAGATACGAAGTGTGTGAGGGTAGAAGACTTTGACTCAAGAATTTTGTAGAGTTTCAGTATGTACAATGTAAAATCATTACCCATACTTTCAAATGAAGTTCTATTTATAGATTTATGTCTTAACTATTCGTTACAGATAAGGTCTAGCCATTAGAGATGTTATCCAATGGTTACTCTGTAAAACTATCCGTTCATCAATCGCATTTAATGCATTTGACATGCAAAGTTAAAATTTTGGGGAGTCAACAGATGAATTTCGCAAAGATTATAAGCTAAAGACTAAAACATTGAACTTCGATGTTCGTCTGTTCTAAATCAAAATTCAAATTTTCATTATTGACAAATGTTTCTACATTAGAACATACGAATTTTCAAGTTTAAAGTACTTCAGGTAAGTGTGAACAATTATTCCATATTGCTACAATGCTTTTGAAGTTCAAATTTTGGTGCCCAAAATTCATTTGTCAGTGAGCAACTCAATACGTTACAAAAGTTCTTCTTTTCAAAATTTGAATGTTCAAATACTAAAGTTCATCTATCAGAAAGATCTCTTATTAGACTTAATTCAAAGTTTAAATTTCTGAAGAATGAAGTTCGTCTGTCAGAAGAGCATTTGAACAAACTTATAAACTATCTTTCCAAAGTTCAAATATTTCAAAATCAAAGTTCATCTATTAGAGGACTGACTTGGAACTCTTTTCGAATTTTACTTTCAAATGAACTTTGACATATTTTTGGATGAATTTTTCATTTTTCATAATTTGTTCTTTACCCAAAATTTGAATTTTCAAAGATGAAATTCGTCTGTCAGAGGGACCTCTTTTCAGACTAACAATTTTCCATCCGAAGTTTGAATTTCAGATATCAAAATTTGAATTTTCAAAGTAACATATCAAGTTTAACACTTCAAACTTTGTTTGATAGTGGATATTTTTCAAATACTTCATGAGTTATTGTAAAAACATATTTTTAAAATATTTGTGTGCAAGATCAAAGCCTTTTACTTATGTAAATACAATAAGAAATCTTACATCTAATCTTAAACTCATTTTTCTTGGATTTCTTCACTTGAGATCTTTTGTACACCTTTGATATCTTCCTTCCAAGCTCAAGTTTGTTTGGAATTATCAAAACACTTGATTCAACAAAGTTCACTCAAAAAATAAACTTCTATTGTCTAGAACAGCAAGAGCTAGAGCTGCAGCGCCACAACGGAACTTTTTCCCCTTGATTCTTTTGCTTCCCAGTTGTGGCACCTGGTCATTTGTTCATGCATATCTTAGTTTTCTAGGCCTTTCCTCATGTTTCTCATCCCAATGTGCCCTTTTCTGAGTGTTTTTTGCCATGTCTTGCTCCTAAACAATTTGGATGTTACCTATTACCTCCCGAAGTGTCAAGTATTTGTTGTGATAGTGGTTTTTGGTTATAAACTCTAAGGATGTTACAAACTACATGTAAGTCAATGGAAGAAAAATTTAATAAAGAAGAGGAATCATATTCATCAATTAACTAGGCAAGCAAATCATCAATTAGAAATGAATGAAATAGAGAAGCTCATGATTCATAGATGTTGATCAATTAGAGAAGTAGGAGAATGATCAATTGGTAGCCTTAATAGAGAGCTATATATTTTGACAATTATTCATTGAATATATAGTGAATGCATTGATCGGTGAATAAAATTTGCACAAAGAAATGTATGACCAAAGAGTGTTCCGGGAGTTATTAATCAAACTAGGAAGACATTGATCCATTGATATGGTTCATCAATGAGAACAAGAAGAAATTGATTGATGAAGATCGCAAATAGAGAGCTATCATTTTTCAAGGAATATACTGATCGATTAGACCAAGAAGTAGCTAATTGATGAAATCTATAAAATTTAGAAAAATGCAGAAGTTGCTACTATATGATCAATTGACATATGAATAGTTAGATCGATCAAGAAAAGCTAATCGATCATAAATAAAAGAGGTCAATTGAAGAATAATTATGAATAAGAATTTTAAGTATTTTGCCAAGGATTTATCATGCAGAATAAAATTGATGGTATCTTAAAAATTGGTCTATAATATTTTTATAGCCATTTTACGCATTAATTAAACTCATTCAACTACTTACAATTAAAGAGTCCTAAACTAGAAATCCTAGTCTTTCAGCTTGAAGCTTCCTCTATTATTTGAATTCCCTTACATTCAATTTTAATCCTTGCAAAACAATCCTCTTTAGTTTTGTTATCATCAAAACATAAAAAATCTAACAAAAAATGCCCCTACCTCTTCACCCTCCATCCCTCATCGTTGTCAATGAGAGGGAGACTAAAGAGGGAGGGACATTTTTGTGACTATAGAAATACTAAAAGTTACATTGAAAATATTTCACAACTTGGTTGAAAATAATATGCAACTCGTGTGGCAATAAGTTATTTTCAAGTGAGTTGCTAAATATTTCAAACCTAATAATTCAGTTTTCAATAATCTAGAAAACTCAAAGCTAGATTAGAAACATTTTGATCACAATTCACTTGGAAATAACATTTAACCCACTTATAAACATCCAAATAATTTGCCAAAACATTTAAATCCTACATTACAAGTCATTTCCAAGTGGGTCACATATAATTTTCAAGTAAGTTACGAAATATTTTCAACCTAACTTTTATAAGTGAGTTACATGTTATTAGTTTTCTTAAATGAAAACCAATGTATTAAAAACAAGACCAGACTAGCTGGTTAGGCTGAAAACTTGTGTGAAGTCTGAAGCAAAAGAAGAACAAGACCAGAGGATCATAGAACTAGTCAAAAATCGATTAAACTAGACTTGAATAGGTGAAAACTGAGTGTGAAACAATTTGAACTGGTCAGAATTTTTTTTTCAAATTTTTTTCAATTTTTTAATATAAAATAGCATTATTTTTAGCATTAAATAGTATTATTTTTTGTATACATTTTTTTTCTACATTATAACATTGTATAAGTATTATTATAATACACAATTATTAATAATGATAATTTTTTTAACAAATAATATAAAAATAAAATATTAGTTAACTATTTTGAATTCAAAATATGATCATAAATGAATATTAACTTATTTATATTTTAATATTAGGTTATGATACTTATTAATAATTTTTTTAATAATATATAATATATAAAATTAAAAAATTATTAATTTTATTACTGCCGATTTTACAGTTCAACCACAGTTAAACAATTGAATCATGAATCAGTATCTTGACCAACTAAATGATCAGTCCATTTCACATCTCTATCTATTTTTGGTATATTCTCTTTTTTTTTTTTGGCTAAATTGACATAATCTCTTCTTTATTTGTCAAGTATATTATTTATCTATTTTTAATATTTTTTATTAATGTGAAAAAATGAAAATTATTTATGGTTTCATTGTGATATGTAATATAATACTAAAAATATTAATTAGAATAACATAATATTTTATTTATATAAATATGTTGATATAAAATCTAACTTATTTAGTTTTTAATATAATATTAGCTTATGATACTTATTAATAATTTTTTTAAATAATATATAATATATAAAATTAAAAAATTATTAATTTTATTACTATTGGTTTTACAGTTTAATTATGGTTAAACTATTGAATTTTGAATTAGTATCTTGACTAACTTAATGACCGGTCCGGTTCACATTTCTGCCTATTTTTGGTATATTTTCTTCCTTTTTTTTTAGGTAAACTTACATACTCTCCTCTTTATTTATCAACGGTGGATCGAATTGGTGTCTTGATAGTCCCACATACTTACTCTCCTCTTTATTTATCAATGACATTATTTGTCTATTTTTAATATTTTTATTAATGTAAAAAAATAAAAATTATTTCTGGTTTCAGTCAGATATGTAATATAATATTAAAAATATTAATTAGACTAATATAATATTTTATTTATATAAATATGCTGATACCCCCAGTTGTTGAGTCTAGCGACACTGACATCGGCTCTGGTGATGACAACGACAGCTCCAGCAATGATGGAAGGAAAGAAGGTGTGAGAAGAAAGGAGGAGGAGCATTATGTTCCAACTGAAATTTTTTTCCTACAAAAGGGCCAGTATCCCTATGAGGGATTTTAAAAATATGCAGTTTTTAATGATTTTTTTTTTTGGGACAGAAGAGAAAAAATTCCTAGTATGTAATGGTATTTTTGTCTCTTCCATGGTCATCAGCCATCGTTTTCAGTTTCTTTTCCTTTTTTTAGCCCTTTATCATACACAATCTATTGTTATTCCAGTAACTCTACATTATTGTGCCATTTTCTCTATGCACGTAAGACCATTATTTTACCAAAAAGGGATTGACTTAGAAAACTTTGGAATCAAGCATTAAGATAATTATTTGATTAACTTGTCACTACTAGTCCTTTTTCTTTCTTTTTATGTTTTGGTAATTACCTCTTTACTTGATATGTCGAGGATTAAATATCTATAATTAATGAAAAGGAATTATCTTCCCTCTTATGAAGATCAAGATATTAAATATAAAATATCCATATCACTTCTATTAAAATTAATTAATAATATATTTTTATTTATTGTTTATGAAAAAAAAACTTTTCTTATATGAAAATCACTATTTTATTCCATTATCATTTGCATTTCATTATATTATGTGTTTCAACAGTTTTATTACCAGCAAAATAGACTTATTGATATGTACACACATGTATTGGAAATGGAAAATTATGCTACTTCCAAAAAAATATTGATTAAGCCTAAGTCAACTAAGTTGTCCAGTTAGCAAGGATGCAGCTCATATTTCATAAGATATGGGTTCAAATCTTGCTGCTGATATAATAACCCTCATTACATTATCCCAATTTGGTTTCTAGCTAATCGAGTGTAATTGGCATTGTGTGCAGAACTGAGGAATTAAGACGAAGGAAAGGTTCAAGTGGAGGCAGATGAAGCTCCATGCCGCGACAAGAAGCGAGGCCACTGCAGCAAGAGAACTTGAATTTCTGTAATTTTTCCAGGCCAAGAGCAATGAAGTTTGTTTAAATTGAAAACATTTCAGTCTGATAAAAAGAAAAGAAACGGAGGAGAGATTGAGAGAGCTATACTAGGGTTCGAAGTTTCAGGCCTTTGAGAGTGATTTTCGGACTCCACAAGTTTGGATTCTTATTAGTAAGTGATTTCTACTCCTCCCTCTCCATTTTTCTTTTGTTTTGAGTTGGATTTTTGGGTTATATAGTTAGGTTTCCAATTTTGGACGAAATCCACTATTAAAATGGATGAAATGGGATTAATGGAGTGTGATTTGGTGGTTGTGATGCTTAGGTGTGAGTTTTAGAAGGAGTATGCATGATTAAGCTTAACCCTATGTTGAAATTGTTAGAGGGAGTATGGAATTTCGAAGTGTGTGTGGTTGATTTGAGTTTGAATGAGTTTTAGGAGTTCAATGATGTTTGGAAATGATTTTGGAACCTTGGGTTAGGCCTAAATGGTCTAATTGTGGAATGTGGATGTTTGTATTGTATTATGATTAAGGATTTTGTGATATTGTAGATGTTGTTTGGTTGACCAAAAGGAGTACGAGTCGTGTTGACAACCCAAGAAGCTTGTGGAATCGCATGTGTGTGATATTGACAACCTAAGGTAACCAGGTGTTTGTATTGTTTGTATTGGTTGTATCGTCTGTTGATATATATATGTATATATGCATGTTTCCGTTCATGATGAGGATGATGATTATACATGATGAGGATGTTGTGACACTACATGATGCATAGCATGCCATTGAAGAATATGATGATGATATATATATTGACATGGCTTGTGTTGAATCAAGAAGTTTTGATGATTCCAAACCAACATTGAAAAGCTTGGAATGAAGATATCAAAGGAGCTCAAAGTGTCTCAAGTGAAGAAAATCTGAGTAATCATTGCTATGATAGTTGTAGGATCTTTTGTGATGGGTAAAAGACTTTGATTTGGTGAAAAAAAAAAATGTTTTAAAACCTTGATTTTATGTTAGATTTTGAAATATTTGAAAAATACCCATCAACAGACAAAGTTTGAAAATATTGCATTGAACTGTCATGTTGAAAACTCGAACTTTGGCTTTGGAAATTCAAATTTTGAGTTAAAACTGAATAAATCTGAAGAGATGTTCCTCTGACAGACGAATTTTGATTTTCCAAAATTTGAATTTTCATAAAAGACTGAAAGAAGCTATTGAGCAACAGACGAACTTTGAGCTTTGAACATTCGAATTTCAGACAAAATGAAAATTATGAAAACTGAAGAAATTCGTCTGAAACGATGTTAAAGTTCATCTGAAATTAAGATTATTCTGAGTTTCAAAATTGCTCACTGACAGACGAACTTTGAGCTTTGAACATTCAAATTTCAGACAAAATGAAATTTATGAAAACTGAAGAAATTCGTCTGAAACAATGTTAAAGTTCATCTAAAATCAAGATTATTCTGAGTTTCAAAATTGCTCATTGACAGACGAACTTTGAACATGGACATTCGAATTTCAGAAGCTAAGATTGTGAGTCTATAGCAATGACATGTTGACATACGAATAACAAAGTTTTTAAAACTTCGAATGTTGAAGTAAGTCTGAAGAGAAGACTCTTTGATAGATGAACTTCACACTTAACAGAAATTTCAAAGAAAGTGAACTACTATGCTTTCTGAGCTGCAAAAGAGATTCACTTTCTTTGTGAATCAACTGAAGAGCTTGGGAAAGGAGTACACTTAATCTGAAAAAGTAAGAAAGATACTCAGAGCTCTACCTCTGGAATGGCAGCCCATTGTGACAGCAATAGAGGAAGCCAGAGGAGAATCAATAGCCTCTGTCACAGCTCTCTTCGGCAGCCTTGAGGAGTATGAAGGAAAAATGAAAGCTCTCAAGGAAGCTGGACAGGATAGAAGGAAGAAAGGCCTTGCCCTTAAAACTGCTGAAGAAAAGGAAGAAGAATCTGATGAAGGAGACGAGCTGGATGAAGAAACTCTGGCTATGATGGTCAGAAAATTCGGAAGATTCTACAGCAAGAAGAGAAACAAGAGAATCTTCAAGAAGGGAGCAGCTGGAGAGAGCAAGAAAGAGGCAAAAGAACCTGTGACTTGCTATGACAGCAAGAAGCAAGGACACATCAAATGGGACTGTCCTCAATTTCTCAAGAAGCAAGAAAAGGACAAGAAAGCTGCGGACAAAGGTAAGAAGAAGAAAGCCTACATCTCATCAATATGGGGCACCACCTCAGATGAGGAAGAAGAAGATGAAGATGAGATTGCCAACATTTGTCTGATGGCGCTTGCTTTTGAGGAAGCTGAACTTTCATACAGCAGTGATCAGGAAGAAGAGGTATATGAATCTGAACCTTCCTATTCTGAATTACTAGATGCATTTCATGAGCTTCATGATGAGTTCATTAAAGTTGCTAAAGAACTAAAACTAGCAAGGAAAAAGATTAATAAACTGGAATCTCAAAGTAACATGTCTGAAATTACTTCTTTACCTTCTGCTGAATCTGTTTTCTGTGAATCATGCATTGAACTGAAGCAAACTAATGAATATTTAGTGAAAAGCATGTCTAGGCTTACTCGAGGTAAAGATATGTTGTTTGCTTTGATGGGGAGCCAAAGAATATCACAAGGAAAAGCTGGTCTTGGCTATGATCCATGTGCTGTCAAGTAAAAGATTAGGAAGAAAAACCAGAATGCATATATGAGACATTTTGTGCATGCTGAGAATAATAGAAAGAAAAATAATACATCATCTTACATTAAAACATATAATCAACCAAGGCATGCAAAATAAAAGTACTATCTGCATTATTTTCTTCCTACTTCTCAATCCAGCAGTCCCTTTACTACCTGTCATTTCTGTAACAAAAAAGGACATATTTCCAGTTCTTATGCTATAAAGAAAAATGGACTTGACAGGAAACCTAATTGGGTTCCTAAGGTTACATTTGTATCTAGGGAAAGGACTACTGACAGAAAAGGACCCAAACAAATTTAGGTACCTAAAAAGAAAACTTGAACCTTGTTTTGCAGGTCTGTCTCAAAGCTAAAAGGAGCAACAAACGGTATATAGACAGTGCCTGCTCAAGCCAAATTACTGGTGACAAGGAGAAGTTCATCACCCTTAGAGACAAGAAAGGAGGAAATGTGACCTTTGAAGATAACCAGTATGGCAGAATAGTTGGCATTGACATTGTGGGCAAAAATCCTGAGACATCCATTGATGAGGTGCTGTTTGTGATAGGCCTCAACCACAATCTGCTGAGTGTGAGCCAAACATGTGACAAAGGAAATTGGGTGCTGTTTGACTCAAAGTTTTGCCTGGTCATCAGAAAAAGCGATCACAAAGTAATCCTCAGAGCTCAAAGGGATGGTAACTGCTATACTATTGATCTTGATGAACTTCCTCCATTAGATTCTGTTTGTTTAATTAGTCAGGACAATGATAGTTGGTTATGGTACAGAAGATTAGCTCATGTTAACATGAATTAACTTTCTAAATTGGTTAAAAATGAGTTAGTCACTGGCCTTCCTAATATCTCTTTTGAAAAAGACAAAGAATGTGATGCATGCTTAAAAGGAAAACAAACTAAATCTTCTTATAAATCCAAAAACATAGTCACTACAACTAGGCTACTAGAACTACTGCATATGGACTTAATTGGTCCATCTAGAGTAAAAAGCATTGGTGGAAATCTGTATGTGCTTGTCATTGTAGATGATTACTCTAGATTTACATGGACATTATTTCTTTCCTCTAAAAGTGATACCTTTGATGCATTTATAACCTTAGCTAAGAAAGTGCAAAATGAGAAAGGTATTTCTATTGTGTCAATCAGGTCAGATCATGGAGGAGAGTTTGAAAACTCATACTTTCTGGAGTACTGCAATGAGCATGGAATTGATCACAACTTCTCAGCTCCAAGAACTCCTTAACAGAATGGAGTAGTAGAAAGGAAGAACAGAACCATTGGAGAGATGGCTAGAGCTATGCTGAATGAAAAGGAGCTGTCTCAAGTTTTTTCGGCTGATACAGTAAATACAGCAAGCTACGTTATAAATAGAGCCTACATCAGACCAATCCTTGGAAAGACTCCATATGAGCTGTACAAGGGAAGAAAGCCAAATCTGTCACATCTCCATGTGTTCGGGTGCAAATGCTTTATTCACAACAATGGGAAAGAAAATCTGGGTAAGTTTAATCCTAAATCTGATGAAGGTATATTTATGGGCTACTCTAGTAGAAGTAAGGCATTTAGAGTTTTTAATAAAAGGACTAATTCAGTTGAGGAATCTGTGCATATAGTATTTATTGAAAATGAAACTGCTTCTAAACATGTTTCTGATGAAGATGATCTTGTTTCAAACTTTAAAAAGTTAGATATCTCTAATGAAGATACAATTGAGCCTCAAAAAATATCTGAATCTATTGATATAGAGGAAGATATTCAGGAGAGAGATTTTGAAGAAGAAAATAATGAAGAAACATCTCAAGAACTCCCTAAAACTTGGAGATAGCAAAGGAATCATCCTGTTAATCAAGTGATAGGGAATGTTCAAGAGAAAGTTAGAACTAGAAAACAGTTAAGGGACCAAATGATAAACTGTGCTTTCATTTCACAAATTGAACCTAAATGTACTGAGGAAGCCTTAACTGATGATAACTGGGTTTTAGCCATGCAGGATGAATTAAATCAGTTTGAAAGAAATCAAGTCTGGGATTTAGTGCCTAGACCCAAAAATCATCCTGTCATAGGTACCAAATGGGTTTTTAGAAATAAACTTGATGAATCAGGATCAATCATCAGAAACAAAGCTAGACTAGTTGCTAAAGGATATAATCAAGAAGAGGGAATTGATTTTGAAGAAACCTTTGCTCCAGTAGCTAGATTAGAAGCAATTAGAATTCTATTAGCTTATGCATGCATGAAAAATATTCTGTTATATCAAATGGATGTAAAGAGTGCTTTTCTGAATGGATATATCATGGAAGAGGTTTATGTAGATCAACCTCCAGGTTTTGAGGATTCTGCAAAATCAAACCATGTGTATAAACTGAAGAAAGCTCTTTACGATTTAAAACAAGCCCCTAGAGCATGGTATGATAGATTGAGTAATTTCTAACTGACAAGGGGTTTAATAGAGACAAAGTAGATAAAACCCTATTTACTAAGAAAGAAAATAAAGATTTACTTATTGTCCAGATTTATGTTGATGATATTATATTCGGTGCTACTAATGAATCTCTTTGCAAGAAATTTTCTGAGTTAATGCAGGGGGAATTCGAAATGTCTATGATGGGTGAACTCAACTTCTTCCTTGGATTGCAAATCAGACAGTGCAATGATGGTACCTTCCTCAATCAATCCAAGTATCTGAAGGAATATCTGAAGAAGTTTAGAATGGAAAATGCCAAGCCAATGGGGACACCTATGGCTACTGCAACCAAACTGGACATGGATGAGAAAGGGAAAGAGTTTGACATTACTCAGTACAGAAGAATGATTGGATCCCTGCTGTACTTAACAGCCAGCAGACCTGACATTATGTTTAGTATCTGTATGTGTGCAAGGTTCCAATCATGTCCTAAAGAAATCCATGCTACTGCTGTGAAGAAAATCTTCAGATATCTTATTGGAACATCACAGATGGGTCTTTGGTATCCAAAGGGCAATGGAGAAGATCTCAAAGGATACACTGATGCAAACTTTGTAGGATGCAGAACTGACAGAAAAAGCACAAGTGGAACTTGTCAGTTTCTTGGAGGATCCTTGGTTTCATGGTTTAGCAAAAAGCAGAACAGTGTGGCCCTATCCACAGCAGAGGCTAAGTATGTTGCAACTGGAAGCTGTTGTGCCCAAATCATCTGGATGAAACAACAACTGGAAGATCTTGAGGTTGAGTTAAAAGAAATACTAATAATATGTGACAATCAAAGTGCTATCAATATCACAAAGAATCCTGTCATGCACTCAAGGACAAAATATATTGAAGTGAGGCACTACTTCATAAGGGATCATGTTCTGCAAGGAGAAATTAGATTGGAATACATCCCCACAAAAGATCAAGTTGCTGACATCCTCACTAAGCCACTGTCAGAAGATAGATATTGCAAGATACGAAGAGAATTGGGTATGGTAAATCCCAATGAACTGTAAGTAATTCTTAGTGCAATTCTGTTTTTAAATCTTCCAACATTGAATTAATTCCGACTTTGGCATCGGAGATTGTTTAATTTAAGTTGTAGGTGCTCCTCACGAGATTCATTGGCAATAAATCTGAAAAATTGAGCACACTGGAAAGGAACAATCAAAGATTGAAGTAAAGGGCAAAAATCCTGAATTTCTAGATTCAATCTGTAAGTTTTATAGTTAAAATTCGTATATTGATTATGTGTTAGACGCATTTCTGTGAAAAAATAATTTTCTGAGGAAGTCAGCATGGTCAACATTCGAATTTTGCATATCCAACAGACGAACTTCAGCCTGTTCTTAAAAGGAACAGTTCTCGGTGATGCCTCAAAATTCGTCTGTTGATCCTTCAAAATTTGAATTTTCAAGAATAAAATTTCAATGTTATGAATGTCCAACATGATAATCATACTAACACTTATCTCTTAACATACGAATGTTGGACAACTTTCACAAAGTTGAGAAATTCGAATGTCTAACTTAAAATTTGTCTGTTGAAACATGCTCCTCAATGTTGAATCTTTGAAATATGAAGTTTTGCATGCTTAATTCGTCTGTTGTTTAGTGGTTTGCTTGCTGCTTGGTGTTTTCTCTTGAAAATTCGAACTTTATGGAGACAAAGTTTGTCTGTTCATCTTGTGTTGCTTGAGCCAAGCCACTATCAGACAAACTTTCTGAAGAAAATTCGTCTGTCAGTAAGCTTTACTGAACGGTTTAACTTGTAACTGCCCGAAGTTCGAATTTTGACCCTTTAAAATTCATCTGTCAGACGGTTTTCATTTGAACAGATGCAACCCTATTCCTATTCTCTCTGAGTCTGTTCTAATCCTACATTCAATCCTCTTCAATTCTGATCCAAAACTGTCATTTCCCATCATTTAAACTTCCTTTCGTACCCTTTAAATCAACTCTTTGCTCCTTTCTTCAACATTGAGGAACTAGCAAAGGAGAAGCTCACCCAAAACGTTCTGTTAAGTCCTAATATGCCACGAAGGAAGGAGGAAAACCGAAGAGAAAGGCCGAATCTAGCAAAGGAACTCCTTCCAAACGCCAGAAATCTACTCTCAAAACAGATTCTTAGAAAGCTGGACCTTCCTCACCGAAAAATGCAGAACCTTCGGTCCCTGTTCCTGTTCCTATTCCTGCTGAAGCTAGTGCTCTTACTTCATCCTCAAGTATTGAATCTGGGGAATATGAGCTTACCATACTGCCATTATGGACCACTCCACAGATTCAAGAGGAATACTCCACTAAGTTTGCTAACAAGAAGGTAATCAAGCCACATTGTGTAAACTTGGAAGATTTCTTGGTCTCAAATAGTTTTGATGCTGGTATATGGATGATGAGATACAAGAATCTGTTGGAAGTATTAGAGAGATATGATGATGAGGTAGTGAAGTCATGGTATGCCTCTTTAAAATACAATAGCAAAAAGAAGAAGTGGGCTGTCAATCTGAGATCAAGGACCATTTGGCTCACTGATGAGACATTCAACGAGGTACTGGAAATCCCGGGGCAAGATGGCCTCAAGATTGACATCACTGCCTCTGGATACATGGATGAGGCAGAGACTGCTGATGAAGAAGGTGGCCCCTTTCTGAATTACAAGGAGAGCACTATTCTGAGGACCTTGTTCAGAAGAAAGGAAAACTGGCCTTCCATAAATGCATTAAAGCCCACTGACCTAGCGTTCAAGTAAGGATCCAGCACTACATAGTGTCCAGGATCATATTCAACAAAGGAGGCAGCTTCAATTTGGTAACAAGGGCAGAGGCACATGTCATGGCTGCAATCATGCGTGGAAAGCTGATCAACATGGGATATATCATACTCTAACGCATGATCAAGGCAAAAGATCAGAGGAAGGACTTCACACTCCCTTATGCTGCTATCATCTCCAGAATTCTGCAGTATGCCAGAATACAGCATCTTGAGAAGGGAAAAGGCAAGCCCACAGAGATCTTCAAGGAGGAAGAACTGCAAAGAATGGGCATTGAAAAGGATGAAGGAAGATGGGTTGGAAAGGGAGCAGGAAGAACTGAAGATCTATTCTTTATTGAAGGGGCCTCCCTACAGCAAGAGGGTACTTCTGAGGCTCCTGTCAGACCTACTCCTCAGCCCTTTGTACCTATCCCATCTCCCTCCAAGCCTACTCACATTCCATCTACTCCCTCCTCTTGTGCCAATCCAACCAAGGTTACTGAGTTGTATGACAGCCTGTCTACACTCATTCTTAGCATCAGAGATGAGCAAAATGCCAAGTTTGCTCATCGACAAGATTAGATACAGCAGTTGGCAAAGAATATGAAGGTGGTTGCTGAAGCTTATGAAGAAATTCGAAGTGCAATCCCTACCACTTCAGCTTCACCTCAGCCAGGGTTCTTTGTGCCTGTCCATTCTCCTATTCCTGAGCCTCCAAGCCCTTTTGAGATTGCCTTGTCTGACCATGATGATGATGGTACTGAGCTTGCTGGAGCAATGAGGACACCAAATCCTGGTCCAACCTTGGACTATGGCTTGGAAGAGGAAGGTCTTCAGGAAACAAGCCCTCATGAGTCTATGCAAGAAGATGCTTAGGATTCAATTCTGTCCATTCAAGAGTCTGAGCAAGTTGAAAGGTTGGTTGCAGCTATTTCAACCTCTTCTATGCAGGTGGGAGCAAGAAATGAAGAGAGAAGCATTGTGCCTGTTGTTGATTATGTAGCCATTGCTCACAATGCTCTCCTGGAAGTTCAAAGGAGAAGGTTTGAAGAAATGTTTCATCCTGATAAACCAGCCCTTCCTTCTCTTGCTGCTTATGGGCTCTCAGAGGAACAGAGAGCTCAGTTAGCTCTTTCCAGGCAGGCAATGCAAGAGCTGCTGGAAATCTCTGATGAGGAACTAAGCTCTGAGTCCCAAGCTAAACCTGAAACCCTTTTGCTCCTGTGCCACTCCGAGCTATTCCAGTTTCTCAGATTCCTCCTCCAGTTGATTTAGTTGGCCTTCCTGATGATGTCAAAAAGGGGGAGAAGAAGAGGTAAACTGGAAAATCTGCTGCTGAGCCATCTGGGAAAGGGAAGACGTACAGCAAGAAGACCAAGCCAAAGAGGAAGTGATTGAAGTCTTATTTAAATCTTAGGCTTGAGACCTCTTGTAATGCTTTGTGTTTCTGTTGATTGTTTTAACTATTTGCATTTTGTATTGTGAAGAACTTTAATTGGTTTTTGTATAGCAACATTTGATTAAATGAATGAATTTCTTTGTTGCAATGTTTTGTGCATATTACTCTTTGAATATCTTCACTTGATCTGTTGTATATGATATCTTTTATAATGCATATGTTAAGGGGGAGCTTGCTAAAGCAAACCCAAGTACTAATCCAGTTTGTAAGTTGTTTTGTCATCATCAAAAAGGGGGAGAATGTTGAATCAAGAAGTTTTGATGATTCCAAACCAACATTGAAAAGCTTGGATTGAAGATATCAAAGGAGCTCAAAGTGTCTCAAGTGAAGAAAATATGAGTAATCATTGCTAGGATAGTTGTAAGATCTTTTGTCATGGGTAAAAGACTTTGATTTGGTAAAAAAAAAACATTTTAAAACCTTGATTTTATTTTAGATTTTGAAATATTTGAAAAATACCCATTAACAGACGAAGTTTGAAAATATTGCATTGAACTGTCATGTTGGAAACTCGAACTTTGGCTTTGGAAATTCAAATTTCGAGTTAAAACTGAATAAGTCTGAAGAGATATTCCTCTGACAGATGAATTTTGATTTTCCAAAATTTGAATTTTCATAAAAGACTAAAAGAAGCTATTGAGCAACAGACGAACTTTGAGCTTTAAACATTCGAATTTCAGACAAAATGAAAATTATGAAAACTGAAGAAATTCGTCTGAAACAATGTTAAAGTTCATCTGAAATCAAGATTATTCTGAGTTTCAAAATTGCTCACTGACAGACGAACTTTGAACATGGACATTCGAATTTCAGAAGCTAAGATTGTGAGTCTGTAGCAATGACATGTTGACATATGAATAACAAAGTTTTTGAAACTTCGAATGTTGAAGTAAGTATAAAGAGAAGACTCTCTGATAGACGAACTTCACTCTTTCAAAATTCGAATTTTGAAGAAAGTGAACTACTGTGCTTTTTGAGCCTGCTAAGAACAGACGAATTTTGGGACTCCAAAATTCAAATTTCGAGGGCACTGTAGAAAATTGAAAACACTGTTCACACTTAACAGAAAAACTTTCTTCTTGAAAATTCGTATGTCACAACATGGAAACATTTTCTAAGTTTCAAAATTCGAATTTTACTTCATGAACAGACGAACTTCAGTATGTCAACGTTGGAAGCCTTAACCTTCGGTTCCTTCGAAATTCGTCTGTTACCCAACTAAAATTTGAATTTCAGTATGTCAGAAGCATTAAATGCTGTTGGTTAACGGATAGTTTTTCAGAGTAACCGTTGGATAACTTCTCCAACGGATAGATTTTGTCTCTAACGGATATTTGAGACCTAAATCTATAAATATAACATCATTTGAAGTTGTGGAAAAGGAATCAAACTCGTATATACTGAAACTCTGCTAAATCTTCTTCTCAAAAAGCTTTTACCCTCTCAACTTCAATATCTGTGCTTTAAACTTCATATTTACTCTATTCAAGAGAGTTATTTCTTTGTAAACAATCTAATCTTCATCTGGAAGATAGATTTACTTGTGAGGGGATATCACAAGGGGATTGGGAAGCACATTGTGGAAGTGCTTAGAGAGATTGAGAAAGCTCTAGAAAATAGAGCACAAGCTGTGTACTGTGACATTTGCAAGAAGCCCGTTGAATTCTTGCAGTATAGTGAAAAATCTCAAAAGGTGTCTTGGGGACTGGACGTAGGTCAAGTGGATAGATCGAATCAGGATAAATTTCTGAGTGTTCTTCTCCCTATCATTACTTTTTCAGTTTGCTCTACTTTTACGTTGCTTTCATTATACCTTGCTTTTTTCACCTGTTTCACTTTGTGCAGAAAATTTTTAATCTTTCCAATTCACCCCCTTCTTGGGAAGTCATCCTAACTAACAGCTTGAACATCACCACCATATGCATAGTAAGGAAAGGTGGAACGGGTGGTGATGATATGATATGATATATGACAATATATGATAAGGGAGGATAAAGATGTGATCCCCATTGCTAAATCCTCTCCTATGGCTAGGAGAGTCAGGCGGTAGTGGACTGTACCTTTCCTAAATCACCACCAATTTGAGGTGGTCCAGGGGAAGGAGAGCCACGGTTCAAGCTCTAATGCAACCTTTGGCATGGTTACATTAGGGTAAGGTAATTTTGGTAATGTCCCGGAATCAGTCTTCACCAATGGTTAGAAGGGAATTACCTGCATGAAATGTCTTGTTATGACAATAACTTGTGGTTTTAGCTATGTGTGAGGGAGACATGCATTTCAATTCATTTTGCATTCATGATATTATTGTATGAGTTATATATATGTGCTTGTAGTTGTCCTAGTTATTGAGACATCACCTTACACCCCTTTCCCATGAACTAGCCTTTTAGGTGAAGGTTCTAGCACTGGTCCGGAGAAGATGAGGGAATATAGCTACTCTGGCATTGGGAATAGCAACTTACCATAGTGTATGTGTGTATTGTCTATGTATGTGGTGCTAAATAGTATAGCATGATTGTAATGGATATGAGAATCTGAATGATTGTAATAATGAATGGTATTATTGAGGAATGATATTGTATCATGATGCATGTATGATTCAGGATGTTGAAGATTCATTACGGTTGTGTATGTGAGCCTAAAGGTAGAATTGGGCCTTGTTGGTGTGTTTTAGGGCAAGTAGCCCATTATGTTAATTTAGGGTTTAAGGGGGTCAAATCTCATAGGAGTGGTTTTTTTGAGATAAACTTCTTTGGATAAGTTAGTTAAGTTAATTAGGACCTGTGTGAATGGTCCTTGAGTGTCCAATTGTCTTTGGTGGCAATTGGAGAAGGTTTGTGGTAAGTTTTAGTCAAAAGGTGGTTAAAATGGTGTCAGGTGTCTAAAATCTCCATATGGAGATGGATTGACGTGAAATTGGTGTCCATAGCTGGATTGGGACAAGGTTGACTTGTGGGTGTTGAAATCAAGTCAATCAGAGGTCCGAGCATAAAGTTAAGCGCGTCGGAAGTTTGCCCTAAAAGTTGAACTTTTCCTGATATGGCATTAGTAAGTGGGCATCACGGCGCCAAGGCTAGGCCACTGTGCCAAGCACTGCAGCGGTACTATAGCAACCGCGGTGCTAGTTCCCTCTATTTCTAAAATTCAGAACCCGAGAGCACTTAGGCCATAGCGATACTATAGCGGCTGCGGTGCTACATTCTAAATTTCCTTACTTTGGTTTATTTGGCCAGTTTTCACGATTTTAAGTGATGTGTGGAGGTTTGTTTTATTAGAGTATTATAGCAATGACCCGCAAAATAAAATGAAAATAATAATATAAAATATTGAATTTAAGTACATATTAACTAGTTTTAACCATATCTTAAAGTTTTAAATTTAAAGTGAGGACTAGTAGAATGTATTTTTTAAAAAATTGGGGAACTTTCATGTCAAAGTTTTTAATCCCTTGCTTACTTACTCATGGAAATTCCTATACCACCCTTCATCTTATTTAACCATATCTTTGTGGACTTTTTGGTGTGTGCTCATCACAATGTGGGTTTGTCCAGATTTAATTTAATATTATTATTATATTTTAATATATTTGCATTTTATTAAATGCATAATTTAAAATAAAGATAATATTATAATTGTTACTTTTAAAAAAATAATGTTATTATTTAAAAAAATTTAAATATGGACCGTCCAATTTAAACTGGGCGATTCAGATCTCATCATAGTGACGAGCATATAATTAAAAAAATAAATAAATATAAGAAGACACATAATTATTGTAACATCTAAATTTTTATTATTTGTTTGAATTCTGGTTTAGAGATTAACTACATAATTAGAATTAAAAGAGTTTAAATATCTTATGTAAATCAAACTAGGAACTACATTACAAAGGGTGATCAAGGACCAAATTGCAAAGAAAGTTAGATGTTATAATTGAAAATATTAATTATTTGCAAAAAGACAAAAAGGGAGACATAGATGTAATTTCCTCAAACAAATTATCTGTTTAGTATTTGCTAACTTTGATTATAGGAGATGATTCAGGAAAATTATCATAAGAAATTATACTCTAATAAGCAAAATCAGAAAATAGATATATTGTGTAGAAAATTGGTTCGAAGTTCTATAATCTATAAATTAATAAGAATTAGAAAATAAGTTTAGATCAGAAAACTCAGATATATTATGACATAAAAAGAGACACTGGATTTTTCTATAAGGTTTAAATAGCTATAGGATTAGTCTAATGGATATTGGGCCAAAATCGGAGTTCGGGTCCAGTATGACTGCACCAGTTTCTTAATGGGTCAAGAGTACTATTCATGGATGCCTAGTAAAGATATAAAAGATCCTAATAGGCCAGGGATGATTTTTCGAAGCCTAGAAGTGTTATTGACAATATTAGTTCAAATAAAGTCAAGAAAGAATAAAGGGCGAAATAAGCCCAATTCATCCAATTTTTAGACTGATTAAATTATAGGTGACCCAATAGACTATGAAATAATCAAGAATAAGTCTAAAATAATTTTATAAGGTTTATAATAATTATCTATGCAAAAAAATTACAAGAAAAATTAACCAAGACTAATTTTATCAGTGTTTTCGGTAAAAGCCCAATAAGGTAAATATTTTTTAAAAATAAATTATATGGGCCTAGAAATGATGAATTATGGTTATAATGAGTTTGAAATTCATATTTTAAATATATTTATGCATAAAAAATTTTATAGGACATAATTTACATAATTGGAGCCCGAAAACCTGATATATGTCGAAATTGGGCCAAGAATTAAATGGTTTAAACCCAAATAATTAAAGGCATCATCTTGAGCTGATTTTGGCCTCAAAATGGCATGCAAATAAGAAGAAAAAGGAGTGGAGAAGAATTAACCACCTTGCATGATACTATGTAAAAGATTAGGAATCAAAATTAGAAGTTTGGATGAAGTAAACTTATGTAAGCATAATGATGCAATATTTGTCTTAATTGGAGAGGAAAATGGCATTCAAATTAATGACAAGAGAGGAAAAATTATGTAGATACCAAATGTGTGAAGAAATTAGGTGTATGAAGGCGAAAAGAGGTGATGTAGTTCAATTTTTAGCCCTTGGATCAAAATTAAATCAAATGGATGGAGTTGCTTCTTGTTGCCTATAAATAAGCTCTTCTTCCCCTCCATTCTTCAGACCAAATTTGAAATTCCATCATATATTAGTGAGAGACTGAGTTATAGAGAGAAGGAGGAGAAGAGGAGAGGAAGGTTTGCAAGTTTAAGGTAACATCTTTTCCCTTTTCTTGCATTTTGTTTCTAAATGTTTGTTTAGATCTTGTATTTCTATGATTGGTAGATAAAAAATATCTTTATGTTATGAATATGATGATAATGTTGGATCAAAATGGTGAAAGAATGATGAACAGGTTTTAATTTTGCATGAACAAGAATGAATATGTGAAGAGTATGATGAACATGTTAAAAGATGTCTTTTGATCTTAAATGTTACCATGCCAAAATGAAATCATGTTTCTTGTAGTTATTTTTAAATATTATGCTAAGAAGGGGATTATGATGTTATTAGGATTTTCATAAATCTCATCCCACTAAATATCTAACTATAATTAAGTCCAAATCATGTGAAAGGCAAGGAGGAGGATTCATGAAGAAATGTTTAGTAATAGGAAGGATATTTTGGATGTTTATGTAATATCAAAATTCAATGACAATCTATATTACAATTATGTAAATTACATGTGACTCCTAGGCAATGAATAAAGTTTGTTTTGAATCAATGTTATATGTGTTATGTGACTAGTATTGAGAAAATGGCATTATGAAATTTTATGGAATGATATTTGGAAGAATTAGGGTATAAATTGTAAGTAAATTTATGAAATTTACTAAAGCAATTTGCTCAATAAAATTTCAAATTAATATTTTTCCATCATAGAGTATTTATTAGAAGAGATGAATTTAGCAATTTGAATTACCCTTAAACGATTTTTCTAGAATTAATTATGATTTTTCAAATTTCAACCAAATTATCATAATTACCAAATAAATAGTGACTTTTGGTAATTTTTGAAAAATTTCAAATTTGGCCCAAATTTGCTTCCAAATGCATCTAATTTAAATCCAAATTACTAAAGATGAATAGTAAATGGTTCATAAGGTTAAAATTTGATAATTATTGTTTATTTTTTATGCATACCATATACCATAACACCTATTGTGTTATGACTAAAAAATAAATATTCAATTTTTATACCGATAAAAAATTACTAAATAAATTCCTATATTTTCATATGTCAATTAATTGGTGATTGATTTGTTTTTTTGACAATTTAAAAGACCTCACTATGAGGAGAATTAATTATTTTTTTAAAATTAATTTTCATTATTTATAATTTGAAACAGATTAATTAAATTGTGAGAGAGTAATTAACGCATCAACTGTCAAGCAAATGCTCTATATAAGGATTTTCAAACTTAAATCAGCATGTGATGTGGTGCAACATAAGCCCAACTTTGAAACTTGTTTATATATATATAATATAGGTAAATAAATTAGGGAGTTACATTTTATTCATAAAGGGTAAAATAGTCAAAATAATAATTAATATTTTAATGAATTTCCAAAGCGACAATTATTTAGAGAAGTAACACTACACCAAAATAAGCTTTTTTGGGCGGTTATTTTGAATGTTCTTGGTGGTTATTAACTGCTAATAATGTTAGTGCCAACAAAGGTCAGTACTTTCGTTGGTGGTTATTAATTGCCAATGTAACTTTATATTCATTGGCAATTAAATAAAAAAACTGCAAATAAAAATTGTAAAATAATATTTAATTTTTTTCACTTTAGTTAGCAGTTATATTATATAACCGCCAACGAGAATATATTCAATTTTTTTAATTTAAAATTTAAATCGGATTTTTATTTTTCGTTGGCAGTTATAACTGATAATCACCAACAAAAGTATTATTATTTTTTTTCTTTCTCTATATTATTTTTACAATCTCACTAACCTGCTTCAGTATCAATATGTAAAATCGAATACCTATAACCTACTTAAGATCTGAAAGGTATCTAGAACCAAAGTTATCCTAAATCAAAAGTTATATTATATCCAAAATATCTCAATCAAAAGTTACAAAAAAATAGTTATATCCAATTGATAAGAGTAAAAAATGATGTAACAGGCCTAATTAACATTATCAAGTAACTAGATTTCCAAAAGTGTCCTATATATTAGGCTAATCTACAGCTTCTGCACTAACTACCTTATATGATGACCAAAAGCTACATACCAAACAATCTACCATATATGATGACCAAGAAGAAAAAAAGCATACACCTTCTAGCCTTTAAAAGTGATTATTCTAAGCTTCTTCCTTTGTACTGCCTACAACATGACATCCAAAATAGATTAGAACCACCAATTGAATGTAAATATATGATAGAACCTAAACCAAATAGCTTCAAATTAAGTACAACCAAACAACTGCAAATAACATTATAGAAGGTATTCACCTCCTGAGTCCAACCACATATTGACTCCACTCTTCTATGAATTCTTCTATTTGAACTTCGGAGTATGCCTCATAGTACGTATCTAGGAAATATTGAAAATAAAAATATTAAATATTACAGAAGCAGTTTACATTATTAAAAATTTCATGTAAATATCATAAAAATGAATTATGTACATACCTTGGAGGGGATCGAGATCTATTGATGTAAAATGATATCTTTCATGTATTTCAGTACATAGTATCCACAATCATTATCATTAGATTGTTTCGAGCACTAAATAAAATTATATGAATATTAGATTAATTACAATAAATGTTAATTTCAATAGTTGATTGAATATTAAATTATAAATATCTAAATATGTGTCCATTTATACAATAAGGCCGGATCTGGTGGAGTCTTTTGGTTGTTGGGCTCACTATTATTGCTTAGCTCGTGTGTTGCTCGAAACATACTCTCACCTCTGTTAAGCATTAGAAAAGAAAATTAATATAGGAAAAATTATTGAGGTTAATAAATAGAAAAATACAAAGATATGTAATATAATTGCATATTCTTACTAATTTATCATCTCTAGCATCTTTGGGTTGTACTTCGACAGATTTCCTTTAGGATCCAAAAATATATATTTTTGATTTCATTGGCTCAATACAAATTAGCATCCAATGATTTCTGGGAGAAAAATTTACTAGTTTTAGCAAAGAAACTTAAAATATAACAATCTAACATGAAAATAAGTCATTATTCAAAAGTGTGGTGATAAGTGACTCACCCCTGGATAAATGGTGCCAAGAATAACACCATATCATCCCCCCTTTACTGTCAATGCATCCGCCACATCTTGCGACTATTATGTGATCTTTCTCTATGGCATCAAACCCATTGTATACGCTGATATATCTTGTGGGTGGATGAAGGCAAATCTGTTTGTTAGCTAAGAAGGGACTAGAAGTTTTTCATATAAAAATCTAAAATGGAAAAAAGTAATAGATTAGTATCACAAAGTCAAATGAAAGATCAATTGAAAAACATTTCATTTATGCTAATTTCATTACCTGATGTATATGTTAATATTCTGTACCCCAAGCCATCCATAATCAATGATGAAGGAGAGCATATCTTCATTAATCAACTCAGATACCTCCTTTCCATAAACCCCTACATCGTAAGGAATGTGTGTCAACTGCCACAACCCTATGGTTAATATACCATTAAGCAATTCGTGGTTTTGTGAATCTGAAACTTGATGTTGAGGCAGTCCCTTTGGTGGTGCAGTGATTGATTCCTTCGATTGTCCCGACACAGTAATTTACTTCCCTTTAATCTTTCATGTGGATTGTGCAACACAAGTGGTCAATTTATTAACATAAGAACTTTTGTAATTAATGAAATATCAATCAACTTACCTTTTTTGATGGAGTTATAGTAATTTCATGAGCCATGCTCCAAATCCTCCCATGGCCTGTCCTACCATTTTTGCCCCCTAGGTAGGCATAGGCAACCTTGCTTTATCTTCTTCAGGTAGTGCAATTGATACTCTAACATGGTTTGTAGGCAAGGGTGCATTGTGAAGCATGTCCCTTATGATATTATGCACTTGTCCTTTTGCAACAACATGCCGGGGGTTATCTAGTCACAACAGACAATGTTCTATGCCCTATATACCAATCATAACATCTGAAATTATTAATATGTATCAACAAATTAACAATGAATTTAGTTAATAAGAAAAACAATTACCTGAGGGAGATGCTCAAATGGAGGAGTACAACTATCTCTCGTACTAGGAGTGACTGCAACCCTTTGGGTCCCTTGCAACGCAGCTTGTTTGACCAACAACTCTAGCCGGGCTAATCATCTATTCATATCAGATTGTGTTTAACATTGTTGCTGGACGATTACCTCCAATTCAACAATCGTAGCTGCAGCGTCTGAGTAGCGGTGTTTGGTCTCAAAATAGGCCTTGTTGGTAACACAAACCCCATACCTCTAACACGTCTAGGGTGCTTAGGGAGCTCCAACACCTGTCTAAGTACATCCAACCCTGAGCCTTCATCACCTTCATCACCTTCAAAGGTATCATTTGAAATATTGTCCTATGAAAATAAAAGAAGTAATAAATTTTTTGTCCTAAAAAATAAGATTTCAAATTAATTTTTGAACAAAGTAATACTCACTATTTTTTTAACAACTCTCCAAACATTTTCATTCTCAATAATCCTTTCTTTGTTTTTCCTGGATTCTGATCATAGTTCATGACGAGGTATTTTTTTTGCTTGCATCCCTCCTTTGACACCTGTGCATTCACACAAGCAACAACTGATCATTCTAATAAATTTAAGTGTTGACAAACCTAAGATGTAAATGCACTTACCAACTTCTTCTCTACTCCAGAGTATCCTAATTGACCGGCTCCATAAGGGTACAGTTGACCCTTTGCTCTTTGACTATTTACTTCGCGTATTTTTTGAAAAAAATTTAGTACTTAAATCAAACAATTATAAACAAAGAATAATAGAATAGATTTAATTATTAATAGGAAAACATGGATGACCTTGAACTTTTCCTGACATCGCTGATCGATAAAATCATCCTAGCATTCCTGTTTTATGTAGATTGCAAATTCAGTAGGCAGATGCTCAATGATGTTGCCAGCTTCATCTTTCATAAAGTGCTTAGTCAAGATATATCAGAAATTACGCATCAATATTCCTGTCTTTGATATATATACACTTTATGGCTCTCGTTAACATCAAAAGCGGACTATAAAACAAAATACTCAAATTAATTATAATAAGTTTACATGAATCTATTAAAAAAATAATGCATCTAACTTCTATATATAATTAATTGCCACAATATCTTGGAAAACTAAGTTATTCACAACAAAAGGGACCTTCCTCCAATCATCCCATTCTGGATGGATGATAGGCACTTTCAACTTTGACGCCACTTCGATATAGCTACTTAACTTCTTCCTACCTTCATTCATTAGATGTTTTTTGTAATTCCATTCCACATGGATCTTGTTTCCAGTATCTCTTGCATGGCAAACCTCTTTCAATACTGTCAAACCATGTCTGTGCTTCACCATCTCTCCTTGTAATGTCACACCCTTAGCCATATTTACTTGCAATAATATGCAAATAATCAAATAATGAAAAAGAAATTATATTAAAAAATAAGAACATCATATTAAATAACAAAAAGAAATTAAAGGCCATTATGTTTTCATAAAACCTTTTCCTCTTTCTAGTTGTACCCTGAATGATTCGTCACCTCCTTTTCATGATCCATATTCCCTCTTCATGATCATCTCTCTTATAGAAGGAATCATCTTCAGTGGGGTCAATATCAAATGATGCCCCAGAAAATAGATCATCCTCAATATCTTCATCCTCTTGGTCTCCACCATCGATTATTTTATTGGTTAACATTACAGTGGACCACCTCTTATTAGCAGGATCAGGGACACAAAATACTTGTTGAGCTTGAGATGTTAAAATAAAAGGCTTATCTTTGTACCTGGCTTATTAAGATCAACTAGAACAAACCCCAACTCATTAACTCGAAGACCATTCTTGTTGTCAACCCACTTACAACCAAAAACTGGTGCTTAAAATTGTTGAATCAAGAGTTTTGATGATTCCAAACCAACACTCAAGAGCTCGGATTGAAGATATCAAAGGAGATCAAAGTTGTTTTGAGTGAAGATTTCTGAGAATTTGCTGTTAGATCTTTTGTAGGATCCTTAGTTTTAGTTATGATTGGGTAACAGATTTTGATTTGAAGAAAAGATGTTTTCAAACCTTGATTTTGTGTTAAATCTTGACTTATTTGAAAAATACCCACAAACAGACGAAGTTTGAAAGTTTAAACTTAACTGTCAAGTTGGAAATTCGAACTTTGCTTTGGGAAATTCGAATTTCGAGCTAAAACTGAATAAGTCTGAAGATATGGCTCTCTGTTAGACGAATTTTGGTTTTTCAAAATTCAAATTTTCATACAAATCTGAAAGAAGTCTTTTTGGTAACAGAAGAACTTCACACTTTCAAAATTCGAATTTCAAGTAAAATGAAGTTTGTGAAAACTAAAGAAATTCGTCTGAAACTATGATAGAGTGCATCTGAAATCAAAAGAAATTAAGTTTCAAAAATGCTCTCTAACAGACGAACTTTGACTTTTCAACATTCGAATTTTCATAAGTCTGAAAGGAGTCTCTTTGAAACAGACGAACTTTGGATCTTCAAAATTCGAATTTCAGACAAAACAAAACTTGAGAAAATAGAAGAAATTCGTCTGAAACAATGTTAAAGTTCATCTGAGATTAAGAATGAGTTAAGTTTCAAAACTGCTCTCTGACAGACGAACTTCACTCTTCAACATTCAAATTTCGAAGAAAGTGAACTACTGTGCCTCCTTTTCACGTACTGGGAACAAACGAATTTTGGGCTTCCAAAATTCGAATTTCAAAGGCACTATAGAAAATTGAAAACACTGTTCACACTTAACCTAAAAACTTTCTTCTTGAAAATTCGTATGTCACATTGTGAAAATGTTTTGTAAGTTTCAAAATTTGAATTTCACTTCATGAACAGACAAACTTCGTGCTGTAACGTTGAAAGCTTTAACCTTCGATTCCTTCGAAATTCGTCTGTTGATCAACCAAAATTCGAATTTCATAATGTCAGAAGCATTAAATGCGGTTGGTTAAGGGATAGTTTTTCAGAGTAACCGTTGGATAACTTTTCCAATGGATAGATTAAGTCTCTAACGGACATTTGAGACCTAAATCTATAAATACAACAACATTTGAAGTTGTGGGTAACAAATCAAACTTGTATATACCGAATTTCTGCTGAATTTTCTTCTCAAAAGCTTTTACCCTCTCAACTTCAATATTTGTACTTTAACCTTCATATCTACTCTATTTAAAAGAGTCATGTCATTGTAAACATTCTACTCTTCATCTGGAAGATAGATTTACTTGTGAGGGGAAATCACAAGGGGATTGGGAAGAACATTGTGAAAGTGCTTAGAGTGTTTGAGAGAGCTCCAGAAACAGAGCATACTCGTGTACTGTGGCATTAGCAAGAAGCCCGTTGAATTCTTGCTGTATAGTGGAAAATCTCAAGAGTTGCCTTGAGGACTGGACGTAGGTCAAGTGGATAGACCGAACCAGGATAAATCACTGAGTCTTCTACTTCCTATCTTTATTTTTCAGCTTGCTCTGTTTTATACGTTGCTTTCATTACACTGTGTTATCTTCACCTATTTCACTTTGTGCAGAAAAATTTCAATCTTCCCAATTCACCCCCCTCTTGGGAAGTCAGCCTTGCTAACAAAAATAAGATGTAATCCAACTCCCATATGTGCTCAATTACCCCGAAGTATGACATATTTGCAAAAATATGGTTCCTATCTTTGGCACTAGAAATATGCATTGATTGAGCTATAAGGGTTACCCTACTATTTTGCATTGTGCTTTGATCATCCTGCTCTTTAGTATAGAATGTGTAGCCATTGATGAGATAACTAGTGTAAGAGAAGACATGTATTGATTGACCATTAGTAAACCATCTCAACTTGTCTGAAATTGAACCAAGATTCCTTTCTGACTCCAAAGTAATGTGATCTCTCAACCAATCTATAAAAAGTCGATTATGTTCTCTCGATATCCAACTCTCATTCTCATTAGAGTTATGCAAAATGTACAAGTGAGCTAAATCCCACTGTGTCCTAGAGATGCTAACAATTTCCTTTCCCATAATCCCTTCCCCAGATGTTCTTCCTATATGATGAGACTTAGGAAGGCCAATGTTATTGATATTGGATAAGTATTTGGTGCAAAATTCAATAGCTTCTTCGGCTATATACTGTTCAATAATACAACCATTTGGTCTACTTTGGTTTTTCACATACCCTTTTAATATCTTAATGTAGTGCTCAATCGGATACATCCATCTCATATAAGATAGGCCACATAACTATGTCTCCCTAACTAGGTGAATAGTTAGGTGAACCATCATATCAAAGAAAAAAGGCGAGAAATACATCTCAAGCTCGCATAAAGAAACGATAATGTCTCTTTGCAATGCTAGTAATCACAGGGTCAATCACTTTGCTGCAAATATATTTGAAGAAGAAGCATAGTTTGGTGATTGTCCCTCGAACCTTTTTCGGCAAAATAGATCGTATGGCCATCGACAAGAAATTCTCCATCAAAACATGGCAATCATGAGACTTCAGACCCTTTAACTTCAAGTTTTTCATAGAAACAAGGTTCTTAATGCTTGAGGAGTACTCCTCTGGAACTTTAACTCCATTAAGAAACTTACAAAAAGCAATTTTTTCTTTTCTAGATAGAGTATATGCTGTAAGAGATAGATAAATATGGCGTTTCTCCTTTACTGGTGCCAATTCTCCTCTTATTCCCATGGCAACTAACTCCAAGCTTGCCTTCACACTATCTTTAGTCTTCCCTGGCACATTAAGTAATGTACCAATGATGCTTTCACATACCTATTTTTATAATTGCATGATATCAAGGAAGTGTCTCACATACAAAGACTTCCAATATGGCAATTCAAAGAAAATTGATCTTTTCTTCCACCCATTAGTCCTAAGGTATCTTGAAAAGACTTCCCGAAACTCTCCATCAAATCCTTTACCTTGTCAAACAATTGCTCACCACTTAATGGCAAAGGTTTCTTCCCTTCTTCTGTATTCCCATTAAAGGCTTGTCTCCACCACCTGTAATGATGTCCTGGAGGCAAAAATCTACAATGTCCGAGGAAGACAAATTTCCCACCATGCTCCAACTATATGGAATGTGTGCCTTCTTTGCATATAGGGCATCCAAACTCTCCTTTGATACTATAGCCTGACAAATTACCATACGCTGCAAAATCATTGATTGTATCAAACAAATTAACTCTTAACTAGTAGAGCTAAATATACATCTATATCATTTCCAGGTTGTTTGGGTCTACAGATTAGCATAAACAACATCATAAACTTCCGCTTCATACATAGCCATGATGGTAGGTTATAAATCACCAAAATAATGGGCCATGTACTATAAGTACTACTCTGCATATCATGAGGATTTATTCCATCAGTAGATAATGCAAGGCGTAAGTTTTTATCTTCTACCTCGAAGTCTTCATATTGATTATCAATTTTTTTCCATTGCGGAGAATCTACAAGATATTGAAACTTTCTATCTTTAATTCTTTCATCTGCACGTCACGTGTAATGCCTTACTCCAATACACTTCCATACTTGACAAAAAACCAACCAAACACAGCCCAAGCACCTCAAAACAACCTTTCAAAATATCAGGGTAGCAGAAAATGCCACAAACCACCTCAAGAACACCAGAATATCTAAATATGGTGCAAGGCCACAACTGCTACAATACTGCCGAGGCTCTATGCTCTCAGGTTCCACTGGCGCCATAGCCTGGCCTTGACACTGTAGCACCCCCTTGCTAATGCCATATCAGTAAAAGTTTAACTTCCAAGGTGAACTTCTATAGGTCTCTCTCATCCCAACTCCTATAGGTTACTCTCATCCTAATCTAACCATAGACACCAATTTCACTCAAATCCAACTCCTTATGGAGATTCTGGATGTCCAACACCATTTTGGCTACTTTTTTACCAAAACCTATAACTTACCACCTCTATTTGCTACCAAAGGCAATTAGGCTCTCAAAGACCTTTCATATAGGTCATATTTTTCAGTCCAGATACTTTTCAGGTTGTCACACATGTCACTCCACGGTGGCCTCGCATCTCACATGGTGTGGCCCCTTTTTTGTCTCAAATATTGAATTTGTCCCATTTTGATCCTTCCTCAAGTCCTCCACACATCATCAAGATTACTTCATGTTAACTCAAGACTAAGTTCAAGGTAATGCAATGAGGGTTGTTACACCATGTCAAGTGCTTCGTAATTTCAGGACTTCTGTATAAGCATTTAAATCTAGGTATAATGGGAAAATACCATACCACCTTTGTTGTACTTGATTCTTTCTTCTTATATTGTGGGGCGTTGCATTTAGGACACAAGTGTAAAGATACATATTCTTTCTGGAATAACACACAGTTATTAGGACAAGCATGTATCCTCTTATAGCTCATCCCAATAGAGCATAGCATTTGTTTAGCCTCATATGTTCGGCTAGGAAGCTCATTATCCCCTGGCAGCATATCCTTTAAAAGTGCAAGTAATTCTGTGAAGCTCTTATCACTCCATCAATTGCTCACTTTCAAGTTGTACAACTTCAATACGACTGATAATATCGTGAATTTAGTACAACCACAGTATAATGGCTTTTCTTTATCACTTTTGAATCTTTCAAACATCTCAGGACAATCTTGCAACTCATTCTCAATCACATTTGTCATCTCTTCAAGATGGTCAGCCTCAAATATACTTGTGTCGAAATCAATCAAACCACTATACCCCGAACTACTATACCTATTGTAACATCCCAAGAAAGCTAAAATATCTAAAAATTCATAGAAAATTTACAAAAGTGGGCAGACATTATTTTGCATAAAATAGAGCAAATAGGTTATTTTTCCCAATTAGACAAAAATGAGAAATCATGTTTTTGCCCCTTAAGAATTATAAAAATGACATCCATGTCGCTAAATTTATGAAAATTATGTGAAATGAGAAATAGGAAAGCCCTTGGAGAAATTTACACCTAATGACCTAAAAGTTTTAGAAATTATAATTTAACCCCAGGTCAGAACTTGTAAATATGGAAAATTACTATCAAAACGAAGCTCTTGGCGAGACGAGCCTAATGGCATATGGCACTGAGGGTTAATATTTAAGGATAAAGAAATAATCAGTGTCGAGTATCCAAAAGTAACTAAATACTGACAAAGTAAACAGTGGGCCCTACATATAGTTAAAAGGAAACCATGACAGGATATGAGCCTTACACAGATATCATTTGGGACAGGGTAATTAGGAAAATATAAATATAGAATAATCCTATAGTTCAAAAATGCTAATATACTATAAAAAGTTATTTTATTGGTATAGTTAAAAATTACCCGGTTCAAGATATATTTGGAACAGGAAAAAGTAAGCAGTATGGGGACACTTAAATACCTCTCTTAGGCATATATTTAGCCTACATTTTAATCCCAAAACTTCTCAAGGAAGGCATGTGATTTTTGGCCAAAAACTTGTTGAAGAAGGCTTGACTTTTAGGCTAAGAAAGGTGATTAATGTTGAGTGGGTGATTAGGCCATATAATCCCTATCTTTCCTATCTAATATGAATGAAGCCTTGAGCAGAAAAACAAAGAGAGAAAAACACAAGAAATAAAGGGAGAAAAGAGAGAAAGAAGAATAGAGAAAGAGGAGGCAAGTGCAAAGCTCAAGAACTCAAGGATTTGGTAAGTGATTCCTATTACCTTGAGCTTGTGATCTTAAGTAGTTAAGCTTAGTTTGTTGGAGTCTTCCTCTTCCCCTTTCCATGTTAAGATTTCGACTAAACCCTAGAGGAAGCAAGGGATGGATTTCAATGCAATAAACTTAGGAGAAACACCAAACTAACAACCTAGGACATGATTTTAGAAGTAGTTGGGTGAGTTTCAAAACAAATTATTTTCTCTCCTTTTCTTGATATTTTTTATTAGAATAGTGTTGAATTAAGTGTTTTGATGATTCTAAACAACTAGAGCTTAGAAAGAAAATATCAAAGGAGTAAAAGAGAACTCAAGTGAAGAAATCCAGGAAGAAATGAGTATAGAATTAGTTTGTAGGATTTCTCACAGTGTTCACCAAGTAAAAGGCTTTGATCTTGCACCCACTAATTTTAAATAAATGTTTTTCAACTATTCTATGTTGACTTATGTTATATTTGAAAAATATTGACTAACAAACAAATTTTGAATTGTTAAACTCCATATGTTTAGCTGAAAATTCAAACTTTGGTAACTAAAATCCAAAATTATAGAGATGTTACCTCTAACAGATGAATTTCAAGTTATTGAAATTCAAATTTTGAGATAAGTATAATTTGTGAAAACTGAAAAATTCGTTTGAAGTTATGTCAAAGTATGTCTGATGTTAGAATGCTAAAAGAGTTCAAAGTTAGTCTCACTAATAGACGAACTTTGATTTTGAAAATTTAAACTTGGGAAGGGAAATGTATAAGTCTGATTAGAGGTCTTTCTGACAGACAATCTTTTACTTTGAAAATTCAAACTTTGGAATGAAAACATATGAGTATGATAAGAGGTCTTTTTGACAGAAAAATTTTGAAAGCTCAAAATTCAAATTTCGAAAGATAGAACTTTTGTGCCATATTAAGTTGCTCACTGGCAGACGAATTTTGGCTCCCTAAAATTTGAACTTTGAGTGCACTATAACAATATGAGACAACTATTCACACTTAACAAATGCACTTTAAACTTGAAAATTAGTATGTTTTAACATGGGAATATTTGTCAAAATCAAAATTCAAATTTTGCTTTTAAACAGACAAACTTTTGAAGTTCAACGTTAAAGTCTTTAACTTATGGTCTTTGTAAAATTCATCTGTTGACACCCTAAAATTTGAATTTTAAGTGTTATACTAATTAAATGCGATTAGTGAATGGCTAGTTTTGTAGAGTAAATATTGGGTAACATCTCTAATGGCTAGATCTTATGTCTAATATATAGTTAAAACACAAATATATAAATAGAATTTCATTTGAAGTTGTGGGTAATATTCTAATGCTGTAGATACTGAATCTCTGTAAAAATCATTGGACAAAGCCTTCGACTCACTTCCACTTCATTTATTGCACCTCAGCTGCATGTATACTTTATATTAGAGAGTTTCTCTTGTTATAAACAATCTTCTCTTTATCTGGAAGAAAGATTTTCTCAAGAAGGGATTTTACAAGGGATTTGGGAAATACTTTGCTAGAGTGCAAAGTGAGAATTTGTAAGCTCTTATAACATAATACAAGGTTGTATTGTGGCATTGCAAGATAGTGAAAAATCTCAAGTGATAGCTTTAAGACTGGACGTAGGTCAAAAGGAAGAAACCGAACCAGGATAAATCTTTGTGTCTTCCAATCCTCTACCTTGCAAACTATTCTATTATATTCTGCACTCTATTTTTCTGTTACTTTTGCTTTCATTGGTCTTTTACAATTTTGCAAAAAATTTCAAACTTCCTAATAACCCTTATGGGAAGCCAACAAACCTAACAAATAGAGCATCAATTTAGAGTTGGAATTTTATGTTTTTGATGCAAAAAATGAGTTCCTCATGGTGGAAAAACTTAGGAACAAGTATTGATTTCAAGAAAAAGCCAAAGGAGAAGAAAATGAAATTATAGGGTTTAATTGGGACTTTATGAAACTACCCCTTAAATCAGTGGTTTAAGTAGCTAATTGATGATGTATTTAGGTCAGAGGAAGCCTAAGGCATCTTGTGGAAGTGTTAGGAAGAGGTGGAAACAAAGGAAAAGGCAAGAAGATTCACAAAGGTAGCATTATTTTCCTACTTGCATTATGTTATCATACTTGCTTTGAATATGTTTGATGCTTTGTCATATGATTTTGTTGTTACCTTGTGATATTTTTATGATGTTGGTTGAGTTGAATGAGGGGAGAACTCAACTTTTTCCTTGGACTGCAAATCAAATGATGTGATGATGACATCTTTCTCAATCAATCAAAGTACTTAAAAGAGTTGCTAAAGAAATTTAGACTGGAAAATGCTAAATCAATGGGAGATCTAATGGCCACTGCCATAAAGCTTGATATGGATGAAGGAGGAAAGCTATTCGATATAACTCAATATAGAAGAATGATTGGTTAATTACTGTACCTAACGGCAAGTAGACCTGACATTATGTCTAGTGTCTACATGTGTGCAAGGTTCCAATCATATCCCAAAGAGTCCCATGTAACAGCTGTGAAAAGAATATTCAGATATTTAATTGGAACATCACAGATAGGACTCTGTATCTAAAGGACAATAGAGAAGAACTTGTTGGATATTCTGATACTGACTTTGCTGGATCCAAAACTAATAGAAAAAGAACAAGTGGAACATGCTAATTTCTTAGAAGATCTCTAGTCTTATGGTTCAGTAAGAAGCAAAATAATGTGGCTCTCTCCACAACAGAAGCTAAATATATAGTTGCTAGAAGCCGCTGTGCTCAAATTCTTTGGATGAGGCAACAACTTGAAGATCTTGAAATTAAGATGAGGAAGGTACCAATAAGATGTGATAATTAAAGTGCCATCAACATCATAAAGAATCCAGTGATGTATTCAAGGACAAAATACATTGAGATCAAATATCATTTCATAAGGAACCATGTTCTAAAAGGAGACATTTGTTGGAGATTGTGCCAAAGGCCAATCATTATATTATGAATATTGTATTTCATTATGAAAAAGAAGGTGTTTTTTCTTACATTATTAAATTGTTTGCATGTTTTTCTTTATAATAATATCCTTGGATAAATTATTTTATCCTAAATATCCCTAGTCAATCATCTTTGTGGGAACAATGATGAATTAAGGCTAGTATGATTTTGATTGATAATTATGTATGAAAATACAAATCAAAATCATAAGCTCCTGTTAGAGAATAGGCACTGGATTGGCCCATCATGAGATAGTTGCATGGATCAAGTCATAAGCATATCTCATATATAACTGTGTCACTAAGCCCTCAGACATGAGATCACCATGACTTCCTACATAGGGAACACTATACTTTGGCATAGTAAAAAATCACCTTTAATCGGGAGATCATAAAGGCTATGATCAAGCATGGTGGAACTCGTATGGAGGAAGATGAATGATCAAGATGGAATTTGTTGCTCTAATTAATGGAGAGATATATCTGGGCTCCTCAATGAGTGAGACTAAGAAAATGTATGGCCATGCTTGAATGGAAGAGTTTCCATTTGTTCTGTCAGTCTGCTTGAAGATTGAGAAAGTGATGGTCGAGTCTAATGAGGATAACATTCCCATGCCTTATACTTGACCTATATATCATGAGACAAAAGAGATGTGATCGGGTTACATGATAGGTTGTATCGAATCACCAATCTCATATGATTTGGGTAGTCACAATGTCTTGCTAGAGGCCATTTGTGACTTGTGAGTCCAATAGTATTATTAGCCCACTGCCACTATCATATAGGCCTACAGAGTCACATAGAAGAACGAGTCAATTCAAGCTAAAATATCTAAATTTATTGAATCTAAAATGTGTCTAGATTCAATAAATTTAATGTTCAATTTAGGGCGATAGAATTATATATATATTTGATATATATATTAAAATTTCAAATATATATGTTTGATATATTATATATTTGATATATATTTCAAAAAATATATATATATATTGTTCAAATTAATTAGTTTTAAATTTAATTCTATATGATAGATTTAAATTTAAACTAATGTCATAATCTAAATTTGATTTATATGATAAATTAAATCTAGATTTGATTCTAGATATATGTTAGATAGTTAGTTTAAATTTAATCTATTAGATGGATTTAAATTCAAACTAATCTATTTAATTAATATTTGAGTTAGCTTAAATTATTAATTTAAATTAAACAAATATCGAATCTTATCCATATATTGATATAGACTAGGATACAGAATCAATATAATTTGAATTACCCTAAAGAGAGAGCAGCCGTACACTTAGAATGAAAAACTATATGGACAAATGATGAACAGCGAAGGCATACAAACTTGTACTGAATTGTACGGATATTACAACCAGAGGTGCTAGCACGCTATTCGAGTTAGACTCACCATTCATGTGGATAACAGTAAAGGGAGATGACTAATCGCGTTAGTTCCTGGGTCCGCCAAAATGAAAAAGAACACCAAGGGACACATCGGAGGTAAATTCTTTTTCTACATCTCAATCTAAACAATGTTGACGTATCCATGGGAGGGAATTTCTTATAGTTTTTCCGCTGTTTGTATAGTGAAATTCCCAACAACATTATGTTGGAATTTGTCCCTATAGAAGATCAACTTACAGACATCTTAACTAAGCCACTTTTAGAGGACATATATTGTAAAATTAGAAGAGAATTGGGAATGGTAAATCCCAATAAACTATAAGCTAGCTTCTAACAAAATCTCTTTACTTTATGAAGTTAATTTGTTAAAACTTACATTGACTTAGGCTTTCGAGTATGTTTAAAGTATTTTGCAGGTACTCCTCATAAGCTTGTATGACAAAAAAATCAATATAATGGAGTATCTCACACTTACTCAGTCAACATCTGCTGAAAGAATATAAAAATTTGAATTTTCAATGTCTATTTGTAAGATCAATCCTGTAAAATTTGTACTTTGTACTTTAAATACTAATAGACTAATTTCCTTGCTTTATCCTATTTTTAATTGAACTTGTATGCTTAAAATTTGAACTGTAGTCCTTAACAGACGTATTTCAGTGCCTCACATGTTGTATTAGTGTTTTAGTTCATTCAAAATTCGTCTCTTGCTTAATTGAAATTCGGATTGTGAAAGTTGGTATGTGTGTTGGCTGTGTCTATATGGACAACATTCAAATTTTAATGATTCAAAATTCACATTTCAGAAATTTCTGCACAAATTCACAAAATTCGAATTTTGAATCCCAGAATTCGTCTACTGAAACATTTATTAATGATACGTCTCTAACAACCAAATTTTAAGACTGAAATTCACTTGTTGAAGACATATTTCGCATGTTAAGTCACTGACAAATGAACTTCAAGGTTGAAAATTTGTCTATCAAGATAGTTTCTCTATATTAAGTATGCTATGTAACTGACTGAAAATTGCATTTTGGCCACCAAAATTTGTCCGTCAAGCAGTTACATAAGCAAATTCAAAGGGTCATGCTCTGAACAGAAACAACTCTATTCGTCTTTCAACTGAAGCTATTCATTTCCCCTCTTAATGATTCTTAAATTCCATAAGTTAAAACTTATTTCGCACCTATTAAACTTCAACCTAAGCCTTATAAACACCTTCAGAGCATCATTCCACTCAAATCTCTCACACGATAATGGTTAGAGTGAAAAATGCCAACGTTGGGAAAGAACAGGCCAAACCTAAACGTTTCACCAAATCTCAGTATGCCTCAAGGGAAGGAGAAACCCCGAAAAGGATAGCCAAATCTAGCAAAGGGGCTCCATTAAAAAGCCAGATAACAACTTCAAAGGCTAAATCAAAGAAGCCAATCTCTACTGCTCCTACATCCAGCACCGTGTTAGAATAGTTGTAGTTGACAATAGAGCTTCTTTTCAGCTTTAATCAAATCTTGGAGGAGTATACCATGAAGTTTACTGCAAAGAAGGTAATAACACCTCACTGTACTAATTTGGAGGAATTTTTAATTTCCAACAACTTTGATGATGGTATTTGGTGGGAAAATATAGAAATTTGTTAAAAATTAAATAAAGATATGATGATGAGGTGATAAAGACTTGGTATGCTGCTTTGAAATATAATGACAAAAAGAAAAAGTGGTAAGTAACTCTTAGGTCTAAGAATTTGTGGCTGTCAAATGAAAATATCAATGAGGGTTAAGAATCCTAAACAAGAGGGATTTAAGATTGATATCAACACCTCCAAATACATGGATGAGGATGATGATATAGATAAAGAAGGTGGGGAATTTATAAACTACAAGGAAAGCATAATCTTGAATGCTCTCTTTAGAAGGCGTGAGAATAGGCCTCCTCTAAAACTTGTGAAGCCCTCTCATCTCAGTGTACAAGCCAGAGTCTTGCACTATATGGTGTTTAGGATTATCATCAACAAAGGAGGAAGCTTCAATTTGATCACCAATGCTTAGGCTCATGTGATGACTGGCTTGATTCGAGGAAAAGTGTTAAATCTGGGTAATATCATCTTCCAAAGGATGATTAAGGCAAGAGATAAAAGAAAAGACTTAACCTTGCCTTATGCCTCTATCATCACCAAGCTTCTCAAATATGCCAAGATTCAGCACTTAAAGAAAGGCAAGGGCAAGCCTATTGAGGTGTTTAAAGAAAAAGAGTTGATGAGAATGGGAATTGAAAGGAAAGAAGGAAGATAGATTGGGTAAAGAGCTAATAAATCATAGGATTTGTTCTATGGAGGAGGAAAATCACAACAGCAAGAGGGCACATCTGAGGCTATTCCAAACATCCAACCGGTGCCATAACCAACCTAACCAGATTATCCTTAACCACAGCCTACCCAACCTCCTTAACCCTTAACTCCATCCACTTGGGCCAAACCTAGCACCATAATTGAATTGTATGATAGCCTGTTTGCAGTGATGTTGAGCATCAGAGAGGAACAAAATGCCAAGTTTACACACCTGCAAGCACAAATCACTGATCTGGCCAAGAACCTTAAAGTGATTACTGATACCTATAAAGATATCAGAAATTATATTCCTACCACATCAGCACCACCTCAAACTAGACCCTTAGAACCCACAAAATCTGTCTCTCCTAAAATTACTATCCCTTTTGAGATAAATTCCCCTAAGGTTACTGCTACTAGTATTGCCACTATTGCTGGCACTACTCCTACTCCATAGGCTTCAAGCAATGAAACAAGTCCTGATCCACCCTTGAACTATGCCATGGAGGAAGAAGCTACTCAGGCAGAAGGCTTTCATGAGCCAGTGATGGAGGACATTACTCAAGAATTAGTTCTGTCTTCATAAGAGTCTAAGCAAATAGAGAAGCTGGTTGTAGTTCTCATTACTACACCAATCACTCAAGTTGCCCTTAATAAGGAAAGAGGCATTGTGCCCTATATGAACATTACTGCCAATGCACATAGTGCAATAGTATAAGCTCAGAAGAAAAGGCTTGATGAGGTGTTTGTTCTACTTGCTACCCAACCATTACTCTCTGAATATGGCTTCTGTAACGCCTTAACTTATGACCATATTACCAATGTATGAGACCTTACTATGTTCCATAAAACATGTTTAGAAGCTTGAATCACATGATAGATTAAGATATAAAATTTTCTTTCCCTAGGTTACTATTCATTTGGTAAACCCTTTTTCCTGGGAGAAATTTGAAAATTCATAACTAATTGTAGAAAAATTATATCAAAGTGATTCAAGCTCTAAAAATACCTTGAAGTCTCATTTACATGGAAAAAATATGAAACAACATTTTCATCATGCCAATTAGTACAACTTATCGCATAAATTTTACTGTTCAAATGGTCACTTTTCATTTCTCAAGGATTTTGGCCATAAATTTAAAAAAATTCATATCTAACCTATATTGAGTCAAATCATGAATTCTATATACCATTGGAAAGATATCTATGTCTACTTACAGTAATATTTTTCTTGTACATTTATTTGATTTCAACTTAAATCACAAAAGCTCAAAACCTTACTTTTACTGAAACAGTTTTAGGAAAACATGCATAACTCTTATTGTATAGCTCAAATTACTCTCAAACTAGTGGCATATTGAGCTTAAAACACAGATATTTTCACAAACATAAAACACTAAATTTTTGGAGCTTAACACAATTTTGTATTACCTTTCAAATTAAGTGATACTTACAATGAAATTTGCAGCTTTTGTTTTACTATCCAGTTTTGACCCTCAACTTTAAAAACACACTATAAATAGTACACTTGCCCAATTTAAGTGTTCTATGCCTTGTTGGAAAGCCCTCACTGTCTAGTTTTCAAAACCATATAACTTATAGGTTAGATCACATTTGGAATGAACAATAAGTACATAACCAGTACATGATCAAAATAGCCAGCTCTCATTATATCGTGACAAAAACATTCATATGCATCACATACTTTGCTCAAACTTGTTTATGTCATAACCATACATTGCTATAAACTTACATAAATATAATGGCAGTAAAGCATAGCCATACAAAGGCACATATTACTTTATCCAAATTGATAAAGATCATAATGCCATAACTTTCTAAACAAAGCATGTTTCATAAACTTCTTCATTCTTCTTGCCTTTTCTTTGGGTTCCTCCACAACATAGCTTGTGCCTAGTCATTGGGATACTTGAGGGGGTGAGATTGGGGGTAATCTTAGTAGAAAGTTATATTCATGGATCATGTTATTCATTTCACATAAAAAAATCACACCTGATCACATTGAATCACATAAATCAACAAATTGCCATATAGGTCATAAAAATTTTGGTAGCATAAGGGCTTAGAAATTGGATATCCCGAGAATAAAACCCCTCATATTGCAGCCAAATCAGTCAAGAAAACACAATTTACAATATGGTAATCAATTTGCATCAAAGTAAAGCAATGAAATAACATAAGCAAGAGTACATTAACTTAGCTACCTTGAAGCATTCCTTTAGTTCTTCCTCTTGAATCCAATGCTTTACCACTTGATTCCACCTCCTTCAAGAACTTACTTGGGCTTTACCAATTCCTAATACACCATCAAATAGTCACTTTATTCACTAGTTTCATGAATTACTTCTTAAAGACTCACAAAACCCTAGAATTTCATTTTCTTCATTTTAAGCTTTTTATTTAACCCCATACTTGCTTTTAAGGTTTTGGACCATAGGAAATCCATTTTTGGCATCAAATTAATGAAACTATCACTCCTTCTAACCCTAATAGTCTGGCCAAAATTTGCCAAGAAGGAGGTAAAATTGGTTTTTCATAAAACTTGCTTCATACATACTAAAACTTGTTCTCTTTACAAAATCTCATGTTTTCTCTTCAATTTATGGTATGAAAACAACGTTTCTTCCCATTAATCATGTTTGGCTAGATTATAACAGCAAAGGAAGGATGAGAAAATTCAAGAAAACTAACTCAAACTACTTAGAAACTATGCTAGGACACTTACAAATTGAAAGGAACTTGCTTACCAATTTATTTGGAATTTTCTTCTCCTATTTTTCCTCTTTTACCTTCACCTTCACATACTACTGTCTCCCTCTCAAAATGGCAGACCACTCCTCTCTTTTTCTTTGCTAGAAGGTCGGCCAAAATGAAGCTAGGAGGGAGTATTTATAAAATTTGACAACCAATCAATTTATGCCACCTAGTGTTCTTGAAATTTCTTGAAAATCCATGGAAATTATTAAATTAATGCCATTCTATCATGTGCTGCAGATGGAGCATGAATGTGAGGTTATTTTGGTCCAAAAATTTTGGATATTTACTTATTCAGATATATCCTAAACCGGTTTGAATAAATAAAGTTACTTTAGTAGTATATTTTACTATTATTGAAACACCAGTTTTAACTATATTGAGATATGAAATCACCATAATATTCTCATCCCAATTGGTCCAACTATGGGGTCCACATATTTTTCTTAAATTAATACTACATCTTCCTGCTGTCTAAACTGACTTTTATCAGATAAGATATTAATATTAAATCCTAATTATCCAATAAATATTATTTTGATCTTAATAAATTTCATAATATATTCCATTGGTCTTAGCTCCTTGAAAGCTTCATTTTGACTATACTTTTTCATATTTACAAAAAATGCCCTTAACCCAGGAAAATTTATAATTTTAAAAACTTTTGAGTCTTAAGTGTAATTTTCCCCAAAATCCATAAATTCTCCTTCACTCTCGTCCACCGCCCTTCCTTGTTTTTTCTTTTTCTTTTTCTCTAGGGGTAAAATTGTCATTTTCTCCTTTTTTTCAACCAAGATAATTGACCCTTTTATCATATTTCTTGCAAAATAGTGCATACATATTTTTGTGAATTCCTTATAGATTTTATGATATCTACATTTTGTTTTCCTTTGAGCTTAAATGCAGCATTCACATTTTACTTCTCATGTGAAAAATAATTGTTTTTCCCCTGAGTTGGATAAAAATATAATTATCTATTCTTCTAGGCCCTTTCTTGTAATTTTACCTAAAAAATAATTTTTTATTATTTCTTTTTGCATTATTCGCATTAACTTTCAAATTGGCATATCTCTCAACCTAGATCTCCCAGTTATGCAATACTTATACCGTTGCGCTCAGCTTGGAATGAGCTTGGTATATTACATATTTTCCAGGGTAAGTTCTAGAATTAATTTCTGCTAAGGACCTTATGGAAAATTAATTCCAATTAAGGATCAAACATAACTTCTTCTGAAAATTAGATGAGAAATTAATTTCTTATAAAGCCTGATTATATGTAGTCTTTTTGTCTCACTTTATTTCTCATCTTTTATTCATTTTATAACATCCCATAAAAATAGGGATATTACAACTTCTCAGGGGAGCAATGAGGTAGACTGGCCATCTCTCAAAGGGAAATGTAGGAGCTGCTCTTTGAGTCTGATGATGAAGCTGAGCTATCAGTCCCTCTTCCTCAAATACCCTCCCCCGTGCCATTTATACATGCCCCTCTTCAAGCCATTCCCATGACATAGATACCTCCTTCCTTTGTACATGCTCTAGCTCTTAATGATGCCAAAGAGAGGGAGAAGAAAGATGAGCAAACTGGAAAATCTAAAGTTGGGCAATTAGGCATAACCCATGGCAAGAGGATGAAGTCCAAGGCCAAGAAGAAGTGACAAGTAGTAGAACCTTAGGGCATAGATCTTAGGATTTTTTTTATTAGTAATTCATCTCCATTGAACTTTGAATTTGTTGAAAATATATACTTGTGTTAAACTTGATTGAATTCTAGTACTAAACTTATGAATTAATGCAATATCTTCACCATATTTCCCTTTTCTATTCTCCTAAATTCTTTTCTCTGATACATGTGCTATGGTTACATTCAAATTTTAATGCATATGTTGAGGGGGAGATCTTAAAGCAAATCCAAGTACTATCTAGTTTGCAAGTTTTTTTGTCATCATCAAAAGGGGGAGAATATTGAATTAGAAGTTTTGATAATTCCAAACAACTAGAGCTTGGGAAGAAGAATATCAAAGAAATGTGAAAGAATCAAGTGAAGAAATTCAATGAAGAATATGAGAAGACTTAATTGTTAGAAGTTTTCCATTTGTAATATGGGTAAAAAGCTTTGATCCTTATTTATTTAAGTTACCACAAAGGTTAAATATGTTTTCAAAGGTTAGCTTGTGTTAGAATAGATAAGTATTAGCTAACAGGTGAATTTTACTTATTGACTCATACTTATTTTATGCAAAATTTGAACTTTACTTAGTGAAATTCGAAATTCTAGGAGGCTTTGCTTTGATAGACGAATTTCCATTATGAAATTTGAATTTCATGCTAAGCATTGTTAATGAATGCGTGCAAAATTCATCCAAAGCTTTGTCAAAATTCCAATGTTAGTGTAGTTCAAAAAAAGTTCAGAGTCACCTTCTCCAAGAAATGAGAATTTTCAATTTGAAATTTGTGAATCTTTTTAGAGTATGAATATGACAGATGAATTTTAGAATTCAAAATTTGAATTTCAAAGAGGAGAACTTTTGGGCCAAATTGAACACGCCTCTAATAGACGAATTTTAGCTTCTAAAATTCGAATTTTGAGTGCACTGTGGAAACATGAGACAATTACGTAAACTCAACAAATGCACTTTGAATATTTGTGTGTTCTAACATAGTAAAATATACTGTTAAATTAGCTTTATTTGTCCAGACTAGTTCATGATATATTTGAATAAGTAAATATCTGAAATTTTTGGACCAAAATACTCCCCATTTCGTGCTCCACAAGCTGCATATGACAAAATAGCCTTAATTGATTATTTTCGTGAAAAAACAAGAAAAATCAAGAATATTAAGTGGCAAATTGTCATTGGTTGGAGAAATTTATATATACTCCCTCCTTTCCCATGTTTTAGCCGACCACGTAGCAAGGAAAAGAGGAAGAGAAGTCTGTAAATTGAAGAAAGGAAGGGCAGCCACGTGAGGAGGAGAAAAAAATAGGAAAAAAATGGAGAAAAATCCAAGAAAATTTGTAAGTGTTTCTCTTATTACTTACAAGTGTTTTAGTATCTTTTCTTGGTTGTTTGGCTTAAGTTTCCTAGAAATATTTTCTTTCCCATCTCTCTACAATTTTGGTCTAAGCTTGTTTGAGTATGGGGAGTTGTTTTAAAGTCATAAAATCATGATTTGGTATGAGATTTTGCAAGAGGAATCAAATATAGTATAATTTAAGTAAGTTTTAAGAAAAACCAATTTCTCTTCCTATAAGTCAGATTTTGGTGAGCTTAGTATGATGAAAAAGAGTTGGATTTTCTTTGTTTTAATGTTAAAAATGGATTCCTTGGGTCCAAATTAGCTAAAAACAAGTATTGGATTCAAGGAAAACTAAGAGATAAAGAATTTGGATTTTTAGGGTTTTAGCGAGACTTTGTAAAGCAACCTTTGTTTTGAGTTGATTAAGTTGATATTTGTTCAATCAAGAGTTTTGATGATTCCAAACCAACATCCAACAGCTTGGATTGAAGATATCAAAGAAGATCAAAGTGCTTCAAGTGAAGATTTTCTGAGTATTTGCTGCTAGATCTTTTGTAGGATCTTTAGTTTTAGTTATGATTGGGTAAAAGATTTTGATTTGAGAAAAATATGTTTTCAAACCTTGATTTTGTGTTTGAATCTTGACTTATTTGAAAAACACCCACAAACAGATGAAGTTTGAAAGTTTAAACTTAACTGTCAAGTTGGAAATTCGAACTTTGCCTTTGGAAATTCAAATTTCGAGCTTAAACTGAATAAGTCTGAAGAGATGGCTCTCTGTCAGACGAATTTTGGTTGTTCAAAATTTGAATTTTCATCCAAGTCTGAAAGAAGCCTCTTAGTGACAGACGAACTTCACATTTTTAAAATTTGAATTTCAGACAAAACACAACTTGAGAAAATAGAAGAAATTCGTCTGAAACAATGTAAAAGTTCATCTAAAATCAAGATGAAATTGAGTTTGAAAAATGCTCTCTGACAGACGAACTTTGACTTTCCAACATTCGAATTTTCATACAAGTCTGAAAGGAGCTTCTTTGAAACAGACGAACTTTGAGTCCTCAAAATTTGAATTTCAGACAAATCACAACTTATGAAAATGGAAGAAATTCGTCTGAAACAATGTTAAAGTTCATCTGAGATTAGGAATGATTTAAGTTTCAAAACTGCTCTCTGACAGATGAACTTTGAACATTAACGTTCGAATTTTAGAAGCTAAGTTCTTGAGTCTGTTGAAGTGAAACATTGACATACGAATGATAAGAACTTACAACATTCGAATGATGAAGTTAGTCTGAAAAGAGTCTCTCTGACAGACGAATTTCACCCATTCAAAATTCGAATTTCGAAGAAAGTGATCTACTGTGCCTCTTTGAACGTTCAATGGACAGACGAATTTTGAGCCTTCAAAATTCAAATTTCGAAGGCACTGTAGAAAATTGAAAGCACTGTTCACACTTAACCGAAAAACTTTCTTCTTGAAAATTCATATGTCACATTGTGAAAATGTTTTGTAAGTTTCAAAATTCGAACTTCACTTCATGAACAGATGAACTTCGTGCTGTAACGTTGAAAGCTTTAACCTTCGGTTCCTTCGAAATTTGTCTGTTGACCAACCAAAATTCGAATTTCAGTATGTCAGAAGCATTAAATGCGGTTGGTTAACAGATAGTTTTTCAGAGTAACCGTTGGATAACTTTCCCAACGGATAGATTTTGTCTCTAACGGACATTTGAGACCTAAAACTATAAATATAACATCATTTGAAGTTGTGGGTCACGAATCTAACTTGTATATACCGAATTTCTGTCAAAACTTCTTCTTAAGAGCTTTTACCCTCTAGCTTCAATATCTGTACTTTAACCTTCATATCTACTCTATTCAAGAGAGTTATATCTTTGTAAACAATCTACTCTTCATCTGGAAGATAGATTTACTTGTGAGGAAAAATCACAAGGGGATTGGGAAGCACACTGTGAAAGTGCTAAGTATCATCCAAGCAGTGATCAAATTCCTACATTTATCAACAAGGTAGTACAAGTTAAGCAATCTTTCACCGATAAAGGGTTGCATTATTCAGAAAAACTATGGATTGATACTATGGTGAGACAAATCCCTAGAGACTTATTTTGGATAACCATTCACAATAAGTTACTAGGTCAAGAGTTCTCCTGTCTTGAGCATTATGCAAAGGCTTGTACTAAAGAAGGCAGGACATGAGCTAAGAGGCTGAGGTGTAAGAAGCCTAGACCACCGCCTAATGATGCCGAATCAAGCTCTGAAAGGCCTTGATGGCTATCTATAAAGATGTTTATGTACATATGTAAAAATGTGAATAGTGGAATTGCAAATTTTGATGTTTATGAGCAGTTGAATGTTAAAAAGTTTAGAACTATGCCAATGTATTTGAGATACGAGAACTTGCATGTACAAAGTTGCTATATATAAATAAAATGTTTTGTTTAGTATATTCTTAGTACAATTGCTTTATATTTATGAATTGAATTATTTATATAGTTAAAGATGGTTCGAACAAGACAACAAACTCAAACAGTAGTCTCTGAGCAAGAATCCAGGGAAGAGCCTCAAGTTGATCCTCTACAAGTTATAATGCAAAGATTAGATCAACAACAAAGAACCATTGAGTAATTGCAATAGATTATAAAAGCACAAAGACAAGAACAACAAGCAAAACCTAATCAGCCACCAGTGCAACAACCAGTGCCACAAGTTGTACAAGTAGAGCAAGCAGCTGGAGTAGTAATTGATGATCCAAACATTATCATAAATTTCAGAAAATATCAACCTCCTTCATTTGATGGTAGGTTTGATGTGTAGGCTATAGAAGATTGGGTTCTTAGCCTGGAGAAAATTTTTAGATTGATGAGATGCAATTCAGAAATGAAAGCATTATTAGCCACATACATGCTCAAAAAAGAAGCCGATAGTTGGTGGCACAATATGGAATTGATCATGCAGGCCAGAAATGTTCCTCTAACATGGGAGAACTTCTTGGAATAGTTCTATGATAAATATTTTCCATAATCAGTGAGGGATGAGAAAGAAGCTGAGTTTATTACATTAAGACAAGCGGAAAATCAATCCGTAGATGAGTATGTTGCGATGTTCATCTAGTTGGCTAGGTACTCTACTTATCTCCAACAACATGATAATGAAAGATGGAAAACTGAAAAATTGGAGAGAGGACTTAGACCTGCTATTAGAGAACGAGTAGCTCCAATGCAGATTAGAACCTTCAATGCATTAGTCAAGGTGAGTAGAATCACAGAGAATGGTCTGAATCATAAATTTTTGACATCTGCTCCATCAGCCAATGCCAGGAAAGCTGTAGATGTTACTAATTTAAGAGAACCTAGTCAGAAAAGAAAGAAACCCTAGAATAGTAATAACAGAAAGCCAAAGAGAGGTGGCAGATAAGGAGGACCTAATATGTAGCGAAATGTTCAAATACTAATATGTAACCACTGCGGAAAGGCTCATGGTGGCAGAGCATGCTTTGCTGGGCAAAACGTATGCTTTAAGTACGGCAAACCAAGACATTATGCTCGGGACTACACAATGGGGATAGCCAACACTAGACCTCAAGCACAGGGGAGAGTCTTTGCTCTTACTCAGCAAGAGGCTCGTAAGTCACCTGATTTAATTGAAGGTATGATTAATGATTATCTTGTAAAAGCTTTATTTGATTTAGGAGCTAGGCACTCGTTCATATCCTATAACTGTGCTAAGAGGCTGGGTCTAGTAATCACAATGTTGCACCCCTACAGGCAATAAAGTTATGACCTCCTACGTGTGTCTTAATTGTGTAGTCTAGTGTGAACATTGTTGTCTTACCATTGACTTGATTTGTATGCCTTTCCCTGATATTGATATTATCATTGGAATGAACTGGTTGTCTACCAATAGTGTTCTTGATTGTAGAAATAAAATCTTGATCCTTCTTGACCCTCAAAATGTCTTATGTGTTGAGACTAAGTTTAATTTTCTAACGACCACCCAAGCTAAGAGATGTTTGGAGAAAGGATGTCAAGGTTATTTGATTTTGTTTTCTGCAAGTGTCGAGGTAAAAGAAGGTATTAATAATATCCCAGTAGTAAGAGAATTTCCAGAAGTATTTCCAAAGGAATTTAGTGGTTTACCCCCAGAACGAGATATTGAGTTTGCAATAGATCTAGTGCCAGGAACAATTCCAGTTTCCAAGGCACCGTGTAAAATGGCATCAAATGAGATGGCAGAGTTAAAGAAGCAAATTGAGGAGCTATTGGAAAAGGGATTTATCAGACCAAGTGTTTCTCCCTAGGGTGCTCCAGTGTTATTTGTGAAAAAGAAAGACGGGAGCCTTAGGCTTTGCATTGACTATCAAGAGCTGAATAAAGTTACAATTAAAAATAAGTACCCATTGCCCAGAATTGATGATTTATTAGACCAGTTGGTTGGGGCATCTGTGTTCTCTAAAATTGATTTAAGATCTGCGTACCATCAGCTCCAAGTCAAGGCAAAGGATGTTCCAAAGATTGCTTTTTGAACTAGATATGGGCATTATGAGTTTTTAGTTATGCCATTTGGTCTCACTAATGCACCTGTGATCGTTATAGACTACATGAATCGGATATTTCGGCCATATTTAGATAGGTTTGTTGTAGTCTTTATAGATAATATTTTAGTATACTCCAAATCTTTAGTAGAGCACGAAGCGCATTTGAGAATTATCCTAACAGTGTTGAAATAAAAGAGCACGTATGCTAAGCTTAGTAAGTGTGAGTTTTTGCTCACAGGGGTACGGTTTTTGGGGCATATTATCTCCAAGGACGGGGTAGCAGTAGATCCATGCAAATTAGATGCAGTCTTAAAATGGGAGAAGCCCAAAACTATTACAGAAATTAGAAGTTTTATGGGTTTAGTAGGCTGTTATAGAAGATTTATTAATAACTTTTCTCAAATTGCAATGCCGCTTACGAGATTGACTAGAAAAGAAAAACCTTTTGTGTGGGATAGTAATTGCGAAAAGAGTTTTCAAGAATTAAAACTTAGGCAAACCTCTTCACCTGTGTTAATTCTACCTGATCCTCAGAAACCATATGTGGTTTATACAGATGCTAGCAAACATGGATTAGGTTGTGTGTTGATGCAAGATGGAAGGGTAGTAGCCTATGCTTCTCGTCAATTAAAAACTTATGAAGAAAACTATCCTATGCATAATTTAGAACTTGCGGCTATAGTGCATGCTTTAAAGATATGGAGACATTATCTCTATGGTGCTACCACTGAGATATTTTGTGACCACAAAAGCCTCAAATATTTAGAAGATCAGAAAGAACTAAATGCGAGCCAAAGGCGATAGATGGAATTACTAAAAGATTATGAGCATTCTATTAAGTATCATCCAGGAAAAGCAAATATGGTAGCCGATGGTTTGAGCAGAAAAACCATTCATGTAGCCCATATGATGATTTGTGAAATGAAATTAATTGAAGATTTTAGAGATTTGAATTTATCTCTCGAGTTGCATGAGACTAAAATTGGCAATGAATTTTATAAAGATATAATACAGGCCCAACAAGAGGATCAGTTCATAGATACAGTCAAGAGAAAGCTAAAACAGGGAGAACTAAAAGAATTTAATGTGACTGATAATGGTCTGGTAAGATTTCATAACTGAATTTATGTTCCTCTAGTGGCAAAGCTCAGAGAAAAGATTTTGATAGAAGACCATTAGAGTAAATACATGATTCATCCAGGTATTTCAAAAATGTATCATAATTTGAAAAAGTTATTTTGGTGGTTGGGGATGAAAAGTGATATTACTCAGTATGTGACTAGATGTTTAGTGTGCTAAAGAATAAAGACTAAGTACCACAAGCCATTAGGTATGTTGCAGCCTCTCGAGATCCCTAAGTGGAAATGAGATAGTATTTCTATGGACTATATTATGGGGTTACCGAGAATATCTTCTGGAAATGATGCTATTTGGGTGATTGTTGATAGACTAACAAAGTCAGCCCATTTTTTGGCAATTAAGTCAACATTTATGCTGGATAAATTAGCACAATTGTATATTAAGGAAATCGTGAGATTACATGGTGTGCCAAGCAGTATTATTTCAAACAGAGATCCAAGATTTACATCTAATTTCTGGAAATCTTTGCAGCAAGCTTTGGGAACTCAATTGAGATTTAGTACAGCTTACCATCCTCAAATAGATGGTCAAACAAAGAGAACTATACAAACTTTGGAGGATATATTAAGAGCCTGTGTACTAGAAATGAAAGGGAACTGGGATGTGTATTTACCATTAGCTGAGTTTGCTTATAATAATAGCAATCATTCCAGTATCCAAACGGCTCCTTATGAGGCACTGTATGGTAGAAGGTGCAGGTCTCCACTGTGTTGGACAGAATTGAATGAAAGGAAAATGTTAGGTCCTGAATTAGTTGATTGGACCTCCAAACAGATAGAAATGATCAAAAGGAAGTTGTTGACGGCTTAGAGTAGACAAAAGAGCTATTTTGATAAAAAAAAAAGAGTTTGAAATTGTAAATCATATTTTTCTCAAAATATTTCCTACAACAAGGGTTGGTCGATCAATTAAAGTTAAAAAGCTTAGTCCCAGGACCATTTGAGATTATTTCTAAAGCTAGACCTGTAGCTTATAAACTAGTTCTTCCTCCTTATTTGAGTCAAATCCATAATGTATTTCATGTTTTCCAATTGAAAAAATGCCAGCCAGACCCTTCACATGTTATAGAATATGAACATGTTAATTTACAAGATAATCTATCTTATGAGGTAAAACTTGAAAGAATCATTGACTATCGAGTCAAAAAGCTGAGAAACAGGGACATACCTCTAGTGAAGGTGGTTTGGAAAGGCTTAACTTCAGATGAAGCTACCTGGGAAATGGAATCTGATATGAAGTAGCAATGTCCAGAACTATTTATATAAGGTATATTTTAAATTTCGAGAACAAAATTTATTTTAAGGGGGAGGGAATTGTAATATCTTGAAATTTCTCTTAAATGTTTAAGGCTCAATATTTTAAAATCTTTTAGGAATTTGCAAAAACGGATATACACCGTTTTGCATGATATAAGGTAAAGAGGTCAATTATCTTGGTCAGAAGGAAAGATGAGAAAATGACCATTTTGCCCCAGAAAAAAAAAAAGAGAAAAGAAGATGGAAAAAAAAAGGGATGAGAAGCACGAAGAAGAGGTGGTAGACTCGTACGCGTGCAATGAAGCAATTTTATGAGTCTTGGAAAAAATTACACTTAATGACTCAAAAGTTTTAAAAATTATAAATATGTTTCGGGTTAAGGGTTTTTTGTAAATATAAAAAATTATAGTCAAAATAAAGCTCTCATTGAGTTAAGACCAATGGAATATAGTATAAAATTTATTAAGATCAAAATAATATTTATTGGATAATTAGGATTTAATATTAATGTCTTACCCGATAAAGGTCAGTCTGGATTATAGAAAGAGATAGTATTTATTCAAGAAAAGTGTGTGGATTTTATATTTGGACCAATTGGGATAAGTGTTGAATAAAGTGTTTTGATGATTTCAAACCAATTTTCTAGAGCTTGGAGAGAAGATATCAAAGGCGCACAAGTGATCTTAAGTGGAGAAATCCAAAAAAAACCAGCACAAGAATAGATGTAGAATCTACAGTCATATTTAAATTGACTAAAAGACTTTGAATTGGCAAAAAGATGTTTTAAACTATGATTCTATGTTAATCCATGGAATATTTGAAAAACACCCACTAATAGACAGAGTTTGAAACGTTTATACTGATATACTGTTTTGAAAATTCAAACTTTGGCTTTGGAAATTCGAATTTCATATTGAAAATGAACAGGTTTGAAAAGAGCCTTCTCTGATAGATGAACTTTGACTGCAGAAATTCGAATTTTGAATCTTGTCTGAAAAGAGGCGTCTCTGATAGACGAACTTTGACTACAGAAATTCAAATTTTGAATCTTGTCTGAAAAGAGGCTTCTCTGATAGACAAACTTTGGCTTTTGAAAATTTGAATTTCAGACAAAATACAACTTATGAAAAATGAAAAATTCGTCTAAGGATATGTTAAAGTTCATCTAAAAACTGAGTTTGGAATGGCTCACTGATAGATGAACTTTGAACATGAAAATTTAAATTTCAGAAATAAAACTTGTGAGTCTATTATGATGATATGTTGACATACGAATAATAATATTCAGAAATTCAAACTTTGAAGTAAGTCTGAAAAGAGGCCTCTCTGACAAACGAACTTTGCATTTTGAAAATTCTAATTTCGAATAAATGAACTATTGTGCCTTAATTGAACTGACCACTAACAGACGAATTTTGGGTATCAAAATTCAAATTTCGAAGGTACTGTAGCAAAATGGAACAACTGTTCATACTTTCCAAAAGAACCTTAAACTTAAAAATTCGTATGTTCCAACATAGAAACATTTTTCAAAGATCAAAATATGAACTTTGCTTCATGACAAACAAACTTCAAATGTTCAACGTTAAAGTCTTTAGCTTTCGGTTTCTATGAAATTCGTCTATTGACCAACCAAAATTCGAACTTTAAGTGTCAGAGGCATTAAATGCGGTTGGTGAATGGATAGTTTTTCAGAGTAACCGTTGGGTAACTTCTCCAATAAATAGATTTTATCTTTAACATATAGTTAAGACCTAAACATATAAATATACCATCATTTGAAGTTGTGGGTAATGATTTTAACTTTGTATATACTAAAACTCTACCAAATCATCAACTCAAAGTCTCTTATTCTCATTTACTTCATTCTTTGTACTCAAACTTTCATATACACTCTAATTAAGAGAGTTTATCCATTGTCAACAATCTTATCTTCATCTGGAAGAAAGATTTTCTTGTGAGGGGATATTATAAGGGATTGGGGAAGCACTTAGTTAGAGTGCAAAGAGAGAAAGTGTGAGCTCTAAAAATAGAGTATCATAGTTGTACTGTGGCATTTACAAGAAGCCCACTGAATTCTTGCAAGATAATCGAAAATCTCAAGTGGTGGCTTGAGAACTGGACATCGGTCAAGATTCAGAGACTGAACTAAGATAAACATCTGTGTCTTCCTTCTCTATTACTACTTTTACTTATTATTCACTTATACTTTATTTTACTGTCATCCTTGCTTTCTTCACTTTATTGATATTTTGCAGAAAATTTTAATCTTTCCAATTCATCCCCCCTCTTGGGAAGCCAGCATATCAAACACTCAGGCTCCTCGTGATAGTCCAAAACTGAGCTATTATTTGATGAAGATATATTTCCTATTCTTCAATCACAATAAAAACTTGTTAGTAGATTAATACAAAGGAATATTAATAACATATTCCTTTTCCTACACTTAAATTATACTAATCACCAAGTTCTTTCTCCTTACTTTATCATACATTTTCCCAAGTAGTAAAGCATATTTGATATCCAAATAACTCATGTTAAAGGCTTGAATAATCAAATAGTATAAAATAATTAAAATAAAAAAAAGTATATTGTTCATTTGGTACCCAAGTTTTCTCGACAAATTTTGAAAAATCATAAGTAATTCCAGCAAAATCCTATTGATGTGATTCGAGCCTCTAAATGAAGCTTGAAACATGTTCTACAAGGGGAAAATATGAAATTTGAATTTATCTAGACTAATTGGTACAGATTATTGCTTAAATTTTACTATTCAAATTGTCAATAATTCTGTTCCAAGATTTCTGGCCTAAATTCAATAAATTATTTCACATTGTATCCATAGTTAATTCATGCTTTCTTTACATCATTAGAAAGCTCTACATGTATAATTTACAGCCATATATTTGTTTGTACATTTATTTAACTTGTATAGGGCATGATTCTAACTTAAATCACTAAGGATTAGAACCTCACTTTTATTGGAACAATTTTTGGAAAATAAGCATAACTCTTATTATATGGCACCAATTGTATTCAAATTAGTGGCATATTAAACTTAAGACATAAAAATTTCTATTCCTATAAAACACTAAATTTTTAGAGCTCTGTACAATTTTATATTACTTTTAAAAAAAATCCAGTACTCACAATGAAAGTTCCAGTTTTCTCATTACTATCCAATTAAAATTCTAATATTCGTAACAAATCGTACACATATCTAAAATGAGGTGCTCATTGCTTGATTGAAAGCCCTTACTGTCTAATTTTTTAAAATATACAACACATATATGCTATTTCACATTTCAAATGGATAGTAACTAGATTATTGACAAATGCGTATATTGGCCAAAATTTGTCATAACTACGCAAAAGTGTATACATACAATATAGACATTACTCACATTTGTCCATTCTTTGTGATGCCATATTCATAACATCATAAGAGGCTCCAAAGAACATAATGGCAGCTAAACACAGCCTTATGAAGACACATATGATTTTACACAAATGCCATAGTAATACATTAAAACATACAAATTGCTTAATAGCTTGCTTCTTTGTTCTCTTCATTTCTCTTGCCTTTTCTCGAATTCCTCCATTGCTATAGCTTGAACCTAAAATTTGGGATGCTTGAGGGGATGAGATTGGCATAATCTCAGTAGCAAGTTATATTCATGTATCATATTATTCATTTCACATAAAAATCACATTTGATCACAACAAGTCACATAAATCAACAAAATGCCATATAGGTAATAAAAATTTTTGTAGCGTAACGGTTTAGAAAATGGATATCCCGGGGAATAAAACCCCTCATTTTGCAGCTAAAACCAATAAGAAATCACAATTCACAATGTGGCAACCAATTTGTATCATAGCAAAATAATGAAATAACATAAGCAAGAATACATAAACATTGCTACCTTTGTTGATTCCTCTTGACTTTACCCTTTGCTTTGAATGATTTCACAAGCTTCCTAGAGCTTCCTCAAGTCTCTAGACAACATTAAACAATGGCTCAAGCACTGATTTCATGGTACAATTCAATATTCATGCATGAAACCCCAAAAGCTCAAACTATCTATCTTAAGCTTAATCTTGAATTCCATACTTGTTCTTAAGGTTTTTGGTCATGGGGAATCCATTTTTGAGATCAAATTAATGAAATTCCCACTCTAAGATGGCTTTTCACACCAACCATAATTCTGTCCTCATGAGAAAATATTGGCTTTCCAATTTACTTACTTCAAAACATACCTAGTTTGCTTCCGTTCACAAAACTCATGTTTTTCATGATTCTATGGTTTAAAAAAACATCATTCTACCCAAAACCAAGTGTTATTCAAAATTGTACAGAGGTTGAGAGAGGAAGATCTTCAAGAAAATCAAGCAAAACAACCAAGAAACTCAACTAGAACACTTGAAAATCTCAAGTTAGGCACTTACTAATTTTTCTTGGATCTTCTCCTTATTTTCTTCTATTTTTCTCTGCTCCCCAAGTAGCCTTCTTTCTTCCTTCACCTTGCTGTAGCTTCTCTCTCCTTTCTTTGTGAATGTCTCGTGCAAATGGTGTGGAGGGAGTATATATAATGGCCTTTAATTAAGATTACTTTTACTAATCCTTAATTAATTAAGAAAACTAATAATTAAGTTTCTCTTTTCCTTAACCATTAAGACACCATTTTGGTCATTTGTGGGCTGACAAGTGGCATCTAATCGAGGGACAATTATCTCCAAAATACTGCATAATTTTTCCAATCCAATAATACCCTTTGTCGGTTATTTTATACCTGAACCAGTAAAGTTACCTATTGTAGTATAAAGTCACTTGATGAGTACAGGATCAAAGTAAACTTATGCCTATTATTACTTTTTTATCTTGTCTCTATAAAACTCCTTTTACAGTGTCCAATGGCTTTTTGTTTTACCTTTTTAGCTTTTACAGATCAAAAAACTGCTTTATCAGTAAAAAGTTACTTTTTAACTTTTGGTAATGATTATTTCATTATCCTTAAACATTAACTCTTAGTGACATATACCATTGGACTCGTCTTGTCAAGGGCTTTGTTTTGATAGTAATTTTACATATTTATAAAATTACCCCTGACCTGAGGCAAATTTATAATTTATAAAAATTTTGAGTCATTAGCTATAATTTTCCCCAATGACGTTTCTACTCTCATTCCACGTAATTTTTTAGGCTTAGGGACATAAATGTCATTTCTATAATTATTAGGGGTAAAAACATAATTTTTCATTGTTCCTTCCGACCAGGAAACATGATCTCTATTTCTTCTTTTACGCAAAATAGTATTTGCTCATTTTTACAAATTTCTTTTGCATTTTGAGATATCTTTGTTTTTTTAGGGATGCTACAATTTCCTGTCCCTTAAAATAAATTTTGTCCTTGAAATTTAAATATATACTTATATCTCTTACTTCCTTTCTCTTTATTTCCCAATTTTTCAAACCATTGCCACTAGACAAATATGTTTACTTCTTACGTACTTGAATTCATAGTCACTATTTTACTCTGGTATCATTTATTCATTTACAATATCTTAAAAAGTCTAGTTCTTACTTTGTGAACTGGGAACTGTGAGGACATCATAAACTAGCCTTACTCAAGGGGTATCGAGAATTTTTACATAACATGCCCATTCTTAATCCTCATTCTTACATTCATATCTTTTTTATCTTATTTAATCTTATTTATACTATAATCTTTTCATTGGCACCCAATATCATTATTTTCTCTTTTTTTCATAACTTTAGGCTATCTTCATGAATAATCTTTCTCCTTAGGGAAAAAGTTATCACATCAGCTTTGCCTAGATGATACTTACAAGTCATCTCATCTTTGCTTTTCACTGTTTTTCTTTACCTCAAATCTAATTCTTCTTTTATCTCATAATCAATTGAAGCTGTTATGACCTCAAACATTTTTGTGGTAATACCATAAATATAGCAACTCATATTAGCTATAACAACTCTTAGTAACTTCGTTTCTTGAAAGCATTATTTATCGCTACTTTAAGTGGGAACAGAATTTTCTTAAAAATTATCATATAAAACTTTAGCTACTACCTGCCACTCAACCCTATTACATTACTCATACCTTGATCCACGCTTACTTTCATTATCATAAACCCCTAGGGTCATTATTGGATCAAGATTAATCATCTCAAGGGAGGAGGTTTAGCTTCTTTAGCTCATAAAAATTCATTTCATAATCAATTTCCCACAAAAGCTTTCTCTTCAAACTACGAGGCAAGACAACTTGAGAAGAAAAAATTTCTTTTCATAATATCTTGCTAAATTCAGAGACCTCTCATCTCTATTACAGTGTTTAGTTTCTTCCATTTCATAACTTTACTTGCTTTGCTAGGATTTACTGTGATCCACATGCAAGATTCTGTAACCTACGAACTGTACTTTTCTGGAACCCAGCTCCTATTTATTAAGTTTAGCAAGTTTTTTTTTTGCTCTTACTCATAAAAATTCTCAGTTGTCTTTCATGCTCATCTAAAGATTCAAAGTACTTTTAGCATATTATCAGAGATCACAATAAACTATTCATGTTTTATTCATGTAGCCTAACAGGTGCCTTAGTATGACTAATTGGTATCATCCTGATTCATAGTGCCCACTTTTAACTATCGGCATATTTTCTTCCTCTTTCTTATACTTTCTAGTAGGTCACCTATCATAAAATTTCCCTCATATGTGCACATTTAACTGTAAAGTGCTGAGAGGTTCTACTGCACTCTTGCCATTCTTGGACTTAGAGAATGTGACATTGGGCTTTCTTTTAAGCCATAACTTATCAATGTAACCTCTGGATAACTAACTGCTTTTAACTCTAGGGCATTCAATTCCTCTACTCATACTACCTCTTTTTACTCTAAACTTTGCTAGCTTAGAAATTCATCTTACCACTATGCCTTTACGTATAAACATACACCTAAACCTTGTGCTCTGCTAATCTTATCATAGCCTGTAAGATCGTTTGGTTCTTTTGAAGCCTGGGTCTAAATAATATTAAGGTAGTGATTACTATCTCTTTGCTCTTCAATATTTCTGCTTTGTCTATTCTCACACATAACTTTTCTTAACTATTCAGCCAAGGTCAATTAATAGTTTAGCAGCTTAAGGAAAACTTTTCTACCCTTCAAAAGTCTCTTGCTAGCCCAGTTAGAATGTACCCTCGGCCTCTCACCATTACTTATTCTTGCTCAATTGGGTATCACCCCTAGAGCCACCTTCCATTACTTTGCCTTAGTGACTTTCATCTGATAGAGGATTTCATCTCTTTGCTCAATTGGGCTTCTCCCCAAGAGCTACCATCCATCTGCCTTGTCTCTGCTGCTCATATCATAATCAGCATTCTGCCTCTAATATTACCTTATAGGTGGGATATTGGTTCTAATTCTCATTATCACCACCTACCATCACCTTTCTTAATCACATCTTGGTTAGTGGCTTGGCTTTTGAGGGAAGCCCTAAGTAAACATTCATATTAGCTGCTAATTAATAAGATTTCATATTTTTCTAAAATTATCCTAGGCCATCCTCTTTCGAAGAACTATCAATACTGTAGGGCTCATCATCCCATTCACTGCAGAGGTCTACTACAACATCATTATTGGTCTACTGCAACCATGAGATCTACTGTGATCTCTGAGCCCTACTAGGATTCTCTGTGATCCTACATCATCTTTTTACTTATAGGATCTAACTGCGATCTAACTCTGAAAGGATTTAAGACCTAAGGTAAATAAATTATGTAAAACATCCTCAACTAATCCAGTAATTACCATTAGTTATCCTTAAGACTAATCCTTTATACCACTATAACATTCTTAGGCCAGATGTTCAAAAGGAATAATGATTTAATGTTCTAAAGGGAAAAACTTTAACTTAAAAGTATATTTTCATGCAAAGATTTGCTTAAATCCTTACTCTGAAAGCTTAAACCTTTGGCTTTGATACCAAAAAATGTAGCACCTTACTTTTATCTATATTTACCCATGTATTATAGTATGTATAATGTCCAAATAGCTCATATTAGGAGCTTGAACCACTAATAGAACCAAAATATTTAAAATAGAAAAAACATGTTACTACTTATTTGGTACCCAAGTTTTCTAGATAAATTTTGAAAAATCATAACTAATTCCAGAAAAATCCTATTAATGTAATAGTCTCTAAATGAAGCTTGAAACATGTTCTACAAGGAAAAAATATGAAATTTGAATTTAGCTAGACCAATTTGTACATCTTATTGTTTAGAAATTCATAATTCAAATGATCAATGATTCTGTTCTACATTTGTGGACCTAAATTCAAGAATTCATTTCTCATTCTATCCTAAGCTAATTCATGCTTTATTTTTATATTTAGAAAGCACTATCTGTCTACTTTATAGACATATTTTTTGTTATTTATTTAACTTGTACAAGGCATGATTTCAACTTAAACCACTAAGGGTTAGAATCTCACACTACTGGAACAGTTTTGGGAAAATAGACATAACTCTTATTATATAGCTCCAATTGTATTCAAACTAGTAGCATATTACACTTAAGACATAAATATTTCTATACTTATAAACCACTGAATTTTTTGAGCTCTGAACAATTTTATATTACCTTTTGAAAAATCCAATACTCACAATGAAAGTTTCAGTTTTCTCATTATTATCCAATTTTGAACCATAAATTCAAAAATTCATAACAATTCTCACACATATCTAAATGAGGTGTCATTTCGCTTGATGGAAAGCTCTCACTGTTTAGTTTTCGAAAATATATAACATATATATGTTATTGCACATTTTGAATGGACAGTAACCAGATTACTGATGGATGCATATATTGGCTAGAATTTATCATAACTATGCAAAAGTGCATACATACAATATATACATTACTGACATATTTCTATTCTTGGTCATGCCATATTCATAACATCATAAGAGTCTCCAAAGAACATAATGGCAGCTAAACACAGCTTTATGAAGACACATATGATTTTACACAAATGACATAGTGATACATTAAAACATATACAAATTGCTTAATAGGCATGCTTCTTTATTCTCTTCATTTCTCTTACCTTTCCTTGATTTCCTCCATTGCTATAGCTTGAACCTAACATTTGGGATGCTTGAGGGGATGAGATTGGGGTAATCTCAATAACAAGTTATATTCATGCATCATGTTACTCATTTCACATAAAAATCACACTTGATCACATTAAATCACATAAATCAACAAATTACCATATATGTAATAAAAATTTCAGCAGTGTAACGGTTTAGATAATGGACATCCCGGGATAAAATCCCTTATTTTTAGCTAAAACCAATCAAGAAATCACAATTCACAATATGGAAACCAATTTGTATCATAGCAAAATAATGAAATAACATAAGCAAGAATACATAAACTGTTGAATCAACAGTTTTGATGATTCCAAACCAACATCCAACAGCTTGGATTGAAGACATCAAAGGAGATCAAAGTGCTTCAAGTGAAGATTTTCTGAGTATTTGCTGTTAGATCTTTTGTAGGAACTTTAGTTTTAGTTGTGATTGGGTAAAAGATTTTGATTTGAGAAAAAGATGTTTTCAAACCTTGATTTTGTGTTAAATCTTGATTTATTTGAAAAACACCCACAAACAGACGAAGTTTGAAAGTTTAAACTTAACTGTCAAGTTGGAAATTTGAACTTTGCTTCAGGAAATTCTAATTTCGAGCTAAAACTGAATAAGAATGAAGAGATGGCTCTCTGTCAGATGAATTTTGGCTGTTCAAATGATGAAGTTAGTCTGAAAAGAGTCTCTCTGACAGACGAATTTCACCCTTTCAAAATTCAAATTTCGAAGAAAGTGATCTACTGTGCCTCTTTGAACGTTCAATGGACAGAAGAATTTTGGGCTTCCAAAATTTGAATTTCGAGGGCACTGTAGCAAATTGAAAACACTGTTTACACTTAACCGAAAAACTTTCTTCTTGAAAATTCGTATGACACATTGTGAAAATGTTTTGTAAGTTTCAAAATTCGAATTTCACTTCATGAACAGACGAACTTCGTGTTGTAACGTTGAAAGCTTTAACCTTCAGTTTCTTCGAAATTCGTCTGTTGACCAACCAAAATTCGAATTTCAGTATGTCAGAAGCATTAAATGCGGTTGGTTAACGGATAGTTTTTCAGAGTAACCATTGGATAACTTTCCCAATGGATAGATTTTGTCTCTAACGGACATTTGAGACCTAAAACTATAAATATAATATCATTTGAAGTTGTGGGTAACGAATCTAACTTGTATATACTGAATTTCTGTCAAAACTTCTTCTTAAGAGCTTTACCTTGTTGCTTCAATATCTGTACTTTAACCTTCATATCTACTCTATTCAAGAGAGTTATATCATTGTAAACAATCTACTCTTCATCTGGAAGATAGAATTACTTGTGAGGGGAAATCATAAGGGGATTGGGAAGCACATTGTGAAAGTGCTTAGAGTGTTTGAGAGAGCTCCTGAAACAGAGCATACTCGTGTACTGTGGCATTTGCAAGAAGCCCGTTGAATTCTTGCTGTATAGTGGATAAATCTCAAGAGTTATCTTGGGGACAGGACGTAGGTCAAGTGGATAGACCGAACCAGGATAAACTACTGAGTCATCTATTCCCTATCTTTACTTTTCAGCTTACTCTATTTTATACGTTGCTTTCTTTAAACTGTGCTACCTTCACTTATCTCACTTTGTGCAGAAAAATTGCAATCTTCCCAATTCACCCCCTCTTGGGAAGTCAGCCTTGCTAACAAATGGTATTAGAGCCAGGTTTCCCATTCAAAGGATCTCACAGTCTGGGAATTAAGATGGCTGGCTTTGGAGAGAGCATACTTACTGAGGGGAACAATACTAACAGACCACCAGGCTTTAGTGGAGAGCATTATGGGTACTGGAAGATGAGGATGCAGATCTACCTATAATCAATTAATCTTGACATCTGGTCAGTCATTGAAAAAGGAGATTTCGTCCCAATGGCTCTAACTGAAGATGGAAGACACAAAGAGAAGCTGAAAGCAGAGTGGAATGATGAAGACAGAAGGAGAGTCCTACTGAATTTCAAAGCAAAGCATTGTTTAGTCAGTGCCCTGAACCAGGATGAATTCTACAGAGTCTCGCAATGTACCACTGCAAAAGGAATGTGGGATACTCTACAGATTGCACATGAAGGAACATCTAGAGTCAGGGAGAACAGACTGAACACATGCATTAGAGAGTATGAAAGCTTCAGAATGGCTGAAGGAGAAACTGTAAAGGAGCTCCAAAAGAGGTTTACTATCATTATGAATCAACTAAAGAGCCTTGGGAAAGGAATACAATCAGTCTGAGAAAGTAAGAAAGATGCTCAGAGCTCTCCCTCTGGAATGGTAGCCCAAGGTGATAGCAATAGAGGAAGCCAGAGGAGAATCAATAGCCTCTGTCACAGCTCTCTTTGGCAGCCTTGAGGAGTATGAAGGAAAAATCAAAGCTCTCAAGGAAGCTAGGCTGGACAGAAAGAAGAAAGGCCTTGCCCTCAAAGTTGATGACGAAAAGGAAGAAGAATCTGATGAAGGAGATGAGCTGGATGAAGAAACTCTGGCTATGATGGTCAGAAAATTTGGAAGATTCTACAACAAGAAGAAGAACAAGAAATTCTTCAAGAAGGGAGCAGCTGGTGAAAGCAAGAGAGAGGGAAAAGAGCCTGTGGCTTACTATGAATGCAAGAAGCAGGGACACATCAAATGGGATTGTCCTCAATTCCTCAAAAAGCAAGAAAAGGATAAGAAAGCTGCTGACAAAGGGAAGAAGAAGAAAGCCTACATCTCATCAATATGGGGCAACAGCTCAGATGAGGAAGAAGAAGATGAGGATGAGATTGCCAACATTTGTCTGATGGCACTTGCTTCTGAAGAAGCCACACCCTCATGCAGCAGTGATCAGGAAGAAGAGGTATATGAATCTGAACCTTCCTATTCTGAGTTACTTGATGCATTTCATGAGCTTCATGATGAGTTTATTAAAATTGCTAAAGAACTAAAACTGGCAAAAAGAAAGATTAATAAACTGGAATCACAAAGCAACACTTCTGAAGTCACCTCTTTATCTACTACTGAATCTGTTAGCTGCACTTCATGCACTAAACTTAAGCAAACTAATGATTATTTAATTAAAAGCATGTCTAGGCTCACTAGAGGTAAAGATATGTTGTTTGCCTTGATGGGGAGCCAAAGAATATCACAAAGAAAAGCTGGTCTTGGCTATGATCCATGTGCTGTCAAGGAAAAGATTAGGAAGAAAAACTAGAATGCATACATGAGACATTTTGTGCATGCTGAGAGTAACAGAGAGAAAGATCATATGTCATCTTGCATTGAAACATATAATCAACTAAAGCATGCAAGACAAAAGTATTATCTGCATTGTTTTCTTCCTGCCACTCAATCTAACAGTCCCTTCATTACCTGTCATTTCTGTAACAAAAAGGGACATATTTCCAGTTCTTGTGCATTGAAGAAAAATGGACTTGGCAGGAAAGTTAAATGGGTTCCCAAAGTTGCATCTGCATCTAGGGAAAAATCAACTGACCAAAAAGGACCCAAGCAAATTTGGGTACCTAAAAAGAAAACATAAACATTGTTTTGTAGGTCTGTCTCAAAGCTAAAAAGAACAACAAATGGTATATGGACAGTGCCTGCTCAAGCCACATGACTGGAGATAAGGAGAAGTTCATCACGCTTAAAGACAAGAAAGGAAGAAAGGTGACCTTTGGAGGTGATCAATATGGCAAAATCGTTGGCATTGGCATTGTGGGGAAAAATCCAGAAACATCTATTGAAGAGGTGCTGTTTGCAATTGGCCTCAACCACAATTTGCTAAGCGTAAGTCAGACCTGTGACAAAGGAAATTGGGTGCTGTTTGACTCAATTTTGCCTGGTCATTAGAAAAAGTGATCACAAAGTAATCCTCAAAGCTCAAAGGGATGGTAATTGTTATACTATTGATCTTGATGAACTTCCTCCCTTGGATTCTGTATGTTTAATTAGTCAGGATAATGATAGTTGGTTGTGGCATAGGAGATTAGCTCATGTTAACATGAATCAATTGTCTAAACTGGTTAAAAATGAGCTAGTAACTGGCCTGCCAAAAATATCTTTTGAGAAAGACAAAGAATGTGATGCATGCTTAAGAGGGAAACAAACTAAATCATATTTTAAATCTAAAAATATTGTTACCACAACTAGACCACTTGAATTGCTGCATATGGATTTAATTGGACCATCTAGGGTGAAAAGTCTTGGTGGTAATCTGTATGTGCTTGTAATTGTAGATGACTATTCTATATTCACTTGGAAAATATTTCTTTCCTCTAAAAGTGATACCTTTGATGCATTTGTAACCTTAGCTAAGAAAGTGCAAAATGAGAAAGGTATTTCTATTGTGTCAATCAGGTCAGACCATGGAGGAGAGTTTGAAAATGCATACTTCCTGGAGTACTGCAATGAGCATGGGATTGACCACAACTTCTCAGCCCCAAGGACTCCTCAACAGAATGGGGTAGTAGAAAGGAAGAATAGAACCATTGGAGAGATGGCCAGAGCTATGCTGAATGAGAAGGAACTCTCTCAAGTGTTTTAGGCTGATGCAGTAAATACAGCAAGCTACATCATAAACAGAGCCTATGTAACACCTTACTTTTAGACTTATTTTCCATGAATTAGACTCCTTTTAAGTCTAATTATACTTGATTTTAAGCTTGAATCACATAAGAATGAAAATCAGAATTTCAAAAATTTTCAGTTACTATTCATATGGTAGTTTCCACTTTGCCATATGAACTTTGAAAATTCATAAATAATTCTAGAAAAATCATTTCATAGTGATTCAAGTCTTTAACAATAGATAAAAACCTTATTTACATGAAAAAAATATGAAACTGAGCATTTACTTGACCAATTTATACAGTTTATTCCTTAAACATTTACTATATATTTGGTCATTTTCTCTTCCCTAGGATTTTGATCTTATATTTAAAAATTCATATCTCACTCTACCATGAGCCAAATCAAACATTATTTATGTCATATGAAATCCCTGTGAGTCTATTTATATAAATAATTTTCTTTTACATTTATTCAACTTGCACAGGACATGGTGTTAACTTAAATCATGAAGGGTCAGAATTCCACTTTTTCTGGAACAGTTTTGGGAAAACCTCCATATCTCCTATCATATAGCTCCAATTACCTCCAAATCAGTGGCATATGAAACTTAAAACATATGCTTTTCCATAAATATAAACCACTGAATTTTTGGAGCTCTGCATGATTTATATTATCTTTTTAATTTTCCAGTACTTAACTTTCAGTTTCCAGTTTTCCCAATCTTTCTCTGTTCTGAACCCTAACTTAGAAAATTCACCATTAATTGTACATAACTCCAAATGAGTTGAATTAGCTGTCATATTAAAGGTTGAGATTCCCTATATCTTTTATAAAAATACCATAAACCTAATCTCACATTAAGTACAGAATAAGGCTGAATGAAACAGACATGTTGGGAAAATGCCCTGTTTCAGTCCACATTGCAATTTCCTTGCCAAAACCCTTGCAAATGAACTCATTTTGGCATGTAACTTGGTAGAATATAACTTTATATCCCAACATACAAAACTGGAAATTTCATACATTTTCTACAACATTAACATATTATTCACTATTTTATAATTTCATACAAAGCAAGGCACAAATAACCATTCACCCTATAACACAATGGCTTGCAACATCATTTCTTTCTTCATGCCTTTTGCTCCTTCCTTAACTCTTTTGCATTGGTTCTCCCTAGCATGGTTAGTCATTGAAGGGGGGTGAGATTCAAAGAATCTCAGTAGCAATCACCATTCATGCAATCATATTATCACATTAAGCATATAATCATCATAAAATATCAAGTAAATGCTTTTAAACATTTATGCCATAATATTTTACAAAAATTTCGGCAGAGTTTTGTTTTGTATTTTGGACATCTCGAGGTCTCAAAACCCTCAATTAACTCAGCCAACATTCTCAAAGCATCACAATTGATCATAGCAAACAATAGGCAAGTCATCAAACTCATTGAAAATCACATGACAATATAAGGCAAGAATAGGTAAATTGCTACCTTCATGCTTTTTCTTACTCTTCAACTTGATACCAATGCTCCCCCTAGCTTCCTTGGGCTTTTTCAAGTCCTAATGCATCATCAAACAATTATTCAAACTAATGGTTCCATGACTTTCTTCAAAAAGTGTTCATGAAACCCTAATTCTTCAAAAATTCACCAAAAATTCATTCCTATGTCAAAAATGATGTATTATACCTCTATTCCATGTAATTTTTCATGAGGAATCCAAATATGGCCTCATAATTGCCAAATTCCGTCTCTAGATCGGTTACTGTTCATTCCGAATTAAGCTTCAAAAAGCTAAAAATTTCACTTTCTTAATCTTAAGCTTTTTCTTGTACAACATACTTGTATCTACCTATTTTGGACCCAAGGAATCCATTTTTAGGGTCAAAATCATGAAATTCTCTTTCATTTCCAAACCCTAAACAGGCAGAAATTTTCATAAATTTGTAGAAAAATATCTACCCGATTAATTTGCAATCTAATGGCATAATCTTAATCCTTGAAGCCTATACATCACTTTTCATGGATCACTTTCTTCATGGCTTCATTTTCTCTCTCTACTCTCTCTCTAGGTCAAAACTTCAGTGAGAAAAATGAGAGAGAATAGCCTACTAAACTCTTCAAAAGCTCAAGAGATCACAAGATAATGGTTAAAAGAAATTACCTTGAGTTTTTGGGACCAAACTTGTGATTTTTCCCTCTCCCTTTTGCTCTCTCTCTTTCACGCCACTTTGCACTCTTCTCCACTGGTTCAGCGTGCTTTTTACGTGAGGGAGATGAAGTGTTATGCTTAAAATGATGATTATGTCATATAATTAACCACTTAGCTTTTCTATACACTTTTATTTACTTTATCTTTTAAAAAGCTTTTCACATAATTCCATTTGTATCCCATCTTCTCATTAATACGTGGATCACCTCCTTTTTTGGCCAAAAATTGCATAATAAACCTTAATGGATCAAAATACTCTTTACCGATTAAATTTACCCGTACCGATTAAGTATTTTTGCCAAAATTATCATTAAACTGGTATAGGATTATCTAACAATTATTTTTGGTCCAAAATACTATCTAGACCCAAAATATATTTTATTAAGGTCCAATCATTGTCCTTGGATCAATACTGCATTTTCCTGCAGTCTAAACTGACTTTTATCGGGTAAAATATTAATATTAAACCCTAATTACCTAATAAATGTTATTTTGACCTTAATAAATTCCATAATATATTTCATTGGGTCTAACTCATTGAGAGCTTCATTTTGACCATAATTTTTTATATTTATGAAAATGCCCTTGACCCGGGGCTAATTTATAATTTTTAGAACTTTCGGGTCGTTAGGTGTAATTTTCCCCAAGACATTTCTCATACTCACTCACCGTAATTTTTATGACTTTAAGGACATGGATGTCCTTGTCATAATTCTTTGGGGGTAAAAATATAATTTCTCATTTTTCCATCCAACTAGGAAAAATGACCTCTTTGCCCTTCTTTGCACTTAACGGTGTCTCTCTGTTTTTCCCAATTCCTCATGCATTTTATGATATCAAAATTTATTTCTTGAGATTTAAAATGCAATATTCATATTTTTCTTCAAATATGGGAAATGACCGTTTTACCCCTGAATCGGGTCAAAAATATAATTATCCATTCTTTCGGGCACTTTCTTGTAATTTCACCCAAAGATCAATTTTTAATTATTTCATTTTTCACTATTCATATTAACTTCAAATTGGTCTATCTCTCAACCTGGACCTCCCAGGAATGCAATACTTATACCATTGCGCTCAGTTTGGAGCGGACTTTCATTCAAGTGGTATATTGCATTTTTTTTTTTTCGGGGTGAATTGTGGAATTAATTTCTGTCAAAGACCTTATGGAAAATTAATTCCAATTAAGGACCAAACATAACTTCTTCAGAAAATTAGATGAGAAATTAATTCCTTCTAAAGCTCAATTATATATAGCCTTTTCATCTTGTTTCGTTTCTCATCTTTTATTCATTTTATAACATCCCATAAAAATAGGGATATTACAGCCTACATCAGACCAATCCTTAGGAAGACTCCATACGAGTTGTACAAGGGAAGAAAGCCAAATCTGTCCCATCTCCATGTGTTCGGATGCAAATGCTTCATTCACAACAATGGGAAAGAAAATCTGGGTAAGTTTGATGCTAAATCCGATGAAGGTATATTTCTGGGCTATTCTAGTAGGAGTAAGGCATATAGAGTTTACAATAAAAGATCAAATGTGGTAGAAGAATCTGTGCATGTGATTTTCATTGAAAATGAAACTGTTTCAAAACATGTTACCAATGAGGATGATCTTGCTTTTAACTTTGAAAAACTGGGCATTTCTGATAAAAGTAAAACTGAACCTCCAAAGATATCTGAATCTGTGAACACAGAGGAAGATATCCAGGAGCAAGAGTTTGATGAAAAAATTAATGCAAAAACATCTCAAGAACTCCCTAGAGCTTGGAGATATCAAAGGAATCATCCTGTTAATCAAGTAATACGGAATGTTCAAGAGAGAGTCAAAACCAGAAAACAGTTAAGGGATCAAATGCTCAACAGCGCTTTCATTTCTCAAATTGAACCCAAATGTCTTGAAGAAGCCTTAACTGATGAATACTGGATTTTAGCTATGCAAGACGAACTAAATCAGTTTGAAAGAAATCAAGTTTGAGATTGAGTGCCTAGGCCCAAAAATCTGTTAGCAAGGCTGACTTCCCAAGAGGGGGGTGAATTGGGAAGATTGCAATTTTTCTGCACAAAGTGAGATAAGTGAAGGTAGCACAGTTTAAAGAAAAGCAACGTATAAAACTGAGTAAGCTGAAAAGTAAAGATAGGGAATAGATGACTCAGTAGTTTATCCTGGTTCGGTCTATCCACTTGACCTACATCCTGTCCCCAAGACAACTCTTGAGATTTATCCACTATACAGCAAGAATTCAACAGGCTTCTTGCTAATGCCACAGTATACGAGTATGCTCTGTTTCAGGAGCTTTCTTAAACACTCTAAGCATTTTCACAATGTGCTTCCCAATCCCCTTGTAATTTCCCCTCACAAGTAAATCTATCTCCCAGATGAAGAGTAGATTATTTACAAAGATATAACTCTCTTGAATAGAGTAGATATGAAGGTTAAAGTACAGATATTGAAGCAACAGGGTAAAAGCTCTTGAGAAGAAGTTTTGACAGAAATTCAGTATATACAAGTTAGATTCGTTACCCACAACTTCAAATGATGTTATATTTATAGTTTTAGGTCTCAAATGTCCGTTAGAGACAAAATCTATCCGTTGGGAAAGTTATCCAATAGTTACTCTGAAAAACTATCCGTTAACCAACCGCATTTAATGCTTCTGACATACTGAAATTCAAATTTTGGTTGGTCAACAGACGAATTTCGAAGAAACCGAAGGTTAAAGCTTTCAACGTTACAGCACGAAGTTCGTCTGTTCATGAACTGAAATTCGAATTTTGAAACTTACAAAACATTTTCACAATATGTCATACGAATTTTTAAGAAGAAAGTTTTTCGGTTAAGTGTGAACAGTGTTTTCAATTTGCTACAGTGCCCTTGAAATTCGAATTTTGGAAGCCCAAAATTCGTCTGTCCATTGAACGTTCAAAGAGGCACAGTAGATCACTTTCTTCGAAATTTGAATTTTGAAAGGGTGAAATTCGTCTGTCAGAGAGACTCTTTTCAGACTAACTTCATCATTTGAATATTGTAAGTTCTTATCATTCGTATGTCAATATTTCACTTTAACAGAGTCAAGAACTTAGCTTCTAAAATTCGAATTTCAATGTTCAAAGTTCGTCTGTCAGAGAGCAGTTTTGAAATTTAAATCATTCTTGATCTCAGATGAACTTTAACATTGTTTCAGACGAATTTCTTCCATTTTCATAAGTTGTGATTTGTCTGAAATTTGAATTTTGAAGACTTAAAGTTCGTCTGTTTCAAAGAAGCTCCTTTCAGACTTATATGAAAATTCAAATTTTGGAAAGTTAAAATTCGTCTGTCAGAGAGCATTTTTCAAACTCAATTTCATCTTGATTTCAGATGAACTTTTACATTGTTTCAGACGAATTTCTTCTATTTTCTCAAGTTGTGTTTTGTCTGAAATTCGAATTTTAAAGATGCGAAGTTCGTCTGTCACTAAGAGGCTTCTTTCAGACTTGGATGAAAATTTGAATTTTGAACAACCAAAATTCATCTGACAGAGAACCATCTCTTCAGACTTATTCAGTTTTTGCTCGAAATTAGAATTTCCTGAAGCAAAGTTCGAATTTCCAACTTGACAGTTAAGTTTAAACTTTTAAACTTCGTCTGTTTGTGGGTGTTTTTCAAATAAATCAAGATTTAACACAAAATCAAGGTTTGAAAATATCTTTTTCTCAAATCAAAATCTTTTACCCAATCACAACTAAAACTAAAGTTCCTACAAAAGATCGAACAGCAAATACTCAGAAAATCTTCACTTGAAGCACTTTGATCTCCTTTGATATCTTCAATCCAAGCTGTTGGATGTTGGTTTGGAATCATCAAAACTCTTGATTCAACAAAATCATCCTGTTATTGGTACTAAGTGGGTTTTCAGAAATAAACTTGATGAATCTGGAACAATAATAAGAAACAAAGCTAGATTGGTTGCTAAAGGATATAATCAGGAAGAAGGTATTGATTTTGAAGAAACCTTTGCACCAATAGCTAGATTAGAAGCTATAAGAATGCTGCTAGTATATGCATGCATGAAAAACATTCTACTATATCAAATGGATGTAAGGAGTGCCTTTCTAAATGGATATATCATGGAAGAGGTTTATGTAGATCAACCTCCAGGTTTTGAGGATTCTACTAAACAAAACCATGTTTATAAACTGAAGAAGGCTCTTTATGGTTTAAAACAAGCACCCAGAGCATGGTATGAGAGACTGAGCAATTTTCTAATTGAAAAGGGGTTCAATAGAGGCAAAGTTGACACAACATTATTCACTAAGAAAGAAAATAAAGATTTTCTAATTGTTCAAATCTATGTTGATGATATTATTTTCGGTGCTACTAATGAAACTCTTTGCAAGAAATTTTCCGAGTTAATGCAGGGAGAATTCGAGATGTCCATGATGGGTGAACTTAACTTCTTCCTTGGACTGCAAATCAGACAGCTTGATGATGGTATCTTTCTCAGTCAATCCAAGTATCTAAAGGAGCTGCTAAAGAAGTTTGGAATGGAGAATGCCAAGCGAATGGGAACACCAATGGCTACTGCAACCAAACTGGACATGGATGAGAATGGGAAGATGTTTGACATTACTCAGTACAGGAGAATGATTAGATCCCTGCTGTACTTAACTGCCAGCAGACCTGACATTATGTTCAGTGTCTGTATGTGTGCCAGGTTCCCATCATGTCCCAAGGAAACCCATGTAACAGCTGTGAAGAGAATTTTCAGATATCTTATTGGAACATCACAGATGGGTCTCTGGTATCCAAAGGGCAATGGAGAAGATCTCAAAGGATACACTGATACTGATTTTGTAGGATCCAAAACTGACAGAAAAAGCACAAGTGGAACTTGTCAGTTTCTTGGAGAATCCCTGGTTTCATGGTTCAGAAAAAAGCAAAACAGTGTGGCCCTATCCACTGCAGAAGCTGAGTATGTTGCAGCTGGAAGCTGTTGTGCCCAAGTCATCTGGATGAAGCAGCAGCTTGAAGACCTTGAGGTTAAAATGAAAGAGATACCAATCATGTGTGACAACCAAAGTGCCATAAATATCACCAAGAATCCTGTCATGCATTCAAAGATGAAACATATTGAAGTTAGGCACCACTTCATAAGGGATCACGCTCTGAAAGGAGAAGTCAGATTGGAATACATCCCAATAGAAAATCAAGTTGCTGACATACTCACAAAGCCTCTATCAGAAGATAGGCATTGCAAAATAAGAAGAGAACTGGGTATGGTAAATCCCAGTGAACTGTAAGTTATTTCTGTGCAATCTTATTTTCAAAGTTTTCAACTTTAAGATTAATTCTAACTGTAGCATCGAAGTATGTTTAATTTAAGCTGCAGGTGCTCCTCACAAGATTCAATGGCAATAAACTTGAAGATTGGAGCACATCAGAATGGAACAACCAGAAAGTGAAGTAAATGATGAAAATTCTGAGCTCTGGATCCATTCTGTAAGTTTTTATAAGATGAAATTCATACTTTAATGAGTGTTAGACGTATTTTGCCTCATAAACTGTGTTTTTGAACTAGTCAACGTGGTCAACATTCGAATTTTAGTTGACCAACAGACAAACTTCGGCCTATTAGCCTTGGAACAGTTCTCGGTGATGTCTCAAAATTCGTCTGTTGGATCTTTGAAGTTCGAATTTTCAAAAAAAAAAAAATTTGAAAGTTATGTTTGTCCATCACTGCTGTACGAATTATCACTTCTTAAAATACGAATGTTGGACAACCTTTACAAAAGTTGAAAAAAGCGAATTTTCAGTTCAAAATTCGTCTGTTGAATCATGTTCATCTTGATTGAATACTTGAAAGATGAAAATATGCATGCTTAATTCGTCTGTTGATTGTTGTTTTGTTTGTTGCCTGCTGTTTGCTCATCAACATTCGAACTTTGTGGGAACAAAATTCGTCTGTTGTGTTTGTATTACTTGTTCCAAGCCACTGTCAGACGAACTTTCAGGATGAAAATTCTTCTGTCAGTAAGCTTTGCTGAACGGTTTAACTTGTAACTGCACGAAGTTTGAATTTTGAACCCTCAAAATTCTTCTGTCAGACGGTTACATACGTTAAATCTGACGGATTTCCAATGAACAGACGTAACCCTATTTGTAACTCCACTGAGTCTGTTCTGATCCTCTCTTAAATCCTCTTAACTTCTGTCCAAAAACCGTCATTCTTCACTGTTTAAACTTCCTTTCAAATCCTATAAACCAATTCTAAGCCACATTCAGCATCATTCATCCAAGAAATGACGAGAGTGAAGAATCCTGGTGCAAGACAAGCTGAAACTCGGCCAAAGAGAACGGTCAAATCTCAATATGCTACAAAGGAAGGAGAGAAATCCAAGAGAAAGGCCGAATCCAGTAAGGCAACTCCTTCCAAACGCCAAAAATCATCATCCAAGGCAGATTCACAGAAAGCAGGACCCTCCTCACCAAAAACTGCAGAACCTTCGGTTCCAATTCCTTCTGTCCCTGCTATTGCTCCTTCTGCCTCTTCCAGTACTGAATCTGGAGAGTATGAAATGACTACACTGCCACTGTGGAGCACTCCTGAGATTTAAGAAGAGTACTCTACCAAGTTTTCCAACAAGAAGGTAATCACGCCTCACTGTGTAAATATGGAACAATTTTTGATATCCAACAACTTTGATGCTGTAATATGGTTGATAAGATATAAAAATCTGTTGGAAATTGCTGAAAAATATGATGATGAGGTAATGAAAACTTGGTATGCCTCTCTTCAATACAACAGCAAGAAAATGAAATGGGAGGTCAACTTGAGATCAAGGACCATTTGGCTTGCTGATGAAACCTTCAATGAAGTGCTGGAAATCCCAGGACAAGATGGGCTGAAAGTTGACATCACAGCCTCTAGATATATGGATGAGGCAAGTACAGCTGATGAAGAAGGTGGATCCTTCCTGAACTACAAGGAGAGCACCATCTTGGACACCTTATTCAGAAGAAGGGAGAATAGGCCAACGATAAATCTGTTGAAGCCCACAAACCTAAGTGTACAAGTAAGGATCCTACACTACATAGTGTCCAGGATCATATTCAACAAGGGTGGCAGCTTCAATTTGATAACAAGGGTAGAGGCTCATGTGATGACTGCTCTCATACGTTGGAAGCTGATTAATTTGGGTCATATCATCCTCCAGCGAATGATAAAGGCAAGGGATCAGAGGAAGGATTCCACACTCCCCTATGCAGCAATTATTTCAAGAATCCTGCAGTATGCTAGGATTCAACACATTGAAAAGGGGAAAGGGAAACTCACAGAGGCATTCAAAGAAGAGGAACTGCAAAGGATGGGTATTGAAAGAGATAAAGAAAGATGGGTTGGAAAGGGAGCAGGGAAATCTGAAGATTTGTTCTTTGCTGCTGATGCTTCCCTCCAACAAGAAGGCACTTCTGAGGCCCCTGGCAGATCTGTACCTCAGCCTTCTCAGCCAATTTCATCTCCCTCCAGGCCTACTCACCCTCCTTCCACTCCCTCCCCACGGACCAAGCCAACCAAGATCATTGAGTTGTTTGATAGTTTGTCAACACTCATTCTCAGCATTCGGGATGAGCAAAATGCCAAATTTGCTCATCTACAAGATCAGATCCATCAGTTGGCTGTGAATATGAAGGTGGTAGCTGATGCTTATGAAGAAATAAGAAATGCAATTCCTACCACTTCAGCTCCACCTCAGCCTGGTATCCCTGAGCCTACTCTATCTCGAACTCCTGAGCCTCCAAGCCCCTTCGAGATTGCCTCCTCTGACCATGATGATGATACAGATAGTACTGGTGCAATGAGGACACCAAGTCCTGGTCCACCCCTGTACTATGGATTGGAAGAAGAAGGACTTCAGCAGACAAGCCCTCTTGAGCCTATGCAAGAAGATGCTCCGGATTCTATTCTGTCCATTCAAGAATCAGAGCAAGTTGAAAGACTGATTGCAGCCATTTCAACCTCTTCTATGCCAGGAGAAACAAGCAATGAGGAAAGGAGCATTGTACCTGTTGTTGATTATCTTGCCATTGCTCACAATGCTCTGCTGCAAGCTTAAAGGAGAAGGTTGGAAGAAATGTTTTCTCCTACTGAACCAGCCTCTCATTCTCTTGCTGCTTATGGGCTATTAGAGGAACAGAGAGCTCTACTAGCTCTTTCCAGGCAGGAAATGCAAGAGCTACTTGAGGTCTCTGATGATGATGATGATGAAGTACCTAGCCCTAAGCCTGCTGAGCCCCCTGCACCAGTTCAGCCAGAGATTCCTTTTGCTCCTGTCCCTCTTCGTGCTGTTCCTATCTCTCAGGTTCCTCCTCCAATGGACTTTGTTGGGCTTCCTGATGATGCCAAAAAGGGGGAGAAGATAAAGCAAACTGGGACTAAGCAAGTTGGAAAATCTGCTGAGCCATCTGGAAAAGGAAAGACGTACAGCAAGAAGTCTAAGCCAAACAAGAAGTGATTGATTTTAGATCTTAGGCTGAATCTTCTTGTTGTATCTTGATTTAGTTGTTTGATTGATGATTTGAGAATTGATCCTTTGATTGAAGTATGTATTGCAACAATTTGATTAAATGTATTATGTTCTTGGTTGCAATGTTTTGTGCCTTGAATCTCTTCACTCAATCTATTGGATATGATATCTTATGCATATGTTGAGGGGGAGCTTGTGAAAGCAAACCCAAGTACCAATCCAGTTTCTGAGTTGTTTTGTCATCATCAAAAAGGGGGAGAATGTTGAATCAAGAGTTTTGATGATTCCAAACCAACATCCAACAGCTTGGATTGAAGACATCAAAGGAGATCAAAGTGCTTCAAGTGAAGATTTTCTGAGTATTTGCTGTTAAATCTTTTGTAGGAACTTTAGTTTTAGTTGTGATTGGGTAAAAGATTTTGATTTGAGAAAAAGATGCTTTCAAACCTTGATTTTGTGTTAAATCTTGATTTATTTGAAAAACACCCACAAACAGACGAAGTTTGAAAGTTTAAACTTAACTGTCAAGTTGGAAATTCGAACTTTGCTTTAGGAAATTCAAATTTCGAGCTAAAACTGAATAAGTCTGAAGAGATGGCTCTCTGTCAGACGAATTTTGGCTGTTCAAAATTTGAATTTTCATCCAAGTCTAAAAGAAGCCTCTTAGTGACAGACGAACTTCGCATCTTTAAAATTCGAATTTCAGACAAAACACAACTTGAGAAAATAGAAGAAATTCGTCTGAAACAATGTAAAAGTTCATCTGAAATCAAGATGAAATTGAGTTTGAAAAATGCTCTCTGACAGATGAACTTTAACTTTCCAAAATTCGAATTTTCATATAAGTCTGAAAGGAGCTTCTTTGAAACAGATGAACTTTGAGTCTTCAAAATTCAAATTTCAGACAAATCACAACTTATGAAAATGGAAGAAATTCATTTGAAACAATGTTAAAGTTCATCTGAGATCAAGAATGATTTAAGTTTCAAAACTGCTCTCTGACAGACGAACTTTGAACATTGAAATTCGAATTTTAGAAGCTAAGTTCTTGAGTCTGTTAAAGTGAAACATTGACATTCAAATGATAAGAACTTACAATATTCGAATGTTGAAGTTAGTCTGAAAAGAGTCTCTCTGATAGACGAATTTCACCCTTTCAAAATTTGAATTTCGAAGAAAGTGATCTACTGTGCCTCTTTGAACGTTCAATGGACAGACGAATTTTGGGCTTCCAAAATTCGAATTTCGAGGGCACTGTAGCAAATTGAAAACACTATTCACACTTAACCGAAAAACTTTCTTCTTGAAAATTCGTATGTCACATTGTGAAAATGTTTTGTAAGTTTCAAAATTCGAATTTCACTTCATGAACAAACGAACTTCGTGCTGTAACGTTGAAAGCTTTAACCTTCAGTTTCTTCAAAATTCGTCTGTTGACCAACCAAAATTCAAATTTCAGTATGTCAGAAGCATTAAATGCGGTTGGTTAACGGATAGTTTTTCAGAGTAACCGTTGGATAACTTTCCCAACGGATAGATTTTGTCTCTAACGGACATTTGAGACCTAAAACTATAAATATAACATCATTTGAAGTTGTGGGTAACGAATCTAACTTGTATATACTGAATTTCTGTCAAAACTTCTTCTCAAGAGCTTTTACCCTGTTGCTTCAATATCTATACTTTAACCTTCATATCTACTCTATTCAAGAGAGTTATATCATTGTAAACAATCTACTCTTCATCTGGAAGATAGATTTACTTGTGAGGGGAAATCACAAGGGGATTGGGAAGCACATTGTGAAAGTGCTTAGAGTGTTTGAGAGAGCTCTTGAAACAGAGCATACTCGTGTACTGTGGCATTAGCAAGAAGCCCGTTGAATTCTTGCTGTATAGTGGATAAATCTCAAGAGTTGTCTTGGGGACTGGACGTAGGTCAAGTGGATAGATCGAACCAGGATAAACTACTGAGTCATCTATTCCCTATCTTTACTTTTCAGATTACTCTGTTTTATACGTTGCTTTCTTTAAACTATGCTACCTTCACTTATCTCACTTTGTGCAGAAAAATTGCAATCTTCCCAATTCACCCCCTCTTAGGAAGTCAGCCTTGCTAACATAAACTACTACCTTTGTTGACTCCTCTTGACTTTTCCCTTTGCTTTCAATGATTTCACAAGCTTCCTCAAGTCCCTAGACAACATTTAATAATGGCTTAAGCACTGATTTCATGGTACAATTCAATACATATCTATGAAACCCTAAAAGCTCAAACTTTCTATCTTAAGCTTAATCTTGAATCCCATACTTGTTCTTAAGGTTTTTGGCCATTAGGAATCCACTTTTGAGATCAAATTAATGAAATTCCCATTCTAAGATGCCTTTTCACACCAACCATAATTCTGCCTCATGAGAAAATATAGGCTATCCAATTTACTTGCATCAAAACATACCTAGTTTGCTTCATTTCACAAAACTCATGTTTTCTCATGATGCTATGGTTTAAAAAACATCATTCCACCCAACCAAGCCTTATTCAAAACTGTACAGAGGTTGGGAGAGGAACATCTTCAAGAAAATCAAGCCAAATAACTAAGAACCTCAACTAGAACACTTGAAAATCTCAAGTTAAGCACTTACCAATTTTTCTTGGATCTTCTCCTTATTTTCTTCTATTTTTCTCTACTCCCCAAGTAGCCTTCTTTCTTCCTTCACCTTGTTGCAGCTCCTCTCTCCTTTCTTTGTGAATGTCTCATGCAAACGGTGTGGAGGGAGTATATATAATGGCCTTTAATTAAGATTACTTTTGCAGTTTTGCTAATCCTTTTAATTAAGAAAAAATAATAATTAAGTTTCCCTTTTTCTTAACCATTAAGACACCATTTTGGTCATTTGTGGGCTGACAAGTGGCATCTAATTGAGGGACTATTATCTCCAAAATACTGCATAATTTTTCCAATCCAATAATACCCTTTGTCGGTTACTTTATACCTGAACCAGTAAAGTTACCTATTGTAGTATAAAGTCACTTGATGAGTATAGGATCAAAGTAAACTTGTGCCTGATATTACTTTATTATCTTATCTCTAATAAACCCTTTTTTTAGTGTCCAATGACTTTTCCTTTTATCATTTTAGCTTTTGTAGATCAAAAATTAGCTTTATCGATAAAAAGTTACTTTTTAACCTTCAGCACTGATTAGTTCTTTATCCTTAAACTTTAACTCTTAGTGCCATATACCATTGTACTCATCTTGTCGAAGGCTTTGTTTTGATAGTAATTTTACATATTTACAAAATTTTCCCTGACCTGGGAAAATTTACAATTTTTAAAACTTTTGAGGCATTAGCTATAATTTTTCTCAAAAACTTTTTAACTTCTTTCTCCCTCTTTTTTTATTACTTTGGGGCTAAAATACAATTATAATAATTTCTTGGGAAAAAATATAATTTCTTATTTTTACGTTTGACTAGGAAAAATGATATCCTTGCCCTATTTCATGCAAAATGGCGTATGTCCATTTTTATAAATTTTCCATGCATCTCTAGATATTCTAACTTCCTAGAAATGTTACAATTCCCTCCCCCCTAAAATAAATTTTATCCTTGAAATTTAGATACATACTTGTACCTCCTACTTTTTTATTATTTATTTTCCAATTTCCAGACCACTTTTACTAGAGTAGTACTTCCATTTCTTACTTGCTTGACTTTAACAATCATTATCTTACTCTAGTATCTTTTACTTATCTATGACATTTAAAAAGTCTGATTCATACTCTTTAAACTGGGAATTGTGAGGACATCAAAAACTCTCTTTTATTTTAAGGTAATTTTCATTCCTAACATGCTCATTCTTACTTCCATAACTCTCTCTTATCTTGTCCATACTATAGTCTCTTCATTGACACCAGGAATCATTCATTTTTCTTCTTCCATAACTTTAGGCTATCTACAAGAATAATTTTTCTATTTGGGCATAAGCTTATAACATCAGCTTTTCCTAGATGATACTTACAAGTCATCTTATCTTTGATTTTCACTTCTTTTGTTTATCTCAAGTCTAACTCTTCTTCTATCTCATAATTACTTGAGGCTATTGTGATCCCAAATACTTCTATGGTAATACCATAAATATAGTAACTCATAAAAGCTATAACAACTCTTAGTAACTTTGCTTATTGAGAGCATTACATAACAGTGCTTTAAGTGGGAACAGGCTTTTCGTAAAAATTATCATATAAAACTTTGGCTACTACTGTCACTCAACCCTGTTAAATTACTCATACCCTGATCCATGCTTACTTTCATTATCATAAAGCCCCAGGGTCATTATTGGATCAGAATTAATCATCTCAGGGGAGGAGGTTTAACTTCTTTAGCTCATAATGTAACATTTCAAGAAAACTAAAATATCTAAAAATGTATAGGAATTTTACAAAAATAAACAGACACCGTTTTACGTGAAAAAGTGTAAAGAGGTCATTTTTTCCGGTTGGATAGAAAAATAAGAAAATTATATTTTTTCCTCCAAAGAATTATGAAAAAGACATCCTTGTCCCTAAAGGCATAAAAATTCCGTGTAATGAGCACTAGAAATGTCTTGGGAAAAATGACACCAATGTCTCAAAAGTTTTAGAAATTATAATTTGACCTCGGGTGAGGGGTAATTTTATAAATATGTAAAATTACTGTCAAAACGAAGCCCTTAACGAGAGAGGTCCAATGGTATATGGCACTGAGGATTAATGTTCAAGGATAAAGAAATAATTAGTACTGAGTGTCCAAAAGTAACAGTAAACCGATAAAGAAAACTGTGGGCCCCACCGATGATTAAAAAGAAACTAGGATAGGATATGGGCCATACACAGATATCATTTGAGATATGATAATTATGGAAATATAAAAATAAAATTGGAATAGTTCTGTAACCCAAAAATGATAAATTATTGTAAAAAGCAGTTTTATCGGTATAGTTAAAAATTTCTTGGTTCGAGATATATTTGGACTAGGAGGAAGTGAACAATTTTGGGCACTTAAAACATTCCCCCCTAGGCATGTGAGCAGCTGGAATTTTTGGCCAAAAACTTAAAAAGGAAGTTTTTGATTTTTGGACCCAAAATTATTAAGACTTAAGCAAGGTAATTAGTGAATGATTAGGCCATTTAATTCCTCTCTTTCCTACCTATTCTGAATGACACATTCAGTACCAAAACAAAGAAAGAAAACCGAGCAAAGAAGAGAGAAAGAGGAAGAGAAAAGAGAAAGCAAAGTTGTAAGGCTTAGAGGCTAAAGCATCAAGGTAAAATTCTACCATCTCCATCTTGTGTTTTCAAGCATGTAGGAAGAGTTTTATGGAGTTTTCTTTTCTCTTCAGCCTCTAAAAATTTCGTCCATAAGAGAGGGTGGAGAGATAAAGTGAAGCTTTCATGACATAATCAAAGGAAAAGGCAAGACTACGTACCAAGTAACATGAAACCATAGATTGAAGCAAGTTTTGGTAAGCAAACATTTTTCTAAATTTTTCCATGGATTTCGGTCAGAACAGGGCATCAATTTAGAGTTGTAATTTCATGTTTTTGATGCGAAAAATGGATTCCTCATGGTGGAATTCCTTAAAGACAAGTGATAGATTCAAGAGAAAGCTTAAGATGAAGCAAGTAGAAATTTTAGGGTTTTGAAGTTCTTTATGAAGTAATCCTTGGTTCAAGTTGATTTATTTGATATTTGGTGATGCATTAGGGTTTGAGAAAGCTTAAGGAAGTTCTTGGAAAGGGTGAATCAAAGAGGAAAGGCATAAAGTTTCATGAGGTAACATAGTTACATTTTCTTACATTATATTGTCTTGCTATATTCTATTGTGTATGATGACTTTCCATATTGTTCTTATGATGCTTGAGACTAGTTTTGGATGATTTTATGATAGGGATAGTGCCCAGGATGTCCATTTTGTATGCCATTATAATGCCAAAATTTTTAAAATAATATGGTGATTTATGCCTTGAAATGATTGTTATGATGTTTTGGAAGTTTTATAGCACGCATGATAATGTAAATGTTTGAGTTGTGACTAGCTACTGGTATTTCCAAAAATCTCATCACCCAAATAATAATATGATAAGCCCAAGTTATGCAAGAAATCCAAGGGAGGCAAAGAGCAAGGAGAAGCTAGTGATGAGTGGATGATGTTGCAAATCATTATGTTATAATGTGAATGGTTATTGATATCTTACTTTTGTATGAAATTCTAAAATAGTGAATATTATGTTAATGTTGTAGAAAATGTATGAGAATTTCTAGTTCTCGATATTGTGATATTAAGTTATGTTGTACCAAGTTTCATGCCAAAATGAGTTCATTTACAAGGGTTTTGGCAAGCAAATTGTAATGTAGACTGAAATAGGGCATTTTTCAGATGTGTCTGCTTCATTCACCCTTTTCTATACTTAATGTGAGGTGAGGTTTATGGGATTTTTATACCAGATAAAGGGCATCTCAAGATTTAATAGGACACCTAATTCACCCCATTTGGAGTTGTGTACAATAAATGGTGAATTTTTAAAATTAGGGTTCAGAATAGGACAATATTGAGAAAATTGGAAAATGAAAGTTAAGTATTGAAATTTTCAAAAGATAACATAAAATTGTATAGAGCTACAAAAATTTATTGGTTTATATGTATAAAAATATATACATCTTAAGATCCATATGCCACTGATTTGGAATTGATTGGAGTTATAGAACAAGAGATATATAAGTTTTCCCAAAACTGTTCCAGTAAGAGTTGGATTATGACCCTTCGTGATTTAAATTAAAGTTATACCCTGTGTAAGTGAAATAAATGTATAAGAAAAATATATCTATAAGTATACATGATAGATTTCGATTGACATAGAGTATGCATAATTTGGAATAGAATAGAATGGAATATGATTTTTTCAAGTCAGAAAACTGGAAGATAGAAGAATGACCAAATGAATAGTAAGTGTCCATGAAATTACTGTATAAATTGGCCCAATGAAGTTACTATTTTATATTTTTTTTTCATGTAGATCTGAATTTAACAAAATTTTAGGGACTTGAATCACCTGAAGATGAATTTTACAGATTTAGTTATGAATTTTCAAAGTTTATCAGGTAAAATGGAAATTGCCAAATGAACAGTACCCCAATTTTGAAAAATTCTGCTTTTATTATATTATGATTTTAGTCTCTAAACTATAATGAAATATATCTAAAATGATCTAATACATGGGAAATGGGCCCTAATTTAAGGTATTACACATAAAAACTCATTTCATAATCAATTTCCCACAAAATCTTTCTCTTCAAACTAAGCGGTAAGACAATCTAAGAAAAACAAATTTTTTTTTCATAACATCTTGCTAAATTAAGAGACCTCTCATCACTATTACAGTGTTCGGTCTCTCCCATTTCATAACTTTGCCTGATTTACTAGGATCTACTATGATCCATATGGGAGATTCTGTAACCTACTAACCGTGCTTTTATGGAGCCCATCTTTTATTTATTAAGTTCAGCAAGTTTTTTTTTTCTCTTGCTTGTAAAAATTCTCAATTGTCTTTCGTGCTTCACTAAAGATTCAGAGTACTTTTAGCATATCATCAAAGATCACAATAAATTGTTCATCTTTTATTCATGTAGCCTAACAGGTGCCTTAGTATGACTAATTAGTATCACCCTGATTCATGGTGCCCACTTTTAACTATCGGCACATTTTTCTTCCTCTTTCTTATACTTCCCAATAGGTCACCTATCATAAAATTTCCCTCATTTGTGCACATTTAATTGTAAAGTGCTGAGAGGTTCTGCTGCACTCTTGCCATTCTTGTACTTAGAGAATGCGCCATTGGGCTTTCTTTTAAGCCATAACTCACCTGTGTGACCTTTGGATAACTTACTATTTTTAACTGTGGGGTATTCAATCCCTATACTCATACGACCTCTTTTTGCTCTAACCTTTGCTACCTTAGAGATTCATCTTACCCCTATGCCTTTATGTATAAACATACCCCGAACCTTGTATTTTGCTAATCTTATCATAGCTTGTAAGATCGTTTGGTTCTTTGTAAGTCGGGGTCTAAATAATATTATGATAGTGATTACAATCTCTTTGCTCTTCAATATTTCTGCTTTGTCTATTCTCATACATAATTTTTTTTAGCTATTTAGCTAAGGTCAATCAGTAGTTTAGCAGCTTAAGGAAAACTTTTCTACCTTTCGAAAGTCTCTTACTATCGTAGTTAGATTCTATCCTCGGCCTCTTGCCATTACTCATTCTTGCTCAATTGGGCATTATCCCATGAGCCACCTTCCATTACTTTGCTTTGGCCACTTGCATGTGATGGAGTATTTCATCTCTTTACTCAATTAGGCTTTTTCCCAAGAGCTACCTCCCTTTTTCGTCACCTTGGTAACTAATGGAAGATTTCATTCATTGTGAGATCTTTCAGCCAATAACTTTCTCATAACTAGATTTCATATTAAGCTCAGTAATCAACTATCTCAAGGTTTCATAGTTCCCTAACTGCTTGCCACTAATCAAATACTGTGGGCTCATACTTCATAACTTGAACCTCATAAATACACTGACTTTTCTTATAGAGCCATTGAATCTTTTAATTCATTAGCTTTATTCTTTATCCTTGACATCCCATTTCAAGAGTTTCTCAGCTTGAGCTGCCAACATAACATTTAACTTAATCTCAACACATGGAACACCTTTAAGGGGTAGGCAAAATCAGCATCTTGCTCTTACAATCTGGGAGGAAATTTTCTGTAAAAAGATGATTTATGCTAATGCTCACATCACTACTAGGGAAAGGCATACAAATCTTTGTAATGTTATGGTGTTTATTTAGGCAAACAATGGAGATTATGGCCCCTTTTCTTGTTAAGACATTTACATATAACTATACAACAATAATCTCTAGACACAGCTTGTTACACCATTATAAAACATAAAATAATAGCTTGCACCTGAATTATACCTTTACTGAGGTCAGGTGACTTACAAGCCTTAAACTGAGATTAGCACAAAGACTTTTTCCTGTGCTTGTGATCTGGAGTTAGCCACCTTCATTGTGTAGTCACATGCATAATGTCTCGACTCTCTATACTCGAAGCATACATTCTTCATTACTAAGTATAGCCTTCTGGTATAAGCCTTTCCGCACTCTTAAGAAAGGGACTGACTTACATAACTGTCTCCTCTACCATTTTTTCCTTATTTCTTAAATCCTATGGTATTCCAAGGTTACTTACCCTTACTTACTTATTTTCCCTACCTCCTCAGTTTTCTTACTATTGTTAGCTGGAGGTGGTAATACAGTATGCTTGTGATTCAGACTATTCTCAGTGATTATGCTCAGATTATTTAGTGAATTAAAAGTCTAAAATTACTTCAGGTAACTCTTTTCTTATGGCTAGCTTTTGGCCCCTTTCTAGCTATTCAATCCTCTATCACTTATCATCTTACTATCGAAGATAAGTTGGGTATTGAGCCAGTTGACTATACCTTACAACATATTCAATAACTAACTTATTCATATCTTAGCGGATCCTTACAATTCCGCTTCCTTTTATCTTTTATAAACTAGAGAAAATACTTCTTATAAAACTATTCTATAAATATTTCCCAAGTCAATAAAGTGCTTTTTACCTTATCAACTTATTTCATGTTCTGCCACCATTGGTCAACCTCCTTTAGCATTAAGCTTCCATTTCTGACGTGCAGCCCATTATCTTGGAAATCTTTTTCAGGGTCCCAACCTACTTTTTGGTAACTTGCACATTAAATTTACCGTCAAAGGCTAAAAGCTAGCACTTGCATAATAGTATATTGGTGGCTGGTACTCTCAACCAATTGCCCTATAACTTGTCCCACAAGAACTTACTGACTTACCTAAGACTGCTGTGGTATAGGCAAAACCTTAAGCGCTTTAGCTTTCTCCCTGTTGTCCTTGAGCATTAACTATCTCTTATAGTTACTCAATAGTTCTTTATTGTTGATCCAGATGATTAAGGATCATTTGCAAGGGATCTAAACTAAGAGTACATTCATTTACTATTACTGGAGTCATTTGAGAGATGTGTGCTTGTATTGTCAGCCTTTGCTGAGCACCTCTTCATATCTTAATGACTCTTTTTTTGCAATTAATAATTGCAATTAATAACAACTTGAACTTCGCAATTACATTAACTACTACTTTCATTATATCATTACTAGTCATAATACATCATTATGCCTCAATAGTCTCTTAATTTACTAACCTTAAGTTAACATCTTGTTGCATATATACTACTATACTTCATTCATGCTTATTGTCATGACACTAGCTTATGGGGCTCAAGTACTATTATCAGACCTAGCATTGTCATCTATTACACTCTGTAAAACTTAGCTACCTCTTGATGTACAACTTGTACCACTTGGCTTTCCTCTTGAAACCAATGATTCCTCTAGCTTTCTCAACCTTCCTCAAGTCCCTAGGCATCAATAAAAACTTGTTCAAAGTACTGATTTTATGGTATAACTCAATATACATCCACGAAACCCTAAACACTCAAATTTTGTATCTTAAGCTTAATCTTGAATCCCATACTTGTTCTTAGGATTTTCCACCATGAGGAACCCATTTTTTGGCTTCAAAATCATGAAATTCCAACTTAAGAAGCACTTACATGCTTGGATGAAATCTGACCCTAGGTGGAAAAGTAGGTTTTTCACAAAATTTGTTTCAAAACATACCTAGTTTGCTTCCTCTTGCAAAAAATTGTACTTTCTCATAAGTTTGTGATTCAAAAAACACTTTCCCTTCTATAAACATGCCTTGGCCAAATTTGGGTAGTGGGTGGAGAAGAGAAAACTTCGAGAAAATCATCTTAAATAACTCAAGAACTATGCTAGAACACTTACCGATTTTTCCTTGATTTTCTTCCTATTTTTCTTCTCTTTTTCTCTTCCTCTATGTAGCCTTCCTTTCTTTGCTCTTTGGCAGCAATTTCTCTTCCTTTCTTTCTAAATATTTGGATGCACAAATAGTGAGAGGAGGGGTTATTTATAATGGCCATTAATCATACTTACTTTTTGCTAATCAAGGTTGCTTTTACTAATTACCTTGATTTATTCTACTCAAAACTTAGCCACCAAGTCTTCTTTTTTAGCACATGGCAGCTGATGTGGCATGATTTAAGAGGGCCTCATCTCTAAAATATTGCATATTTTTCCCAACCTAGTAATACCCTTTGTCAGTTGCTTTATACTTGAACCAGTAAAAATACCTTTTGTAGTATAAATTCACTTTATTGGTGCAAGACTAAAGTAAACTTGTGTCTAGTAGTACTTTATTATCCTATCTCTAAAAAGCTCCTTTTACAGTGTCCAATGGCTTTTTTTTTTGTTTTACCTTTTTAGTTTTTGTAGATCAAAAAGCAGCTTTATTAGTAAAAAATTACTTTTTAACCTTCGGCACTGATTATTTCTTTGTCCTTAAGCATTAACCCTCAGTGTCATATATCATTGGACTCATCTCGTCGAGAACCTCGATTTGATAGTAATTTTACATATTTTCAAAATTACCCTTAGCCTTAGGCTAAATTATAATTTTAAATTCTTTTGGGTCATTGCTGTAATTTTACCCATAACTTTTATCCTTTCTTTCCACATAGTTTTTGATGCTTAGGACATAAATGTAATATCCATAATTTCTAGGGGAAAAAACATATTTTCTCATTTTTCTATTCGATTGGGAAAAATGACCTTTTTATCATATTTCATGCAAAATGGTGCCCATCTATTTTCTAGAATTCCCTATACATTTTTAGTTATTTAGCTTTTAGGGATATTATAATTCTCGTACCCTTAAAGTAAATTTCAACCTCGAAATTTAGATACATATTGTACCTCATTTTTCTTATTTATTTCAAAATTTCCAAACCACTTTTACCAGACAAATACTTTCATTTCTTATTTACTTGACTTATCATTCAATATTTTACTCTGGTATCATTTATTCATTTATAACATTTGAAAGGTCTGGTTCATACTCTTTGAACTGGGAATTGTGAGGACATCAAAAACTTTCTTTTACCTTGGGAGAATCGGAAATTTTCATATAACATACCTATTTTTAATCTTCATCCTTACTTTCATAACTTTCTTATCTTATTCATACTATAATCTTTTCATTAGCTCCAGACATATTTCTTTTCTCTACTTTCATAGCTTTAGGCTATTTACATGAATAATCTTTCTCCTTCGGTATAAGCTTATCACATTAGCTTTGCCTATATGACACTTACAAGTCATCTCATCTTTGCTTTTCACTTTTTTTCTTTACCTCAAGTCTAACTCTTCTTTTATCTTAGAACTAGATTTTACTCCCCTACTCACATGGGGGACGTAAATGTGTAGGGACACATGGAAAACATTTTATTTAGTTCTAAAATGTATTGAATTCAAAAAAAATTATCATTAACTTCCCCTATCTCCAAAAAACAAATTGATATCAAATAGATAATATAAAAGAAAACAAAAAAAAAATAGAAAATAGAACAAAAGTCAAAAGAGCATGTAGCCCAAGGTGGAGCTACACTGTGCGGCTAATGTACAGTGTAGCTCTATCTTCCTTTTTATTGTATATTAATTACTTGACACTATTGTGATTCCAAACGCTTCTACGGTAATACCATAGATATAGCAATTCATACTAACTATAACAATTCTTAGTAACTCTGCTTATTAAGAGCATTACTTATAGCTACTATAAGTGGGAACAGGATTTTTAAAAAAAAATTTCATGCAAAACTTTGTCGATTACCTGCTACTCAACCATGTTACATTACTCGTACCCTAATCCATGCTTACTTTGATTATTATAGACCCCCAGGGTCATTATTGGATCAGGATCAATCATCTCAGGGGAGGAGTTTTGGCCTCTTTAGCTCATAAAAACTCATTTCATAATTCATTTCCCACAAAAGCTTTCTCTTCCAATTAAGCGGTACAATAAACTAAGAGAAACTTTCATAACATTTTGCTAAACTCAAAGACCTCTCATCTTTATTGGAGTGTTTAGTCTCTCCCATTTCATAACTTTACTAGCTTTATAAGGATCTACTGCAATCCATATAGGAGATTCTGTAACCTACTAACCATATTTTTTTGGAGTCCAACTCCTATCAACTAAGTTCAGGAAGTTTTGCTTTTACTCGTAAAAATTATCAGTTGTCTTTCATACTCCTCTAAAGATTTAGAGTACTTTAAGCATATCATTCCTGAGAATCACAATAAAGTGCTCATATTTTATTCATGTAGCCTAACAGGTGCTTTTAGTAAGACTATCATAAATTATTAATGCCCATATTTAACTATTGGCACATATTTCTTATTTTTTACATCTTTCACATGCTTGCCAATTGGTCACTCATCATAGAATTTTCCTTATATGTGCATGTTCAACTGTAAAGTGTTCAGGGGTTCTGCTGCACTCTTGCTATTCTTGGACTTAGAGAATGTGGTATTGGGCTTCCTTTTAAGCCATAACACATCTGTGTGACCTCTGGATAACTTACTGCTTTTAACTCTAGGGTACTCAATCCCTATACTGCTTCTTTTTACTCTAGCATTTGCTAGCTTAGAGATTCTTCTTACCACTATGCCTGTACGTATAAACATATCCCCAAACCTTGTACTCTGCTCACATTATAATAGCCTTTAAAATCTTTGGCTTTCTGTGAGTCAGGGTTTAAATAGTATTGAGGAAGTGGTTACTATCTCTTTGCTCTTAAGATCTTTCTGCTTTTTCTGTTCTCATACATAACTTTTCTTAACTATTCAACCAAGGTCAATCTATAGTCTAGCAGCTTAAAGAAAACTTTTCTACCCTTCAAAAGTCTCTTGCTAGCCTAATTAGGATCTGGCCTTAGCCTCTCACCATTACTAATTCTTGCGTAATTGGGCATCACCCCAGGAGCCACTTTCCATTACTTTGCCTTGGCAACTTTCATCTGATGGAGGATTGCATCTCTTTACTCAATTGGGCCTCTCCCCAAGAGTTACCTCCCATTTGCCTTGCCTCGGCTTCTTTTATCATAAGGATGATTTCATTTCTTTGCTCAATTGAGCTTCTTCCCAAAAGCTACCTCCCTTTTACATCACCTTTGCAGCTAATGGATGATTTCATTCATTATAAGATCTTTCAACCAAGAACTTTCTCATAGCTAGATTTTATACTAAGCTCAACAATCAACTATCTCAAGGTTTTATAGTTCCCTAACTACTTGTCACTAATCAAATACCTTAGGCTCATACTTTGTACCTTATACCTCATAAGTACACTAACTTTTCTTACGAAGCCATTGAATCTTTTCATTCATCAGCTTTACTGTTCATTCCTAACATGCTTCTTCAAGCATTTCTCAGCTTAAGCTGTCAACCTAACATTTAACTTAATCTCAACATATAGAACACCTTCAGGGGGTAGGCAAAATCATCATCTTGCTCTTACAATCTGGGAGGAGATTTTCTGTAAAAAGCTGGTTCATGCCAATGCTCACATCATTACCAGGGAAAGACATGCAAATCTTTGTATTGCTATGGTGCTTATTTAGACAAACAATAGAGATTATGGCCTTTTTTTCTTATTAAGACATTCTCATATAACTATATAACAATAACTTCCAAACCTAACATTTTAGCATAGCTACAGGTTTCGGCTTACACCTAAATCATACCTTTAATAAGGTCAGGTGACTTACAGGCCTTATACTGGAATAGCACAAAGACTCTTTCCTGTGCTTGTGGTCTAGGGTTAGCCACCTCCATAATAATGTCATAGGTATAACATCTCGACTCTTTACACTTGAAGCACACATTATTCATTGCTAAGCATAGCCTTCCACTATGAGCCTTTCCTCATTCTTAAAAATAAGAGCTGGCATGCTAAAACTGCCTCCTCGACATTTATTGCCTTGTTTCTTGAATTGCCTACTATTCCATGACTTCTTATCATATAGACCAGAAGTGCTGGAGCAAAAACTTGTGACTTAAAGTATTTTTAGTAATCCGATTCACTTTAATTACTGAACTAAAAGTCTTAAACTACATAGGCGTAACTCTTCTCTTATGGGTAACTTAAGGCCTTTTTCCAGCTTCTCTATCCTCTGTCACTTATCAACATATACTTGAAGGAAGATTAGGTACCAAGTTAGTTGATTATACTTTACTGCATATTTAATGACTGAATTATTCTCATCTTAGCGAATCATTACAATTCTGCTTCCTTTTCATCTTTTAAAGACTAGGGAAAATACTTTTTATGGAACTATTCTATAAATATTTCTCAAGTCAATAAAGTGCCCTTTACCTGATTAGCTTATTCCGTATTCTGCCACCATTGGTCAGCCTCTTTTACCATTAAGCTTCCATTTCTGATGTGTAACCTATCATCTTCGAAATCCTTTCAGGGCTCACAATATACTTTTCGGCAACTTACATGTCAAATTTAATATCAAAGGATGGAAGCTAATACTTCTCAATGGGCAATCGTATATCGATGGTTGGTGAACACATCTAGTTGCCTTGCAGCTTATCCTGCAAAACCTAGTAATTGACCTTAGGTTGCTACAATATAGGCGGAAACCATAAGGGCTCTAGCTTTTCCCTTGTTGTCCTTGAGTATTAAATATCTCTTATAGTTGCTCAATAGTTCTCTGCTGCTGATCTAGAAGATTAAGGATCACTTGCATGGAATCTAAATAGGGAGTAGATTTATTTACTACTACTAGAGTCATTTGAGAGGTGTGTACTTGTACTGTTGATCTTAGCTAAGCACTGATCCACATCATAACCATGCTTATCTTGCATTTAGCACTTGGAAATGATAAATTGCACTTAACAATCAACATTAATTATTACTTTCACTACCTCATCATTAATCATGATACATCATCACACCTTGACCCCTGGTCTTTTACTTTACTAATCTTTAATCAGCATCTCCCTGCATATATATATGTGCATAAATGTTGTCACTACTGAGATTCTTTGAATCCCACTCTCCCTAAATGACTAACCATGCTAGGGTGAAACTATGAAAAGGGGCTAAGGAAGGAGCAAGATGCATGAAGAAGATAATGATAAGTGGTTAATGTCCCAAGTTATTATGTTACAATGTGATCATTTGTATCAATATATGTGTAGATGAGTGAAGATGACATTATTTGTTATTATGTATTTCTATGTTTCTCATTATGTTATGTATGCATGTGGTACAATAAATGATGATGTAAATAGGATATGGAGCTCATTTTGCCAAGACATTAATGGAAATGTTTAATCTGAACATCTTGATAGAAACGTACATACTATTCATGTGAGATAGGGCAATTAATTTAAGCAATATATATGCTCTTAAATTAAATAAAGATAGCTTTAAAATGGTCCAAAGAACACCCCATTTGGAATTGTGTACGAATTATAATGATTTTTCCAATTTAGGGTTAAGAATAGGACAAGATTGGGAAAACTGGAAACTGAAAGTTAGATACTAAAAAATTCAAAAGACCATATAAAATTGTACAGAGATCCAAAAATTTAGTGGATTATAAGTATAAAATGGTCTATGTTCTAAGTTTCATATGCCCCTAATTTGGAGGTAGTTAGAGCTATATAATAAAAGATATGGAGGTATTCCCAAAACTGTTATAGTAAAAGTTTAATTCTGACCCTTTACGATTTAAGTTTTTATCATGCCTTTTGTAAGTGAAATAAATGTACAAGAAAAATATATCTAGAAAGTTGACATATATGTCTTTCAAATGACATAGAGTATGTATGATTTGGTCCAAAATAGAAGGAAATATGATTTTTTAAATTTATTATCAAAATCAGGAATTTTCAGAAATGATCAAATCTACAGTACTTATTGAAGGAATAAACTGTACTAATTGGCCCTGTATTTACTTTGTTGGCTATTTATACCATGTATAGAATATTTTTTTCTATTTTTAAAGACTTGAATCACTTCAATACAATTTTTGTATAATTAGTTATAAATTTTTAAAATTTGTTTGGTAAAATGCGAATGATAATATGAATAGTATCTAAGAAAATTGAAAATTCTATTTTCAAAATTAAATTGATTCAAGCTTCTTTTCAAGTATATTTAGACTCTAAAATGATTTAATACATGTGAAATCAGCCCTAATATAATGTGTTACACTTTTTGGTATCAGAGCAAAAAGTGTAACACCTTACATTAGGGCTCATTTTCCATGTATTAGATCATTTTAGAGTCCAAATATACTTGAAGAGAAACTTGAACCAATTTAATTTCAAAAATAGAATTTTTAATTTTTTCGGGTACTATTCATATTGCCATTCCCATTTTACCCAAAGAAATTTGAAAATTCATAACTAATTATAGAAAAATTGTCTTGAGATGATTCAAGTCATTAAAAATAGATAAAAAGATTTTACACATGGGAAAAATAGGCAACAAAGAAAATACAAGGCCAATTAGTACAGTTTATTCCTTCAATAAGTATTGTAGATTTGGTAATTTCTGAAAATTTCTGATTTTGACAATAAATTTAAAAATCATATTCCTTCTATTTTGGACCAAATCATCAATATTCTATGTCATTTGAAAGAACTATATGTCTACTTTCTAGATATATTTTTTTTGTCCATTTATTTTACTAGCACAAGGTATGACATTAATTTAAATCATGAAGGGTCAGAATTCAACTTTTACTAGAATAGTTTTGGGAAAACCTCCATATCTTCTATTATATAGCTCCAATGTGACATCCGGGCACTGACGAGGGCGGGGAGTAATCGCCGATGCAAGAAAAGTAGGGGTCAGATAAAGTGATGAGGCACGAACAAGGAACGGCTCCTGGCAGGCTTCTAAGTAGGAATGGCATATGAATAAATTGAATACATACCGGAACGAGAGGGATCCAGAGACTATATAGATATGGGACTATACGGTTAAATAATAGCTTAAAGGAATTGATAGGTATTACCTATACCAACAAGGTGCACCTATCTTTTCGGTAGCCTATCCCTTAAGAACTCCTCAGTTAAGTGTGCTTGACCTAGAGCAATTATAAGATAGGTGACCTCCTTGGAAGGAGGTGTGTGAGTGAGGACAAAGCACACTGAAAGGGCTTGTGTTGGTTTTTAGGGATAGTCGTCAATCCTAAATAGCGGCCGGACATTATAGTTAGTATCAAAGCCCAGCCTCTCTCAGTACGGTATGGTTCAGGGACGAACCAAGCGATAAGACACGGATAAGGAGCGGCTCCTGGCAGGCTTCTAAGCGGGAAGGGCATATGAATAAATCGAATACATACCGGAATGAGAGGGATCTAGGAACTGTATAGATATGGGACTATAAGGTTAAAGAATAGCTTAAAGGATTTGATAGGTACTACCTATATCAACAAGGTACATCTACCTTTTCGGTAGCCTATCCCTTAAGAACACCTCAGTTAAACATGCTTGACCTGGAGTAATTATGGGATAGGTGACCTCCATAGAAGGAGGTGTGTGAGTGAAGACAAAACACACTGAAAGGGCTTGTGTTGATTTTTGGGGACAGTCGTCAATCCTAAAAAGTGGCCAAACGTTATACCAATTACCTCCTAATCAATGGTAGATGAAACTTAAAACATAGACTTTCTATACATACAAACCACTAAATTTTTGGAGCTCTATGCAATTTTATATTATCTTTGGAATTTTCCAGTACATAACTTTCAGTTTCCAATTTCCTAATTTTGCCCTATTTTGAACCCTAATTTTGATAAAATCACTATAATTTGTACAAAACTCCAAATTGGGTGTTTTTTAGACTATTTTTAAGCTCTATTGATGTAATTTAAGAGAATATAAGTTAGTTAAACTAATTACCCTATTTCATACAAACAATACCCACTTTTCTATCAGGATGTTCAGATTGAACATTTCCATTCATGTCTTGGCAAAATGAGCTTTATATCATATTTACATCATCCTTCATTGTACCACATTCATACATAACATAATGAGAACTTAGAAATACATGATAACAAATAATGACAGCATCACTCATCTATACATATATGGATTCAAAGGTTCAAATCATAACATAATATCTTGCATCATCAACCACTCATCATTATCTTCTTCATGCATCTTACTCCTTCCTTAGCCCTTTTCCATTGTTTTTCTCTAGCATGGTTGGTCATTTAGGGAGAGTGAGATTCAAAGAATCTCTGTTGTAACAACCCATTCATACAATCATGCTATCACATAATTCATGGAAACATCAAGAAAACATCAATTTATCACTTGAAACTTTTAATACCATAACATATTATAAAAATTTCAACAGTTTCATTTTGAAATTTGGGTATCTAGAGGCCATAAACTTCATCAAACAACCCATCCAATCATCACAAAGCATCATTATATACATATGGCATAGCAATAAGTTCATGAAATTCAAGTTTGATAACAATAAGCATAAATAGGTAAATTACTACCTTCAAACTTTCCCAAGTTTTCCAAACTATGTGGACACTTCCTTGGGCCTTTAGAAACTTCTTGGAACCCTATCATATCTTAAAATGAGGTCATATGCCACTGGTTCATGCTTTAACTTCACAAAGCACTCATAAAACCTAAAATTTTCATATTGCTTTTCTTTTAGTTTTTCTTGAAACCAACACTTGTTCTTGACTAATTTAGACCCAAAGATTCCATTTTGGGGGTCCAAATTATGAAATTCCAACTCTAGGAAAAAACCCTAACTGACCAAAATTCATGGAGAAAATGAAGAAAATAATTCCTTTTGAAATACTTCAAACTACTACCAAAATCATGTTCTAGGTTGTTAGTTTGGTGTTTCTCCTAAGTTTGTTGCATAAAAATTCTTTCCTTGCTTCTTCTAGGGTTAGGCTGAAATCTTAGCATGAGGAGAGGAAGGAGCAAACTCCATGAAACCATACCATACAACTTAAGAAACTAGCTTGAAGGGATGGCACAACTTACCTTGTACTTTGGTCTTCAAGCCTTTAAGCTTGCTTTCCCTTTTCTCTTCTTCTTTCTCTCTTTTTCTCTCTTTCTTTCTTGTGTTCTCTTCCTCTGTTTTTGCTGCTGAAAGTGTCATTCATAATAGATATAGGAAAGAGATGGATTAATTACTTGCTAATTATGTTTACTAATCATGCTTACTTTTTGACCAAAAGTAACACCTTCCTCAAGAAATTGTTTGGCATGCCTTCCATGAGAAGTTTTGACCAAAAGTTCTATGCCTTATTTTGGCCAAAACTGAAGCCAAACAAGGAGGAAGGAGTATCCAAATACAGCTCAATTTTCCTGGTCTAGATATATCCTATGTCGAATACTTTTTTTATACTGATAAAATCGCTTTTACAGTAATTTATTATTTTAGGGATACAAGACTATTCCAAATTTACATTATGTATCCTTAATTATCATGTCCCAAACAATATCTATGGGAGGCCCAAATCCTATCTCGGTCACCTTTTAACTATCTGTGAGGCCCATAATCTATTTTATTGGTATTAAGTTACTTTTGGACACTCGACACTGATTATTTCCTCATTTTTAATCAGTTCACCTCTATTCCATATATCATTGGACTCAGCTCATCGTAAGCTTCGTTTTGACAGTAATTTTATATATTTACAAAATTGCCCTTAACCCGAGGCCAAATTATAATTTTTAATTACTTCAAGTTATTAGCTGTAATTTTCTCCAAAATATATATTCACATGGATTCTCATGTGAATTTTATTCTTGAGGGGCTAAATGCAATTATCTTAACTTCTAGGAGTAAAAACATAATTTCTCATTTTTCCATCTGACCGGGTATGACCTCTTTGCCTTTTTCATGTAAAATGGTATCTGTCCATTTTTACGAATTTCTTACAGATATTTAGTTATTCTAGCTCTTAGGGATGTTTACATATGTTTTAAATTTCAAGGACGAAATTTACTTTAAGGAGGGTAGAAATGTAAAATCCTAAAATTTTACTCGATATCAAGTAATAAAAGAGGAAATAATAAATGATAATGTAAAATGCATAAGGAAGTCACAAAAACGAACATACACTATTTTTACGTAAAATAGGATAAAGAGGTCTTTTCCCCTATTGGACAAAAGAAAGGAAAAATTTATTTTTTACCCCTAGAAATTATGATAATTTCATTTTGGACCCTTAAATGGAAAAGTCACTTGAATATACATCTGAATATATATTTTGGAGAAAATTACAGTTAGGAGCAATTTTGTAAGTATGTAAAATTATTGTCAAAACGAAACTCCCAAGGAGCTGAGTCCAATGGTATATAGCATGGGGATTAATTGATTAAAAATAAATAAATAATCAATGCCGAGTGTGTAAAAGTAACTTAATATTGATAAAGTAGATTATGAGCCCCACTGACAATTAAAAGGTGATCGGGATAAGATATAGGCCTCACACAGATATCATTTGGGATGAATAATTAAGAAAATATAAATATAAATTTGGAATAGTCTTTTAGACTAAAAATGCTAATTTACTATGAAAAGTAGTTTTATCGGTAGAGTTACAAATTAACTAGTTCAGGTTATATCTGGACCAGGAAAAATTGAATAGTATTTGAACAATTTCTTCTCTCTCTTCGGCATGTGAGCAGCTCAAATTTTTTGGCCCAAAACTTCTTAAGGAAGTCAAGAATTTTTGGCCAAAAACTTGTAAAGGAAGTTTTGACTTTTGGACTAAAAATGATTAAGGTTTAAGTGAGGTAATTAGTGTGTGATTAAACCACTTAATCCCTCTCTTTCTTCACTATTTTCACGAGTCATTCAACAGAAAATAGAGAGGGAAAAACACAAGAAAGAAAGAGAAAAAGAAGAGAGAAAAGTGAAGAGGAAGTGAAGTTGAAGATCAAGGCTCAAGTGTAAGGTAAATTATTCTACCACCTTAAGCTTGTAGTATCAAGTAGTTGGAGGTAGATCCATGTAGCTCTCTTCTTCCTCTCTTTAAGTCTTAGTTTTGGCCAACATATAGAAATGGAAGGAGGAGTGTTTTATGCATCAAAGTTAAGATAAACCAAGAACAAGCAGTCAAAAACATGATTTCATGAGTAGTTCAAAGTATTTCGAAGAAAACCAATTCTTCCTCCTTTGAAGCTTATTTTGGAATAAATAGTAACTATAGATAGAGATGGAATAAATAGTAACTATAAACAGTTCAAAGTAATTTTGAGGCCATATTTGGATTCTTCATGAAAAATTACATGGAATTGAGATTTATCCTTCATTTTTTAGCTAGGAATGAATTTTTGGTGAATTTTTGAAGAATTAGGGTTTTATGAACACTTTTTGAAGAAAGTCATGGAACCATTAGCTTGAGTAGTTGTTTGATGATATTTTTAGGTTTGAGGAAGCCTAATAAAACTTGAGAATTGTTTGGAAGAGACAAAATTCAAAGGAAAGCAAAAAGGAAGCGTAAAGGTAGCATATTACCAAATCTAGCTTTATGTTGTCTTATGATTTTGCATTGAAATCCATGACTTGCCACTTGTTTGTTTAGATATTTTATGATGTTTATGAATGTTGGATAAGTTTAATGAGGGGTTTTGTGACTCCGGGATGTCCAAAATATAAAGAGAAATTATGTTGAATTTTCTATGAAATTATCATGACATGTTATGTTTTAATGAAATTGATTGATATTTCTATGGAAGATATGATAATATGAATGCATGAATGGTTAATGCTACTGAGATACTTTGAATCTCATTGTGTCCAATGACTAACATGTTTAGGGTCAAGCCATGCATGGGAGACATGTGAACTATGGAGGAAGGAGAAGAAGAAGATACTTAATGTAAAAGTTCAAGTCATGAACTTATGTTTTAAGATATTATGAAAAATCATGTATATGCCATGTGGTCTGTATTTCTATGCTATAATGATTCTTAATGTATTATGATATCTTATGTATGGAATTTGTGCAATGAATGATGATGTGAAAAGGTTATGAAGCTTATTTTGATAAATTAGGAATGGAAAAACTCATCTTAAGCAGTATGAGAGAATGTAGGTATTGTTCATGTAAGACATGGAAATTATCTTGATTAATTTATATGATCTGAAATTATATGGAATATGCTTTCTATCGAGCTAAAGAACACCTAAATTGGATAAGTGTATAATTATTGGGAAAACTGCAAACTGAAAGTTAGGTACTGGAAATTTCAAAAGATAATATAAAATCGTACAAAACTCCCAAAATTCAGTGGTGTACATTTATAGAAAGGTATATGCTTTGAGTTTCATATGCCACTAATTTGGAGGTAATTGGAGCTATATAATAGAAGATATGGAAGTCTTCCCAAAATTGTTCTAGTAAAAGTTGAATTCTGACCCTTTACAATTTAAGTTAATGTCACGCCCTATGTAAGTGAAATAAATGTATAAAAAATATTTCAAGAAAATAGAAATGTATGGATTTCAAATTACAAAGACTATGCATGATTTGCTCCATAATACAAAGAAATTTGATTTTTCAAGTTTATTGCCAAAATCAGGAAATTTTTAGAAATGACCAAATCTATAGTGCTTTTTAAAGGAATAAACTATACAATTTGGCCAATTATTTGCATTGTTTCCTATTTTTCACACATATAGAATCTTTTTATCTATTCTTAGAGACTTGAATCACCATAAGATGATTTTTATATATTTAGTTATGAATTTTCAAAGTTTGTCAGGTAAAATGGAAATGATGAACAATACCTAAAATTTATGAAAATTCTGTTTTTGAAATTAAATTGATTCAAGCTTGTTTTCAAGTATATTTGAATTCTAAAATGATCTATACATGGTAAATGGGCCCTATTATAAGGTGTTACAGAGTGGGTATAAGCTCTCCCACATCATTCCTTACCACTGTGATCCCGATCTTGTTGGATACAACTTGCATTGGGCTTACCCATTAGCTATCAGAAATAGGGTAAATGATACATGCTGATAAAAGTTTATTGACCTCCTTCTTTACCACATCAACTATCATGGGGTTGAGCCTTCTTTTTTATTGTCTCACTAGCTTAACTCCTTTCTCTTGGAGGATCCGATGCATACAAGTCTTAGGGCTAATGCCAAGCATGACTACCAATGTCCATCCAATAGCTTTCTTATTTTCTCTCAGCACCTCTAGTAATCTCTCCTCTTGCTTAGACTATAGGTCACTCACTAGAATCACAAGTAACTTCTCTCCATCTTCCAAGTAAGCATACTTGAGATTCTCTGGTAAAGGCTTCAACTCTAGTATGGGAGATTGTTGGATAGAAAGGACCAGAGGTTGAAGGTCAACTTCTTCCAAACTATGTATCTACATAGACAAATCACAAGCAGTAGTATCTTGTCCACAAGGAACAAAATCAACATGAATAACACTATCATCACAACCAAATACAATAATAGCATTACTCGCAGTTATGCTAGCAACATGTATGGCATCAACTAAAGAATCAATGCACTCAACAAACTTATCAACATGCAAAGCATCCCTAGGGCTAGAATCAGAATCAACAACATCAATCTTAGAAGCAGAATTCAAATCAACTAAATGCTTAGAATCAATAGAACCAAAAACTTTATTAGAGCTAGTAGAACTAATAGTACAATCAGTAGTCATAGAAACATCATGCTCAACACATGCTAAGCACTGCCTAGACTCATGCATATCATCACTCAAGAATGCATTAATTTCCTTACAACTAGCACAAGTAAAAGAACCATCACAAGAACAACTAACATCACAAGAATCATGAATCATGTTATCTCTAAACTCAATTGATGTATCATCAATAAGCATATTAATCAAATTAAGACCTAAAGCAGAATGATCATCATGTGGGTATTTCATTGCATCAAACAAGTCAAAATGAATCACATTGCCAGCAAATTCCATTAAAAATGTACCAGAATGAACATCAATGATAACTTTAGCAGTTTTTAGGAATGGCCTACCTAAGATCAATGGAGCATGACCCTTTAACCTAAATCTATCATCTACCATGTTCATGACATAAAAATCAGTAGGAAATATTAAGTCTTTTACCTTTACTAACACATCTTCTAATACTCCATCTAGATATGCTTCCCTTCTATCTGCTAGTTATGCCACCAATTGTGTAGCCTTGAGCTGCACTCCTTGCAAAGAAAAGTATACAGACTTGGGCATAGCATTGATTAAAGCTCCAATGTCGATCAAGGCATCGGTGAATTCCAAGTTGCCAATAGTGCATGGTATGGCTAAACTACCCAGATCCTTGCACTTCTCTGGTAGAGGTTGCTGAAACAATGCTGACACACTTTTTCCAAGATCCACTCTTTATTTCCCTCTATGCTATCTCTCATTAGTACACAACTCTTTAAGAAACTTGGCATACTTAGGGAATTGTTTGACCAAGTCAATCAGGGGAACATTGATCTCCACTTTTCTGAAAATATCCAAGATTTCTTTCTCTACTTCTTGCTCCTTCAGCTTCTTGCTCTAAGTCACCCTATTAGGGAATGATAGAATCTTCTTCTTTTCCTCCTATTTATTCTACTTGAACTCACTAGGTGTAGCTTGTGTCTTTTCTATAATTGTCTTACCCTTATCAAATGATGTAGAAGAATGTGGATCCTTAATAGGCACTTCCTTGGAAATTGTAAAAGATGTTGAAGCTTTTGGAGTAGATTTATCCTCAAAATAAACTTGGTTCTCACTCCTCAATGATATATCATTTATGTTACCACTATTAGGGTTCGCCACCGTTTGGGAAGTTTATTTGCCTGACCCTTGGCTTTTTACTTCATTAAGAGAAGAAGCAAGCTAACCCAACTAAGTATGAACATTTTACATCTCTTGCTTAAATTGCTGCATCATTTGTTTCATCATATTCTCAATGCCCTCTTCTTTCTTGGGTTCTTCTTGAATAGGGACTGATTGTCTTATAGGTTGAGGAGCTTGTTGAGTACTAGGCCTTGCAGCATTAAACCTTTGTTAGTTACCCCCTCCATATCTCAAATTAGGGTGATCTCTCCACCCAGGATTGTATGTGTTGGAGTAAGGGTCATATTTTTGTCCTTATTGCATAGGCTTAGCTAGATAAATAATATTGCAAGACTCAATTTTAGCATCAAAAAAAAGGACATTGTGTAGTGGCATGAGTTGCAAGATGGTAAATGTCACAAAGAGGTCTCACTAATGCAATAGAGGTAGGAGGCTGTTGAGGAAAGTGACTTGGTGTAGAAAAACCAGGAGGCTGAGAAGCGTACGCTTGGGAAGGATGTGACTAAGAAAGATTAGACAATGATTGTTTCTGAATCAAGGCAAGTTGCTTAATCATGGATGCTATCTCATCAAATCGTTGATCAATTTTCTGGTCATAAGATAGTACATGAACTTCACTAACACCCCGAATAGGTTGAGATGCTCTAGTACCAAACTGCTGAGTGTTCTGTGCCATTTTAGCAATAAGATCCCATGCAACTGCTGGAATAAGTTCAACTAAAGTACAACATGATGCGACATCCATCATGTATCTATCCATGGGAAGCAATCCCTCATAAAACTACTAGATAAACAATTGGTCACTAATCTAGTGGTGGGGATAACTTTCACATAGTTTCTCAAATCTCTTGTAGTATTCATGTAAAGTCTCACCAGTCATCTGCCTAATACGACATATGTCTTTCCTAACAATTGTAGTTCTGGAATCAGGAAAGAACTGCACTAAAAATAGCCTATTCAATTCATTCCAAGTAGTGATAGCCCCAGGTTGCAAGAAGTAGAGCCAATCCTTTGTGGCTCCATCAAGTGAGAATGGAAATGCTCTAAGCTTAATTTGCTCTTCGGAAACTCCCTGACATCTCTCTCTTTCTTTCTTGTGTTTTCTTGCTCTATTTTTATAGCTGGGGATGTTGTTCTGAATAGAGGAGAAAGAGAAGGATTTATCACTTAATGACTTGGCTAATTATGGTTAAATAATTAACCTAACCATGGTTACTTTTTGTAACAAAAAAAGACCAAGCCTTCTTAAGGAAGTTTTGACCAAAAATCCCATGCCCTTTCTACCTAAATCTGATGCTAATGAGAGGGGTTTAGGTGTCCAAATACTGTTTAATTTTTCCTGGTCAAGATATATCCTAAACTGGTTAATTTTTAACCGTACCGATAAAACTACTTTTTATAGTAAGTTAGCATTTTTAAGCTATAAGACTATTCCAAATTTATATTTATATTTTTTTAATTATCCTGTCCTAAATGATATCTATGTGAGGCCTATATCCTATCTTGATCACCTTTTAACCCTCTGTGGGGTACACAATCTATTTTATCAATATACAGTTACTTTTGGACACTCGGCACTAATTATTTTCTTATTTTTAATTAATTAACCTCTATGCTATATACCATTGGACTCAAGTCGTTGCGAGCTTCATTCTAATAGTAATTTTACAAAATTACCCTGACCTGGGGTTAATTATAATTTTTGAAACTTTCAGCTCATTAGCTATAATTTTACTCAAAATATATATTTACATGCATATCCCTGTGACTTTTCCATTTGAGGGACTAAAATTCAATTATCATAATTTCTAGGGGCCAAAATGAAATTTTCCATTTTTCCATCCAATCGGGAAAAAATGCCTCTTTGCTCTATTTCACGTAAAATAATATCTGTCCATTTTCACGAATTCCTTGTACATTTTATATTATCACTGATTATTTTCTCTATCATTACTTGATATCCAGTAAAAATTGGGATATTACAAGAATCATCCCTAAACTCGAAACTTGTCTTACTCCCATGGATTCCACACCAGAAACAAATAGAAAAGAGCAGAGGAAGTAAGAACCACTTACCAACAAAGATTGAAGCTTCCAAGCTCTGAAAATTGCTCACCAAGGTTAAATTCTTCAAGCCTTAGCAGAGCTCCCTTCGTTCTTCTCTAATTTCTTTTCTTTCATTTGACTGAATCACATCTAATTCAAACATGCCTGATGTCTAGCGCTGCGGCGGACTATAAGCTCGGTGAAGTGTCAACCCTTTCTACTTGAAAAGAATTCAAAGTCCCCTATTTCATTCATCGTGACACCTATGTTTCAGGCTGCGGTGTGAAGTGGTTCCACCTTGTCTCTTGAATTATGCTTCCTTTTGTCATTTCTCCAGTCCTAGTCCTCCAGTGCTAAACAAATTAGCAGATATACTTGCCATTAGTTTGAAACTAAGTCCAAAACAATATATTGAGGGTTGTTACAACTTTGAGTGGTCCAGGGGAAGGAAAACTATGGTCCAATCATTAGTGTGGTCTTTCATCAAATCATACTAGTGTGTGGTGATTTTGGTGATGTCCTGAAAGCAGTCTTTATCGGTTATTGAAAGGGAATCACCTATAGAGTATGCCTTGTGGTACTACTAGTCGTATTCAAAGGAAAACTTTCATTCCATTGCATTGGCATTGCATCATATCATATGTATACATTTGATTATATTGAATATATATTGTCTTATATGTGTTTTTCTCAGTTACTAAGACTCTATCTCACACCTTTCTGTGGTTTAACATTTCAGGCAAAGACTCTATCACTAGTCTAGAGAAGACTAAGGAATCCTAGCTCTCTCTATCATAGGAATATCCGATTAGCTGGTAGCTTTATGTTGTTATTTTATGTAATGAATTGTGCCAAGTAGTTTAGTGATGTATGTATTACTTGTTCTTTGTATTCCTTGGAGTATTATATGGTATTGTATCATATGTGGTTGTATATGTTTGATGAGGATGCATGGAATTATGTTGACCTAGTCAAATGCCTAAATTTGTAATTTAAATGTTATGTGTTATGTCTCTGGTGTAATATCCTGAAATTTCTCTTAAATATTTAAGGTCTAATATTTTAAAATCTGTAAAGAATTTGCAAAAATGAATATATGCTATTTTGCATAAAATAAGGTAAAGAGGTCAATTATTTCGGTCAGAAGAAAAAATGAGAAAATAACCATTTTGCCCCTAGTAAAAAAAAAGAGAGAAAGAAGGAAAAAAAAGAGGAATGAGAAGAAGAAGGCGGTGGACGTACGCGGAAATTGAAACAAATTTTATGAGTTTTGATAAAAATTACACCAAATGACTCAGAGATTTTAAAAAATTATAAATATGTCCTAGTTAACGGTATTTTTGTAAATATGAAAAATTATAGTCAAAATGATGCTCTCATTGAGTTAAGGCCAATGAAATATAGCATAAAATTTATTAAGATCAAAATAATATTTATTAGGTAATTAGAATTTAATATTAATGTCGTACCCGATAAATGTCAGTCTGGACTGCAGAAAGAGGCAATATTCATTCAAGAAAAATGTGTGAATTTTATATTTGGACCAATTGGGATAAGTATATTATGATAATTTTATATCCCAATATAATTATAAATAATATTCCAATAATGATAAAATATATTGCTAAAGTAGCTTTATTTGTCCATACCAGTTCAGGATATATCTAGATAAGTAAATATCTAAAATTTTTGGACCAAAATACTCCCCATTTTGTGCTCCACAAGCTGCACATGTCAAAATAGCCTTAGTTTATTATTTTTCATGAAAAAGAAAGAAAAATCAAGACATTAAGTGGGAAATTTTCATTGGTTGGTGCAATTTATATATACTTCCTTCTTTCCCATATTTTGGCTGACCATTTAGCAAGGAAATGAGGAAGAGAAGTCTGCAATTGAAGAAAGGAAGGGCAGCCATGTGAGGGAGGAAGAAAAAATGGGAAAAAAATTTGAGGAAAATCCAAGAAAATTTGTAAGTGTTTCTGTTATGACTTACAAGTGTTCTAGTGTCTTTTTTTGGTTGTTTGGCTTAAGTTTCCATGAAATATTTTCTTTCCCATCTCTCTACAATTTTGGTCTAAGGTTGTTTGAGTATGGGGAGTTGTTTTAAAGTCATAAAATCATGATTTGGTATGAGATTTTGCAAGAGGAATCAAGTATAGTATGATTTAAGCAAGTTTTGAGAAAAACCAGTTTCTCTTCCTATAAGTCAGATTTTGGTGAGCTTATTATGATGGGAAAGAGTTGGATTTTCATTGTTTTGATGCTAAAAATGGATTCCTTGGGTCCAAATTAGCTAAAAACAAGTATTGGATTCAAGGAAAACCAAGAGATAAAGAATTTGGATTTTTAGGGTTTTAGTGAGACTTTGTAAAACAACCTTTGTTTTGAGTTGATTAAGTTAATATTGAATGATGTCTTAGGACTTATGGGAGTTCAAGAAAGCTAGTGGAAGTTTTGGTTCCAAGTGCAAAAGCAAAGGAAAACTTAAAAGGTAGCTGAATTTATTTTATTACAATATGTTATTCTTTGTTGTTTCCATGATTATAGCTTGTTGCCATATTGTATTTGTGTTGTTCTGTGATTGGTTTTAGCTGTAAAATGAGGGGCTTTATTCCCCGAGATATCCATTTTCTAAGGGGAAACTCTACCAAAATTTTTACTTGACAATATCGTATTTTAATAATTTATGTGTTTATGTGTCAAATATTTGTGAAACTTGGATGATATATTTGCAAGAGATAAACTAGCTACTGAGATTTTCTGAAATCTCACCCCCAAGCACTAACATGATAGGTTCAAGTGATGGCAAGACCTCCAAAAAGACAAGAGACAAGAAGAAGATTAATGATGATTAGATTTATAGCCACCTTGCTTGCTTGTTTTCTTGTAATTACATATGAAATCATATGTATTTTCATGAAGTTGTGTTTTTCTGTTATAATGTTCCTTTAGAGTTATTGTGATGTTAAGAATATATTTTGGAAGAGTTTGAATCATGTAAGTAAGTTATGTATTTAGTTTTTGGAAGTTGGTATGTAAATCTGTCCATTATGCACATTGATCAGTTATATAGTTACTGTTTATTCGAAATTCAGTTTCCTATATGAGTGTTATATATTCTTGGAACGTAGACATAGAGATCTTTCCAAAGAGCTAATGACCACTTGATTTGGATAAGTATACAAATTGTTCTGAATTTTTGAAGATGGCTAAGAAAATCTGGAAAAGTAGTTTTGACCAAATGAATAGTATATTTCAACGAATTTTATGAATGAATTAGCTCAATTAAGTTTCCCTTTATATATTTTTCCCATGTAGAAAATATTTTTAGCTATTTTTAAAGACTTGAATCATCCTCGTATGATTTTCCTAGATTTAGTTACGATTTTTCAAAGTTTAGCTAGGAAAATCAATTTACTAAATGAATAGTATTTTGAAAGATTGAATTTTTCTTATTCAATCTTGTAATGATTCAAGCTTCTAAATTAGCTCATTTAGCATCATATATGCTATCATACATGAAAAATAATGTAAGAAAGTAAGGTATGACATTTGGACCCAGAGTGGGTCAATATGTGTTGGTGCATGTGTGATTGTCCTTGTTAAGCTTAGCATGTCTCGTTTATAAGCCTAATATGGGTTTTAGGCCTTGTATGTGTGGATTGAGCATGTAGCCCCTTGGTATGTTTTTAGGGTTCAAGGGGGTCAAAACTCAAAGAAGTGGTTTCTCTTAGGACAAATCTCCTTGGACAAGTTGGTTGTATCAGTTATGACTTGTAGAAATGGTCCTGGGCTGCCAATTGGTTATTGGTAGCAAGTAGAGGTGTTAAGCTGTTGGTTTTGGTCAAATTGTGACCAAAACAATATTAGGTATCCAAAATCTCTATATAGAGGTATTTTGAGCTGAGGTTGATGTTTATAGTTAGATGGGATGAAAGTAACTTGTAGAAGTTAAGGTCAAGTTAATCAAAGGTCAGAGCGCAAAGTTGTGCATGTAAGAATTTTGCTTGAAAAGTCGGCAATTTGTTGATATGGTTGTTGTCATTGGCGTAGCAGTGCTAGGAGTCAGGCCATGATAGCACCCTTTTATGCTTCTATGCTTCTTGTACGTCACGGTGGCACTGTATCTAGCCACGTCATTACTCTTTGTTTGCCTTGTTTGAGTCATTTTGAGTGTTTTAGGTAGTAGTTTTGGGTTTTTGGTTGTAGGATGTTACAAAGTACACAACATTATGGTCATAAGACTTGATAATCTTCTCTAATGCCTATTATCTGAATATATGTGATTTAAATTGGATGTTCTTCCTTTCCTATCAAGGTTTTTGATTAAACAATATCATTATCCTAGTTTAGGTGCTGCATGCATCATCTTTATTGGAAGATAATTAAACCATATCATAATTATGTTAATAGATTGTTTAATATGTTTTAATTAGTAAAGGGATAAATTAATCATGAAAATTACTTTTGAGAGACTACATTGAGGGGCTCTAAAACTGAGAGATTGGAATGGATAAAGAAACATCTTTTAGGTCCAAAACATAGATCTATTCCAGTACCTATCATTTTATTATGTGCCCTCATTCCTATTACCACATTTTCTTTTTTCTAGAAGAAGAAAGCAAAGGAATGTACTTTGCTAATTGCTCTTTCTTAGGAGCTGTTAAAGGCCATCATGCATCCTGTACTTGGTCCAGTATTTTAACTGGAGGAAAGCTGATTGAAAACAATTAGTGCTAGTGTATCAGTAATGGCAGATCAGTGATGGTTTGGGAAGATAAATGGATCTGCAATGTTGAGGAACTAAAGTTACTAGATGCGATCTTAACTGAGGAAGAGCTTTCAGATCTGATAAAAGATGGAAAATGGGACCTTTCTTTGATTGAAGACAAGTTGAATAAGGATTCATTAAGAAGAATTCAAAATATTCAGTTGTCTACTCCAAGCCGTCAAGATTCCCAGGTACAGATACATGCTAAGAATGGGAAATATGTTGTGAAGAAGCAAAATATGATAGGGGAAAACCATAATAAAGTTGTGAATGAGCAAGCTGGTTCATCAGGCCTTATTTCTAATGTAATTTGGTCTCAAAACTGGAAGATACGTGTTTTGCCTAAGATAAAGCATTTTCTTCAGAGGTGCTTATCTAAAGCAATACCTACAGAGGAGGCTTTATTTTGAAAAAGAAGCTGCTCATCCATGAAGTTTCCCATTTGTGATAGGAAGCCTAAGACTATTAAGCATATGATATTCGTCTGTCCATGGTCAGGGTGTGTATGGTTTGGGTGCTATCTTTCTTTATGGGTGGATCATAGCCATGTTATAGACTTTGACACCTAGGTGTCCTCGTTGTTGGGAAAGGGTGAGAAGTTAGGTGATTTTGTTATTGCCCTCATTTATTGGAATATGTGGTACATGCATTTAGAAGGCTAGAAATGAATTTGTTTTTCATTGCAAAATGCCAAATCCTAATATGGTAATCTGTCTTGCTATTAGAGGAGTCGAAGAGTTTTGGTTAGTTATTGGTTGGGAAATGGATCAGGAAGAAATTACAGATACTCAAGATTATGTGCATAGGTGGAGTACTCCTAACTAAGCAAAAGTTGCTGATTGCTAGCAGTATGGCGATGACAACTTGTCCTTAATAAAATAAGCTGGGTGAAAACGTAGCTTTGGACCTGCCTATATAAGGTAACATTTTGAAACACTAACATGTTTACCAATATGCTTATCTCTTGAGAAGAAATGAAAACAAAAATGAAGAAAATATGAGAGGGGAGAAAGAGAGAGAGAGATGCCACTACTTAAGCTTAACATCCATTTTGATTTAATATTTCTTTGTTCTTAGTATTTCTACAAATATATGTTTTATAAAGATAGGATAAAATATATACATATATATAGTTTTTAGTAAAAAAATACTTTAATTTGATGAATCTTATGAGTCTTGTGTTTAAAATTTATTTAAGGTTACAATTATAGATGAGGTAGCAATTGTTATCTATCAAAACAAAATGTCAACCATTCTAAGGATTAGAGTAAAAAAAATTCAGTTTTTGCTATGAATAAATTTTTTAATGTTACAAATACATCAAGATATTGTGAATCGCTAAATTGTAACTTATCATTATTCTCTATCTATTCACTTATTATTCATATTGCTTGGGGTCTCATATGTGATCATTAAGTTATAAAATTAGATTTTGTTGGGAATCTCGGTTCATGCACTATGGAAAACACAACCGAAATCCCTCCCATGGATCCATTAACGTTGTTTAAATTGAGATGTAGAAGAGAATATTACCTTCGGTGCATATCGTTTCGGTTCTTTTCAATTTTGGACCCTAGGAACTGACATGTCTGATCAACTGTATCCACATGAACGACGTGTCCAACTCAAACAGTATGCTAGTACCTTTATTTGCAAATGTCCTTACGTTCTCTTGATGCATCTGTACATTCTCTCTATGCATCTGTACACTTTCTCTCTCTAAATGTGCGGCCAGTCACTCTCTAAGGTGGGAGGAGACTCTCTTAATTCTGCATATAATAATCCTAGTCTATATCAATATATAAATAGAGTTTAATATTTGTTTAATTTAAATCAATTATTTAAACTGAATCAAATATTAATTAAATAGATTAGTTTAAATTTAAATCTATTTAATAGATTAAATCTAAACTAACTATCTAATCTATATCTAGAATCAAATCTAAATTTAATTTATATGATAAATTAAATTTAGATTATGACATTAGTTTAAATTTAAATCTATTATATAAAATTAAATTTAAAACTAATTCATTTAAATCAATTTAAATGATACATATATGTATATTTCAAAATATTTAATATATCAAATATATATAATATATCACAAATATATTTTTTCAATTTTTATAAAATATATATATTTATTTATAAAATTCATACACCCTAAATTGAATGTTAAATTCATTGAATCTAGATAAATTTTAGATTCAATGAATCTGGACATGTAATTCGAGTTGGTCCCTTCTTGTGTGCGGCCCTATAGGTCCATATGATGTTGGTAGTAGACTAATAACACTATTGAACCCACAAGTCATAAGTGGCCTCTAACAAAATATTGTGACTACTCAAATCATATGATATCGATGATCCGATGCAACCTATCATATAACTCAATCACATCCCTTTTGTCTCATGATATATAGGTCAAGTATGAAGCATGAAAATGTCATCTTCATCTGACTCAACTATCACTTTCTCGATCTTTGAGCAAACTGACAGAACATATGGAAACTCTTCCATTTGAGCATGACCATGCATTTCTCAGTCTCACTCATCGAGGGGCTCAAATGTATCTATCCATTAATTAAAGGGACAAATTTTATCTTAACCATTCATCTTCCTCCACATGAATTCCACTATGTCCGATTATAGCCTTTATAATCTCCCGATTAGAGATGACTTTTTACTATGCCAAAGTATAGTGTTCCCCATGTAGGAAGCAATGGTGATCTTAGGTCTGAGGGTTTAGTGACACAATTGTGTATATAAAATATGCTTATGACATGATCCATGCAATTATCTCATGATACGTCGATCCAGCGCCTATTCCCTAATAGGAGCTTATGATTTTGATTTGTATCTTCATACATATTTAACATATAATTATCAATCAAAATCATATTAGCCTTAGTTCATCATTGTTCTCAAAAAGATGATTGACTAGGGATGTTTAGGATAAAATGATTTATCCAAGGATATTATCATAAAGAAAAACATGCAAACAATATAATAATATAATTAAAAAAAAACTCCTTTTTTCGTAATGAAATACAATGTTCATAATACAATGATTGGTCTAGGGCATAATCTCCAACAACCCCCACTTATATTAGGCCCAATCAATGATATATCTAATACCCATTGACCTAATATGACACTCATGCTTTACCTGTGTAAGCGGCTTAGTAAGAGGATCAGCAACATTGTCATCAGTTGGTATTTTACATATCTTTATATCACCCCTATCAATGATTTCTCTGAAAAGATAATATCTTCTGAGTATGTGTTTGGTTCTTTGATGTGACATGGGCACTTTAGCCTGTGCTATTGTACTATTGTTGTCACAAAATAGATCTACCGGATTTGAGATGGTAGGTGTAATACCCCAAAATTTTATTAAATACCAAGTAATAATAGAGGAAGAAATAAATGATAACATGAAATATACAAGAAATTCATAAAAACAGATAGACACCATTTTGCATACAAAAGGGCAAATAAGTCATTTTTCCAAGTTAGATAGAAAAATGAGAAAATTATATTTTTGCCCCTACAAAATTATAAAAATGACATCACGACCCAAAATATATAAAATTCACGTGGAGAAGAAGTCCAGTGGTATATGTCACTAAGGGTTAATGTTCAAGAATAAGGAAATAATCAATGTCGAGAGTTTAAAAATAATAGTAAACCGATAAAGTAAACTGTAGGCCCTATCGATGGTTAAAAGGTAACTGGTACAGAATATGGGCTATACACATATGCCATTTGACATAGGATAATTATGAAAATATAAAAATAAAATTAGAATAGTCCTACAACCCAAAAATGCTAACTTACTATAAAGGGCGGTTTTTTCGCTATGGTTAAAAATTACCCGGTTCAAGATATATCTGGATCAAGAAAATTTGAGCAAACTGGACACTCAAAGACCTCTCATTGGAGTGAAATTGGGGCAGCATGGGCAGCTTGAATTTTTGGTAAAACTTCTCCAAGAAGTTGTCACTTTTTGACCAAAAGGTAACCTAAGCTTAATTAAGAGTTAACCATGATTAAGCTACATAATTAAGTCCTTTAATCACTCACTTTTTCATCATGCTACACGACCATTTCCAGCAGCAAAATAAGGGCCGAAAATGCAAAGAAAGAAGAGAGAAAGAGAGAAAAGAGAAGAGGAAGTTCAAGGCAAAATTCAAGAGCTTAAGTTGGTAAGTTATATTGTACTACTTCAAGCTTGTAGTTCATGGTCTTTAGAGCATGGTTTATGGTTTAGTTTTCCTTCCCCACTCCCTTAGGGTTTCATCCATGTCATGGATTTAGCAAGAAAATGGGTTAATCAACCATAAATTATAGGCAAAATGATAGAATGTTCATTTAAAACTTGAATATGCAAGTAGTTTGTTGTATAACTAGGTGTAGCAATTTTTCTTGAATTCCCCTGAGTTTTTATGAGATACTGTTCACACATAGGGTTGGAATTTCATAAATTGGACCTCAAAAATGGGTTCCTCATAGTCCAAAACCTTAGGAACAAGTGTTGATTTCATGAAAATCCTAAGATTAAGAAAGTGAAAATTTAAGGTTTGAAGCTTAATTTGGATGAATAGTAACCATAACTAGAGATGGAATTTGGTAATTCTTAGGCCATATTTGGATTCCTCATGAAAAATTACATGGAATAGAGGTATAATTCATCATCTTTGAGCTAGGAATGAATTTTTGGTGAATTTTTGAAAATTAGGGTTTCATGAACACTTTTTGAAGAAAATAATGGAACCATTAGCTTGAGTAATTGTTTGATGATATGTTTAGGTTTGAGAAAGTCTAAGAAAGCTTGGAAAAGTGTTGGAAAGTCCAAGAAGTATTGGACAAAGTGTGGGAAGTAAGGACGTACTATAACGTGATTTCAATGATGTATGAAAATGATGTTGAAACCTTGGGTGAGGGCTAATTGGTTGAATTGTGGAATTTGGATGTTTGTATTGTATGAAAATTAAGGATTTTGTGATATTATAGAGGTTGTTTGGTTAACTGAAAGGGGTACGGGTCATGTTGACAACCCAAGAAGCTAGTAAAATCGCGTGTTTATGGTGTTGACAAATTGAGATAACTGGGTATTTGTATTATTTGTATTGTATGTATTATATGAGAGTATATGCGTGTATATATGCATGTTTCTATTCATACCACGATATAGTTTGTGTGTGTGTATGGTTTTTCTATATATCGCAGTATGCACACTACTAGACGTATATAGTGGATGATGATTATACATGATAATGATGTGACATTACATGATGCATAGCATGACATTATGATGATGATATGACATAAGCATCACCACATGGCATTGTGAGATATATGGTGATTAGGTGTTGATGATGATTATGATCATGATGATATGATACGATATAATGATATATGATTAGGAAGGATAAGGATGGGATCCCTACAGCCAAATTGCTTCCTATGGCCAGGAGGAAAAGGAGTGCAATGGACTGCACCTTCCTAAATCGCCGCCAATTCACGGTGGAAAAAGACAAGGAGGACCACAATCCAAACATTAGTATTACTTTTGGCCAGGTGCACTAGTGGGAGGTAAGCTTGGTGATGTCCTAGAATCAGTCTTCACTGATTATTAGAAGGGAATTACCTATACGAAATGTTCTATTCTGACAACAGCTCGTGGTACTAGTTGTGTGAGAGGGAGACATGCATTCCATTTCATATTGCATTAATGATGTTATTGTATGAGTTATATATATATATATGCTTGTGGTTGTCCCGATTACTGAGACATCGTCTCATATCCCTTTCCCATGAACTAACATTTCAGGTGAAGGTTCTGGCACTAGTCTAGAGAAGACATGAGAGTAGTGTACTAGACATGGGAATATCCAGTCTTTATAGTTTGTATGTGCATGGTCTATGTACTTTGTGCCAAGTAGGATAGCATGATTGTACAGATATGAGAATCTTGATGGATGTTGATGTTATGGTATTGTTGTGGTATGATGTTGTATATGATAGTATAGTGTTGTGTGATGCATGTGTTGTTCGGGGTATTGAGGAGTCAGTATAATAGTGTATGTGAGCCCAAAGGTGGAATTGAGCCTTATCGATGTGGTTTGGGGCTTACAGCCCATTAAGTGAATTTGGGGTTTAATGAGGCCAAATCTCAGAGGAGTGGTTCTATTGAGGTGAAACCTCTTTGAATAGATTAGTTGAGGCAATTAGGACCTATGTGAATGGTCCATGAGTACCCATTTGCCTTTGGTAGCAATTGGAAGAGATTAGTGGTGAGTTTTGGTTAAAAAGTGGTCAAAACGGTGTCAAGTGTTCAGAATCTTCATATAGAAATGGATTGAGGTGAAATTGGTGTCTATGGCTAGATTGGGACAAGATTGACTTGTAGGAATTGGAATCAGGTCAATCAGAGGTCTAAGCATAAAGTTGTGTGCGTCGAAAATTCGCCTCGAAAGTTAAACTTTTGCTAATATGGCATCAGCAAGGGGGTGTCTGGCGCCAGTGGATCCCAAGAGCACCAGAGCAGCGGTGGTACTATAGTAGCCACAGTCTTGCACTATGTTTCGGCTATTCTGGTGTTCTTGAGGTGTTTTATGGTGTTTTTCGCTGCTCTAATATTTCAGAAAATAACTTTGAGGTGTTTGAGTTGTGTTTGGTTGGTTTTCTTGAAGCTTTTGATTAAGTTAGAAGGTATATTGGAGTAAGTTGTTACACATCCTCCTTAAGTCTTGGAGACAATGGAGAGCAGAGTTATCTCAAGCTATCAATATGACGTCTGTGTCTGTCCATCAGCAATTCAAAGTTTCAAATCTATTACATAATTCCTTCTCCACCTCCAAGTTTATTAGCCATCAAAGGTAGCGAATACACAGAGCCAGAACCCGCCATCAGTGATGCTCCCTAGAGGGTGCTATACAAATAGTAATATACAGATTCTTTTTTTGTCAGAAAACATAATAATATTACAATAAAGCACATTACAACACAATGAAGGAATTAATTCCGTCTTGGCAAGTCTAATTTAGTAAGCAATAAAAAAAAAAGGAAAGGGGGATAGAAGGCTAAGATCTCATTGTAGTGCACACATCCCTTTATTAAAAGAATTGACAGGCCATGCAGCAGCCTCAAAGCTTTTAGAACACGAAGAGGGGAAGAACATTGTCTCTCTACGCACAAATGGGCTAATATTCTAAACACAGTATCTTCCATTTGAGCGTTCGAAGACCATCATGAGAGTGCTTTTTTTTCCCTCATATAATTTTTAAGACAAAAGGATTGCAAGATTATCTCAAGTTAATAAATCCAAAATCAGAGAGTTCCGCCTTATTTCTATCCTCGACCAGGATATGCTTGCGTCCTAATGGTGGATTAATCAAAACCGCATCCTGTTTGGTTCATGATTCATCAAAATAGAAATGACTTAATATTTTTATTATCACAAAATAAAATAAGATTTATTTTTAAAGTTAAATTTGTTTTATAAAATTACTTTTCAACATTTGAAATTTAGAAAGTTGTGATATAAAAAATTGATAACAAGATAAATAAAAAAACAAATCAAGGGTTATAGAAGCATTCTTAATAGAGAGAATATAATTTTGAAAAGAAAAATGGAGGAAACACTCCTTAATAAAGAGAGAGAATAAAATTAAAATTAAAATTTCTTGAAATGATAAAATATTGCGGAAAACATGAAACTTGTAGGTCCATCATGAATGATTTGGAAACTTTATATTGGATGGAGTACAAATGATATGGTATTCTACGAGCATCTATGAATTTCTCATTAGAGCATGCATCCAATACATTTAATTAAAAAAATAAAAAATAAAACAGCGGTTAATTAAAACGACATCACTACTCATGTCGTACACCATGTTACGGAGGAACCTTCTTTTTATTCACACGGGAATACCCTTCATGGATGCCGCTATTGCTAATGCATCCAAACTTCCTCTTCATCTTCTTCCACACACTGCAACTCTCCTTCCTCACTCTGTTTCTGTGGCATTTCTCAATCTCTGTCCTCATCAAAAGGCTCTCTCTTTCAAGTTCACTCACTTTCAAAGACACCATTTGCATTTCTTCATCTTCCTCTTCTTTCACCTTCTGCTCCATCTTTTCCTGTGTGTCTGAAGCCATTCTTTCTCGTAGATGCAACTGTCCCACAAACAGTATTTGCACCACAGTCCTCAATGGAAGCCTTGAGTTCTGTGCAGCATGTTGCAGAGCTTCTTGTGACATTTTTTGGCAATCCAAGACTTGACATACTTGCTCTTTCTCTGCTTCTGTCAAACTCTTGTGCTTCTCCAAGTATATATCAATGGCCCTGTCAAAGTGAAGCTTCAAGTTCAGCAATTAAATTGTTCATGGTGTCATTTTCATATTCATAGATAGTTAGGTGTAACAGAACAAACTATGAATGAAACAGAGTTCATATGCATTGTGAAATTCACGTGTTGTGAGATTCATCACTCCAGTTTGTCTTGTACTCATTATCTCTTATGTCTGTCTTTCTATTTGAGAGGATTCATCCACATGAAATTGAATGATTAAAATTATGAAAGGGATTAATTTAGAGTGAAAGCTATGAGGGTTTGACCTGTAAATTTCGTCAGAGCCTCTCTGTAATCCCAAGGATGATGCAACAGCCAATTCTGCAAGTGAAACGAATTCATCTATTCCCAAGTCTGTGACACTACCTGCTACTTCTCCCAAATACTGTTCAACAAGTTCTGCAACTCTTAGGAAACCTGAAGGGTCTGAGCTATTGAAGTTCCTGTAGAAACTTTTCAAGATTCTTTTCAGGCATTCAACATTAATGCACTGAGAAGGGATGAACAAGTCGATCAGGGATGCTTGCTCTAGCTGTTTCCCTGTTCTTTCCTCAAATCCAGTGACACAATCCAAGCTCGCCCCAAGAAGGATCGAAAATCGCAGCAAATCAAGCAAAAGCGAGCAAGGAATTAGTCCCTTTTCATTTGGTAAAAGCCTCTCTATTGCCTCAATGATTTCCCTTATGGAGTTCCTCTTGTAAGCTGACATTTTCTGATCTCCACCTGCAGCAATAAAGCAGGAGAAAACCCCTTTTTCTGCATATTTACATATAGATGCAGCAACATATTCTGGTGCGATTCCTCGAAGATTCATGGCATGAACAATTGGTTCATAAATTTGCACGGGAAGAGTAGTTAAATCCTCTTGATCACAATCAAGACCAAAGAGCTTTCTCCTTGCATTAGGCCAAGCCTTACTAACATTATTATCATTGTCATCACCATCTCCACTGTCATTTCTCTTCAATGGTTCGCCAAGAAGGCAAGGATCTAGCTGTACCTTTTCAACTATGGATTCAAGACAAGCATCAAATAAGCCGATTTCCTTCGCTTGATGAAGATGTTCTGTGATGTTACGTAAGGCCTTGATGGTTTCCTTCCAACTTGGAAGAACTGTGTGTTGAAAGAAGGCTATGACTCTTCCTATGAGATTGTTTTTGCTCCGACTTTCGGTCATTTCTAAATGGCATGCCAAGCAGGCAAGTGGTACAACATTGTCAGTGGTAATTTGTAGTTCGTAGCCATAGCAAAATTTCACAAGAAGTTCAAATGTTTCCGGTTTCGCTGGGATGTTTTTGAGGAAGGCAGAGATTTCATCCTTTGAATTTTTCTTTTCAAGTAATGCTGCCACCTTGGCTGATTTTGCAGCTACAACTTCCTATTCAAAATGACAAAGGATCAATATATAAATAGAGAGAGAGAAAGATATAAATAGAGAGAGAGAGAGAGTAAGCTACACTATTTGCAAGTTATGAATAATAAGGCTCATTCGTTATACTATGTGTATAACAAAACATGTCTAATTGTCATACTAATGTGAATTTCAAATGAGTTACAAACATTTGATAGAACAATTCACTGTTATTTTTGGCAAATCAAAGAATCTGATTACTTATTATGTTTCTCCAGTTCAAATAATTCTATGAAAAATCATTGATGTATTCCTTATGATGCTTAAGCTGAAAGGAACGTATATATCTTACTTGAACCTCAAGATTTGATAAGTATGTAGGGTTGGAGAACCTGAAACATATCAGGGTTGAAGGAAAAGAAACATAGTGAAATTTTGGAATAAAAATTTAGTGGAAAATACAAAAGTAGAAAAAAAAATAGAGACAATATATAGTTATATACCTTGATGATATATTAATCTTTTCTTTGTTGTTCATCCTCTCAATGCTTCAAAGCTAGGGTTACTCCTAGAGTTCACGTAATTGGCAAGAATCCACAACTGTACCAAATAGCAATAGGTGATAAAAGAAAAATACTAATGTGATACTTTTCACAGTCTCACTGTCTGTCTCAGAAAGGAAAAAGAAAAAGAATTGGATTCGTCAGGTGGATTTATCAAACTTCACATATTTTCTGTTCTGGAATAATTATATGATCAATTAATAAAGTTAAAGCTCATATGCTTATTAATTGTTAACCAAGTCGTTTCATTTCTATTTGAAATGATAACTAATAATTATTTTTTCTTCATCACACAAAATAAATTACATAAGCCGTTGGTTATATATATATTTACACCACTAAGATTAAAAAATCATAATCGAAGTGAACTGATGCTTTCCAGAATTACTATATGCTCATGAAAACAAAAACAATATTATGGAAAAATCATATAACCGAATTTTATTTAAAATAATTTCAGTGTTGATTCAATTGTTGCTCCAGTCAAGCATGAATGCTGAAATATGTGGATCGCTCATATACAGAAAAGCAACGCATGCAGTTCTCAAAATACTAAGAGAAATATCAATGCCGATCACTGAATAATCTCAAACCCTTAAGCTTTGAGAATGCATAAATGGTTTCAGAACAAAAAGGATCAATAAGAGGAGTAGGAGGACGAAGAAGAAGAAGAAGACTTACTGGGAAACGACCGCAGAGCTCAAATTGTGATGAGTTTGTATTGTTTGCTTAGCAAAAAATTTGAAAACTTCCACAACGTTAAAGGAAGAGATTAATTAATTTTGCGATTTAAATGGATTCGGTTTTGGAGTAGGAGATCCTTGATGATAATGACAGCTGTAATTTTTAAGTAGTTTAAACGTTGTATATTACTTTTAACATTGCGTGTTTAGGTTTACTTAACTTCAATATTTAAAAGTCAACCAGGTATAATATTAATTTAATAGTATTCTCTAATTAATTCTTTTATTAATTATTTATTATTTAGTGGATCCTGGTTTATAGATGTGATGAATGACTTTTTTTAATGACAAGATATTGTTATCCTTTTTTTTCTGCCAAAGTTGTTTTCTATTCTTTGTGTAAAAATACACACACTCGCTCATTCTCTCTCTAAACACGTTAAAAATATTAAAATTAAAAAGAATAAAGTATAGTTTTTATTTTTTTGACCCAAAAAAAATAAAAACTATAAAAGAAGGAATCGTTACATGGCCCCCCTAAAATTTTCCAAAGCCGGAGCTAAGAAAAGAATGCATTTCAACTTATAAAAAAAAAAAAAAGAATGCATTTCAATGAGGACAATATCTTTTGGCCAAAAAAAAAAGGGACAATACCTACCAAGCCCCTTTGCCGCTTAAGCGGTGTTGTGTGTGTATAAAACCCAAAGAAAAAGAATGCCATGCATGTATCCTCGTTTGTTGTCAAGTCTCACACAACCAAAATGGCTTATTAATTAATATGTTAATTGATGAATATTTAATCCCTTCACTTTTTCAAGTTTTTCGCCATTTGTTTTCTGAGGATGTATATAAGAATATATTTTTAATCATTAATTATGTATTGTTGGCCAAGAATTTAATCAATTTTGTTCTTACGTTTCCTGCTCAATCTAGACTAGCATTAATCATAGTCACCTATGATATAACAACTGTTAAATACAAAATCATATGATTCACATTTGTTAGATATTTTCCTGGAAAAAATATTTATTAGATATTTTCATTTATTTACTAAAAATATTAACTTCTTTAATAATACCTCTTGATAACATTGTTGGCAAGAAAAAAAAAGTCTTGATACGTTAATTTAACTTTTTATATAACTAAATACTCACTTCCTTCCTTAATATAGGGGATGTTTGGGAGACTTTTTCTTATTCCGAAATATAAGGGATCACAAAGGGTTAATTGATATATTTAATTTTTTTTTCATAAATACCCATAATGAAGTTAATACAACTCAAAGATACCCCTAATTAAGATTAATTTCGTATCCTTCTTGGGGCCTAATGCCATTTGCATGTGTCTTGAAGATCTCTTCAAGCGAGATCAACAAAGTCTTGGTTCTATAGTTCCTTCTATTGGAGTAGTGTGCATATATATACATATTGAGGAGATAATTAATATCTATAATAATTTCCTTAAAGTAAAATTAAATCAAATAACTGAGAATTTCAAATAATGCTAAGAAAATATAATATTTCCTTTGATTCTTAATATAAATCATATTTAACTATTCACAAAAACTAAAAAAAGTTAATTACATCAATAAAATAGTTAAAAATTTGCTTTGATTTTTATCTTTACCCATTACCATAATTAATACTACATAAAGCAATTGAGTAAAAGAGCATTTTTAGAATGAACTGACTTATATTTTGAATTATAAATTTCTTCTAAAAAGTGCCTTTAGGAGGGAGTAATTTAGTTAATGAATAAGAATCCTACTACATGATTCAATTCACATTCCAAATTTTTACAAATTTGATGGAAAAAGAAAAATATTTAAAAAATTTTTATAAGTCCTACTAATGATGATGATGTATAAATTCAAGGCTTTTCATTTTGTCAAAAATTATTTTTTTCACTTTCCCCCAAGTAAAATCATTAGAAAAAGATCTTTCAAAACGATTAACCCCTTGATCAAGCAACTACAAATCCTAGAAAAATTTGGGACCTACGATTCAATTAATAGGAATTGCATCAATGAATATGGAAGACAAGAAAGAAAAGAAATGAGGATAAGCTCAGCAGTTAAATGATTAATAGAAAAATTTTCCAACTCATGATTTTGTGTGTGTGTGTGTGTAAATTCAGGCATTAAAGGAGAATATACTCATTAAACAATATCATCCACCCATAGAGCGTGTGCACGCACGCACTTCCTTTCATCTTACCTTCAGCTCCAAATGTATTTGACATAGTTAGAACTCAACAAGCTACAGTATCTATTAACAATGACATTACAAACAAGTAACCCAACTATTGATAAGTTTCATTCCTTAACAGAAATTCGTGCATCAACATACTAATTGAATTCATACAAAGAGGCTACTACCCCCAACGTCAAGAATGATTAATAACTAGCTAGAAAGTGTAAGAACTAATTAATAATGTCATGATTAATAAAGTTCAAATGATGAACTGAACTCCCTCCGATTCATAGTATAAGATGTGAGGCCTAGTTTTATGTTCATTAAGAAAATTAAAAAAATACTCTTAAATATACCCAAAATTACAAATTTGTCCATATATTTATTAAGAGAATGTTACAATAATTAAAGTAAATAATTTTTTATGAAAAATCAGATTTTCATAAGTGATTATATTTATAAACAAAATAATAATAAATTAAATATAGTAAAAATAAAATTATTTATTTGAGTCTTTATGACTTATATTATGGATAAAAATAAAAAGACCATACATCCTATTATAAATAGAAGGGAGTATGTCGTAAAAATGAGAGAGAAGCAGCCTGTTCGATCTCTCGGGAATAACAGAAAAGAGATTGTAGAGCCCCAGTCTGACACCTGCAGGGACTAAATTTAGAAATATTTTACATCATCTAATCTAATATTTTGAAGACTCTAAATCATTCAAATATTTTTGGATTCAAAATAATTTTTTTTAAACTTTGACATTTTATTTTTTTTAACTTAACTAATAAATCTAAGCTTGAACTCATTAAATTCAAATGCTCACATAATTTTTTATAAACTCATTTCAATGCTTCATTTTTTATATTCAAGTACAACTAATTTAAAGTTTTAACCACTGAAATAAGAGACAATGCTAATGGTGAGATGCAGAGGAGGTTAGAAAAAATTGAACAAGAATGTTTGTCTTTTGTGATTATGTTTTACGATATTGTTCTTCTCTTTTCTAAAATTTATTATTTTTATATTTTTAATTAAAACTGCCTATTATTTTAACAAAACAGTGTTGTTTTTCTATTCACATTTAAGAGTTATTCTGACTTGTTCGATTATTTTTAGTTTTATATATTCTGAATATTTATTTAGCTAGTAAGCACATATCTTTTTATTTAAAAACAAAAAAATTACAAAAGAACATATATTTGGGATGGAAATTTGTGACAAAATTACCAAAAATTGCAATGGATTTTGGTTTTGCGACAAAGTTTGTGATAGACCGTATCCGTTACATTTTAGGTCATCACAAATTTTTTGAGATGAATTTTGTGAAAGATTTGTGATGGGTTTTTGAAATTTCTAGTGCAAAATTTGTCACAAAAACTTTGTGATGGATTTTGAGACGGATTGTGCGACGAAATTTGGTCCATCTCAAAATCCATCACAAATTTCCAATTTTCTCGTAGTGAAAGAAGTTATTTTTATAGTTTTTGTGGATATATAAACTTAATTTAAAATTCAATTTACAAAATTTTTTTGTGATGTTTCTAAAATTATTTAGAAATATTCTTTCTTATTTATGTGTTTCGTAAGTGTTTCTTTCAAGTATTTAAATTTTATAATAATTGTAAATTCTCAAGATTTTGAACTAAAAATGAAAAGATTTTTAAAGAAAAATTATGGGTAACGATTCCCATCAAAACCTTATGAATTAAAGTCATTCATAACAAACATATTATTTGTAAATAAAATTAAATTGTAATTGTCAACTATTATCCGCAATTATTTTTAAGGTATAAGCTTGTAATTATTTGGAAAGCACCGGAGAAGAAGATTGTGACAAGGCTTGGGAGGAAGGGACTGAGATTTGAGAGAGACGGGAGCGCTTGAGATAAGACAGTGTGAGGGAGACGTGTCCGCGACTCAGAGAGAAGGAATTTGATTATAGTTTTATTTTATTTGTTATGATTTTATTTTTTTTAGCTGTTGAGATCTTTAGAGAATTTGAAATTTTGAATGTTTGACCATTTGGTTAATTTTTTTATATTTTTTTATTTATAATAATATACTTTTATTAATAAAAATTTAAAATTTAAAAAATAATGAAAGAGTTAAAATAATGGAAAAGTTAAGGAAATAAGGCTTTAATTCACCTTTTTTTCATATTTTCAGAAGAACATCTAATTTTTATGTCTCCTATTTTCTTTATCCTAATTACCTCTTCATATGTGATTGTTTATGAACAATATTCTGGTGGATCAAATTAAATAATAGGTTTGGGAGCAAGTAAAGCAAAGATTTTCTACCATTTTGGGCGTATAATGATTGCAAACTGGAATAAGTTCCAGCTCAAGAATGAGTCAACTATTGCAATGTAAATACACACTGATGTATATTTAATTATATTTGTATCTTGACCTTCATGAACAATATGACACCTAGCACTTAATAATGCAATGATGTACTGTATATCTAATCTTCTTCTACATAAAAATACTCTAATATTGCAATCAAATTCTCTCCAACTTTTCAAGAGATAGAATAACATCCAGTTAATCCAAAATAATTAATTTGGATTATTGGGCTTTATGATTAAAAAATTGCCGCAGAATATGATCATGTGTGAAGTTGCAACCCTCTCGTTGAGTCACATTTTTATGCTTTCTTCTCTCACTTTATTTATTTTCTTTCTTTCCCACGAGAAAGTAGATTTCTGGAACATTACTTTAAAAAAATAGTATAATTGAACTTTGACAAATGTAGCTGAAAAAAATTATATGATTTAAAATTTTTATTTAAAAATTAGGTAGAATTTTTAACAGCTTTCTTTTTTAATTTTTGAAACACATTTAATAACTATAAATATTTTATTACTCACTAATTTATAATTATTTTTAATATTATATATTATTTTTATTAAAAATAGCCTAGAAAGTACTGCTTACTGCTTATATTCCTGTAATGGATTTTCTTAATTCTTTTTGTGTTGGCCTTGTGCATAAATGATGAAGGAAAGGAAAATATTTAAATTGATGGAAAGTATAGATTTTGTGACATTGAAGAATTGATAGGAAGTAGAGATATTGTTACAAGTTGTGGCAATTAAAAAAAAACCAGAGAGATAGTACGACAAGGGGAGGTGTAACAACCCTCATTACATTGTCCCTAACTTGATCCCTAACTAACCAAGTGTAATTGGCGTTATTTGTAGAACCGGAGGGTCAGAATGGAGGAGAGAATCAAAGTGAAGGAAAATGAGCTCTATACTGCGGCGGCAAGGAGCAGAGCCACCGTGGTGAGCAAGCTACAGATTCTGAAATATTTTTCTGGCCAATGGCACTCACGCTGCGGTGAACTTACCCGCCGTCGTGGTGCCACGCCTCAGATTCTTTTAAATTAGAAACATTTCTGCCAAATCGAGAATGAGAGAGCAAGAGAGAAGTGGAGGAAGAAAGAAGAAGTAGAGTTAGGGCTGAGAAATCTGGCCAAGGGAGATCATTTCTAGACTCTAGAAGCTTGCTAAATTATTGGTAAATGATCTCTACTCCTGTCTCTCCATTTTCTTCGGTTTTGAGTTAGGATTTCTTGAGTATAAGTGGGGATTTTTGGTTTTAGCCGAAATCCACCAATTAAAATGGATGAAATGTGATTAATGGAGCGTGATATGGTATTTCTAATGTTTGGGTTTGAGTTTTAGAAGGAACATGCATGATTTAAGCTTAATCTTACGTTATTTTCGGTTGAGGCATTTGGGAATCCAAGATATGTCTGGTTGATTAGTGTTTGAATGGGCTTTAGGAGCTAAATGGTGTATGAAAATGGTGTTAGAACCATGGGTTAGGCTTAAATGGTTGACTTATGGAATTTGGATATGTGGATTGTATGTTAATTGAAGATTTTATAGTATTGTAAAGGTTTTTGGTTGACCAAAAAGGGTTCGAGTGTGTTGGACAATCCTAGAAGTACGTGGAATCCACGTGTGTGGAAATTAATAACTTGAAGTAATCGGGTATTTGTATTGTATGTTATGATATATATGTGTATATATGCATGTTTCTGTTCATATCACGATATTGATATATGTGTGTGTATGGTTTGTTTATATATCGTGGTATGCACATGGCTAGACACATAGTATATGATGATTAGAGATGATGATGATGATATGACATAACATGATGCATAGCATGACATTGTGAAACATGATGATGATTATTATATATGATATGATGTGAGCATTACCATATGACATTGTGAGGTATATGGTGATTGAGTGGTGATAATATGACATACGTTGATATGATATGATATATGCTTAGAGAGGATAAGGATGGGATCCCTGAGGCTAAATCGCCTCCTATGGCCAGGAGGGAAAAGCGTGCAAAGGACTGTACCTTCCCTAAATCGCTACCAATTCATGGTGGGAAAGGGAAAGGAGAATCATGATTCAAATATTAGTATTACCTTTGGCCAGGTGCACTAGTGAGAGGTGAGTTTGGTGATGTCCCGGAATCAGTCTTCACCGACTGTTGAAAAAGAATTACCTATAAGAAATATCCTGTTATAACGACAATTTGTGGTTCTAGCTGTGTGGAGGGAGACATACATTCGATTCCATTTCATGTTGCATTCATGAGATTATATGAGTCATATATATATTTATGCGTGTAGTTATCCCCAGTTACTGAGACTTTGTCTCACAACCCTTTCCCATGAACTAACATTTCAAATGAAGGTTTTGGCACTAGTCCAGAGAAGACAAAGTAGTAGCATATCAGACGTGGGAATACCAAGTCTATGTAGTGTATATGTGTAATGTCTATGTATGTTGTGTTAAGTAGGATAGTATGTTGTAATGGATATAAAGACCTTGATATTTGTAATGTTGCTGTTGTATATATGGATGTGGTTTTGTGTGGTATGTGATGAGTATGATGCATGGTGATGTCTGTATGCATTAGGATGTCGGGAAGTCAGTATGGTAATATGTGTGAGCCCAGAGTGGATTTGGGCCTTATTGGTGTGTTTTGGGACAAGTAGCCTAATATGTCAATTGGGGTTCAGGAGGTCAAATCACAAAAGAGTGGTTCTTTTAAGAAGAAATTTCTTTGAACAAGTTGGTTAAGTGGTTTTGGACCTGCATGAATGGTCTCTAAGTGCCCATTTGCCATTGGTGGCAATTGGAGGAGGTTTGTGGTGAGTGTTGGTCAAAAAGTGGTCAAAACAGTATCAAGTGTCCAAAATCTCCATGCGGAGATGGATTGAGGTGAAATTGATGTCCATGGATAGATTGAGACAAGATTGACTTGTAAGAGTTGGAATCAGGTCAATTAGAAGTCAAAGCATAAAGTTATGCATGTTGAAAGTTCATCTTGAGACTTTGGAAATTGCTGGTGTAAACTAGCAGCGGGCATTGCGGCACCAGGAAGCCAGGTTACAGTGCCAGTGAGTTAAAGAACACTAGAGCCATGGCAGTACTATAGCGGTCATGGCCCTACACACTGTTCCGACTGTTCTGGTGTTTCTTGAAATGTTTTGTGACGTTTTCTGCTGCTCTAATATTCTGGAAGGTAAATATGAGATATTTGAATTATGTTTGGTTGGGTTTTGAAATTTTTTATTAAGTCAAGAGGTGTTTGAGGGTAAGATGTTATAGGAGGGGTAATGAAAGTTGGTGATTTCTCTTTACTTATAATTATATAGTGTATGAAAAAACAAACTTAAATAAAAAAACTTTTGTTGAGAATTGAGATGCGGATTTATACGAATTACTCATTCTTATATTCCACTTTTATTTTGGCAAAAAAAAAAAAAACACTTCTACTTATATATTAAAGTAAGACTCATTCCTATGCACGTATACCAAAATATATAATTTTTTAAAAGAGCAAACCATATCAATATTAAAACAATGGCACTTTGTAAAACTAATCCTTTCATTTAAAAGAAAAACAAAATATCTAAAATCTAGGAATTGGACGTTTATATCAATATGTCTCATATAATTATCAATTTCCTTTTCATTTAACAGTTAGCTCATTATGTACCCTGTTCAAGACTTCTATAAAGTTGAAAGTGATTAACATAAACTGCTTTAATTATTACGTTCAATGTCACAGTTTAAACAAAGGTTAAAAAGAAGTATTTATCTATAAACGTACTCAATCAAAAGCATATCAAAATTCAGCAAAGAGGGTCATAGAATCCAATAATAGTTGAAGGCCAATTAATTCAGTTTGCCCTTTTTATAATTTGCTTAAAAATGAATAAGGTATTATATCACTGAACAATATGTGCATTATGAACATTGTACTTATTCTGTCATTTTTAAATAAAAATAAAAAATTAAAATAATTTCATTGTTACTCCTTATTTAATTTCCTCTATCTTGAGTAGTTATTACTTAAATTTAATTTTAATCCACCTCTTTTGCATTAAAATTATCATTCAAAAATTTTTTAAAAAAATTACAAAATAAAAAGAAAAATGTTGAGGAAAAAAATAATGAAAACCATATTTGGCTAACTAATTTATCAGTATTAAGAAGGATACAATTTTAACTTTTAATGTCTTAACAATATCTTTTAAATATTAAATTCAAACCGCGTAAATTTAATCTAAAGAACTAAAAACTGAGGAGAGAAACTGGGTTTTAGTGGAAAGTTTAAGATTATTTGAAAAGTTCAATTAAATGTCAGTAGTTCACCCAAAAAAATTAGTATGTATAAGTAACGAAGCCAAATTAGATTTAAGCTATAGAAATAACTAATTATAGCTGAAGGTCTTTATTGTGACTTCAAAGTAACCTGCACAGAATAGTGTAGCTATTAAAAAGTCCATATCTAATTTTTTTGTTTTTGATTAAAGAGGTTCGCAAAAGAAGGTAACGAACAGTACAATATATATACATTCTTTTGATGCAAACTGATTTTCGAAAATTATATTGGGACACAATTGATTGGGACTGAGTTGGGAAGGTTGAAGGGAATAAATACCAAACCACTTCAGTCAGCTATGATGGGTAAATATATATGTGTGTGTGTGTGTGTGTTTTTTTTTCTATATATATAACTGTTGGCTTTCTTTTACAAATCCTAGTTTCACTACTAAAAACTAAAAAGCAAAACAATAAATTAAGCATGCTAGCTGTTAGTGGTTCAATGAAAATTAATAAAAATAAACTGACTTCTAGATCAAATAATTGCGATAACTCAAGAATCTTTTCCACAATTTCTCCAAATATAAAGAACAATTGCATTAAAAAATGAAATTGAGTACATAGTGTACGGAAATCATAAATAATGACAATAAAATAGGAATGGTGAAAATAACTTTTTGAACTTGGCATCATGAGAGCTAAAGTATACTCGAACCTTGGAGATTTGAACAACTATCCAAATAAAAATCCAAGGTGATGTAGAGATCCCTCAATGGTTTATTTTTTATGTGGTGGAGGTTGTGTTCGTCGAAGCAATTGATGAGATGAAGTGCTTGTAGGAAGCAATTAAGATTGAAAGCTGCATGAGCTTGGATTGGAATGTGCTTGAAAGCTTATTGTAATGCTACTGATGAGAGTGATTGTGTTGTGTGTAGGTCGATTGCGTTATTATTGGTGTCTTCCTTTGTTGTTCATCATGGTATTTACAAATGAAGTTTTACCTTCCCAATCTCCCACCTCGCAGGCATGTTCCCATGGTGGAGGTGAGCTTTCAAGATGTGGCTTCGTGATCCAGGATCAACGCCACGCCCAATTTTTCCCGTTCCATAATGCTACATTTCACTTAAGGCCAAAGAAAAACCCTTTTCATTATAATTGGATTACTAATAAAGTGTCGTCTCCTCAGCCCATTATGCATTTTAGACTGGACCCAGCTCACTCTTGGTCCAAAAAATAACATAGTAAATATATATATATATATTATGTTTTAGACAATCATAGATTTTTTTTCTTTAAAATTCAACTCACATGTGATTGGATTTTTGGAACTTTTATATATCTTATAGTTTTTAATGTAACACCCTACTCTTAAGACACCCAAAACAACTCCTATAGCCTCAAAAGACAAAAAAACACAAAATAGGACTGAACCGTATTGTAATGCCCCTCATGATATTTTTCTTGGCATTGTGTTCAGGACCGAAGGAATCAGGACGGAGGAAGGCTCAAGTGGAGTCTGGTAGAGCTCCACGCCGCGGCGAGAAGCTTTCCAGTGGCGTTGTTTTGGAAATTTTGGTGGAGCCGCGGCGAGGAGTGTTGGAGCCGCGGCGAGAGTCGGAAAAATTATTTAAATCCGGATCAGTCGGACGCGAAAGAAAGAAAGGAAACGAAGGGAGCGACGCAGAGAGACGAGGAGCAGTGCTAGGGTTCGGCATTTTCGGTGTCCCGGAGTGATTCTCGTCCATCGGGAGCTTGGATTCAAGTTGGTAAACGTTCCCTACTCCTCTCTCTCCAGTTTCTTCGGTTGAAATTTGGGATTTTCGGTTGTATGGTTGGATTTCTGGGTTGAGGTGAAATCCACCGATTGAAATGGTTGTCTTGGGGTTGTTGAAGTGTGTTTTGTGTTCTTGTTGCTTTGATGTGAGTTTTGAAGGGTTTATGTGTGTTTAGAGCTTAACCCTAGGTCGTCTTCGGTAATAGCTCTTAGGAATCCGAGGTATTTGAGGTTGTGTAGTGTTTGAGTAATCCCTAAGAGCTTATTGATGCGTGTAAAGGGTGTTGGAACCTTGGGTTAGGTTAATGTGGTGGAATTGTGAGGTTTGATTTGTTGGTATATTGTGCTAATGGGAGATTTGTGACATGATAAAGGTTGTTGGCTAATCAAGAGGGGTTCACGCGTACTGGACAGTTCAAGGAAGCTTGTGGAAATCGTGTGTGTGTGGTAACGACAATTAAGGTAACCGGATGTTTGTTTTATGTGATTATATGTTGATATGTATATGTACGTATATGCATGTTCCTTTTCATACCACGATATTGATTGTGTATGTGTGTACGGTTTTCTACATATCGTGGTATGCACGGCTTGATGATTGTATATGTTATGATGTGTAGCATCCCCATACTATTGCATGCTAGCTTGTCCATATGATATATGATATGATAGTATACGTATATATGTATGTAGAGGCATGTTGGCATGACATTGATATCATCACCACATGATTGCATAGTGAGAAATGGATGACGAGGTGATGATGATGAGATATGATGTGATAAAGCTCCCTATCGCTAAATCCTCTCTATGGGAGAGCCAGGCGGTAAAGGACATGATATGATATGATATGATATCCCTGTCACTAAATCCTCTCCTAGGGAGAGCCAGGTGACTGTGGATTTGGGGATGCACCTTCTCTAAATCACCATCAATTCGTGATGGTCCAGGGGAAGGAGAGCCACGGTCCGAACTCTAGTGTAACCATTAGCCCGGTTGCATTAGGGTAAGGTGAGCTTGGTGATGTCCTGGAATCGGTCTTCACCGACTGTTGGAAGGGAATCATCTATTGAATGTCTTATGATGACGATAGCTCGTGGTTCTAGCCGTGTATGAGGGAGAACATGTATACCATTCATTAGCATTGCATTGCACGACTGTATGGATCAGTATATATATATATATGTGTGTGGTTGTTGTTCCCGGTTACTGAGACATTGTCTCACCCCCTCTCCCATAAACTAACCTTTCAGGTGACGGTTCTGGCACTAGTCCGGAGAAGACGCGGGAGTAGCTGTGTACGTGGGAATAGTCTATGTAGCGTGTGTATGTTGTATTAGTATCTTATGCCAAGTAGGATAGCATGGTTTGTAATGGATAATGTTATGATTGAGATTGGCTATGTATGGATGTTTATGTATGTGGTATGTATGGTTGAGTGTTGTTGAGCCTTGTTGGTTTGCGTAAGGGCCGGTAGCCCATTTGTTTAGGTTGGGTTCCAAGGGGTCAAATCTCATAGGAGTGGTTCCTTTGAGGTAAAATCTCTTTGAACAGGTCGGTTTGGGGGTTTTTGGACCTGTATGAATGGTCTCTGAGCGACCAGTTGCCTTTGGTGGCAATTGGAGGTAGCTAGTGATAAGTTTTGGTCAATAAGTGGTCAAAACGGAGTCAAGGGTCCAGAATCTCCATATGGAGTTGGATTGAGGTAAAAGTGGTGTCCTTGGATAGATGGGGACTAGATTGACTTGTAGGAGTTGGAATCGAGTCAATCGGAGGTCGGAGCATAAAGTTATGCGCGTCAGAAGTTCGCCCCGGAGTGTTGAAATTGCTGATATGGTATATCAGCAAGGGGGCGCCGCGGCGAGGGAAGGCAGGCCGCGGCGCCAGAGGAGACAGAAGAGACAGGGGAGGCCACGGCCCCAGCCCAATTTTTGGTTCTTTTGTGTCGTTTTCACTGTGTTTATGAATATGAAGAGTTGTTTTGAGATGTCAGGGCAGGGTCAGATTTTGAAGTTTTTGGTTAAGTTCGGAGGTGTCAGGAGGTAGGATGTTACACGTATGGAGACGCAATGAGCTACAGTACCATCACAGCCTCAGTGAGGCAGTAGCACTTGCCACCGTAACAAAGCTTCTGGCACCGTGGCGTCCTCTGCTAATTCAATATCAGCAAATGTTTGGTTTTCTGATCGGACTTCCGACGCACACAACTTCGTACTCTGACCTCCAATTGACCTAATTCCAACTCCTACATGTCCATCTCATTCCAATCTGAGTATAAACACTGGTTTCACCTCAATTGTAATAACCTACCTTCAAACACCCTAAAAATAACTTCCAAAACAGTAAAAAACTTGAGTTTGGACCAGAACTGTATAAAGTCACGGCGTGTTATAGCATCGCTACGGTCTCAGCCGAGCAGTAGCACTTGGCACCATAGCATCTACAGTGACACTGCAGTGTGAATTGGATAGAAGCGTGTGGTGCCGTGGCTAAGCTTCTAGCATTGCAATGCCTCTTTGCTAATACTATATCAGCAAATTTCAACTTTCAGGGCAAACTTCCAATGTACATAACTTTATACTCCGACTTCCGATTGACCTGATACCAACTTCTACAAGTCACTCTTGTCACAATCTATCTATAGACACCAGTTTTACCTCATTCCATCTTCGTATGGAGATTTTGTACTCTTGACATCGTTTAGGCCACTTTTTGATCAAAACTTACTGCAAATCTCTTCCAATTGCCACTAAAGGCAATTTAACCATTATGGACCATTTTTACAAGTCCTAATTGGCTCAACTAACTTGTTCAAAGAGGTTTCACCTTAAAGGAACCACCCCTCCAAGATTTGACTCCTTTAAACCCAAAATTCATATAATAGGCTACATGTGCAAATCACACCATCCAGGCCTAAAAATCCCCTTTTAATAGGCAAGTAGAATTTCACATCAGATTTACTCTTTATTAATAAATAAACCCATACTTCTCTACTATAATCATCAACTATTGTTAAAAAATAATGTGCATCAATAAGAGAAGCAACTTTATATGCACCTCATATGTCAAAATGAATCAACTCAAAACAAAAAGATGTTTTTATTGAACTTTCAGGAAAAATAAGTCTAGTCTATTTTGCTCTAATGCAAGAATCACAAACATCAATTTTCTTATTTTTCACTACATCAGAAATTAAATCTAACTTATTCATTTTCTCCTAAGAAGGGTGTCCAAACCTAGAATGCCATAAATTAGGATCTTTTGAGCCTTTCACAAGCATGATCAATTTCTCATATGGCTCAAATATATATAGCCCATCATGTTTTCTAGCCACATCAATCACCTTCCTCGAGCTGAAGTCTTGTAGTATTATACACAAATCCTTATAAAATATAACCTCATAATCATATTTCTTTAGTAATTTACTCAAAGAGACCAAATTACAGTGAAAGTCAGGAATATATAACACCTTTTCAATTTCAAATTTTCATTCAATTCAATCTTTCCTACTCCCTTAACAAGTATACTCTCTCTTTTAGGTATACGCATAGGTAATTCCATTTCAATTTTCAAAATCAATTAACAAAGCTTCATTCCTTACTATGTCTTCACATGCACCAGAATCAACTACCCAACATTCATGAAAATTAATTCTACCTACCATGTTTACTGATGGATGACTTTCAAATTCAAAAGTAAAGCTACCTGCCATGTTTACTGTGGGATGGGCATCCGATTTCTGTAAGTCCCCAGCATGATCAAGAAAATGCATGAGTTTATCATACATCTCTTGTGTCAAACCTAGAAGTAGACTTTCCTTTGAACTCACTTGTGCAGCTTGTGGACCTCCCTTCTTGTCATTTCACTTTGTACTCTTATCCTTCCTTTCACATCCACTTTTCAACCAATCAAGTAGATAGCCAATGATTTTGTAGCAATTTTCCTCTTAATGCCCTATCTTTCGGCAATGTCCACATTTGATTCATTCCTTCCTATGCTCTAAGTCATGTGACCCTCATACTTGGAAGGCAACAACCTTAGTTGTTGGTTTGTTTAAGGTTGACACTTGCCTTTGTTGTTCATCCTGCGCAACCAAATGATAAGCTTTCCTAAGGCTTGGCACCAGCTTAGTGCTTAAAATTTGTCTTGATAGTGTTAAATGACTCAATGATCCCCATGAGAAAATCATAGAGTTGGTCATACTCTTTCATCTCTACCAAGTACTTCTCAAGATTGCATTTACACCTTCCATACTCAAACTTGGGCCAAGGCGCAATTGTTTGCATCTCGTCCTAAATGCTTTTTGAGCTTGGTATAGTATGTAGGAACTATCGAATTTTCCTTTCTCAAGAAAGCCACCGCTCACCGTAATTCATACGCTCTCAATGCACTTTATTTACCCAGTCATTCTTGTAGATCCAACCATATCTCACATGCTGTCTTTGCATACCTTACACTTGTGCGCAAACCCTTGTCCATTGCACTCTTTACCCACCTTTTCACCATGGCATTGCACCACATTTGGTGGTTAAGGTCCAATGAATTGACATCCAACATGGAGATAATTCCATCAACAAAACCTATTTTGATTTTGTTGAGCAACACGTTGCTCATATCATTCATTCACTATTGTCTAAAGGATAGAGATAATGCTCAATGATGGCCGCTTGCTGTTTTGCGTTCTTGTTTTCTGAACCTGCCATGATGACCTTATCGTGTTTTCTATAGTTGGACTAAACTCAAAATATGAAGATCATGCTTTTAGCTCTGATGCCATACAGAAAAGTAAAGTCAAACAGTGTCTTCCATTGATCATTTGTTGTGTGTATATATATATATACATACAAGTCCACACTATCCCTACTCAACATATTTATCGGGATATCACAGAGTTTAAAGTTATTCAAATATATATACAATAAATATTATAAGATATAAGCATATTCTTATCCCAACTAATTATCACGTGGGCCTATGCAGTTAATCAAATATATCAATTCTTTCAATTTATTGTATTCCATTTTAAGCCGAATATAATATATTAATATTTGATTCATTTGATTTAATTTTGTTAACGACTAATTAGTGGATAGCCAATACGAACTTTGTTTTTACTGTTTATTTCTCTTTATTTTAATTATATTTCAATTCAATTTCTCATGTCAATTCCCGTCCGTAACGAGGCTGTGCTTGGAGCACGGTGACGAGACAGTTGATGGATGAAGCCAGACAAGTTGTTACCTATGGCCAGGTGCACTTTGAGGCCCATTTGAACTTTTGGTGAAAAATTAGCAAGATATGGGCTTCTAATGAAGTGAGCCGAACAATAGTTTTTTTTTATGAGCAAGCCAAATTAGTTGCTTGCCATCTAACCATGGATTTTTTGGCCCGAGTGGTTTCATTGATAGTGGCCCAAAAGATTTTTGAAAATGATTTTTTTATAATTGCTTTTAAAAAAAACTTTGATTTTTAAACATTTTATTTTTTAAACTGATTTTTAAAATTGTACACCTTTTTGGCTAATGTGGTAATTGCGTACAAAATAGTTATTTGGCTGTGTTGTTTATTTTTCTTGTTATAATATTTAGAATTTTTAATTATGAAAAATGTGACATTTTCCTTGTATTATTATTTGTTAACTGTTAATGATCCTTATTAGAAAATAAAGTCTCAATTTGAAACTTGCTTATGATATAAAACATAGCTAAGTACTTACACAAAGCTAAGAACTAAATAATTTCGGGTAAAAAAAAAGGAAGGGAAAATTAGAGTTCACATTTGTTTATTTAGTTTCTTGGAAAAAAAAACATTTGTTTATTTAGTTTTGATATCCTTACATTAAAAAATTAGTTAATTTTTTATTTAAATAAATTAGGCTAATCAATCTAACATCAGTTAGCTCAAACTAATTAACGCATAAAATCTCATTAAATTAAGTGTAGAGTTCAGTCTTTCTAATATAAAAAAAAATTGCCATTAAGAAAATTTTACATCCTTGCATAATCTACTTAATAGATCCCACATAGCCACAATTCTTGGATCTAAGCAACCTTTACCCAAACGGTCTCTCTCTTGGGCATGATTTACCAACAGAGCTTTAACATATAAGCTTGGTTTTGTCTTCTGAGATCCTTCAGCCCCAAATCGCCATCTTTCTTTCCTTTAACAATCTCTCTCCATGGAAGGAAATGTAATTTCCTCCCCAAAGAAATCTATGACTGGAAATTTTTTTTTTAAATCTCATCCTGAAGTTTTTTAGGGAGTAATATTGTCTTCATAAAGCAACCAGGAAGGGAACCCTACACTTATTTAATAAGTGTAATATGGCCAGCAAGGTTCAAAAAATTCTGTCTTCCAACTTGACACTCTTTTCCTGACTTTCTCAAGAATAAGAGTCGGAATTCCAATCGTCTGGGAAATCTCACAACTTGCCAGTGTTCTCACTACTTTTTTTTTTTGGACCTACCACAAAGATTGATTAAGCAGGACAACGCAACTTCCAAAAATTTAATACTAAAACCAAAAAAAAAAAGGTTGCTGAAATATTTAAAAAGCTTGAGCGTCGCCTCCATCATGTGTAGGTTTTTTTTTTTAAAAAAATAGGTCTAATTTCGTCAGGTTTTTCTCCAAACTCGTGTTTGTTTTGGGCTGGACTTATCAGGCCGAATCAGGTGCACTGTTTTTTTACAACTACCGTCAGGTGTACTGTAAATCCCACTTAAGATTACTCACCAAGAAAAAATGCACTTAAGATTCGCAGTGATAAATAGTAACATTTGGCTTTTAATGACATCACCGCAATACAGTGTTCTAAAACGTGGCCGATTAGCTACAAGGCGCATTAACAATTTATTTGCATGATGATGGATTTCATGGCCCAAGTGTTTCATTCATCGTAGCCCAAATCAATTATATATATGTTTGTTATTTTTTATGGAATATATATTTGTTATCTTTAATTTTTTGACAACAAATATTTGTGTATAACAAATGTGTACTTTTTTTTAATTAAAGTGTAAATATTAAGGATACAGTTATCATGTTACAATTAGAAACTTAATTTTTATCATATTTCAATTGAAAAATCTCACAATAAAAACATACGAATAAAGAAGCGAATAAAAAAATTGATGATATTTCTTTGGACTTGTGAAATGTGAATTTTTGACATATTTTTGGTCGATTAATAAGTAACAAATCACTTTGACATTCTTCTACAATTAAAAAAAAAAAAGAAATAAAAGAAATAAAGCAAATCATTTTTTTCATTTTTGAATCTCCGTGTGTGCCCAAGATGAATGTCTAAATCACGTTATTTCGCCGTTTTTTTTTTCCATTTGCTTTTGTTTCTTTTCACTTTGGCTTCCATAAATCATCCATTGCTTATACTTATTAGGCTGTTGTAAAAGTGATGAATGACTCAGCGTTTTGCTTTAAGGTTTTCTTTTCTTTTCTTTTCTTTTTTGTCCTTTTCTTTTGAAAAAAAAGGGGATATATGGAAAACCATACGAAAGAGAGGAAAGAAAGCAGAGACCCTTTTGCTATGGGAATGGAAAAGAAAAAAAGGAATGACGAATGAAATGGAATCAAAAGAATTATTCTTGGTGTGATTCAAAATGGAAAGGAAATACCTTTACAATAGTTGGTTTGATAGAATAAAAATAATACATGAATGGAACCATGGAAGATAAAGACCAAAAATATTTGGAACATATATAAGAAAAGTATATTTGACTTCCTAATGTGGCCCATTTGGAAGGAGGGAAAGGAAGAGTAAGGAAAGGAAATGAGTGAGGGGAGAGATATTTTCTCTTATTTGGTATGTGTGAGTAAGGTTTTCTTGGAAAATATCCTATCCCTCATGTAAGGGAGAAAGGAAACCTCATTAAAGTGAAGAAATTTAATGTAATATAATTCCATCTCTCTTTCTTGATCATACCAAATATACTTTGTATTCTCATTCCCTTTCCTTTTACTTATCCCTTTTCCTTTCCAATTCCATTTTTGTACCAAAATGTACAAAATAAAATATAAAGGGAAATTTCGGCAATTCATTTTTCACCTCCTATTATACCAAAAGGCATGAATATAGTAGTATACAAACCATTCCCTGCTTAAGGATTCCATTGCCCTTTTCATTTCCCAATGAATAACCAACCACGGCTTGAGAATTCTAAGCTGTTTTTTATCCAAATCCATTGACCTTTGCAACTTATAAGGAGGCTGTCAAAAGACAAAATTTGCATCAAGATCATGAACCGATCTAGCAAGCCAAATAGCATATTAATTTGTTGGCTTCCTAATTGACATGGTCTGAAATTATATTCCAATTCCTAGCTAGATAATGGCTAATGTCCTCAATGAGGTTAGTCATTAGCGACATTATCTCTAATGTTCATATTAATTGCCTCTATAGAGCCATGAGAAAATTTTAATTTCTCACAAACAATTTTCTCATGGTGATATTGGAGCTTTTTCTTACAAATTTCGCCTGTGGGAAATTGGCTACCTCCACTTTGCAGAATCCCTTTTCTCATCAGATTCCAAGCCCTTTAAGAATCCCATACATTTCAGCATCCGTACTACTCGCAGAGTCACAGTGATAGAGTACGATCGAGGCATGAAGCATTTGGTGATGAGGGCAAGTTAAGGGAAACAGTGGACCATGGACAAATTCAAAGCCCACTTCAAGGCATTGGAGGATCAATGACAAGAGCTAGAACAAAAGCCATGAATGGGGTGATGCATAACATGATTAACATGGAACCATTATATTTCAATGATTTTGAGGCCCAAAACAAAGAAAGAGGCAAGCTGAAAATGTGGAGCCAAATTATAGTCAACGAGCCCAACTTGGAGAAGGCCCAACATGGAGAATTCACTTAAAATACATGTGCTTCTCATGTGGTCACTAAAAGTGACGTTTTTAATAAGTTTTATTAGGATTATTTTAGTCAATTTGTTTCCTTTTGAATAAAAGGCATATAATGATATGATTTGCTTTGCTTTATGCATTAAAGAGGAGCCAACCTTTTCAAATTCAAAATTAGAATTAAATGCTCCTTTTGCTTAGGGTTTCCTTTTTGTATTAATGAGCATTAATAAGGATAGGTTTGTGAGCTGAACTAGAGTTAGTTTGTGGGTTAATACTTGCCTATAAATAGGCACCTCTTGTACTCTTGCAGACACAACATAAATGAATGAATTTTTTTTCAGCAACTTTATTGTTGTTCAGTGAGTTCTTTCTTGCTTATCCTTGAGTGCCAGAAAGAATGAGGACTTATCAAGGAGTGGTGATCCTTGTGGCGTCCCGGGGTTAGGATTCAAGAGACGGGTTCTCTTGGAGTCTATTTCCTTCGACCAACATTTTGTTCAGTCTTCTTATTTCATCGTGTCTATTTTCTTTAGTTTCTGTTCTTTGTTGTTCTTGTGTTTAATTTATCTTTCCTTGAGTTGCACGATCCTTATATCAAAAAAAGGCTCTTAGGACAGGTTTCTAACGTGTCTCCCATCATTTGGTATCAGAGCTTCGGCTTGCAAATCAAGGTGTGTTTCTGTTGTTTCATTTCATTTTTTCCTTGCTATCCAGAAAATCGTAGCACTGTTCATCTGTACTGTTCATGCTTGCTGTCCAAATTTGTCTTTTATGTTCTTCTCTTTTCTAGTCAGATTTGAGTTTGTTCATTGCTTCTGATATTGTGGCTTGATTTTTATCTCAATCTCCCATTTTATCATCCTTATTGATCTTCTTTCTCTTGGTGGCTTGGTTATCTTTCTCCATTTTTATTTTGTTGTCCAGAATTTGTGATTTCCAGATTTGAGTCTTTCAAAAGAAAAAAAATATTGTTGTTGCAATTTGTTAGCTTCTATCCATTGTGTATTAGTTCAGAGTATTAAAAAAAATGAAATTCGAAAAAGAAAAAAAAAAGGAGAAATTGTGGGTGCTGCAAAAAAAAAAAAAGAAAAGAAAACAATAGTGAAAAAAAATCGTACAAAAAAAAAGAAGAAAATTTGATGGCTGAAAAAAAAAAAACTTTCCAGAATTGAGCACCTTTGAAGTTTGAATTTCCTTTGGATTGATTTGTATTAATTGCTGGAATTGCATCCCTTGATTTGTGGGTTGTTTGTTTTTGAATTACCAAATTTGAAGCTTTTGTTCCCAAGTCACAAAAGGAGTCTTTATTCATTTCACGTGGGTGGTAAGTTGCTTTCATATTACTTTTTAGAATTTTACTCTTCTAGTAAATTCTATCCAAATCCCTTCCTATCTTATTTTTCCTAATTTGTTATTATCCTTTTATTCTGTTCAAATCTCTAAAATCAGTTCCTTCCTTTTGGTGCACTTCATTATATTAATTTCCAGCATTTTCTTTTCTTTTCTTGACTGGAAAATTTGGTTTCTTTTCTTGAAAACAGAAAATCCATCTTTGTTTGTTGGTCAACATTGTTTTAAACTCTTTTGAGAATTTGAATTTTTGGATCTTTGACTTTGAGATTGCCACTTAAAACATTGCTTCTTGATTTAAGTTCAGATTCAATTTTGCACTCTCATAGGAAGTAAGAGTGAGTGGTAAAAGGCAAGAGTGTAATTATATCATTTCTGGAAAAAACCTTTTAAAGTGTGCAAAACACGAGTGAATTTGTATCATTGTTGAGTGAAACACGTGAGAGAGTGTGCAAGGTCCTTTCTTTGTCTTCTATTCACTAATATATTTGAGATTCTAAGCATGGCTGGTGAAGAACTTGAACTTAAAGTTTTAATGAGAGTTTTTAATGATCAAATCCAAAAGTTGAATGCCAAATTGGATGGTATGCAAGTCACTTCATGCAAAAAGGATGTTACATTGAACATCCCAAAATTCTATGGAGAGAATGATGCTGACATGTACTTGAACTGGGAAGGAAGAATTGAACAATGGTTTGAAGATTACTAGTACTCCGAGTCTGAGAAAGTGAAATTAGCTACTCTTCACTTAGAAGGAAAGGCCAAAGTTTGGTGGGAACGATTCGAAAGAAAGCACCTTCGTGAAGAGAAACAGTGTGATACTTGCAATAGCATGAAGCTCATTTTGAAGCAAAAGTATGCACCACACCACTACTTCTATGTGTATCTTCCAACTCGTAGAAAGGAGCAAACTTCTAAAGTACAAATTTCAGTTCCAAGTTCTAGTGATTCTCATTTGGAGCAAAAAGATCCAATGGAGGAGATATCTTCCTCAACATCTACAATGGTTGTTGAACCAAGAGAATCAACTACTCTCAAAGGTACCTCTAATTCTCAAAATCTTTGTGTTGATGATTTTTCTTATGAATTCGAGTATGATATTCTTGAGAATCCCAAGGAGGAAAATGTTGATGATATTCTTGATAGGATTGATCATGATCATTTACCACCATTAGTGGAAACAACTGCTCTAGATGTTACTGGTGAGGTGATAGAGAACTTTGTTGATAGTGGTATACTTGTTTCTAGTGATATTCACATTGTTATGCCATTAGAAATTAGTTCTCATGGGTGTGATGAAGTTGAACATGTTGTTGATATGGTGTTTGGGCATCCATGGTTATTTGATGATAGTTGTTCTTTTGAAGTAAAGAAAGCCCATGAAACGTATTGTATTCAATTCTATGAAAATCATAAGAGAATCAAAAGTGAGGTTGAAAGGAACAATAAAAGTGATAAGAATATGAGTGGTAAAAACAAGAGTGAAAAACAAGTGAGAAAAGAAAGAGTGCGGAAAAATGAAAAAAGAGGAAAACAAATGAGTGTAAAAATAAAAAAGAGAAAGAAAAAGAGAGAAAAGAGAAAAGAAAAAGAGAGTTTGAGAAAAAATGAGAATAATAAGACAAAAGCAATTGTGAGTTGTTTGAGTAGAGAGTTTAAGATAGTTGCTTCTCAACTCCTTCCTTCATATCTTCCATATGTTCCTTCTTTTCATCTTCTCCATCCTTCTTACTTTATCTCTGGTTTTTATAATTTATTCAGTCCATCCTTGTGTTATGAATCCTCAATTCCTCTTGAATCCTATGTGAAAGAAAGTCAGTTTGAACAATTAGTGTCTTCTTTCTCTAGTTTATCCTTCTATGTCACTTCATTTCATCAAAGTGTTCTGTATTGTCAATTCATTTGTGAGGTAGTCTTTACTCATTTCATATTTTATGTCTCTTGTGTCTCTCATAAGTCATATGTCTTTTTGGTTCTTTATTGGTTTCTTCCATCTCATTTTCATGAATCTGGTGTGTTCCATTTTCTATCCAGTCACCCATTCTCTTCTTATTCCATCCAACTTTGTGATTCTTTGTTTTCAGCCACATGTATTCCTTTTGTGAACTATGCTCCATCCTTGTCTTGTCAATGTGCATCATCCACAGGTGTCAAATCTTTCCAAATTTTGAACCTAGCAAATAATGTGAAAACCTGCCCAGCTTTCATCCCATATGTCTATTTTATAATCTCAATTTTCCTTGAGTCTTGTTATGTCAAATTCACCTCTAGTTCTTTGTTGCAGGTTATTAGTGTGGATATTATGAAAGGAAAATTAAGTTCTTATCCACTAATGCATGAAAACAAGTCATATGCAATTCAAACTAATAGTCATTACAAGGTTTTTGATCCCGGAGATTGGTTTGGAATGCAAGATTGCAAAGATGAAACTTTAAAAAGGATGAATTTGTAGTCAAGAGTCATTATTATTACACCACAAGTTCCAGCAAGGGTTGAAGAGAAGATGCATCAATCAAGCTTAAAAAGTAAGAATGCTCCCTATGTTTTATTTGATACTTTTACTCGTTCCCTTTCTTTCCATATAGATTATGGAGATTCGAGGACGAGTCTTTTTGAAGATGGAGGGAATGATAGAGTACGATCGAGGCATGAAGCATTTGGTGATGAGGGCAAGTTAAGGGAAACAGTGGACCATGGACAAATTCAAAGCCCACTTCAAGGCATTGGAGGATCAATGACAAGAGCTAGAACAAAAGCCATGAATGGGGTGATGCATAACATGATTAACATAGAACCATTATATTTCAATGATTTTGAGGCCCAAAACAAAGAAAGAGGCAAGCTGAAAATGTGGAGCCAAATTATAGTCAACGAGCCCAACTTGGAGAAGGCCCAACATGGAGAATTCACTTAAAATATATGTGCTTCTCATGTGGTCACTAAAAGTGACGTTTTTAATAAGTTTTATTAGGATTATTTTAGTCACTTTGTTTCCTTTTGAATAAAAGGCATATAATGATATGATTTGCTTTGTTTTATGCATTAAAGAGGAGCCAACCTTTTCAAATTCAAAATTAGAATTAAATGCTCCTTTTGCTTAGGGTTTCCTTTTTGTATTAATGAGCATTAATAAGGATAGGTTTGTGAGCTGAACTAGAGTTAGTTTGTGGGTTAATACTTGCCTATAAATAGGCACCTCTTGTACTCTTGCAGACACAACATGAGTGAATGAATTTCTTTTCAGCAACTTTATTGTTGTTCAGTGAGTTCTTTCTTACTTATCCTTGAGTGCTAGAAAGAATGAGGACTTATCAAGGAGTGGTGATTCTTGTGGCATCCCGGAGTTAGGATTCAAGAGACGGGTTCTCTTGGAGTCTATTTCCTTCGACCAACATTTTGTTCAGTCTTCTTATTTCATCGTGTCTATTTTCTTTAGTTTCTGTTCTTTGTTGTTCTTGTATTTAATTTATCTTTCCTTGAGTTGCACGATCCTTATATAAAAAAAAAGGCTCTTAGGACAGGTTCCTAACGTGTCTCCCATCACACAGGTTCTTTATGAAACATTTAATTCAATTTTCCTGTGATTCTCTAATCAATCTGACACATGAAGCCTACCCAAAATGATTCACAGATGTATCAACATCTAAACGAACCCAATTAGACTTTGGAGGGGAGGAAACTTCATGTGCACTTTTCCTTGTAGAAAGATAACTTTCTTTGCAGTGCTTTTCCGAATAACAACTTTTCTTCTTTAAAGAAAGATTAATTATTTGGACTAACTTCATGTTTTGATTGGGTCCTTAACTTTCAATCATTCTCAATTTACTATTTATTATTATTCTCCTGATCCATCCAGTTTCACCGATTTATTGGTCAATTTGCATACATGAAGACATGAATTATGGGTGATAATTGTTGCGTTCGCAAATAGAGGCCATGTCAATAATTTGACTAGTGAAATGCATTTTGAGTTGATGGATTGATGTATCAAATTGTTAAAGAAACATAATTAATAAATAATTTTGGAGATGAACAATACTCGTGCTCTTACTTTGAAAAAATAATAAAAATTGTTGAAAAGTGATTACAAAAATATAATAAACATTAAAAAAATATCCAGGAAGGAGAATCCCAGTTTATCTTGTTTAAGCCAAATGGGATCGATAATTGAAATCAACTAATCAAGGGAACTATAGAGAAAGAAATATGGAGAATTCTAGTTAAGACTTGAATTTAATTAATTTTGAAAGCAATCAGTCGTAATTAAAAAATTGCTTGTAATTTTAAGAAAATCTTCTTGTTCTTCACTGTCAATCATGGGAAATTAAGATCCTTAACGAAGTTCTCCCAAATACTAGTTAACTTTTTGTTGTTGTATTTATCGTTGTCCTAAATATTGTTTGGGAACCAATGGTTTATCTTAAATTAAATCCTCTTGTTTTAACAATAAAAAAAAATCCTCCAAAGACCTAGTTAGATGCTTGTGAGTTTGAGTGTTATGAATGAAAAAGCCTAATTGAAACCCAATTTGACTCGAAAATTTTTCAATTGAAACTTGATTGGCTCGAAAATCCAAGTCAGTATTGTAAAATTTTTTACAGAAAAAATCCTCTCTATCCCTGTCTTTTTTTTTTGGCTTAAAACTACTTTTTTAAAAAAAAAAATGCTCTTAAGGTATCCTTTTTCTTATATCTTCATAATGCTTTTAATTTTAAATCAATATTAATATCAATATATCAATCATCACTAATATAAAATGTCAATTAAATTTGTATAGGTATTATTTACAAGCCACCATGAATAATATGGCACATTCTGGCCAAAAAAAATGTAGCTCATCTATCAAACTCATGCAATATATGGGCCCACCAACTTGTAGTTTTTTTAGGGAAAAAAACTCATGTCGATAAATATAACTATAAATTATTATGTACTTTTATCAACAAGTTTTTTGATTTTTTGAAATGAAAATAATTTTAAAGTGGTCTACGAAGAAAGTGTAACGCAAGGAATAACATTAGATTCATTTCTTTTAATTTTTGTCATACTCACTTTTCTGTCACTATTCCGTTTTTTTTCAATTACAATCTCTCAATCTCCGTTTTACTTCTAAAAACAATATAATTTTTAATCAAACCAATTATCAACTAAATTAATTAATTTAATTTTTTTTATCATGATAAGGCGTATGGGACCTAGAGATTAAGGCTAAAATAAGGCATTAAAGTTAAACTCAAATATATGAGAAAAGGTTTGATGATACGTACATAAATGTATATTTACCAATAAGTATGACCTTTTTGGATCAAATACTTTCTCGTCTATTCAATCTAAAAAAAGAAAAAAAAAAAAAACGTTGTCTCCTTCCCCTCCAACATCTTCGGTACAAAATATGACCTTCAAAGCTTTGCTGGGTGATAACTAAACAAAACTGGAATTCCATTTACAATCCCAGAAGAATCACCATCTCCAACTGGTACACCCTTCACTGTGTAACAATGTTCTGCAACTTTAACCCTAACTGAAACATTTATAACCCCATTTTTCCTGCACTTTCTATCCCACAACCTATAACTCAAAAACTGAACTTGATTTCCTGGCACATAACCTCCTATGAAATCTGAAACCGGTATTCTCGCCATCCCGATACTTGTAACACTCCCCATTGTACTCTTCTCGTTCACCTCAGCTGTTATGAACCTTGCATGTAACGGCACTTCCACCTCCAGCTTCTCGTTCCACGTCGGGTAGCTCCCGCCTTCCGAGTCCATTCTTGTCGTCCACGTCTCGCCTGGCCGGTTCGATTCCGCTGACTGAATGCAGACGAAGGTGTTCTTTACGTGCTTGCCGTTAATTCGGAGATCTTCCCCAGATAACACTGTGATCTCTAGCTTGTGTGCCATGGTTGGTTTGTTTGGAAAGGTGGAAAGGAGATTGTATAGAGGTTTGGGAGTTATTAGATGGAGAGGGAGAGTGTGGTTTTATAAGCCTTATTTGAAGGAAAGATGAGGGAAGGAAGAGAGAGAGAGAGGTGGCTTCTGGTCAGTTTGGCGGGAAACTTCCAAGTGAGAGAACGTTAGGTAACGGCGTTTGAGTGGGAGGGAAGTTTGGCGCATGTAACGGCTACGTTTTCGGAAAGAACAAATGCTGGGCGTTGGACTTAACGGTGGAAGTTGCATGGAAATTTCTTTCCTGAGATGAATTTTCAAATCTCCGAGTTGGGAATTGGTGTTCATTTTCTTAGATATACCAAATTTCATTGGAAAACTTCTGGACCTAACAAATTGTGGGTTTAAAGTTGAGTCTATTTAAATAATTTTTTTAAAAAAATTTATTTAAGCCAATTTTTTTTTTAAAAAAGTTCTAAGATATCTCATTTTGCACCTTGTTTGACTTAAAATAAACATAACATTAAAATTATTATCAAAAAAATAATATTAAAATTTAACTAAAATAATACAAATTGAAATGTAAAGGATCTAATTAAATGAAACTCGTATATATAGTGGACATTTTTAAAATATGCACTGAAAATCTAGATTATTTGAAATCATGTGAAACTAAATTTGGACTTCAAACCAAGTCAACACCCTTGATGTGGGGTGTAAATGCCCTTGATGTTCGGCAACTAAAAAACCCGAGGGATCTGGAGCTAGATTAAATATAAGATGTGCACCGTGCGCATGTTTCTGGACTGTCTTAACTGAAATTTAGACGGTTCAAATTTTACTATTTTAGATTTTACACTTTTAAAGTAAAATATTTTTGTTTTTATAAGTTGACAGTTATAAAATTTATATTATTTTATATTTTGTATCATTTAAGATAAAAATATTATTGAAATCTCAATAAAAAAAAACAAGATTTGAATAATTTAAATCTTGTCAATATGATCCAAATAAGATGTGCACATTTTTATAGTTATAAATAAATATGTGCACTAGATCCACCCTCTTCTCTCTGGATGAAAGGAACAAGAAGATAAAAGGAAAAAGATCAAGAACACACTACATGATCTGTTTATCTATGCTTATATATGAATATGCCTTGTATGCTTGTTTCTCTTCAATATATTGTGTGAAGTGTAAAATATTGTAAAGCGTTGATTTGATAAAAAAAAAAATCATGCTGATGAGTAATGGATATTACATTGTGTCCTTTGAGCACAAGGAGGATAGGGATTATGCTTTTCATGAAGGCCCACGGATGATTGATGACTACCATGTTAGTTCTACTGGCTTCCTAAGAGGGGGGTGAATTAAGAAGTTTAAAAATTTTTTGCAAAATTACAAGAAAGTAGTGAAAACAAAATATGCAAAAAAACAGAGTGTAAAAAGTAGTAAGGTAATAAGCAAAGTATAAAAGGAAGGACACAAGAATTTATCCTAGTTCTGTCTTTATCTCTTGACCTATGTCAAATCCTTAAGCTACCCCTTGATTTTTTCCACTATCTCGCAAGAATTCGATGGGCTTCTTACGATGTCTCAGTACAGCTTAATGCTCTGTTTAAGAGCTTACAATCTCACTCTCTGTACTCTAGCTCAGCCTTCCCAAATCCCTTGTGAAGTCCCCTCATAAGAAAATCTTTCTTTCAGATGAAGATAAAATTGTTTACAGCAAATGAACTCTCTAATTTAGAATGTATATGATAGTTGAAGTGCAGTTTATGAAGTGTGGAAAAGTAGAAGGCTTTGTCTAAAGAATTTGATAGAGTTTCAGCATATACAATGTTAAATCGCTACCCACTTCTTGAAATGAAGTTATATTTATAGATTTTCGCCTTAAGATTATGTTAGAGACAAGATCTAGCCATTAGAGACGTTATCTAACGGTTACTTTGCAAAACTATTTGTTCACCAACCGCATTTAATGCATCTAACATCCAAAATTCAAATTTTGGGGTGTCAACAGACGAATTTCGCAGAGACTGTAAATTAGAGACTTTAACATTAAACTTCGAAGTTCGCTTGTTCAAAAGCAAAATTTGAATTTTTATCTTCAACAAATATTTTATGTTGGAACATATGAATTTTCAAGGTTAAAGTTCTTCTGAGAATTGTGAACAGTTATTCCATATTGCTATAGTACATTCGAAATTCAAATTTTGTGCCCAAAATTCGTCTGTCAGTGAGCAACTCAATATGGTACAAAAGCTCTTCTTTTTGAAATTTGAATATTCAAACATCAAAGTTCGTCTGTCAAAAAGACCTCTTATCAAACTTATTCCAAAGTTCAAATTTCTAAAGACCAAAGTTCATCTATCAGAGGGACACCTGAACAGACTTACACATTACTTTTCCAAAGTTCGAATTTTCAAAACTAAAGTTCGTCTGTTAGAGGGCTAACTTGGAACTCTTTTTAAACTTCAATTTCAGATGAACTGTGATATATCTTCAGACAAATTTTTCATTTTTCACAAGTTGTTCTTTGCCCAAAGTTCGATGTAACAGTTTGAAATTCATCTGTCAGAGGCAATATCTTTGTAAGTTCAAATTTCAGCCTTCAAAGTTCAAATTTTCAAGGTAACATATGAAGTTTAACAGTTCAAAATTCGTCTATTAGTGAGTAGTTTTCAAATATATTGTAACTTAACATAGGATTGTTTGAAAAACACAGTTTGAAAACATTTGGGTGAAAGATCAAAGCCATTTACTCATGTAAATATAGTAAGAAATCTTACAACTAATCATGTACTCATTTTTCTTGTATTTCTTCACTTGAGATCTTTTGTACACCTTTGATATCTTCCTTCCAAGCTCTAGTTTGTTTGGAATCATCAAAAACACTTGATTCAACATTCTCCCCCTTTTTATTGATGACAAAACAACTTGCAAACTGAATTAGTACTTGGGTTTACTTCTAAGAGCTCTGCCTTGACATATGCATTAAAATTTGAAAATAAGTGTAGCATGTACAACAAATCAAAAGGAAAATAGAGAATCTCATTAATTCATTCAAAGTTTCAGTATAGAGATATGACATTACAAACACAGAATTTTAAAACGAGATAGATATATCATTATAGAAAGCAAGAATAGGCAGTACAAGTAAAATCAAGTAATCCTAGGATATAATCAATTCTGCTTGGGCTTGGATTTCTTGCTGTAGGTCTTGCCAAATAGTTTTACAGCCATCTTCCCAGTTGACTTCCCGGTTTGCTTAGATGTCTTCTCATCCTTTTTGACATCATTAGGAACATGAGTGTGCATAGCAGGAGGAGGAATCTGGGAGATAGGAATAGCACGAAGAGGTACAGGACAAAAGGTATATCATGATTAATTTTAGGAAGAGGTACAGGAGGTGATATTACAGGCAGGTTATCCTCAGGTTGATCATCCTCAGCATCTTCAATTATTTCCTGAACTTCCTTATGAAGATTGGCAAATCTGACCCTTCGTGCTAAGGTCATGCCATATTAAGGAGATGAGAGTTGAGGAGTAGGAGGAGGGAATATCGTACCAAGCCTTTATTTTTGAGCTTGCACAATAGCATTATGTGCAATAGCTGCAAGATCCACGTATGGCATAAGGTTTTTCTCCTCATTCAAAGCAGCTTGAAAAATTGGTGCAGTAGTTATGGCTGCTATAAGTTTCTCCATTTACTCAGATTCTTGAGTAGAAAGAATTGAATCCTGAGTATCTTCAGCAATAGGTTCATGGGAGCTTGCTTCTTGCGGAGCCTCTTCCTCCATGCCATAGTCGAAGGGTGGACCAGGGCTTGCCTCATTGTTGGAGGCCTATGGAGTGGCCAAAGTGCCAGCAGTCTCAGCAATAGCATGTTCATCATCATCTGGTTTAGAAGAGGCTAGCTCAATGCGCTTGGAGGTTCAGGAGTAAGAGACCTAACAAGTTCAGAGGGTTTTGGCTGAGGTAGGGCTGATGTAGATGGAAAAGCACTTCTGATGTCCTCGTATGCATCAGCAATGACTTTCATATTCTTTGCCAACTAAAAAATCTGATCTTACGGATGAGTAAACTTAGCATTTTGCTCATCTCTGATGCTCAGCACGAGTACAGACAAGCTATCATACAACTCAGTGATCTTTGTTGACTTAGCCCAAGTGGAAGGAATGGATGGCACAGGTGTCTGAGTGGGCTGAGATGGAGAGGAAGTAGCCTGAGAAGGCTGAGCTGTGGACTTTGAAGGTGGAACAGCCTCAGAGGTTCCTGCTTGTTGTTGGGAGACGCCTTTCTCAAAGAATAAGTCTTCTGACTTCCCAGTTCCTTTTCCAACCCATCTGTCATCTTTCTTTTCAATGGCCATTCTCTGTAATTCTTCTTTTTTAAACACCTCAGTGGGCTTTCCTTTTCCTTTCTCTAAATGTTGAATTCTGGCATACTGAAGTATCTTGGAGATGATTGAGGTATAGGGTAAAGTGGAATCTCTCCTCTGATCTCTAGCTTTGATCATGCATTGAAGGATGATATGTCCCATGTTTAACAGCTTCCCACGCATGATAGCAGTCATCACATATGCTTCAGCCTTTGTGATTAGATTGAAACTTGCCCCTTTGTTGAATATAATCCTAGACACAATGTAGTGTAGGATTCTGACTTGGGCACTGAGATCAGTGGGCTTTAGCAAACTCAGAGGAGGTCTGTTTTCACTCCTTCTGAACAGGGTATTCAGCATTATACTTTCTTTGTAGTTCAAGAAAGCATCACTTTCCTCATCTGCAGCTTCATCCTCATCCATGTATTTTGAGGTGGTGTTATCAATCTTCAGCCCATCTTGCCTGGGGATCTCTAGCACTTCATTAAAAGTCTCATTAGTTAGCCAAATAGTTCTAGACCTTAAATTTACTTCCCATTTTTCCTTCTTCCCATTGTACCTTAGGGCAGCATACCAAGTCTTAACAACTTCATCATCATATCTTTCCATAATTTCTAACAAGTTTTTGTATCTTAACATCCATAACTCAGCATCAAAATTATTAGAAATAAGGAATTCTTCCATATTTACACAGTGATGCTTAATTACCTTTTTACTGACAAACTTGGTAGTATATTCTCCTAGAATATAAGTATTGCTCCACAATGGCTGTATGGTCAACTGGTATTCTCTAGACTCAGTGCTGGAGGAGGAAGAAGAAGTAGGAGGAACAGGAGTAGCAGGTACAACAAGCTCAGGTTTCTTTGACGGAGTAGGAGTAGTTTTCTTTGAATTTGCCTTAGGAGTTGTTTTCTGTTTCTTGGAAGGAGTTCCCTTACTAAATTCGCCCTTCCTTTTCTGAGTTTCACCTTCCTTGGAGGTGTACTGAGATTTGACTGCTCTCTTTGGTCTTGACTTCCCTTTCCCAACTTCCGGATTCTTAACTCTTGCCATTCTCATAGATGAATATTATAGAAAGATGTAGGGAATGAGTTTATAAGGTGCGAAAAGAAGTTTAATTGGTGGGAAAAGAGGATTCGTGAATAGAGTTAATGGGAATTTAAGAGAGAATTTGAACAGACTTGAGAGAGAGATGAAAAGAGTTACGTTTGTTCAGAGAGAGACCTTTGGTTTTAACGTCTGTAACCGTTCAACAGATGAATTTTGAGGGGTCAAAATTTGAATTTCAAGCAGTTATGAGCTATCCCATAAGGAGAGACTTACTGACAGACATATTTTCATCTTGAAGTTCATCTGAAAGAAGCTGAGTTTGAAGAACAAGAAGCAATAGATGAACTTTGAATCATCAAAGTTCAAATTATACAATTTCACACCGCAAACAAACATGAACAAAACAAGCAACAGATGAATTTCACCGATGAAAGTTCATCTTACAGAGACTTAACATGAAAGCATATTTCAACAGACGAATTTAGAGATCAAAAATTTGAATTTCAAAGTTTTGTAAAGTGTCTCTGAAATTTGTATTTTGAGATATGGAAATTCATATAACATGCATTTTCAACAAGGTCATCATTCACATTAAATTTTTGAAATTCGAATTTCCATCATCCAACAGACGAATTTTGAGGGTTATGAAGGTACTGTTACAGAGTGTAAGTTACTGAAATTCATCTAATGAGCATCTAAGTTTGAATTTTGAGCATGCTAATTCATTCAAAAACACAATTCAACATTGAAATTCGTCTAATAACCCTTTTCAGGAAGGCCCATGGATGATTGATGACCACTTGTTAGTTCTATTAGCTTCCTAAGAGGGGGGTAAATTAAGAAGTTTGAAAATTTTCTACAAAACTACAAGAAAGCAGTGAAAGTAAAATATACAGAAAAACAGAGTGCAAAAAGTAGTAAGGTAATAAGCAAAGTATAACAAGAAGGACATAAGAATTTATCTTGGTTCGGTCTCTATCTCTTGACCTATGTTCAGTCTTCAAGCTACCACTTAAAATTTTCCACTATCTTGCAAAAATTTGGTAGGCTTCTTGCAATGTCTCAGTACAGCTTAATGCTCTATTTCAAGAGATTACAATCTCACTCTCTACACTCTAGCTAAGCGCTTCCCAAATCCATTATGAAGTCCCCTTACAACAAAATCTTTCTTCCAGATGAAGATAAGATTGTTTATAGCAAATGAACTCTCCAATTTAGAGTGTATATGACTGTTGAAGTACGGTTTATGAAGTATGGAAGAGTAGAAGGCTTTGTTTAAAGAATTTGGCAAAGTTTCAGCATATACAATGTTAAATCGTTACCCACTTCTTCAAATAAAGTTCTATTTATAGATTTTCCTTTTAACTATACGTTAGAGACAAGACCTAGCCATTAGAGACGTTACCTAACAGTCACTTTGCAAAACTATCCATTCACTAATAGCATTTATTGTGTCTAACATCCAAAGTTCAAATTTTGGGGTGTCAACAGACGAATTTTGCAGAGACCATAAGTTAAAGACTTCAACATTGAACTTCAAAGTTCGTCTGTTCAAAAGCAAAATTCAAATTTTCATCTTTGACAAATATTTTCATGTTAGAACATATGAATTTTCAAGATTAAAGTTCTTTTGAGATGTGTGAACAGTTGTTCCATATTATTACAGTGTCCTCAAAGTTTGAATTTTGGAGCTTAAAATTCGTCTGTCTATGAGCAAATCAATATGATACAAAAGCCCTTCTTTTCGAAATTCAAATTTTCAAACCCCAAAGTTTGTCTGCTAAAGAGACCTCTTATCAGACTTATTCTAAAGTTAGAATTTCAGAAGACCAAAGTTCGTCTGTCAGATGGACACCTGAACAAACTTACACATTACCTTTCCAAAGTTTGAATTTTCAAAACTAAAGTTCGTCTGTTAGAGGGCTGACTTGGAACTCTTTTTAAACTTCACTTTCAGATGAACTTTGACATATCTTCAAATGAATTTTTCATTTTTTACAAGTTGTTCTTTGCTCAAAATTTGAATTTTAACAGTCTAAAATTCGTCTGTCAGAGGAAATATCATTGTAAGTTCAAATTTCAGCCTTCAAAGTTCAAATTTTCAAGGTAACATATGAAGTTTAACTGTTCAAAATTCGTTTGTTAGTAAGTAATTTTCAAATGTATCGTAAGTTAACACAGGATTGTTTGAAAAACACATTTTGAAAATATTTGGGTGAAAGATCAAAGTTTTTTACTCATGTGAATATAGTGAGAAATCCTACAACTAATCTTGTATTCATTTTTCTTGGATTTTTTCACTTGAGATCTTTTATACATCTTTGATATCTTCCTTCCAAGCTTCATTTTGTTTGTAATCATCAAAAACACTTGATTCAATATACTATATCTTAGTGCAACGGTGAAGGCTGAATTTTAATCCTCGGAAAGTGGACATACAAAAGAATGTAGCAGCCTAGATACAAATTCCAGACTTGCCGGTGGACTTTTACAATGTGGCATTGTTGAGGATGATTGGGAATATGGTTGGAAAAACTATCAAGATTGATATATCCATGTCAATATATGACAAAGGAGCCTTTGCCCGTATTTGTGTAGAAATCAATTTGCATAAACCCTTTTTACCTTCATTTGATGCCTTTGACGAAGATATAAGGATTATGTATGAAGGTTTGCATCTTGTTTGTTTTCACTGTGGTCGATACGGTCATCATATTAATGAGTGCCATGCAAGGTTGGAGGAGAGTAGGTGTAACAAGGAGCTTGTTGGCCAGATCATAACGGAGATTGAAAAGATAACTGAAGAGGGAAATAGTGCAACCAAGTTCACCAGTGAACATGGGGTAATGTCAGACGTAGTTATGGAGGAGAGAGAAGACGGAGGATGTTTTGGCCCGAAGAATATCATGAAGCGGGATTTTAGGAGAGAAGTTAAGAAAATGGATTCTAAGGGATCCCCAATTGATACTAGTACGAAAAATTAGCAAGGGCCGATATTTGGGGTAGAAGTTAAGCATGAAAGTCGGGGTATTGATAAGAAAGATATGAATTTGGATAAAATGAAAAGGGTGCATGAATCAAGGGATAGAATGGGGAGGAGCTTTGGCATGGATATTAAAAATAGGAAGTCTGAGTGGGTCCCGGTGGGGTCAAAGAGAAAAGGAGATAAGAAGACTAAGTTACGTGGGAAGGAGAATAAGGTGGCTAGAAAAGGTAAAATTAAAGGGAGAGTAATAGGGGGCCCACAAGAGAAAGGGATAGTTTTTAATAATTCTTTTAAGGTTTTAGAGAAGGCTCATTAAGCAATAATGGTAAAATGAGGGTCGAAATGGGCTTAGCTAAAGAAATGGAACAAGATAGTATGGATATAGGGGTTTCTTCAGGCTTGTATCAGCTTCCTAACATGATTACTATTATGAAAAGGAACACATGAAGCACATTAATGGTGTGGAGGTGGCATTGACAGCAAAATGTGTTGAAGCTTATGTGCCCAAACATCAGGATATGCCTATAGACAATGAGTCTCATAGGGACATTGTGCCCACCAACCAAACAGGTTCTTTATGAATTTTCTAACATCGAATGTGAGAGGCACAAGGTCGAAAGGCTTTATAAACCTTGTACAAGAAATGAAACAACATTATAGGCTTGATTTTCTAGCTATCCTGGAAACTCGAGCAGATGAAAGGAAAGCTGTACACAGGGTAAGTAAGCTGGGCTTTCCATACTCTTTTGTGGTGGATGCTGAGGGCTATGGTGGGGGTATATGGTGTTTGTGGGAGGCTAGTATCAAGAAAGTGGAAGTGAGGGAGAACAGTAGACAATTTGTTCACATGGAAGTTGAAGGTTGGAATAGCTTGAGGTGGTTTCTAACTATTGTTTATGTTAGCCCAAACCTGGTGAATAGACGAATTTTGTGGAGGGAGTTACTTAGAATTCAGCATAATATAAATGATCTATGGATTTTGGGTAAGGATTTAAATGCAACCTTACTTGATAGTGAAAAATGCTCCTCAGCTATGTTTAGACTTTCAAGCAACAAAGACTTTGGTAATCGGTATGATGAGACAAGGATGCAAGACCTTGACTACGTGGGGCCCCCGTTTACATGGAAACATGCTAACTCAGAGGCTAGGTCAGATTGGTTTTTCTCTAATGAGAAATGGTTGCAGATCTTCCTTAATGTGACAGTTACTCATCTTCCTTTCTTTAAATTTGATCATTAGCCTGTTCTTCTTAGTACTAAAAGGAAGGAAGACGACCATCTAGTAAATAGATCATTTCATTTTATAGCATCATGGCTTTTACATGATGATTTTGATAAATTAGTTTGTAACAAGTGGGATACTAGTGTTGACTCGAGTTTAAATATTTCCAACTTTACACGAGCATGTAGTGATTGGAATCAACATGTTTTTGGGTATACTGATCAAAGGAAAAGGTAGCTTACGCATGTTAGATAAGCTAGCTTCCCAAGAGGGGGAGGTGAATTGGGAAGCTTGAAAATTTTCTGCAAAATATCAAGAAGGTGAAGAAAGCAATGTATGATGGTAAAACAGAGTATAAATAAATGAACTGTAATGGTGTCAGTAAAGAGAAGAAAACTCAAAAATTTATCCTGGTTCGGTCTCTCCACTTAACCTACGTCCAGTCCCCAAGTCATCACTTGAGATTTTTCACTATTCTAAAAGAATTATGTGGGCTTCTTGCAAATGCCTCAGTACAAGATGATATTCTGTTTCTAGAGCTCACTCTTTCACTCAATGTACTCCTACTAAGTGCTTCTCTAATCCCTTGTGATATCCCCTCACAAGAAAATCTTTCTTCCAGATGAAGATAAGATTGTTTACAAAGAATAAATTCTCTTAGATAGAGTGAATGTGACAGTTGAGGTACAAATATTGAAGTGAGAGAGTAGCAGACTTTGAGTAGATGATTTGGCAGAGTTTTAGTATATAGAAAGTAATAAATGTTACCCACAACTTTAAATGATGTTATATTTATAGATTTAGGTCTCAACTATACGTTAGAGACAAAATCTATCCGTTGGAGAAGTTATCCAATGGTTACTCTGAAAAACTATCCGTTAACCAACCGTATTTAATGCTTCTGACATATTGAAATTCGAATTTCGGTTGGTCAACAGACGAATTTCACAGGAATCGAAGGTTAAGGATTCCAACGTTGAATGCCCGAAGTTCATCTGTCCTGAAGTGAAATTCTAATTTTGATATTTGGAAAATGTTTCTTTGTTGTGACATACGAATTTTCAAGTAGAAAGTTTTTCTGTTAAGTATGAATAGTATTTTCAATTTGCTACATTGCCTTCAAAATTTGAATTTTGAAACCCCAAAATTCGTCTGTCCGTAGCTGATTTACAAGGCTCAGTAGTTCATATAGTTCAAAATTCAAATTTTCAAAGGGCAAAGTTCGTCTGTCAGAAAGACCTCCTTTCAGACTTACTTCAAAATTCGAATTTATAAATACTGTCATTCATATGTCAACATATCATTGTAACAAACTCATAAGCTTAGTTTTTGAAATTTGAATTTTCATGTTCAAAGTTCATCTGTCAGTGAGCAATTTTGAAACCAAATCTTAACTTAGTTTTAGATGAACTTTTACATAATTTCAAACGAATTTCTTTAGTTTTTATAAGTTTCATTTTGTCTGAAATTCGAATTTTCAAAACCCAAAGTTCGTCTGTTACTAAAAGCTCCTTTCAGACACTTATCAAAATTCGAATTTTCCCAAGCCAAAATTCAAATTTCCTCAAGCCAAAATTCGTCTGTCAGAGAAGCATCTCCTTAGACTTATTCAGTTTAAATACGAAATTTGAATTTCCAAAGTCAAAGTTCAAATTTCCAAGATGACAGTTTAATATAAATCTTTTAAACTTCGTCTGTTGGTGGGTGTTTTTCAAATATTCCATGATTTAACATAGAATCAAGGTTTTAAAACATATTTTCACCAAATCAAAGTCTTTTACTCAAATTTAAACACAACTAAACATCCTACATCTATTCTTGCACATATTTCTCCAGAATTTCTTCACTTTAAACCTTTTGGGCATCTTTGATATCTTTATTCCAAGCTCTTCAGGGTTGGTTTGGAATCATCAAAACTCTGGATTCAACAATGCATCGACTAGATGGGTTAAACAAAGCAATCACTCGTGGTTAGGATGTGGCTTTTTATGAAAATCTTTAGATAAAGGTTTGGTAGGAGCTTGAAGATGCCATCATTCAAGAGTCCTCGTTGTGGGCCCAGAAAGCAAGAATGAAATGGAATATGCTTGGAGATAGGAACACTTAGTATTTCCATGCTTGTGCCAATCAAAGAAGAAAATCTAATAGGTTTGATGCCTTGAAAGATGAGGATGGAGAATGGTGTTATGACCTTGAGTTTATTAAGAGCATGACGACTAACTTTTTCTCCTTTTTATTCATTGAGGATGTTTTGAATCACCCAAAGTTGGATTGTAGTGTATCTTTTCCATCTATTGATCCAGAGGTAGTGAGCATTTGTGGTAGAATAATGACCTTATAGGAGATAAAAGAAGCATTGAGTAGTATGGGTTCTCTTAAGGCCCCCGGCCCTAATGGATTTAATGCTCTTTTTTTCAAAATCCAGTGGGGAATTGTTAGTGACTCGATCATAAGAGTCGTTAAAGGTGTCTTTGAAGACCCTAAGTCCGTGAAGGAAATTAATGGCACGTTGATTGTGTTGATTCCTAAGAAGGATCCTTCGGAGACTATTAGGGATCTAAGGCCCATTAGCCTGTGTAACATGGTGTATAAGCTGGTGACTAAAGTAATCTCGAATAGGATCAAAGGTTTTCTATCTCATGTTGTTTCCCCTAATCAATGTAGTTTTGTCCCTGGGAGGCATAGTGCTGATAATATCATTGTGGCTTAAGAAGTTGTGCATTCCATGAGAAACATGAAGGGTAAGAAGAATTGATCTAAAGAAGGCATATGATCAGGTTAACTGGGATATTTTGAAGGATTGTTTGAACGAACTTAAATTGCCCCAACAATTGGTTGATGTCATATCCAAGTGTGTCTCATCTTCTTCTATGCAATTGTTATGGAATGGTAGCAAAGCGGATGTTTTCCATTCATCTAGAGGGGTATGTCAAGGCGATCCGATGTCCCCATATCTATTTGTCATATGCATGGAATGCCTGGCTCACATTATCTAGCAGGAGATAGGATTGGGAACATGGTGTCCTATTCGTTTGAACAAGGATGGCCCCTTATCTCACATTTGTTTTTTGCAGATGATATCTTGTTGTTTGCTGAAGCATTAGTGCAGCAAGCTGAAGTACTTAAGAGCTGTTTAGATTCTTTTTGCGCAAGCTCCGGCCTTAAGGTAAATGCTTCTAAAACTCATATTTTATTTTCTAGTAATGTCAGTCACAATAGAAGTCAAGAGCTTAGCAGGATGTTGGGTTTTACTATCTCATCGGATTTGGGCAAATATTTGGGTGTACGTTTGCATCATAAAAGAGTTGACAAATACACTTATAAGGATGTGGTTGACCGTGTAAAGCAGCGACTATCTCAGTGGAAGGTTGATTCTCTATCTTTTGCTGGCCGGAATATATTAATTCATTCTGTCACGTCTGCTATTCCAGGTTATGTTATGCAAACAGCTTTTTTACTTGCGAACACTTGTGAGACAGTTGATAAGTGTAACCGTAAGTTTCTTTGGGTTGATAAGGACGGAGTAAGGAAGATACACCTTGTTGAGTGGGATGAGGTGTGTAAAGTTAAAGCAAAGGGAGGGCTTGGGTTAAGATATGCTCGCCAACAAAACCATGCTTATTTAATGAAGCTTGGTTGGGGTCTAATTAAGAGACGAGATGAGTTGTGGGTGAAGGTGATTAGGGGAAAATATAATTGTGGGAATGATCTTATCCCTCGTATTAATACCCAACATGCAGGCTCGAACACTTGGGCTGGAATTAAAGCTACTTGGGATAAGGTGAAGGAAGGGACGGAATTATATCAAGATGGCAAGAATGTGAGGTGGAAATGGGATAGGAGTGGTTTGTTCACAGTTAAAAGTGCCTACAATTATATAACGAAAATGATCAAGAACGGGATAGAAAGTGGGAAAAGATCTGGAATCTGAAGATCCCTCAAAGATGCAGGTCGTTTCTATGGCTTGCATTGCGTAAGGCCTGCTTACAAATGCTTCCAGAAGGAAAAAAGGACTCTGCAATGATGATATATGTTTGAAGTGCCGACAGGGGGTAGAGGATATTCTACATATATTACGCGACTGTGAGGATAAAAAGTTTCTCTGGAAGTCTCTTGTTCATCCCTCGGCATGGAGACGTTTTAGTACTATGGACTTGCAGGAATGGGCGGGGTGGAATATTGTTGAATCAACAGAGGTTGCACTAATTAAAGATTGGATGTGTGTGTTCACTATCATTTGTTGGTGGCTGTGACAGTGTAGGAATTTATTTGTGTTTGAGGGGAAGGAAGTGACTAATAACGCTGTGGTTGCCAGCTCGAAAGCCATGGTATATAGTACGCATGAGGCTTTTGCTAAGTTGAAAAGCTTGGACATTAGAAGCTCTACAATTGTCGAAGGGGACAGTAGATGGGTGCCTCCAACACATGGGTGGATAAAGGTCAACGTCGATGGGGCCTATGGAACGAGGTCTGGACAAGCCGCAAGTGGGGGTTTGATTAGAGATGAAGCAGGGAACTTCATGTCCGGTTTCATGTTTAAGCTAAATGAAGGTGATAGTCTCTCTGCAGAAATTTGGGATTGTGTTCATGGACTCAAATTGTCTTGGGATGCTGGACATCGGAAGGTGATTGTCGAGACAGACTCCGTTGAGGCTTTAGAGCCGATAAAAAATGGGTGTACTTTAGATCATGTTGATGATGATGCTATAAGGCTTGTTCAGGATATGCTTGAGAGAGAATGGGACGTTAGCATGAAGCATGTGAGACGGTCTGGTAACATGGCCGCTGACTGGTTAGCAAAGAGTGGGCTTGGTGCAGTGCTTTGTGTTCATATGGTCACGAATCCTCCTCAGGAGCTCCAGATAAATAACATAAGGAACGTGATGGTTAATGGGTCTTTTTTTAGCTTCCTTTTTGTATATAAAAAAAAAACAACTTCTGCCTAGATAAATAATAAATAATTAGTTACAAAATAAAAATAATTAATTTTAATTTTATATATTATATATTATATATTATATATTATATTGATTCCTCATATATATATGTTATCAGATTTTTTAATAAAAAGATGATATATATATATATGTAACTTTTACTAATAATATAATAAATAATATCCATAAATATATTATGATTTTTCAACTGAACTGTACACTTGCTATTAACAAATCAAATACTCGTTAATTGAAGAACGTAATAATACAATTACAAGGAACATTTTTTAGTTACCCTCTTAAGTATGTACATTTTAAGTAATTTAAAATTCTTCGAAAAAAGCAATTTATAAATAAAGAAACATACATAACAATCCCAGTTGGGCCCCATGGATATTAAAACTAAATATACAAATTCGTAAATAATACCCAGAGCCAAGAAACAAGTTTGCAGAATTTGAGATTTATTATTATTATGAAAAGAAATGTGTGCAAACTAGGAAATTGTAACAAGCAACATATTTCTTAAAACCTCTAATGTCAGCTGACCTTACTCTTTTATTGAAAAACGAAAAAAAAAGGAAAAAAAAAGAAAAACAAAATATTTGACTGTGCATTGGCTAAAAAGTAAAAGGATGTCCCTATACGTCCTGAAGATTGTGGGGCATTTTTAATAACTTAGTTTTTTTTTTTCACAACCGATTAACCTGTAACTACCATAACATTATGCCTAGTTGGGGCGACTGCCTCTAAGGATTTTTAAATACTAAATTATTAAAAATTGGACTGATCATTGATAGGTAGTTATTCAATGTTTAATAGTTCAATTGTGGTTAAATCATAATTCAATCGATAGTAAAAAAATTAACTAAATTTATCATTATTAGTAATCGAAATAAGTTAATATTTACCCATAATCATATTTTAAAAATATGATAGTCAATTAATATTCTATTTTTATATTATTTGTTAAGTAAACTTATCATTATTAATAATTATGTATCATGATGATACTTATATAATATTATTATATAAATATTACTATACAATATTATTATATAGAAAGAAAAAATATTTATACAAAAATAGTGCTATTTAGTACTAAAAATAATGCTATTTTATTTCAAAACTAAATTTTTTTAAAAAAATTAAGAAAATTTCTCATCGGTTTAACTGGTTCTCAACTAGTTCATTACCGGATTACACCGGTTTGCAGCCGGTTTACTTTAGTTCTCAACTAGTTCTCATCGATTCTAGAATCCTTTGGTTCTCTTCTTTGTCTAGCTCTAACCTGACACCAGTTTTCAGTCCAACTGATCGAACCGGCCGATCCAGTCCAATTTTTCATGCATTATTAAATACTACGTACATGTACGATGTGTATTAATTGTCTCTAATATGTGATAATATATTATTTTTAATACCACTCAATTTTGTATCCCATATTCGTATGATTATTTGCGCATAACATATCTTTATTTTATTTATTAATCAACTATAAGCCTACTTTAGTAATAAGATAAACATATTTCCTATCTCCTGTCATGATTCTTTATTAAATCTTTATTTTTTTTATTTCTTTGTTTTGTTTTTATCTTATTCCTTTTTTTTAATTACTATACTCTATGAATTTCTTCTTTTTCACATTTTCCCTTCCAAATCCTAACATCTTATCTCTCCATTTTCGGCCTTTTGCAACCAATTAATAACGTCCCACTCCACCAAATAAGGTATATATTTTGCTTGATTATTTTCATTTTTTCTATACTCTATGTGATATGAGCGTGATATGAGCAGGGGAGAGAGGGATAGGGTAGAGAAATAAAGAGAGATAAAGAAAGTAGGGGAGAGGAGTATAATTTGAGAAAGAGAGAGAGAGAGAGGGGAAGGATAAACAGAAAAGGGCAGAAAAAAAAAAAGAACTCAAAGCAGATAAATATATAACAAAGAAGGGAAATGTCAGAAAGAAAAGGAAGAGATGTAGAAAAAAAAGAGAAAATAAAGGAGTTTAGGGAGAAAACTCAAGCGAGAGAGAAAATTAAAGAGTTTTGGGAAATAACTCAAAATACTCAATATTATTCAACTCATCTATGAAGAATATGAATCACATAGGGGTCTTTAAATGGACAAAATATGAAAAATCTAATATTAAAGTAACTATAAATACTTAGAGCTCAAGTAATCCTATTAGACTTAAAAAATCTAAAAGTTATATCTAATTATAAAATGCCCTAAAAATAAAAATAAAAATTCAAAACAAATAATAAAATTGATATTTTAATCATAACATTATTAGATAATCTTCTTAATTCATTTGATAAATTTTATTTATTCTAATTGAAATCTTATCAATGATTCTAACCCCAAAGAAATACAAATTGAAAAGCAACAAAAATAAATAAACAAAATTATCTAAGCAAAAATGATCTAAAAATTCATTGTAAGAGATTATATGCATAATAATTAAGAATTTTTCGACGCCTCATTGATCTCCATCAATACGTCTCTTCTTTTTACCTATTTGATCATTTCCATTCTCCTTTCCAAGTCGTAACATCTTATTCTCTCCTTTAAGCCTTATAACCAATAACGTCCCACTCCATCACCAAATAAGGTATGTTTCACTTATTTATTTTCATTCTTTTCTCTATCCATTATACTCTCATTTCTTGATTACCAGCACCACAAAATATTGTTGATGATGAGCGTAAAGGCAAAGGGAGAGAAAGGAGATGATGTCGACCAATAAACTTACCTGGAAAACATGTTTACTATGTCATTGATGTGCTTCTCATGGTTTATTGGCAGCATTGGCTTCATTGAAAGACATTGAAATTGAAATTGATGAGAAGCTTGGTGAAGAAGAAAGACTCTAGGTCATCAAATTCAATCTTGTGTAGTTGATCAATGCTTGATACTTGGTTGGTTGCAACTGAAATGAGGAAAGGGTATTTTCGACATTTAATAGATGCCTTCTTCCTTGGCGTGAGCTTTCCTGCTATGTATGGGATGAAAGATGTCTTCCAAGGAACCAACGACAACTCATTCCCAACAACCAAATGTCCATGCAGCTGCAAACCTTCGAGCTTTTCCCTTCCTGCATTAAGATAACGAGCTCTATTTATCACTTCCAATCAATAATCTTATGTGGCGGGCCTCTAACAATCTAGCTTCTCTGACAGAGATCAAGAAGGCTTCCCAAAGATCCCAAAGACCCTTAGCTATCAATGTGATCCCTAACAATGCTTGGATATAGAGTTACACGAGAAGGAGCCTACGTACCTTGATGATATGGCACCACCACGGCTAGCACCGGGATCAAACCCATTACTAGTAGTCCAAGTGGAAGAAGTGGTTTTCCCAATCTCAACCTCAAGACTTGTCACATTACTTAGAATCCAAGTAACTAAAGATTATAAGTTAAGTGGTGCGAGGGATGGGTGGATTTATTGGAAGACCTCATAGTATCAAAGCACTTACTTGGAAGGTGGTGAGGACATCCCTGTAACACCCCTCATGATGCTTGTCTTTGGCATTGTATGCAGGATCGAAGGAAACAAGACGGAAGAAGGTTCAAGTAGAGAAGAAATGAGCTCCACGCCGAGGCGAGAAGCAGGGTAGCCGCGGTGAGAGCCAATTCCAGTGACATTTCTTGGTTGAAACTGGTGACGCCGCGGCTGACTTATCTGGAGCCATGGTGAGAGTCGCGAATCTGGTTTAAATCAGAATAATTTCGGATGAAAAGAAAAGAGAGAAACGGAGGGAGTGACGGAGAAGCAGCGAGAAGCTCTGCTAGGGCACGCCAAATCCGACCTGGGGGGATGTTTTCTGGGCCATAAAAGCTTGTTTCTCAATTGGTAAGTGGATCTACTCTCTTCCTCTTCATTTTTCTCTTCGATTTGGAGTTGATTTTCGGGGGTTTGTGTGGGAGTCCATGTTTGGTTGATTTCCCACCGATTAAATGGTGCCTAAAGGGATTATTGAAGTGTGATTTAGTGTTATTGAAGTTTGGGTATGAGTTTTGGTTAGGTTATGATGAGTTTGAGTTAAACCCTAGGTTGGAATTTGAGAAAAGAAGTGTAAATCCGAAATGGTATGTGTTAGTGTGTGTTTGAATGGTTGTTTAAGGTTTATTGGTATGTGTGGATATTGTTAGAACTCCGGGTTAAGCTTGGATGACTAGAATGTGGATTGTAATGTTATGGGAGTTATGTTAATTAAAGGTATTGTCTTGTTATAATGGTAGATTGGCTATTGGAGGCACATAGTTCGTGATTGGGGTGCTCTGGAGGCTTGCTTAAACCCTACGTGCGAGGTGTTGATAACCTGAGGTAATCGGGTGTTTGTTTTGTCGATATTGTATGATGGTACGTATAGTTGTATATATATATATATGCATGTCTCTTTCATACCACGATATTGATGTGTTTGTGTGTACTGCTTTTATATATCGTGGTATGAGTAGAGTAGATGATGAGTATAGTTACGATGATGAGATACGTGAGGGTGACATTGATATGCTATGATATGATGTATACATGACATTGTGATGATTGTGATGATGATACATATGATGTTGACATTGATATGATATGAAATGGTGCATACATGATGATGATTATATGATGATACATTAGCATCACCACATGATATTGTGAGACTATGTTATACGGTGGACGGAGTCGTAACGATATGATGATATGTATATATATATATAATGTATGATGATAGATGTATTTGTTAGGAAGAATAAGGTTGGAGTATGTGACATTTGTATATGTGTGTTAGGGAGGATAAGAATGGGTTATTTGTATATGTGTGTTAAGGAGGATAAGAATGGGTTATTTGTATATGTGTGTTAGGGAGGACAATGATGGGTTAGTTGTATGTGTGTTAGGGAGGATAAGGATGAGTTATTTGTATATGTGTGTTAGGGAGGATAAGGATGGGAGTCCCAGAGAGGACGACTTGCATATCATGCATTTTACATTGCATTCATATGTTATATGATTCATATTTGTATATATATATGTTTATGTGCTGTTGATCCCGGTTACTGAGACATTGTCTCACACCCCTACCCTCCATGACTAACATTTCAGGTGAAGTCTCTGGTGGTGCTAGTCTGGAGGAGATTAAGAAGTTAGTAGTCGTTCGGTCTTCGGGAATTCCAAGTATATTTGGTGGTTATAATTTAGTTTATGTAATTCTGTGCCAAGTAGGTTGTTGTAGTTGGTTGCCTGAATGAGAGTCCTGGGAGTACTATTTGCATATTATATCATGGGGTGATAGTAATTTTGATGAATGTTATGCAAGATGTATATGTGATGTATGATGTGTGAGATTGATGGTGGACCTCGGTATAAGTCTGTAATGTATGAGCAGGTATTTGTATGCTAGAATGATTGAACACGAGCCCAAGTATGGTTTTGGGCCATGAATGTGAGTGTGGGCATATAGCCCATTATGCGGTTTTGGGGTTTCAAGGGGGTCAATCTTGAAGGAAAGGTTTCTTTGGGGTAAAACCTCCTTGGACATGTTAGTTTAGCCAAATATGACCTGTGTGAAGGGTCTTGGGGTGTCTAGTTGCCTTTGGTGGCAATTGGAGGTAGTAGGTTATGAGTTTTGGTCAAAAAGTGGCCAAAACGGTATTGGGTGTATAGAATCTGCAAATGGAGTTAGTTTTGGTTGAAATTGGTATCCATGGTTAGATTATGACGAGAGAGATCTGTAGGAGTTGGAATCACTTCAATCGGAGTTCGGAACAAGAAGTTATGCCAGTCTGAAGTTGGCCCGGCAAATCAGCATTTTGCTGATATGAGTTCTGATGCTGGGGCTACGGCGCCATAAATCCAGGCTACGGCGCCAGCAAGACAGTGAGCACCAGTGAGTCTGTGAAGGGTTGGAGCAGCGGCGTCACTGTGGCAGGCCGCGGCCTCGTCCTATTCAGGTGCCTTTCTGGTGTGTTTCTGTTACTCTAAAGAATTGGAAAGTTCCCTTGTGATATTTGGGGCTATGTTTGTTTGTTTTATAAAGGTTTTGGTCAGATTTTGAGGTGTTTGAATAGAGGATGTTACATTTTGGTATCAGAGCAATGGTTCAGGCCATTGTTTCTGTTTATGGAAATACTTGGCACAAAATGGATTACATAAACTTGTGAATTCCTGATGTAAGACTAGTCCAGAGTCATAACTATTTGGGTCTTCATTGGTGTATAGAGGGAAAGATGTATTGCAGGAGGTAAGCGAAGTAATAGGAATTTCTTCAGAGAGATGCACGAGAAATGAGTTATATTGAATGACTGAGTTATTGATTAAGGAAGAACTTTGAACAGAATATGGAAGTAGTTAACTGGCAAAGTAATGGTGATGTAAATAGAGAATCCAGTATGTATGTGAAGTTTAACATTAGAAAGGTTAAGCCAACGAGTATAAGATAATATGAATGATGGAATCGATGTGGATGTGATGGAGCCGGATGGGCCCTAAGAGTTGGAAGAGGAGGTATCTTCTTTTGACTGAAAAACTTTCGAAGGCTAATCCACTAGCTTTTGAAAGTAAGTTGAAATGTGTGATGGCCAAAGAAGGGGTGGATTAATTAAGAAACTATATTTGGTGCTATGAATTGCACCTCTGAATAAAAGGTGTAATTGAAATACTCAAGATGGAAACGGAGGCTGAGCAGTGAAGGAGGCGAGTCTTACTGAGTGCTAAGGCTTCAGGAGCTCGCCTAGAAATCAAAAGTAGTTGTCGGTGGTGTCATATACATTTTTGGAGGATTGGCGTATAAAGCAATATGCTCTGTCTTAATGAATGTAGGGCCCTGATGACGATAAAAGAATTTCAATTATTTGTGCTTTTTCCTCTGGGGGATTCTTAAGAGGAAATTAGCAAAGGTAGTGGAAAAATCCTAATCGTAAGAGATAAGGTAAGTTGTTAAGTATTATAAGTGATGGAAATGGTCGAGAGTGAATATGGAAATGACGATTGAATCCTAAAGGTTGAAGGTTGAGGTATTTCGAAGCAGTGAAAGAATGGTGAGAGAATCCAATCCATTGGCCTAGATACCAAGTTGGATATGGCGATGAAGGAGAATGAGTTAATTAGCTGGAGTTGTAATTGAGCTAAAGGACAGGTGCTCTATAGTTAACATGGTATTACATAATGAAGGTCGTGGCAGTGATGCTGACGGTGACGGTGATTGTCATCTGGAGTATCGTGTTTGCGGATTATGCAAAAAGTGATTGAATAATTTTGGAGTGAATAAGATGGTCAAGCAGTGTTGAAAGAATATAAATTATGGTTAAGAAGGTCACCAGAGTCCCTTGGACTGAATCCAAGTTGAGAAAGAGACTCGTATCTATTCTATGGTGGATAGGGGTTTGGAAGAAGATGGAGTTGAACTCTGAGGTAGGCAGTCTGTTTGAAGTTTGAGGCATTGTGGAGTTTTGTAAATTGGAGGATGACCAGTATGGGTTTGGATAAGGACTGTGGTGATATCTTGTGAGGAGTAGTGTATGGCAAACGAGATGGAATTCTAAGTTGTAAGAGATTGAAGGTGAGTTATACAAGTGAGAACAAAGTACTAGAGATATATAAGCTATGAGGAGTTTAGAAAGTGACTATCAAGTAAGGATTCTAAAGTTGATGAAAGAGCTTTCTTAACTCTCTCTCTCTGATTTAAGGTCAGATCAGAAAAAGGGATGTGATGCCAACTAGTTATGGATGAGAAGTTGACCTGATTGATGGCACTGCTTTGTCGAAATGATTCCAGTATTGAAATGTCATGGGTATGGACTGAAGGAAGCTTCTTCCTTGGTATATCTCCTTGTCATAAAAAGAAATTATAAAATGACGTATTACAGATGTAATGTGTCGGTTACCCTTGAGATGCTTAAAGGTAGAAGTCTTGGAGCTAACCCATTCCCATATGCTGTTACCCTTGGGTTTTTCCCAATAACAGCTCTGGAGAATGTGGGAAGTTGTTGTTATTGGGAAGCATGAGACAATCCCGTATGGTATGGAATCACGAGTCTAGAAATATCGGTTAACTAGTTGAGGCTTAATGCCAGCTGGCCACGCATTTAATGTACCAGTTACTCGTGGTATGAGGCACTAGTGGACTGAGAGTGAAACACTTGGTGACGATATCTACGGGAACCTAATTCCGCTTTAATTCATGGTCTTGTATGTCTATCTCCTGAAAGATTGATTAGGTACAGCTGACCAATCAATCCGTACGTTGTAGCGATTCATTGATCATGAGATGAGTGGTTTATCATCTAATGGAAGAAATTCCAAATCTTTCAAGAACAAGGAGAAGGAGAAAAGGATTAAAGGTCTGAAAGTAGAGCTTGTATGGCATTCACAAAGTTTGAGGTAAGTGGTGTATTGTAATGGTAGAGTTGGATTGGAAAAAGAAATTGGATTCGTGGGTAAAGACCAAAACATTGTTGGCAATGGGTTAATGAGTTGTAACTATGGTGTAGCAATGAGGGGTATTAGGCGTCTCATAGCCTCTTGCTTTAAGCATCAGGACTATGTGGTTCGCAGTGAGAAATGAAACTTGAACAGTAGGATGGAGGTGTACATGAGGGATGCGAGTACATTGTATAACCCTATGTACAGAAGTGAAGGAATCAGAGTGCACAGCAGAAGCAATTGGAGAGGTTTATCCATAAGCAAGATTTTCGAAGAGATGCAGTGTAATAAGAAGCATATGGAAAAGAAATGACATGGAACGGAAAGAATATAATTTAGTGGAATCCAGTACATAATGTTAGAGATGGAAGGATGAGTAAGAGGGGAATAAAAATATGGCGTTGGAAGTGAAAAGAAAAGGAAAGGACCTTTCTAAAGAATATAAGAAACTAATGATTGGTTGTTGGTATAGAGGTTGTATGAGGTTACGAAATCATTTTGAAAAGTGGCCTTACCTAAAGAAATTATAGTTCGGTCACTGTAGAAGTTGTTTTGATGCTAATGAGACCAAGGGAATTTTAGTCGACTTTAAAGAAGTGATGTTATAGAAGTTTAAACAGTAAATTTTGTACTAGGAGAAATGTCGACATTGAGTCTGATGGTTTGAATTGTCAAATAGTGAATCATCTTACTTGACAAATCTCGTCTATAATGGTAATGAGAGAGAGAGAGGACTATTAGTTGAAGAAGGAATGTGTGAAAGAAGCAATCATCTGTGTCATAGAAGAAGTGGTCATGAGAAGTTTGAATAGTTGGATCGTTACACAAGGTGATTATGGCTTGAGGAATCTTAAGGTAAAAGGCATGAAAGGAGAAGGTTGTCGAATGAAGGGGATTATGTGGATAAAGCAAGGAGGAAGTATTGTTAATAAGGATTACTGCAGAAGGTCGATGTATAAGGAATTGCGTATGGAACGAGTATATCCTACGGTGAGTTTTGGACAGACAGTCAGTGTTGTAAAGGAGCTTTAAGGAAATGAGGTTTTCCTCTTAATATGGTAATAAAGGGTGAATGTTAGATATTATAACCGGAAAAAAACAAATTGTGGAAATCGATGGTGTCTGATTAATGGAGCATTGTCAGTTTAAATGAGACGATAGTTATGATTTGAATTTTAAGAAAAGCAGTTAAAGGTGATTAACCATTTGAGAAAATAAGTAATGGTGTGGATAAATATGGGAGAAAATCAAAAGTTAAGGAGAATGATGGTATATCCTAGAAGTTTTGATAGAGCAATTGCATGAAAAGTTTGTTTTGGGCAGAAAGAACTCAGGTCGAGGAGTATGGTTTTTCGTGATTGAAGTTGGCATTCTTAAATTTCGAGGACGAAATTTCTTTTAAGAAGTTGAGAGTGTAACACCTCTCATGATGCTTGTCTTTGCCATTGTATGCAGGATCGAAGGAAACAAGACGGAGGAAGGTTCAAGTGGAGAAGAAATGAGCTCCACGCCGTGGTGAGAAGCAGGGTAGCCACGGCGAGAGCCAATTCTAGTGACATTTCCCGGCTGAAACCGGTGATGCCGCGGCGGACGAAACTGGTGATGCCGTGGAGGACTTATCTGGAGCCGCGGCGAGAGTCGCGAATCTCGTTTAAATCAGAATCATTTTGGATGAAAAGAAAAGAGAGAAATGGAGGGAGTGATGGAGAAGCAGTGAGAAGCTCTGCTAGGGCACACCAAATCCGACCTGGGGGGATGTTTTCTGGGCCATAAAAGCTTGTTTCTCAGTTAGTAAGTGGATTTACTCTCTTCCTCTTCATTTTTCTCTTCGATTTGGAGTTGATTTTCGGGGGTTTGTGTGGGAGTCCATGTTTGGTTGATTTCCCACTGATTAAATGGTGCCTAAAGGGATTATTGAAGTGTGATTTAGTGTTATTGAAGCTTGGGTATGAGTTTTGGTTAGGTTATGATGAGTTTGAGTTAAACCCTAGGTTGGAATTTGAGAAAAGAAGTGGAAATCCGAAATGGTATGTGTTGGTGTGTGTTTGAATGGTTGTTTAAGGTTTATTGGTATGTGTGGATATTGTTAGAACTCCGGGTTAAGCTTGGACGACTAGAATGTGGATTGTACTGTTATGGGAGTTATGTTAATTAAAGGTATTATCTTGTTATAATGGTAGATTGGCTATTGGAGGCACATAGTTCGTGATTGGGGTGCTCTGGAGGCTTGCTTAAACCCTACATGTGAGGTGTTGATAACCTGAGGTAACCGGGTGTTTGTTTTGTCGATATTGTATGATGGTACGTATAGTTGTGTATATATATATATGCATGTCTCTTTCATACCACGATATTGATGTGTTTGTGCGTACCACTTTTATATATCGTGGTATGAGTAGAGTAGATGATGAGTATAGTTACGATGATGAGATACGTGAGGGTGACATTGATATGCTATGATATGATGTATACATGACATTGTGATGATTGTGATGATGATACATATGATGTTGACATTGATATGATATGAAATGGTGCATACATGATGATGATTATATGATGATACATTAGCATCACCACATGATATTGTGAGACTATGTTATACGGTGGACGGAGTCGTAACGATATGATGATATGTATATATATATAACGTATGATGATAGATGTATTTGTTAGGGAGAATAAGGTTGGAGTATGTGACATTTGTATATGTGTGTTAGGGAGGATAAGGATGGGTTATTTGTATATGTGTGTTAGGGAGGATAAGGATGGGAGTCCCAGAGAGGACGACATGCATATCATGCATTTTACATTGCATTCATATGTTATATGATTCATATTTGTATATATATATATATATATGTTTATGTGCTGTTGATCCCGGTTACTGAGACATTGTCTCACACCCCTCCCCTCCATGACTAAACTTTCTGGTGAAGACTCTGGTGGTGCTAGTCTGGAGGAGATCAAGAAGTTAGTAGTCGTTTGGTCTTCGGGAATTCCAAGTATATTTGGTGGTTATAATTTAGTTTATTTAATTCTGTGCCAAGTAGGTTGTTGTAGTTGGTTGCCTGAATGAGAGTCCTGGGAGTACTATTTGCATATTATATCATGGGGATAGTAATGTTGATGAATGTTATGCAAGATGTGTACGTGATGTATGATGTGTGAGATTGATGGTGGACCTCGGTATAAGTCTGTAATGTATGAGCAGGTATTTGTATGCTAGAATGATTGAATACGAGCCCAAGTGTGGTTTTGGGCCATGAATGTGAGTGTGGGCATATAGCCCATTATGCGGTTTTGGGGTTTCAAGGGGGTCAATTCTTGAAGGAAAGGTTTTTTTGGGGTAAAACCTCCTTGGACATGTTAGTCTAGCCAAATATGACCTGTGTGAAGGGTCTTGGGGTGTCTAGTTGCCTTTGATGGCAATTGAAGGTAGTAGGTTATGAGTTTTGGCCAAGAAGTGGCCAAAACGGTATTGGGTGTATAGAATCTGCAAATGGAGTTAGTTTTGGTTGAAATTGGTATCCATGGTTAGATTGTGACGAGAGAGATCTGTAGGAGTTGGAATCACGTCAATCGGAGTTCGGAGCAAGAAGTTATGCCAGTCTGAAGTTGGCCCGGCAAATCAGCATTTTGCTGATATGAGTTCTGATGCTGGGGCCGCGGCGCCATAAATCCAGGCTACGGCACCAGCAAGACAGTGAGCGCCAGTGAGTCTGTGAAGGGTTGGAGCCGCGGAGTCACTGTGGCAGGCCGCGGCCTCGTCCTATTCAGGTGCCTTTCTGGTGTGTTTCTGTTACTCTAAAGAATTGGAAAGTTCCCTTGTGATATTTGGGGCTATGTTTGTTTGTTTTATACAGGTTTTGGTCAGATTTTGAGGTGTTTGAATAGAGGATGTTACAATCCCCATGCCCAAGATGAATCACATTGATGAAGGCCCAAGTAAAAGACGAGTACAACATGCTGAATGGTGTCCAAATAGAAGAGTTTACTTAAGAAATCCTATGCTTACCATGTGCTTCTTTAAAAGTGACATTTTGGTTTCTAAGTTTCATGTTCTCAATTTGTTTTTCTTTTGTAATGGGCTGGACATTGGTTAATTATAAAGCCCAATTAGTTAATTAGATTAATTAGTCGTAAGAGTTTTTTGTTAGGTTTTACATTCTATTTTTATGTGCCCAAATTAGTGTTTTGGAATCCTACATCTATTGTGATTGCTTGATCTTCAAGTATATCATAATTTAAGAAAGTTTTAGTCATAATAAAAATTGAAAAACATCATTTTCTGTGTCCTTTATAAGTGACATCCTCTGGTTTGCTTTCCTTTCAATCTAGTGTGTTCTGGAGTCTTCTGCGATATTCTATTTTTGTTAGTTAGTTAAAGTATTCTAGAATATCGTAATTTCTAAATAGTTTCTAAATAAGTGAGATTCTTTTAATCTCCCTAAATTTGAATCTTTAGGATTGACTAGTTTCCTAATTAGTTAGTAAACCCTAGTCTCTAGAAGATTCATGTATCCTCTACAGATACTGCATAATGTAATTTGAATTTCATATGAGTGAACAATATCCTGACTTTTCTTGCAAGTGTGAGACTTGTATTTTGCTTGTGTTTTTCTTGAGAATATAAAACTTGAATTATCCAAGAAGTGATTAACCTTGGCAGCGGCCATAGTTAGGGTTATTGAGGGCACTATTCCTTTTCGGTCCTAACTTCTTAATCCTTGCTTGATTGCTGAAGTTATGTTTGAGGTTTACTATACTTTCTGGGTTCTCTAAAATAGGTTGCTTATAGGGCTCATATCATCCTCTTTTAAAAAAAATAGGGGAATACCACTTGAAGAGTTGTTTAGGGAATTAATGACCAAAAAAAAGGACTTTTAAGTGACAAAATGTAATAAAAATTGGAAGATGGATAAAAGTTAAAAACTATGTAGTAATTGGGATCTTTATTGAGTATTAATTTTACATACAGATCTTCAAGTGTCATCCCTCTAAAAACATATTGTTTCCAAGTCCACGATCAAAGACGCTAGCCAAGAAAAAAAGGGTGGAATCGGCAGCAACTTCTAGGGTCCCACTGTTCTTTGGTGGACCTCTTAAACCCACAGTGATGATTCCACATCCCTTTGAAATTAGTACTGGCAATTCGGGCCGGCCCTGCCCATTTGGGCCAGCCCGCCATGGGCCAGGCCAAAAATGGGCCGGGCCAAAAAGCCCACTTACCTAAATGGGCCTATCTTGTTAGGCCCAAGCCCGTATGAAGAGGCCCATGGGCTAGCCCGCGGGCCGGTAATCTTTTTCCTCTAATTTAGTTCTTTATCTAACAAATCTCAAAATTCACATTTCTAATGTAAAAATAATATAAACTTAATACTAAATTCACATCCAAAAATTCAAAAACCATTCACCAACTATAATCAATATTCATCACTTCCTCATTAGTCCAAAATAACAAAATACTAAATGATTATTATAACTCTTCATTATTAGCCATCACTAGTCACTAGATTCACAATCAAAAGGCAAAAGTTCCAAAACCAAACCACATTACCAAAAGGCAAAAGTTCCAAAACCAAATCATATTACAAAAAAACAAAAGTTCCAAAACCATTCACCAACTATAATCATCATTCATCAATCATCAATGATTGTATTTGAAGCATAATGTGACTTCAAATCAATTGCTGTGATTTCTTCCTCATCATCTCCATCACCTATACAACAAATAGAAAAACAAATGAAGCAATAAACAAATTATTATTATTGTTAGGTTAAGTTATAATAAAAAAAAGCATTAGTTAAAATAAAACACAAAAACACAATATTATCATATTACCATCAGGAGTGAATTGAAAACCATGCAACCAGTTACGGGTACAAATTAAAGCTTGAACATTATTTGGAAGGAGGCAACTTTGATACTTTGTAAGAACACGTGAGCCAATGCTGAAAGCCGATTCACTAGCTACTGTAGTGATCGGAATACTAAGGATATCAGAGGCCATCCTTGCAAGAGTGGGAAATCGATCTTGATTACTCTTCCAATAGCTTAGCACATCAAACTATCTAAATTTGTGAGGAGCAAGTGTTGCTTCTTCCAAATAATAATCTAATTTAGACTTGTTTGAGGAAGTGGTGTCCAAGCATTTGAAATTAATATAATCCTACATCAAATAATATGAAACTTTATTAAAGTAGCCATTGAAATAAAATTAACATAAGAGATAAATCAAATTAAAATGTCAAAAAATTTCAAACTTACATCATAAAAAAAATCCATAGTATTCATTGAACCAAGGGAAGAGGAGGAGGAGGTGATTTCAAGTTGATATGATGTTGTAAGACTTAAACTTGATTCACCTCTAACAACAATATTACTAGATGATGGATTCACATCTTTGTAGTGATTATAAATAAAATATAACTTCCTCTTGATATTTTCAACCGTAGCTTGGACAATTGTACGATCAACCAATAAGTAAGAATATTGCATCCCTTCAAGTTTCATTCGAGTATCAAAAACAGTCCCAAGTGCAAGAATGACACTGTAATCTCTCCAATACTTTTCAAACTTTTCTTTCATATTGTGAGCCATGCCTCTAATTGCCTCATCCTCATTAGTTACATATTCTTTGAGCAAATACTCAATTCTTGTGACTTGCATAAAATACATGTTTGAAGTCGGATAAGAAGTTCCAGAAATCATCCTTGTAATCACTTAAAATGGTCGCAAAAATATACACATTTTCTCTGCTCTCACCCACTCATCATTCGATGGACAATACCTGTAATTTCTATCACTTATAGCAAAGGTGGAAAAAGCACGACGATATTTAATTGCACTATCAAGTATAGCATATGTAGAATTCCATCTAGTAGGCACATCTAACCGCAAGCCTACTAAGGTGTCAATACCACCAACCTCCTCAACACTTTGCCTGAAACATATCATTCTTGCCTCTGATGCTTTCACATATTTAATGCTTTCCCTAATCTTATGTAAAGCAGCACCTGTCACTTTCAAACCCTCCTGAACTATTAAGTTCAAAATGTGAGCACAACACCTCACATGAAAAAACTCTCCATTACAAATCAAGTTATTTTGATTTGACAACCGCTCTTTCAATATATCCTGCATGTTATCATTTGCAGAAGCATTGTCTAAAGTGATAGAAAATATTTTTTTATCAATCCCCCATTCAACCAAACAATCCTACACTTTTCTAGTAAGCTCATACCCAGAATGTGGAGGCAACATCTTACAAAATGAAAGTATTTTACTATTCAATTTCCAATTTTCATCTACAAAATGTGCTGTCAAACATATATAACCTTCAGAAGTTACAGCAGTCTAACATTCAGATGTCAAACAAATTCTACTATAACTCTTTTGCAAAGTTTCTTTCAACTTTTCTTTTTGATGTTGATAAAATTTAAAAACATCTGCCTTAGCTGCATTTCTAGTTATGAGCTGAACATCAGGATTGCATGTCTTTAGTAATTCCCTAACCCATTTATACTCAACAAATGAATAGGGTAGATCATGCTCAATAATGCATAAAGCCATAAGATCTCGTATTCGCTTATTATCAATTTGTCTAGATCTAAGATTAGCTTCATGATCCAACATCATCAATCCAACATCATGATATTGTGGGAGTTTTCTACACGACTGCATATGACGACGTAGATGTGAAGTGCCATGTGTAGGACCACCAGCAAACAATTTTTGACAACCTTTACATTTTGCCTTTTCTTTCCCATCAACATCAATTTTAGTAAAAGCTTTCCACACGTCAGATGATTGAGTTTTAGCTCTTTTATTTCTTTGTTCCTCTTGGTCAAAACCTTCTTGTTGATTAGCAATATTAGAAACAGAGGAGGAAGGAACTAATTCTTTATTCACAATTTGCATGTCCTCATCCATATTAGCATTATTATCAATATTGTTTTTCTCAGTAGAAGACATCACATTGCAAGCAAATAATAACAAAAAAATTTAAATGGAAGACATAACTGACATACAAGCCAAGAAATAATGATATCTCAAATAATTGTTATAAATTTGATTCAGCATAAGATACTCCATATACACCTATGTATCCTCAGACTTTTGAGAATTGATAAATAGAAAAAATCTGATCCAGATCATCATAGCAGAGGCAGGCACACAAGAGGAAGACCATACAAAATATAAAAACACTGAAAATTAGTTCATTCTATCTAACAACATCAATGCAGCATAGTTATCCAAAAGAGTATGATTGTTAATCAATGCAGCATAGTTCATTCTATCTCTATCCTATATTAATATTATAACTCTATGCTCAACTTTTTTTCTTAAACAAAAATTAAACCAAATCACAATTCACACTAATTGCAATGAGTTAGTCAATTAGATGTTCCTTTTATATTTCAAATACATCTGTTAATATATGTATATATATAACGAACAGATTAAAAAAAAATAGTATGTAAGGGGCAAAACCGCTAAAGCTAAGGGAGCACAGGATAGGAGTTCACCAAATCTGAGCAAACCGAAGGAGATGATTGGGGATGAACCAGGTCGTTGACGGTGGGAGTCTGGGAGCAGGTCACTGAACACGGCTCACGACGGCAAGAGAGTGGAGACTGGAGACGAGGACGGGAGGATGACTATAGAGGAGACACACCGAGTTGCCGAGAATGAGAAGAGGTCAGTGGCTCATGGATGAAGACGAGGATGACTAATGACACACCGATAGAGCTGCACAACTACAGCACCGTTCTTCACCTTATCAGTTGAGATCAAGAAGTCAAGAGGAAGAGCCGAAGAGGAGAGACGTACCGGCCGGCCAAGTAACGGAGTAAGCACCACCACTGAGCAGAGGCAGAGGTCGTGTAAAGATGGAAGTGATTTAGGGATTTAGTGCTGTCTTGAACCGAAGCAACTCAGCAAGGAGCGAAGGACTGAGATCTTGACTCTTGAGGGTGACTGGGTCTGGGTGACAGGGTGAGGCCGTGAGTTTGCGTAAGGCTGACCGTGAGGGAGAGGGAGTAAGCAAGATCTCATTCCGTGACCAACTGACCGTGAGCGAAGGACTCGCAGTCTCACACTAGGCAGGCACAGTAGTAGCTTAGAGTTAGAGTCTTAGTCTGTTGGTCACGCAGGAGGTAGCCAGGCAGGACATAGCTCACGGCCTCACGCTCACTCGGTTAGTGTGTTAAGTGTGTAACAGGCTGGCACTGGTTGGCAATATGGCAGTGGCAGACTTGCAAATTTTTTTTTTATTAAATGGGCTTACCGGGCCAGCCCGTGGCCCATACTGGCTGGCCCTTTTTTAGCCGGGCTTATGGGCTCGGGCCAAAAAAACCCGAATTTCATATAATATCCAATTTTTGAGGCCCAGCCCATTGATTTTTTTGGGCTTTTCGGGCTAGCCCATCGGACTTGACCCATTTTGCCAGCTCTATTTGAAATAGACATTAAAGATTATGATACCAAATTTTGTATCCATTCCAAGGATAGCCTTTAGCCCTATACAATACTTCAATCTTTAAAATTTATTTTTGACTTCAATTATTTTGAAGGATTGTTTTGAAACAATAGCTATGATTAATTATTTTTTAAGAAACATCCAAATTTTGAAACAATAACTATGATTTAACAAACAAAATATAATGATTGTAAATATATATGATTTAAAATATTTCAGGACAGAAATCCTATGAAATTGAATGAAATTTTTAATTTTTATCTAAAACCTCTCACCATTCTTATATATCAGAACAAATTTCAACTGAATTTAAATAAAAATTTTATAACTCAAAACATGAATTTAAAAGGTACATAGCAATAGTTTTTGATTTCCTAAGTCTAAGGAAAAATAAATAATCTAAATTATCGTTTTAATTTTTTAAAATGACATTTTTTTATTTTAAGTAAATAAAATCCTATAAGATTATCTTTCTAAGAAAAATCTTTTAAATCTAAAGTTATGATTAAGTAAAAAGGGAAAGTTTCAGATTCTATTTTTTTCTTAGATTAAATTTCTTTCATGTATAAGAGTTTCCAAGTTTTTGTTTTTATAAGTTACCGTCGCAGGAAGTTGCCGTCGTTGGGGTGTAACAAACTGATAGAGATCAAGAGACTGAGAGACAAAAGACAATTGAGATAGAAATATATTCGGCCCCTTCCATCTCCATCTCTGGGTATCATTGTTGTTGAGGTTGAGAAGTTTATTCATTCAATTTTATGTTCTTCGGACTCTTGTTTTCTTCTAATGTATTCATCTGTTTCTTCTTCTTCTTATGAGTATTTATCTGGTTCTTTTGAGACTCTACCATAGCTTTTCTTTTGGAATCTAATATATTATATATTGAAACTTCATTATGTTATTTATTTTTTTTAAAAAAGAATGATATATGAAGTTTGACTTATTTATCATTTATTATGGTGTCATAGCTAGCTCTTTATAAATTTAGGGTTAAACTACAAATTTACCTCCAAAATATTCCTAAAATTACTATTGGTATCCTAAATTTTCTTTTGACACATTGTTACCCTCTGTGTTTCAAAATAATAGCAAATTTGCCTTATAATTAACAGTCAATAATGTTGACCAATAAGTTTGCTAAATGTACCAAATCCATCCTATGTAGCAGTTTACATGGCTCCTAGTTGGAAAAAATTCTAAAAAAATAGCAAAAATGTAAGAAAAATAGAAAAATTGTCTAAATGGAGGAATTTGAGTAAAACACACTGGTTCTAATACCTAAAGAATATTGACTTTTATTATTAATTAGAGACCCCAAAAAATAAATCATTTTATAAAATCCTATGTGGCAGTTTATGTGGCATCCAAGTGGGAACATAATGCACCAACTTAATTAATTTCGGTCTCGAGTCAGAAATTGGAAATCAAAATTCTAATTAAAAATCTTAAAACCTAATAAAATCAACTAATAAACATAAAAGAACAAACAAATAATAAAAATTATGTGTAGATTTATTAGAAAAATAAGCTAAAAATTTTCTAAGAAAATGGAAAAATGTTGAAAATTTTGCAAGATGCAAAAACAAAAAAAAAGCCAAAATAAAAAAAAATTGGCCAAAATATACTTATTTTCATACCTAAATGGTATTAATTTTTATTCACGCTCCAAAAACTATTAAAAATCATAAATCAAAACCCTAATCAAACTAATTGCATTTGTCGGCTGACTTTGATCTTAATTAAATTTCCAAGTAAGTTTAATTTATAATTTTTAATAATTTTTAGGATCTCTTTAGGTGATTAAGATAGAAATATATCCGGCCTCATACATCTCCATCTGTGGGTACCATTGTTGTTGAGGTTGAGATGTTTATTCAGTCAATTTAATATTCTTCAGACTCTTGTTTTCTTCTACTATATTCATCTGTTTCTTCTTTTTCTTCTTTTTTTTTTGTATGAATCTTCTTGTTCTTCTTATGAGTAGTTATCTGGTTCTTTTGAGACTCTACCATAGTTGTTTCTCTGGTATCTAATATATTAAATCTGATACGTAAAAAACTTAAGTGATCCTTAAGTTTAAATCTAATACGTTATTTATTTATTTTTCAAAAAGAAAAAAAATGATATATATGAAGTATGATTTATTTATCATTTATTGTCATTGTCCTAGTTAACTCTTTATAAATTTAGGGTTAAAGTATAAATCTACCTTCAAAGTATTTCTGAAATTATTACTGATATCTTAAACTTTTTTTGGTGTTATATTGCCTTTGGTGTTTCAAAATGGTAGCAATTTTATCTTACCCATAACAGATAATGACATTAATCCTTAATTTTGTTAATTGTACCAAATCCATCCTACGTGACATCCTAGTAAGAAAAAAATCTTGGAAAAATCACAAAAATGCAAGAAAAATAACAAAAAGAAAAGTTGTCTCACTGAAGGAATTTAGACAAAATACATTGATTGAAATACCAAAGAATATTAACTTTTAAGCAGAGACCCCAAAAATAAAAAATCATTTCATAAAGTCCTATGTAACATTCAAGTAGAAATATAATACACTCAAGTTATGGGGTTTAAAAGTTGAATCATGTGCAAAGCACGAGTAGTAGGAAAATCACTTGCTAGCTACGGCCTAATTGGATGCCACGTAATTAGGCTTCTGGTTTACAGCCCATGCCAAAATTGATTGGGTTCTATGGAAAGCCTGATGTGTCTTTTTTTCCAATAAAAATGCCCCCCACTTCAAAATGGTGTTGTTTGAACCCTCAAACTATCTATTTTGCCAGAAAAAATGTCATATTATAATTTCTTTAATCAATGTTTATTTAAACAACATCAAAACACCACTAAATCTTTTCTAATCAATTTCAATACCAAAAAGGTCATTAGAATTCATTCAACCATGCACCATAACTATTTAAATCGAATTTTAGTCTTTCGAGATCCAAACCTCTTTTATTACTAAATTTTCAAATTACTTAAAATTTTCCAAAAACCATTTAGATCAAATTCTTTTTAATCCATATTGGCACTTGATTATCCACTAATAATTCTCTTAATCATGTGTGGTGTTACATATACACGTCCATCATTAAGTCATCACTAAATTTTAAAATAAGTGAAAGATTTTTTTAATTCTCAAAATTAATAAAATAAAAATAAATAATAAAATAGAAATTTAGGATATGGGTGCATTAAACTTTTAATCAAAATAAAGAAAATGCAAGGTGGTTCTAAATTTTCATTTTTTTAATTGGGTAATGTGTGTGTTTATATATATATATATATTAAAATTTGATCATAAAGTGTGTAAAGTTGCTAGCAAGTTAATTGACAAAACTTGGGTGTTTATTATTTGGGGCTTTGAAAGATCTTAGGATCGGGATAAGAAAGGCACTTTGTAACAACCTACTTCTAAATATCTCCAGACATAACCAAAAACTTCAAAAACCAACCAAACATAACACAAACATCTCAAAAGAATTTCCAAAAACTTCAGAGCAGTAGAAACAAATCAAACAACACTAAAAACTGGGCTTGGGTCGCAGCTGCTATAGTACCGCCATGGATCCAGACCTCCCCTGTTTTCACTCGCTACTAGACTCTCTAGCACTATGGTATACTTCCAGGCACCGCGGCGCCCCCTACTAGTTTCTTCACCAGCAAAAATTCAACACCTGGGCGAATTTTCGACGTGTATAACTTTATTCTCCCACCTCTGATTGACTTGATTCTAACTCTTACAAGTCAATCTAGTTCCAATCTATCCATAAACACCACTTTCACCTCAATCTAACTCCGTATGGAGATTCTGGATACCTGACACCATTTTAGCCACTTTTGACCAAAACTCAGGACTAACAACCTCCAAATGCCACCAAAGGCAAATGATCACTCAGAGACCATTCACACAGGTCCAAAATAACCAAGCTAACTTGTTCAAAGAGGTTTCATCTCACAGGAACTATTCGTTAGAGATTTGACCCTCTTAAACCCCATTTAACAAAATGGGCTACAGTCCTTAAACACACACCATCAAGGCCCAATTCCATCTTTGGGCTCACAAACACTAACACACTAACTTATCAACACCCTGAATCATACATACACCACCATCTAGCATACATATCACATACAACACAATTTCACATACATATCCATACATACATCCATCACAAAACATTCTATCCTACTTGACACAAGATATAAATTCAAATTACACACAAACTACATAGACCTAGTATTCCCACATCAGTTGCTACTCCCTTGCCTTTTCCGAACTAGTGCCAAAATCGTCACCTGAAAGATTAGTTCATGGGAGAGGGATGTGAGACAATGTCTCAGTAACCAAGACAACCACACACACACATATATATTGTAACACACCTCATGTTATCTAGCTTGGCATTGTATTCAGGACCAGAGGAAACAGGATGGAGGTAGGCTCAAGTGGAGTCTGGAAGAGCTCCACGCTGCAGCGAGGAACAGGGCCGCCGCAGTGAGGAACAGGGCCGCCGCAGTGAGAACCATTCCAGTAGTGTTGTTTCAGATGAACACGGTGGAGCCGCGATGAGGTATGCTGAGGCTGTGGTGAGATTCGAGAATTTTGTTTAAATCCGGATCATTTCGGACGATCAGAAAGAAAGAAAACAGAGGGAGTGACGAGGAGATGAGCTAGGATTCGTGATTTTCCATCATTAGGAGTGATTTTTGGACCTCAAGAGCTTGGATTCAAGTTGGTAAGTGTTTTCTACTCCTCCCTCTCCATTTTGTTCCGTTGAAAATTGGGATTTTTCAGTTTTGAGGTTAGATTTCAGGTTTGGGATGAAATCCACCGATTAAAATGGATGAAATGAGGCCAATGAAGTATGTTTTGTTGTTCTTGTTGCTTAGGTGTGAGTTTTGAAAGGATTATATATGTTTAGAGCTTAACCATAGGTTGTTTTTTGGTTAGAGCTCTTGGGAATCCAAAGTGTATATGATTGAGTAGTGTTTGAATAGTCTCTAAGAGCTTATTGATGCATGACAGAGGTGTTGGAACCTTGGGTTAGGCTAAAGTGGTTGAATTGTGATGGTTGGTTTAATGGTATATTGTGTTAATAGAAGAATTGCGGTATTGTGAAGGTTATTGTTTAACCAAGAGAGGATTCATGCATGTTGGACAATATGAGAAATTCATGAAACTCACGTGTGTGGTATTGACACTTGAGGTAACCGGGTGCTTATTTTTATTGTATTGTTTATATTGTATGATAGTATGTACATTCGGGTATATATGCATGTCTCTTTCATACCATGATATTGATGTGTTTGTGTGTACTGTTTTTATATATCGTGGTATGTATACAGTTAGATGATGATTATGATTATGATGATGAGATATGTGATGATGATGTTGATATGATATGACATGATCCATACATGACAATATGATGATTATATGATGATACATGAGCATCACCACATAACATTGTGAGATTGTGATATATGGTGGATAGTGGTGATGATGTGATGATGATATGATGTATGATGATATATATATATGTTAGGGAGGATAAGGTTGGATTATATATGTTACGGAGGATAAGGTTGGATATGTGTGTGTGTGTGTGTGTGTGTGTGTTAGGGAGGATAAGGTTGGATATATATATATATATGTTAGGGAGGATAAGAATGGGAGTCCCTGCGAGGGCTATATGCATACCATTCATTTCATATTGCATTCATGTGTTGCATGAGTTATATGTATGTATATATATGTGTGTGGTTGTTCCCGGTTGCTGAGACATTATCTCGCACCCCTTTCCCATGAACTAACATTTCAGGTGACGGTTCTGACACTAATCCTGAGAAGATGCGGGAGTAGCAGCATACGTGGTATTAGTCTATGTAGTATTTATGTATTGGATATTGTATCTTGTGCCAAGTAGGATAGAATGGTTTGTAATGAATATTTGGTTATGGATATGGATTGTAAGGATGGTATGGATGAATGTATGTATGGCTATGTTTGGTTGCATGGTTTTGGTTGTTATGAACTCAGTATGTTGGTGTTTGTGAGCCCATAGTGGTTTTGGGTCTTGTGATGTGTTTGAGGGCCTGTAGCCTGTTTGTTGAGTTTGGGTTCAAAGGGGTAAAATCTTAGAGGAGTGGTTCCTTTGAGATGAAACCTCTTTGGACAAATTAGTTTGGGGGTTTTGGACTTGTGTGAATGGTCTGAGTGACCAGTTGCCTTTGGTGGCAATTGGAGGTGGTTAGTGATGAGTTGGTCAATAAGTGGCCAAAATTGTGTTAGGGGTCCAGAATCTCCATACAGAGTTGGATTGAGGTGAGGTTGGTGTCTTTAGTTAGATTGGGACTAGATTGACTTGTAGGAGTTGGAACCAAGTCAATCGGAGGTCGGAGCATAAGTTATGTGCATCGAAAGTTTACCCTGATGTTGAGTTTTTGCTGATATGGAAATCAAGAAGGGGCGCCGCGGCGCCAGTGTCCAAACGGTAGTGCCAGTAAAGGCTATAGTGATGTAGAAACAGGGGAGGCTGGAGCCATGGCGGTATTATAGTGGCCGCGGCCCCAGCCCATTTTTTGGTAATTTGGGGGTTCGTTTCTGCTGTTTCGAAGTTGTGAGAAGTTGTTTTGAGATGTCATGGTTGTGTTTAGTTGAGATTTGAAGTTTTGGTCAAGTGTGGAGGTGTATGAAAGTAGGGTGTTACATATATACATATATAATTCATATAATTTATGAATGCAATATGAAATAAATGGAATGCATGTCTCCCTCGCACATAGCTAGAACCACGAGCTGTTGTTATAATAGAACATTTCGTATAGGTAATTCCCTCTCAACAGCCGATGAAGACTGATTCCGAGACATCACCAAGCTCACCTTACCCTAATGCAGCTTGGCCAATGGTTACACTAGAGCTCGGACCGTGGCTCTCCTTCCCCTAGACCATAACGAATTGATGGTGATTTAGGGAAGGTACATCCCTAAATCCACTGCCACCTGGCTCTCCCAATGAGAGGATTTAGTGACAGGGATATTTCATCATATCATATCATCCTCTATCGCCTGGCTGTCCCAAGGAGAGGATTTAGTGATATGGATCTTTATCATATCATCATCTCATATCATATCATCATCAACCTCGCTCTATGCAATCACATGGTGATGATGTCAATGTCATGCCAGTAAGCCTCTACATATATATATCATCATCATCACAAGCATCATATGGTCATGCTAGCATGTAATGGTATGGGGATGCTATACATCATACATGCATCACATATACAATCATCACATATCAACTAACCGTATGCATACCACGATATGTAAAAAATCATACACATACACAACCAATATCGTGGTACAAAAAGGAACATGCATATATACATATATACACTATCATATCTCACTATACAATACAAATTATACAGATAATACAAACACCCGGTTACCTCAGGTTGTTAATACCACAAACGCAAATTCCACGAACTTCTCGAGTTGTCCAACACACTTGAATCCCTCTCAATCAACCAAATAACTAACATGAATTCAAGGTTCCAAGGGTCGAAAATCACTCCTAGGGGCTGGATTACTCAAACCCTAGCGTTGCTCCTCCGTCGCTCCCTCTGTTTCTTTCTTTCTTTTCTCGTCCCACTAACTGAAATGTTTCTGATTTAAACCAAATTCTCAACTCTCACCATGGCTCCAAGACAGCCAGCCGTGATGCCACCATGTTTTCAGCCGGAAAGAGCCACTGGACACGCTTTGGCCACGGCGGCCATGCTTCTAGCCGCGGCGTGGAGCTCTTTTCTACCGTACTTGAACCTTGCTCCATCTTGTTTCCTCCGATTTTACACACAATGCTAAGAAAGATGTCATGAAGGGTGTTACACTCTCCCCTCCTTATAAAAAAATTCGTCCTCAAAATTTTAACTCTTACCTCAAGCGAAGATCTCTGGATACCTCCTTCGCATGAATTCTTCTACCTCCCATGTGATATCATTGGATGCCAAGCCACTCCATAAGACCTTTATCAACTTTATGGTCTTATTCCTTATTTGCTTCTCCTTAGCATTAAGAATTTGCAATAGCATGACTTCAAAAGTCAGATCCTCTCGTACTTGAATTGCCTCATCATCAATTATATGAGACGGATCCAGATGATACTTCTTGAGTTGAGACACTTTGGAAAACATCATGTAATCCAGCAAGATTAGGTGGTAGCACCACTCGATACACTCTGGCCTAATTCGTTCCAGAATTTGGTATGGACCCATGTATCACAGAGTGAGCTTCTTTGCTCAAATCGATCTCCCAACACTAGTAGTAGGAGTGACCTTCAAAAACACATGATCTCCAGCATCAAACTCTAATGGTCTCCTTCTCTTGTTCGTATAACTCTTCTACCGACTCTGAGCTGTAAGAAGCTAATGACGAATACTCTCTATTTGTTGAGAGGTTTGATCCACAATATCCCGGCCCAAAAGACTCCTTTCACCAAGTTCAACCCAACACAACGATGATCTACACTTCCTGCCACATAACACTTCATACGGAGCCATTTGCAAACTCAAGTGAAAATTATTGTTGTAGGCAAATTCAACCAATGGCAAATACTAATCCTAATTGCCTTTATTCTCCAGAACACACGCCTGCAGCATGTCCTCCAAAGTCTGAATTGTCTTTTTAGTCTGCCCATCAATTAAGGGTGATAAGCAGTACTGAAACTCAATTTGTCCCCATGGCCTTCTGAAGAGATTTCCAAAACCTAGATGTGAATCTAGGATCTCTGTTCGACACAATATTCATTGGGACTTCATGCAACCTCACAATCTCATTCACATACAACTGAGCCAACTTTTCAATTGAAACAGTCTCCCGAATTGGAAGAAAATGGGCCAACTTCGTCAACCTATCCATAATGACCCTTATTCCATTGTGTCCCGAAGAGGTCCTCGGTAATCCCATCACAAAATCCATGGAAACACTATCTCATTTTCACTCCAGGATCTCCAAAGGTTGCAACGTACCAGCAAGCAGTTGGTGCTCAATCTTTACCTTCTGACAAATCAGACATCTTGCTACATACTCTATGATGTCCTTTTTTATGCTTGGCCACCAGTACTCTTGCTTTAGATCTTGGTACATCTTAGTGGTACCTGGGTGAATAGTGTACCTGCTCTTATGAGCTTCTTCCAAAATAATTTCTCGCAATCCTGCAACATTTGGCACACAAATCCGACCACGGTACCAGATGATACCATCCTCTAAAATATCAAAGTCCTGGGTCTCCACCATTTCAATTTATTCCTAAATGCCCAAAAGATAGTCATCCTCCAACTGAGCATAGCAAATGTTCCTCAACAAATCACTTGATACACTAATGGAACTCATTACTAGTACTCCATGATGGACATTAATGGATAACTTCATTTCTCTCAGGCTTCCTAGCAACTGTTGCTCCCTCATCATCATTGTGGCCATATGGATCAACTTTCTACTTAACGCATTGGCCACAATGTTGGCCTTCCCAGAATGATACTTCAAAGCAAATTAATAGTCCACGAGGAACTCAACCCAATGCCTTTGCCTTATGTTCAATTACTTCTGATCAAACAGATGCTTCAAACTCTTGTGATTACTAAACACCTCAAACTGAGCACCATAGAGATAATGCCTCCAGAATTTCAAAGCAAACACTATAGCTGCTAGCTCAATGTCGTGAGTAGGATAGTTCTCCTCATGAGGCCTCAACTGCCATGAAGCATATGCCACAACTCTGCCTTGCTGAATCAAAACACACCATAGACCCTTTTTAGAGGCGTCCATGTAAATAGTGAAGAACTCTGATGGGTTAGGGATAATGAGCACTGGGGTGGACGTCAGACAAACCTTCAGCTCTAGGAATACTCTCTCACACCTATCATCTAAAATGATCGATTCTTACGGGTGAGTCTAGTCAATGGCATAACAAGCTGAGAGAATCCCTTAATGAACCTTCGGTAATATCCAACCAAACCTAGAAAACTGTGAAATTCAGTCACCGATTGTGGTCTCTCCTAATTCAACACTGCTTCCACTTTACTAGGGTCTACTGCTACTCCTTCTTCAGAAATCACATGACCCAGAAATTTCACCTCCCATAGCCAAAACTCACACTTACTTAGTTTAGCATACAGATGGTGATCCCACAATACTTGCAACACGATCTGAAGATGGAATGCATTCTTTTCCTTATTCTTAGAGTAGATCAGAATGTCATCAATAAATACCACCAAAAATTTATCCAGATATGACTGAAACACCCTATTCATATAATCTATGAATATTATTGGGGCATTAGTCAACCTGAATAGCATCACAAGAAACTCATAATGCCCATATCGAGTTTGAAAAGTTGTTTTAGGTACATCCTCAGCACGCACTTACAATTGATGGTATCCTGACCTCAAATTTATTTTAGAGAAAATGGAGGCACCTGCCAACTGATCAATTAAGTCTTCAATCCTAGGCAAAGGATATTTATTCTTAATCATCACTCGGTCCAGCTGCCTGTAATTAATGTACAATCTGAGGCTACCATTCTTCTTCTTGACAAACAGTATTGGAGCTTCCCAAGGTGAGACACTAGGTCTGATGAAAACCCTTTTCAACAAATCCTGAATCTGCTTCTTGAGTTCATTCAATTCCGACGATGCCATTCGATATGGAGCCTTTGAAATAGGACTTGTCCCGAGCACCAAATTAATGGAAAACTCCAGTTCTCGTAGTGGTGGCAAACTGGTGATCTCCTTTAGAAACACATCAGGGTATTCATTCACAACCGGATATCTTTTGACACCTCCTTCTACATCCATGTTCACAGAGAAGAAAACCAGAAACCCTTGACAACCTTTCCTCAAATACCTGTTAGCTTAGGCAAGGACAAACAAACATTCTCATCCCCTTCAACACTAGAGATATTCATAGGTAAAGACACAGTCTTTCGAGCATAGTCGAGAATTGCATTATTCGCCTCCAACCAATCCATCCCAATTATCACATCAATCTCTTGCAATAGCATACAGATTAGATCTAGGGTAGTGCTTTGGTGTTCAAAATGAACCACATAGTTCAGACAAGCTTGAGCAGTTCTTAATAAAACTACCGTGGGTGTGACTACGGACAACTCAAAAGGCAACTCCATCACCATAATACCCAATCTCCAAGCACAATCAAAAGAAATGAAGGAAAACGATGCATCTGAATCAAACAAAGCATCAATAGAGTAACCATTGAGTTTAAGTTTACCTTTAATCAAATTAGGCGTTGCATCTGCTTCCTATCGACTGATGGCAAGGACTTGTCTGGGCATCGTGGCCTCCTCATCGTATCATCACACCTTGGCTCATGACAGCCTCGTGCAATATGACCTAGTCTTCCACAATTAAAACAAATCAAGCATGGATAGTCACCATGGCTCAACCCGTATTTTGTGCATGGATTTGATGCACTACCTAAACTGTACTGAGTTGGGGCTGAATCTCTCCTTGCATACTCGCTCTAATTGGAACTCCCCTAGTTAAAGCTTCCTCGATAAAAAGATCCTCTACCATATCGACCTCTATTAGACTAATCTCGACCAAACTTGCCATTTCCTCTACCATGACGGCCTCTATTATAGGGACATCTTCCTCCACTAGAACCTGTGCTGCCACCGCTGCTACCACTACCTAAACCACTTCCTTTACTGATTCCTCCTATAGGTCCTAGGTGAGAAAATGCCCTTATCTTAGAATTCCTTCTATACTCCTCGGCCTCCATCATCCGTTTAGATAGGGCACGTATCTTCGCACACAATTCCTCAAAGGACACAAACTCTACCATAGATAGCTGCTACTCAATCTTTAGATGGGCTCCCTCAAACAACCTTTGCACCATCCACCTATCATTAGGGTAATTATTCAGATAAGTGGAATACTTGGCCAAGTCTAGGAATTGATCAATGTAGTCATTCACCGACAGATTCCCTTGTTGAAAAGCTAGGAACTCAGCCTCCTTTTGCATTATTAGGGCTAAAGGGACATAGTATGCAAAGAACCGTTTCTTAAACTCCTAATTTATAGGAGGATTCATCACTTCAACACTCAGGAGAACACTCCTCTACCAACGCTTGGCCTTTTTCTCAAGCTTAAATGCTGCTAGTTGCACCCTTTGCTCTAAGGTGCAATCCATTACACTGAAGATGTTCTCCAATTGTTCTATCCAATTCTCAGCCTGTGAAATTTCCATGGTACCTTCGAAAGTCGGGGATTGAACTTCTGAAAGTCCTTTAACTGTAAAGAGATACCCCTTCTTTTAACTCTTGAGGCTCTGTCAGGCTCCACCACATTCTCATTCTCATCCTTTCCTGCATTCAGATCCACAAACATGCCAGTCTCTTCATTCACATCACCCTGCTCCTGCTTATTCATTTACTCTTGCAAATTGTTCAACATCTCCCCCTAAGTATTTACTTGATTTCTAAACCTAGCCAACATCTCATGCATCTGTCTCATAAAATCGCTGTTACTCGGTCTTCCTCTGCGAGACATTCTTCATTGCAGTAGAAATATAGTCTGTGTATTGAAAATTGTGCCAAGTATTGCTTCAAATAGAAATAATGGCCCAAAACCATGGCTCTGATACCACTGTAACGTTTGGCCACTATTCAAGATTGGCGACTGTCCCCACAAACCAACACAAGCCCTTTCGGTGTGCTTTGTCCTCACTCATACACCTCCTTCCTAGAAGGTCACCCACCCCATAATTGCTCCAAGTCAAGCACGCTTAACTAAGAAGCTTTTAAGGGATAGGCTATCGAAAAGGTAGGTGTATCTTGTTGGTATAGGTAGTACCTATCAATTCCTTTAAGCTATCCTTAACCGTATAATCTCATACCTATAGAGTCTTTGGATCCCTCTCATTCCGATATATATTCGATTCATTCATATACCCCTCCTGCTTACAAGCCTACCAGGAGCTACTCCTTATCCATGCCTCATCGCTTTATCTAACCCCCTTTTCTTGCATCGGCGATCACTCCCCACTGTCATCAGCGCCTGGATGTCACATGCCCACCAGCTTCCATGTGGTTTGTCCTCAAACCATACCATACTGAGAGAGACCAGGCTCTGATACCATAATGTAATAACTTACCTCTAAACATCTCTAGACTTGATTAAAAACTTCAAAAACCAACCAAATATAACCCAAACATCTCAAAAGAACTTCCTAAAACTTCATAGCAGCGGAAACAAACAAAACAACATTAAAAACTGGGCTGGGGCCGCGGACACTATAGTATCACTGCAACTCCAAACCTCCCCTGTTTTCACTCACTTCTGGACTCTCTGGCACAGCGGCCTGCTTCCAGGTGTCGTGGCACCCCTGCTGATTTCTACACCAACAAAAATTCAACACCCAGGTGAACTTCCAACACGCATAACTTTATGTTTCGACCTCCGATTGAGTTGATTCCAACTCCTACAAGTCAATCTAGTTCCAATCTATCCATAGACACCTTATTCACCTCAATCTAACTCTGTATGGAGATTCTGGACATCTAACATCATTTTGGTAACTTTTAACCAAAACTTACAACTAACAACCTCCAAATGCCACCGAAGGCAAATGATCACTTAGAGACCATTCACACAGGTCTAAAACCACCAAGCCAACTTATCCAAAAAGGTTTCATCTCATAGGAACCATTCCTCTGAGATTTGACCCCTTTAAACCCTATTTGACAAAAAGGGCTACAGGCCATAAAACACACCATCAAGGCCCAATTCCACCTTTGAGCTCACAAACACTAATACACTGATTCCTCAACACCTGGAATCACACATATACCACCATCCAGCATGCATATCACATACAACATAATTCCACATACATATCCATACATACATCCATTACAAAATATTCTATCCTACTTGGCACAAGATACAAATCCAAATTACACACAAACTACATAGACCTAGTATTCCTACGTCACATGCTGCTCACTTGTCTTTTCCAAACTAGTGTCAGAATTGTCACCTGAAATGTTAGTTTATGGGAGAGGGATGTGAGACAATGTTTCAGTAACCGGGACAACCACACACACAAATATATACGTATATAATTTGTACAATTCATGAATGCAATATGAAATGAATGGAATGCATGTCTCCCTCGCAGACAGCTAGAACCATGAGTTGTTGTGATAATAGGACATTTCATATAGGTAATTCCCTTCCAATAGTCGGTGAAGGTTAATTCCGGGACATCACCAAGCTCATCTTACCCTAATGCAATATGACTAATGGTTACACTAGAGCTTGAACTGTGGCTCTGCTTCCCCTGGACCATCATGAATTGATGGTGATTTAGGGAAGATGCATCCCCAAATCCACTGCCACTTGGCTTTCTCAAGGAGAGGATTTAATGACAGGAATATTTTATCATATCATATCGTCATCTACCACCTGGCTCTCCCAAGGAGAGGATTTAGCGACAGGGATCTTTATCATATCATCATCTCATATCATATTATCATCATCTTATCATCAACCTCTTTCTATGTAATCACATGGTGATGATGCCAATGTCATGCCAACAAGCCTCTACATATATATATATCATATCATCAGAAGCATCATATGGACATGCTAGCATGCAATAGTATGGGGATGCTACACATCATACATGCATCATATATACAATCATCACATATCAACTAGCCGTGTGCATACCACGATATGTAGAAAATCATACACATACACAACCAATATCGTGGTATGAAAAGGAACATGCATATATACATATATACACTATCATATCTCACTATACAATACAAATTATACAGATAATACAAACACCCAGTTACCTCACGTTGTCAATACCACACACGCGAATTCCATGAACTTCTCGAGTTGTCCAACACACTTGAATCCCCCTCAGTCAACCAAACAACCAATGTGAAACCAAGCTTCCAAGGTCCAAAAATTACTCCTAGAGGCTGGATTACTCAAACCCTAGCGTTGCTCCTCTATGGCTCCCTCCGTTTCTTTCTTTCTTTTCGCGTCCGACTAACATAAATGTTTTTAATTTAAACCAAATTCTCAACTCTCGTCACGGCTCCAAGACAGCCCGCAACGGCTCCACCATGTTTTCTGCTGGAAAGAGCCACTGGACATGCTCTCGCCATGATGGCCATGCTTCTAGCCGTGGCGTGGAGCTCTTTTCTACCGGACTTGATTCTTCCTCCATCCTGTTTCCTCTAGTTCTACACACAATGCCATGAAAGATATCATGAAGGGTGTTACACACTACTCATCATATTTCTCACCTTGCTCCTCCGCTTTACTCCAGCAAAGTGCTCACTCACTCACCTCCATATTACTCTAGGTATCCATCCACCTTACACTGCTAGAAAACAACCAAATACTTCAATAAATACCCTTTTTCCCTCACTAAATGAAAATAGTGAGTATAAAATCTCTCGCTAATTTGGTCGCTATAAATCACGTCACTAAATTTAGTAAGAGATAGGCTAATTTCCTCGCTAAATTAACTAGAGAATTAGCAAAAGGATCTAATTCCTCTCTAAATTTAACAAGAGACTCATTCCTCATTAAACTATAAAAAATTTGACATTACTACACGTCACTGCCACATCACCATCAGGACCGCACCACATCATGTCATTGCCATGTCATCCACAACCCATACCACATCACTGCCACATGTCACCACAGGGATAGCACCACATCTTTTTTGGTTTTCAATGCTTCTGTAGTTACCCTTTTATTAGTTGAACTAGAATATATTTGCAGTATTAATATGATATATTAAATATATATTATTTATCTGCACACTAATACACACAGATATATATTTATAAATTAATATATTATTAAAAAATACATATATTTTTTATTTTCAATTATTAATATCATAAAATACTTTATATTCTAAATTTTGTAATAAATGAATTTTCTATTTCAATTTTTGCCAACAAGTTATAAAAATTAATTTAACTATTTGTATTCCTTTAAAATAATTATCTGATAAAAAATTTTTTATAACTTGATTATTTAAAAAGGAACATTTTTAATTAATTAAAATTAAATTCTTAATAAAATAATTTTAATCCATTAAAATTAATTTAAAAAAAAATTAGCTAGGGGAATATACTTCGCTATTTATAATAATTTAGCAATAAATAAAAAATACATCACTAATTCCTCGCTATTTGTATTAATTTAGTAATGAATAAAGGATTTCTCGCTAATTCCTAACTAATTGTATCTAATTTAGCAAGATAAAGAATATTCCTCGCTAAATTTAATATTTGCTACGAATTTACAATTTCTCACTAATTCTCTCGCTATTGAGATCATTAACAGGGAATGAGTAATTCCTCACTAAATTTCCTCGCTAAATTTAATTTTTCTAGTAGTATTACCTCAATTTCTTTGCTCAATTTGTCTGCTTCAAACTGTATTTCTTCAATATCTAATTTATTTGCATTATTATATCTCATTGTTTATCCAATACAAGGAAAAATATGTATAAATAAAAATCACTACCATATATTACACCTCCTTCGGTCACATCTCTACTTCTCCACTGTTATAGCTTTTAGCAATAGAGAAACAGCGAAATGTCTTCTAATATTTATATTGATGGAGAAGTAGAAAAATTGTGACTAGTGGATGGTTTGATGGGAAAGTAGAGAAGTTGTGACAAGTGGAGGGGTAATGCAAGGCGATGGTTTCCCATTATTTATAGAATGCATTGAAAAACAAGTATAAATAAAAATCACCACCTTCCATTACCCCTCCACTTGTCACAATCCCCTCAGAATCAGTACAAATACTTTCAGTCCCCTCATCAAGTATACACAAGGCGAACACAAAGTACTCCTTTATTTGTTGACAAAATGGTACAAGTCACTCTTAGAAAGCAAAAATAGAATATATCATAATTAATGTTATTCTAAAAGGAGAAAAAATGTCTGTTATAAAATTAAGAAAAATATGAATAAAACCACATAAGGGAGAAATGTAAAGAAAATAAATAGGAAAATGTATAAAAAAGATAAATGAGATCAGAGAGAATTATGGGGGGAGAAAGTAAGAAGTATTTTATATGCACTTCAAGGTTATAAGCATTTGGTACATATATTCTATTTATAGGCCTTCAACTAACTAAAGAGTTACAATTACATAAAGAAAAGAATTAATCTACATAGTTGTACATTGCATAACCTTTAGAATGTTTTATGTGTTAATAATAGAAAACTCCTAATAAATCATTGAATTAGAAGATAGAATTCTAAAAGATTTCTTGGGAGGTTATAGAGTTTTAAGTATAGAATTTCAATGGACAATTTTTTAATGTTATAGACATCCACATAATAGAGACTTGTATCTTTTTGTCAACAAATAGTAAAGGCGTACATTAATTGCAATTTCATGCTTTTTAATAAATTGCATCTAGAAATATTTTATTAATTATTTTAATAAATTGATCTTGAATTTTATTTTAAGAATAATTTTATTTTACTTTAAAGCATAATTAGTATATGCCGAATAACAAGTGATATTCTAGAATTTAAATTGTAGAAGTGATGGAGACCATCCAAGTCATAAGCCACAAGTTCAACAATGGAAATTCAATGTTTCAAATGATCCATTGCAAGCTATTGGAGATCTAATAACTCAAGGCCGAACTAAAACTATGAAGGAAGTATTACAAGGCTTGATTTAAAAATTACAGGAAGATGAGCTCATGTTTTAGGAGCGAGAGACTTATAAGCCCATTGTTGAAAAAAGAATAATAATTCTGATTCAAGCTCAAGTTTCAAGTGAGGCACAATTCCCAAATCAAGGCCTAATAATAGAAGAGCTTAATTAATGGGATATTTCAATTATTTTTAGGATAATTTTTCAGATTTATTTTTTAATTTTAATTGATTTGATTTGATTTGATTTAAATTAGGATTAAGATAATTTTGTGGTTTCCTATTTGTATTCAAAGGAAGCCAATCATAGGCTTAGATTTAATTTAATTTAATCTAAACTTTATTAGATAGAGGTTATCTTTATCTAATAGCTCTTAGAGATTTATTAGGATTTAATTTTCTTTTCTTATTTATAGACTTCTGTAGTGCCACTTTTTTCTACATATTAATATTATTCAAAGTTTATTCAATTAGTAAGAGATTCACTAGTTCTTTGTATTCTTTCTAGAATACAAACTTCAACTTATCAAGAAAATTGATCTCTCTCTTATGGCATCTCTCTCTGGAGTTTTAGATTCTTCATATCTAGATTCTTCCTTATTTTTCGTTATAATTTTCTAGTTTCTTATTTTTCTCTAATTTCAAATAAAACCTTAACTAATTTGTGATCTATGCACCGTTTTCCTATTGAATAATACACTTTTCCACCAATGGTGGTTGGGTCTAGCAGAAATAGCTAGTCCCTCATGACAAACTAAGATTTGAATCCTCACTAAGAGAGGTACCCACATTTAGTGCTCGACCATATCTCAGACAAGATTGCCTCAATAGGAATATGAGAGTGGTTTATTAAAAAAAAATAATACACTTTTCCTTCCAAACCTTTGATCTCAAATTCTCAATGCAATCGGGAGGTTTCTTCTCCGAAGTTAATTTGCATACTTAAAATCCAACAGGACGTCAAAATTATTAATGACCATTGGATCGGGTTAAAAGTATCCAGTTCTTTTTAATATACGATACCAAACTCAAGTTTTATGAATAAAATTTATATTAGAATGTTAACATCAATTTGAAATCAAATAATATTTAAATTTAAATTTGTCAATAATATAAAAACATGGTCAAATGGTTTTAGAAAGGCCTAAACTAATTCTAAGATAAGAATTGAATAAAAAAAATGACAAAGAAGTGTCATTGGACACTCAACCCCAATACATAAGCAAACATATCGTCAGCTACTCTGCTCATTAATTATACCCTTGCGTGTCATATTGTGAAAGAGAGAATATCGCTATCGACTTCACAAGCATTTTCCCAGGAAAGTATATATCCTGCAATTTATTCTAACGTATACAAGAAAATTCTTCTCTTGACTTCGTTAGTCTTCCATGCATGGATTTAAATCAAACATATCCCTTTGCGGTTCGTGTTACACACACGTATATTGGAGATAATAACTTTAAAAAAGTTTTGAAAATTATATTCATTTTTCAAACTTTTAAATTAACCTTACTGGAGAATATGGAAAAATATTATATGGAGCCTAATAAAAGGCATATATGTAGAAAAAATAAAAAAAAAATTATACGAAACTTGAAAGTATTTATGTTGTTCATATCTTATAAATATTAAGGCTTTAAGAAATTTTATATTTCATATTGATGATGGTTATTGATAGAAACTAAATTCTTGATCCAAAACTTATGTATATACGCACACATAAATATATATATATACACACACACATACATACATACACACATATATAGAGAGAGAGGAGGAAGTAATAAGTCCTCCAACAGCTCAACATGAATTTGCCAGTGAGGACACGATCGCTCATTTTTAAATTTGGCAAACTTTGAACCTTTTGCGAAACTAACTAAAGAAAAAAAAATAGATTTAAATCCTTAAATGGCCAATGTGATGGTAAATTAATGCCTAAAACTGCATATAATTAATATCTTTTTAAATAATGTAACATCTTCCATTTTACTCCTCCATCTCATATTATAAGGTAACATGAGGGATTTTTTTTGTCTCATAATATAAAACAATATACAGTGATTTGTCATTTTGTCCCTCATTTATTGTATTATTAGCATTATAACTTGTAGTGTATTTAATGATCGAAAGAGATGAAATTAATAGAAATAAAATTAAAAATTTTGAACTTTTTTAAAAATTTAAGGATGTAATAAATATTTCTTAATATGTGTGAAACTCTTTTCATTGTCTTATAATATAGAATGGAGGAAGTATCCTATTGTCTTGCCTTTTTTGCCTCTTCTAACTCTGTCTTGCAGACATGGATGATGACTTATTGTATATCCATTTAAGATTTCAGCATATAAATTAAGAAATATAATTAATATGTTAAAATTTTTATATTTTCAAATTTGTCCTTGTTGCATTTAACTTTTAAAATTTCATGAAAAGCAAGAATATAATGAGAATAATATCAATAAATAATGCATTGAATTTTTAAAATACACTGAAACGAAGCAAAAGTTTTCTTTTTAAATGACCTATATTTTGAAAGGGATGGAGTAACTTGTTCAATAATATTGACAGGGATTGGGACATTGATTTGAATTGGGTAGATAGGAATAGCTGTTCTAATTGGCTTGCAAATATAACACAAAATGCTTTGAGACTGTATTTGTATTGTACAAATAATTATAAAATCTTGTTTATATTTAAGAAAAAAGAAAGCAACTTCATTTTCATGTTATTAATCAATTAAAAAATATGTAAACTCAAACCAAAATTTCAGTTAACTTCCTTGGAAAATTCTTGTGCACGCAATAAGGAAGAAATTAAATTTCCAAGAAATTTTACGACAACCCTGAAAAGCCCCATCAAACGAGTTTGTAACTACAAATGTTACGAACAAAAATAGCGTCAACGCCTGTTAACTTCTCTCCAATTTACTTACTTTTTTTTTTTCCATAGGCGCAGTCAAGGACCGTGTAAAGCAAACCGATTATGGTGTTTGCTTCTTCTTCATTTCCGTTTTCTCATTCTTTCTCGCCCCAAAATTTCTTTATAAACCCACATTTCCTCCCCCTTTATTTTCATCCCAAAATCTCTCTTTCTTACACGCAATATTGCTCCTTCAGTTTCTACTTCGATTTTCTTCCCTTTGACAAAAAAATGAACACTATTAGAAAACGTACCCTGGAGGTCACCATTATATCCGGCGAGAACCTTTGTATTGATCGGACTCTGGTGACAGAGGACATGTACGTGGTGGTTCGGCCCGAGTCCATAAAGTGTTGGAGCACAAAAAAAGCAAAGCAAGAAGGAGGGAACTTAGGTTTAGGGTTCACTTCATGGAACGAGAAGTTGATGGTGGAGATGCCCTTGCATGCAATGTCTATCACGTTCGAAGTTCAGTGTAAGACGTCGAAAGGAGTGGTTCGATCTATTGGGATTGCAAGAACAGCGATTTGGGATCTGATTCCTAAGGAAGAGGGATGTTCGGAGGTGTTGAGTTATTGGTTGAGGAATTGGGAAGGAAGGAGAAGTGGGGTTATCAATTTCACAGTGAAGATGAAGGAAGAAGAAAAACAAGAAGATGGTGATTCCATGTGCTCAGAGATGAAGGGAATGATTACGGAAAATTCTGGGAGTTTCAAGCCTGAGATGATGGGAGCTTCAGTGGATCATCATCATGAACGCATGAATGTTCAAAATAATGGAGTTGTTTTGGGGATTCCTGTTTGGTGGAATCATCCTGGCATTCATGTTTGAAGAAATTCAAGATATATACAATTTAGTTGGTTAATGTTTGCTTAGTTTTTGTTCTTGTTTACATCAAAGTTGTGGTTTTTATGCTATGTTTTATTTTTCATGTTATCGTTGATAGTGGTGTTTGTTTTGGATTATTCCAGACTATGCCAAAGAAATCGTAGATAAAAGTGAGAGTAAATAAGGGTACCTTTGTCTTCACAACCAATATGTAAGATCCTTTGATCCTTAATTAAAAATAAATTTTATTTTTCGGATCCTTCATTGTAAATATTAGTTCGCATAGGCTGTTCAATGTAATTTTGCCAGAAACTTATGAATTAAAAATTTAATTTATGTTTTATAAAAAACAGTTTAGAACGTCAATTTAATTTTTTTTATTCATATAGATATCTTTGTATATGCAATATAGTGGAGAAATAATAAATTAAAAAATGTAATAATATAATCTTAAATTAAGTTCTTCGAAGTTTGTACACATTTCTTCAATATTTCAATTTTATTGAAAAGTGTTAAAAAAAGATTGAATGAATACTAAAAGAAAAAGAAAATAAAACCAAAGAAATAATTTCGTGGAAAAAGTCCCATTATACATGCCTTTTGAATAGTACTATTTTCAATAAATTTTATAGTTTATATTAATAGAAATAAAGAAAATTAAGAAAGGCAGAAAGTTCAATATGAGACTTGTTTATAGTTTGTCAATAGTAAATTGTTTATTGACACAATTCGTTCATATATTATGAATATTGTGAATTGTATGAGATTATATATATAAATTAAAATTTAAATATTTTAATATAATTATTTTTAATATTGATTTCTCAAGAGACAATAAAAAAAACAACCCCATATTTATTCATGCAATCATTCATATATTTTTTTATTTCATATAAAAACAATTTGTGTGCAGTAATGAAATTAAATGGAAAATACAAATGAATATAAAATTAATATTTGTTTTCTATATATTAAGAAACTGAATAAGTAGTATAAAACAAATTAAGAGAATATTTTTGAAGCGGATTTGGTAGAATGAAAATAAAAAATGAAAATAAGTAAAAGACTAGAAGTTGTTGATAATGGCTTGAGGGGTCTGAAAAGGGAGTTCTGTCCTTGCTTGTGGAAGATACTTATTACCTCTGCAAGACTTGACCTCCACAACTTTCACTATCTGCTTGATTCCTTATCATACTTGAACAAGGCAACTAATTAGACTACCAAACGCCATGACAGTGAAATGTACTTAAATTTTTTAAATCTCTATTCCTCGTCCCCTTCTGCCAAACACTATGACCGTAAGGCCCCAGTCATCGATATATGAAGCCCTCACAGTGAATATAATTACATACCCGTATACTAGTTATTATATTATAATAATGTATAAAAATTAAGGGGATGAGACTGCTTTTATTTCTTCGATTGATATATATTAGGTCAATATATTTCTTATATTGGGGAACAATTTGAACAATTTTTAGAATATTAAACCATATTTTTAGTTTTTTATTTTATTCTTAAAAATTGAAAACTTTGACTGAGAATAAATTGAAAAAAAAATCACATTAATCATAAAAAATTTTAAGTTTTAGTGAATTGATGGTTTTGATTTATTTTTAGAATTGAAGATATTAAAAGAAATGTTAATAAAAGAAATTAATACTCTAGTTAAAATATTAAATTATATAAAAAAAAATTAGATTCTTTTCCAAGTGAATGTATTACGTATAGTGTTATCGACTTTATTTGCAATGATCGTTGAAAGAAGCTTTTCAATATTAAAATTGCTTAAATCTTGCTAAAATCAACCATATCACAAAATAGATTGAATAAATTAGTCATATTATATATTAAATGTGCAATGTTAAGATTACTTAATTATGAAACTTGAATAATTGAAAAAATGTTATGAAGAAAATAAGTTACAATTTACTAAGTGTAATGACCCTAGTTACAAAATTTTAAAGGACGGGAGGAAATTATCAAAATTGAGAAAAGAAGGAGAAATGGGACAGAAAGCATCACGTCGCGGCGTTGAGTAGTGGCATCATGGCAGACAAGCTTAGGTTGGGATTTGGCCCAAGTCAGTAAACACTGACGCCGCAACGAGTATAAGTGGCACCGCGGCGCTAGTCATGTGATCTGTTAAAACTAGAAGGTGAAGCAGATGCCGAATAAGAGGAAAACGAAGGTGATCTACTGGGGTTTTGTATTTTCGACCTTGGGGGTTCGATTTTTGGCATTTATAAGCTTAAATCTAGTTGGTAAACCATCCCTTAACTCTCCCCTACATTTCTCCTCAAGTTTTGCCGAAGTTTTTTCGTGATTTTGTTTAGGGTTCCGATTTAGTTAAGTTTCCACTGATTAAATTGCGTTTAAATGTGTTCTAGAAGCATTGTTAGACATTTCTATGGCTTAGGTGTTGATTTTGCAGTGGTTAAATGGTATATTTCCCAAACCCTAACCCTTAAATATTGATATCTCTGGGAATCCGAATATGTGGTGATGTGATTGTAGTTCTATGAATTATTGTGGATGTTTTGATGTGTGGGTATACCTTGGATTGCTTTGTTACAGGTAATTGGCGCCTAGGCTTGATGATTGTGTATGATAAGGATTGGTAATTTGTGATGGAAATGAGAATTTGATTATGTATAGGCTGTGATACTACTCAATTGGGATCTCTTGACTCCGGGTTGTATTTGGAAAGTGTTGAATTGGCGGTGGTTGCTCCTTTTAGCCTACTAAGGCATCGAGTAGGTTGGACGGCTGAGGTAACCGAGGCGTCCTATCTTATGTTTCTGTTTTATTATATATATATGGCTAATTTTTTTTCATATCAAGATATGCATGCTTGATGTATTATGCTGTGTTCTTTCATATCATAATATGCATTTAGTACAGATTATGGGTATTTCTTTTCATATCATGATATGTACAACGTTATGTATACCTGATTATGGGTATTTCTTTCATATTGTGATATGCATTTAGTATAGATTATTGTCTTGTTTATGTTGTTAGTAAAGTACCATTCATACTGTTGTGTAACGTTATCATGATATGTACAATGTTATGTATACCTGATTATGGGTATTTCTTTCATATCATGATATGCATTTAGTATATATTATTATCTTGTTTATGTTGTTAGTAAAGTACCATTTATACTATTATGTAATGTTATATATACGTAATTTATCTCCATTATTCTATGGTCAAACCGTAGTATGGCCTCTCTTATACTCTTTATGTTTGGTTTATGGCCTTTTGTGTGTTAATGGGCCTATGATTATGTTAGTAATATGATGAATGTCAATTATGTTCTAGGTGCGATATATGACGTTTCCAATCTCTAATGTTTGACTATGTTGGACTTGAGATGGGTAACCCCAAGTACCTTTAGTACATATGTCTTGATTGTGAGCCGGTATGATTATTGGACTCTTGGTGTATAAAATGGGCATATAACCCATTAGCTTGATTTGGGGTCCAAGGGGGTCAAAACTCGGAGGAGCGATTTCTTCAGGTTGAAACCTTCTTAGATGAATTCCTTGTGTAAGATGTAACATGTATGAAGGGTCTATGGGTGCCAATTGCTCATATCTGGAAATTAGAGTTGTTATTTCTTTGGTTTTGGTCAAAAAGTAACCAATATAGTTTCGAGTGTTCGAAATCTCTATAGAAAGGTGTTTTGAGGTATAATTGATGTCTAAGATTGGAATAGGAATATAGTGATTTATAGGCTTTGGAATTGAGTCAATTAGAAGTCAAAGCACAAAATTATATGTGTCAGATATTCATCAGGTGTATCAACAAACTGCTGATATAGGTTCTGTCATTAGTGCCGCAGCACCATTTGTCTTGGGTTTCATCTCCTTTTCCTCCAAGAATGCCCTTCACCGCAACGTTATAGTACATGGCCTCAATGCCACCCTGTCAGTTGGTCTTCCTTTCCCTATTTCTATATTCCTTACGGCATGTTTAAGATTGATGAGTATAGGATGTTACATTTTGTTATCAAAGCCATGGTTTGGACAATTGTTTCTCTTCATGCATGTATAAGTTAGCACTTTACTCACATTATGGTTGTATACTCTCACCTCTCCTTGGTTTCATGTTAGACTGGAATCTTGATATTCGAATTGTGTTGCTACTATGTATAGGTAACTCATGGCTCAATGTGGTAGGCGTAACAACAATGAACTCCTAAGGCAGATGCATGTAATGATCATAGCGTTAAGTAATCATTGTTAATTCAGATGTTTTGATGATTATAAAACAAATAAGCTTGGGAGATCCAATATCAAAGGAACACAAGTGAAATGAAGAACAAAGTTAGAGTTTCCTGGTGATTGAAGAACTGTTTCACACATACTTAAGGAACTTATCTGTAAAAGAAGGTAGTTGAGCTTTGAATTTCAATTAACTTAATATTAAATGAGATGGCTAATTGAGTGATTAGTTCTTAACTCATGATTTCAAAATGATGTTCAAGAAAAGAGCTATCTAATGAGGATAAAGGTTCAATCTCAAATGGATTCTAAGTGCTCAATTGGTTTTCATGACAATGTTTTAGCTTATGGGAATAAGATCTCAATTTCAAAGATGTTTCTAAGTGTTTACCTTGTTTTCAAGATAATATCTTACCTTATACGCATAACCATTTGGGGTTATGGTGATAAAGACTCAATCTCAAAGCTTTTTCAAAGTCCATCCTTCAATTTCATGAAAAGGGATTACGGTTATCCGCATAACACAGCTTGGGGATCAAGTTCTCAAGTCTGTCTAGGAGATTATCTTGATAAGGTAGGCACCTTATTCGCATAACAAGGTGAACAGTGAAGAAAAGTGGTACTATGTAGCCTGTTATTCATATAACCGAGGGAGGTTATCCACATAATGAGTGTCACGGAGCACTTGCACCCCTCGGGTAAAACAGGTTATCCGCATAATCAAGAGAGGTTATCCGTATTACCTATATTTCGGAATATTTGAACTTTCCTCGAGTAAAACAAGTTATCCATATAACCAAGAGAGGTTATCCGTATAACCTATATTTCAGAATACTTGAACATTCCTCTGGTAAAATAGGTTATCCCCATAGCCTTGGGAGGTTATCCTGATAACCTAAGTTTCACAACAACTCAGTTTGAGAAAAACTTAACGTTATCCTAATAACTGAGTGAGTTTTCAGGAAAATGATTTTGATCTAAAACTTAGTCATTCTATGTAGTACGTTATTCACATAATGAAAAGCTCCACGTTGAAAACAAAAGCAAATAGTTATCCGTTATTCGCATAACCTGAGGAGGTTATCCGCATAACCTCTGTCAAATGCATTTAATGCAGTAGGTGAATGGTTATTTTATTAAGAGTAACAGTTAATCTTTGTTTCCAATGGATAGTTTTGCCCCAAGACTATAAATAGGACCTTAATTAAGTTATTGGATAATGAGAAAAATAAAATACATACCATGCCAAAACTCCGCTGATTCATTTATTAATTCATTCAAAGCTCAACTACCCTCTGTTTTGCTCATTCATTGTATCTCAACTTTCATATCTACTCTTTTGAGAGAGTTTTCATTCTGTAAAATATCTAAACACTTATAGAGAGTACTTAGTATGAGATTATACTAAGGGAGATAGTCTTACACTTGAGTGAGAAGAGTGAGAAAACTTGTTTAAGTCTGAAGTTTAGGCTGGTGGTGTTGTACTACGATCATTGCAAGAACTCATTCAAATCTTGCAAGAGATAGTGGAAAAATCCTAAATGGTGGCTTGGGGACTGGAAGTAGGTCAAGTAGAATAAACCGAACCAGGATAAACTACTGAGTTTTCTTCCTTCTACTCTTTATTTTTTATACTTTGTTTTCAGTTAACTTTTTAGTATCACTACTATTTTTTGACTTTGCAGAAAAATTTCAATATTCTCAATTCATCCTCCCTTCTTGGGAAGCCAGCTAAGCTAACAATCATGTCCAGAGTCAGGAAGAGGCAATGACCAGGATGCAGAAAAGAATGAAGCAACAGGAATATATGGAACTTAAGGAGAAGCCTTAGGGAGATGCTGAGATGTATGTTGACCTAAATGCTATAAGGGGAGAAGGTTTATGAAATCAAAATTAGGCCTCACGGATGCAGCAGGGTATTTTAAAATAGTTAAAAGATTTCATGAAGTTCAATCGTCCTGCTTTTGAAGGAAAGATAGATCCTATGATTGCTAAAGAGTGGATTGAACAGTTAGAGACTATTTTCGAAGTTATGGAGTATACTAGAAAGTAGAAGGTTCATTTGGCTACCTTTAAGATGGAAAAGAAGATGAGACAATGGTGGAGAAGTATGAAGCCAAATTTGGAACGCACAGGGAATAGGTTGACTTGGAACCACTTCAAGGAAAGGTTCTTTGCTCACTATTTTCCTCCTGCACTCATGATGCAGAAAGAAGTGGAGTTTTTGGCCTTCCAACAAAGGAACCTATCAGAGGATGATTATATTGATAAGTTCCTCAATTTGGCAAAATACTCTACTTATCTCAAGAGCCATCCCGATGACATGTGGAAAGCACAGTGAGTACTAGAGGGTGCTCGACCTGAGCTAAAGGAGCTATGATCTGTTGTTGACTTCACATCATTTGAAGATCTTTGCGCTAAGATGAGAATAGTAGTAAGGAGAATAAGGGAGTCTGAAGAAGCGAGGAGAAACTCCATGGTCATGGTGGAATAAGCAAGAGAAGTGGCTATAGTGGTAGAAGCAGTGGTGGCTCTTGGAGGCCAAGGGGCTCTTTTCTTAGAGACAGTCATAATTGGGGTGGTTTCAATAGGGGTACTTATAATAGAGGAGGACCAAACTTCAGTGGATGGAGTAGAGAGATGGTGTCTTCATAACCTAGTTTTGCTAGCACCCCCGCACCGTGTGAGAATTGCATAATACGCCATGGAATGTGCTTTTGTTTGATTTGCTATAACTGTGGGAAGCCAGGGTACGTTTCTCGTGGTTGTACTACCCTTAAGCAAATGGGTCTTGCTTAAAAGCCGACAATGCTAGGAAGGTTCTTTTCCATCACACAACAAGAGGTGGATGCTACGCCTAATATGATCCAAGGTTCTTTAAAACTCAATGGCTTTACAATTCATATATTATTTGATTCTGATGCATCCCACTCTTTTATTTCATTTGATTGTGCTCGGAGGATAGGTATGATAGTAATTGAATTACCTTTTGAATTGTCTGTCTCAACACCTACGGGGGGTCTCTATGAGGACTACTTAAGCATGTTTGAATTGTATTGTACATTTTGAGAATCTAAGTACCACCCTACACTTGATTTACTTACCATTGATGTGGATTGATGTCATCATCATTATGGATTGTTTAGAAGCCAACAATGCCATTCTAGATTGTGCGTGAAAGACGGTGTCTTTACCTATGAATATTCATGGTTCTCGGGGTGGTGGAGTGAGTCTCCACCTTTCTTGTGCATAAGCAGAGAAGTATCTACACAGAGGATGTCAGGTGTTTCTGGTATTCTTCTTGGTACAAGCATAAGTAAAAGAAGGATTGGAGAGTTTTCCAGTTGTCTGTGATTATCCTGAAGTGTTTCCTAAAGAAATTTATGGTTTGCCGCCAGAGAGAGAGTTAGAGTTCTCTATTGACCTAGTCCCTAGTACTGATCCTATTTCTAAATCTCTCTATCGTATGTCACCAGTGGAGTTGGTAGAATTCAAGAAGTAGATTGAAGAGTTGTTAGAGAAGGGTTTCATCCTACCTAGTGTTTCATCATGGGAAGCATTAGTGTTGTTTGTCAAAAAGAAAGATAGGAGTCTGTGGTTATATATTGATTATCACCAGATTAATTAGATGACAGTTAAGAACAAGTATCCATTATCGCACATTAATGACTTGATTAATCAATTAGCTGGTGCATCTATGTTTTCTAAGATTGACTTGAGGTCTAGATATCATCAACTCAGAGTGCGCATAGAAGACATGCCTAAAACCGCTTTCCATACTCGATATGGGCACTATAACTTTCTTATGATGCCTTTGGCTAACCAATGCCCTTATCATTTTTATGCACTATATGAACCAAGCATTTCGGCCCTACTTGAACAAGCATGTGGTTGCATTCATTGATGAAATCCTCATCTACTCTAGGAGTGAGGAGGAGCATGAGCAACATCTTCAAACAATGTTATAAGTGTTAAAGGATCACCAGTTGTATGCCAAGTTAAGCAAGTATGAATTCTAGTTTAAGGAAGTGAAGTTTTTGGGGCATGTAATCTCAGCCGATGGTGTGGCAGTGTATCCCAGTAAGGTGGATGTAGTGTTAAAATGGGAAAGGCTACAACATATGACAGAAATTCAAAGCTTTTTGGGTCTGGCCGATTATTACTTGAGGTTTATTAAAAGATTTCTCAGCTTGCTATGCCTCTGACAAGATTAACACACAAGGACCGACCTTTCATTTAAGATGACAAGCATGAGACAACTTTTCAAGAGCTAAAGGTTTGTCTGACATCTACTCCCATGTTAATCATTCCCAACCCACATGAGACATTCACAATTTATAAGAGTCTGGGATATGTCTTGATGCAACAAGGAAGAGTTGTAACTTATACCTCAAGACTGTTAAAGCCTCATGAAGAGAATTACCCCACGCATGATTTAGAGCTGGTAGTGGTAGTTTTTACTATGAAAATATAGAGACATCACCTTTATGGAGTATAGTTTGAAGTGTTCAACTATCACAAGAGTTTGAAGTACCTCTTTGATCAGAAAGAGTTGAATATGAGGTAGCATCATTGGATAAAGTTCCTGAATGATTATGATTATGCCTTAAAATACCACCCTAACAAGGCAAATGTGGTGACAAATGCCTTGAGCAGAAAGTCTATTCATGTGATGACTATAATGATGCAGGAACATCAGTTGATTGAGAGCTTGAGGGATTTTAGTTTGTCTATTTCTATGAAGCCTAGTGCCTTGGTTTAGAGGTCAATTAATGTTCAAAATGACTTGTAGAAAGAGATCCATTTTGCACAAATGGAAGATGAGTATCTTTTAGGTGTTAAAGAGCAAGTAGAGATAGGGGAAACACAGGATTTCAATATGAAGATGGGATCATCCAATATCATGGAAGAATTTGTGTGCATAATGCTAAGAAATTACGTGAGATTATCCTGGAAGAAGCTCATAAAACTTGGTACACCATTCACCTAGGTGCCACCAAGATGTATCAAGACTTGAAGCATGGATATTGGTGGCCAAGGATGAAGAGAGATGTTACAGAGTTTATATTGAAGTGTTTGGCTTGCTAACATGTAAAAGTAGAGCATTAGCATCCCACATGGTTATTGCAACAATTGGAAATTCTGGAGTAGAAATAGAATGTTATCTCCATGGACATTGTGATGGGCTTGCTTAGAACTTCTTCTGGGCATGATGCAATATGGGTGATCGTGGATAGGCTAACTAAGTCAGCATATTTCTTTCCTATTAAGGAGACCATTAGCATGGAAAAATTGCCATAGCTATATGTGGACAAAATTGTCAGGTTGCACGGAGTCCCAAAGAGTATTGTTTCTGATCGAAATTTGTGGTTTACATTGAAGTTTTGAAGGTCTATTCAGGAGGCAATGTGGGCAACACTAAATTTCAGTACCGCCTACCATCCTAAGTCGGATGGGCAGACTAAGAAGACTATTTAGACATTGGAGGATATGTTAAGGGCATGTGTTTTTGAGTAGAAAAGCAGTTGGTGTAATGCCCCTCATGATACTTTTCTTGGCATTGTATTCAGGACAGGAGGAACTCCATGCCGCGGCGATAAGCTTTCCAGAGGCATTATTTTGGATGAAATTGGTGGGGCCGCGGCGGTGTATCTAGGGCTGCAGCGAGAGTCGAGATATTTGCTTAAATCCGGATCAGTCGGACTCAAAAGAAAGAAGAAAACGAAGGGAGCGACGGAGGAGACCGAGGAGCAGTGCTAGGGTTCGACATTTCCGGCATCTAGGAGCAATTTTCGGACCTTAAGAGCTTGGATTCAAGTTGGTAAGTGTTCTAAACTCCTCCTTCTCCATTTTCTTCGGTTAAGATTTTGGGGTTTTCAGTTGTAAGGATGGATTTCCGAGTTGGGGCGAAATCCACCAATTAAAATGAGTGATTTGAGGTTAATGGAACATGTTTTGGTATTCTTGTTGCTTGGATGTGAGTTTTGAAGGGATTATGTGTGTTTAGAGCTTAACCCTAGGTTGTTTTTGGTTAGGGCTCTTGGGAATCCGAAGTATATGGGGTTGTGTAGTGTTTGAGTGATCCCTAAGAGCTTATTGATGCATGAAAAAGGTGTTGGAACCTTGGGTTAGGTTAATATGGTTGAATTGTGATGTTTGGTTATTTGGTACATTGTGCTAATGGAAGAATTGTGATATGGTAAAGGTTCTTGGCTAATCGAGAGGGGTTCACGCGTATTAGACAGTTCAAGGAAGCTTGTGGAACTCGTGTGTGTGTGGTAACGACAATTGAGGTAACCGGGTGTTTGTTTATATTGTATTGATTATGTTATATGATAGTACGTATCTTTGTGTATATATGCATATCTCTTTCATACCACGATATCGATGTGTTTGTGTGTACTATTTATATATATATATCGTGGTATGTATACAGTCAGACGATGATTATGACTATGATGATGATATTTGTGATGATGATATGATATGTTGCATACATGCATTATGATGATGATATGATGATACATGGGCATCACCACATGACATTGTGAGACTGTGATGTACGGTGGATGGAGTGATGATGATGTGATGGTGGTATGATGTATGATGATATATATACATGTTAGGGAGGATAAGGTTGGATTATATATATATATGTTAGGGAGGATAAGGATGGATTACATATATGTTAGGGAGAATAAGGGTGGATGATATATATATATATGTTAGGGAGGATAAGGATGGATGATATATATGTTAGGGAGGATAAGGATGGATGATATATGTGTTAGAGAGGATAAGGATGGGGTCCCTGTGAAGGCGACATGCATTTCATACATTTCATATTTGCATCCATGATTTGTGTGAGATATATGTCTATATATGTGTGTGTGTGTGGTTGTTCCCGGTTACTGAGACATTGTCTCACCCCCTCTCCCAATAACTAACCTTTCAGGTGACGGTTCTGGCACTAGTCCGGAGAAGACGCTTGAGTAGCAGCGAACGTGGGAATCCTAAGTCTATGTAATAATTGTGTATTGGATATTGTATTATGTGCCAAGTAGGTTAGAGAATGGTTTGTAATGGATAATGATATGGTCAAGACTGGTTTGGATGTATGTATGTTTATGTATGTGTTGTATGTATGGTTTAGTATTTTGGATGTTGAGAAGTTTGTATGACAGTATTGGTGAGTCCAGAGTGATGTTGGGCCTTGTTGGTTTGTCTAAGGGCCTGTAGCCCATTTGGTCAAGTTAGGATCCAAGGGGTCAAATCTCAGAGGAGTGGTTCCTTTGGGGTAAAATATCTTTGAACAGGTTGGTTTGGGGGTTTTTGGATCTGTATGAATGGTCTCTGAGCGACCAATTGCCTTTGGTGGCAATTGGAGGTTGTTAGTGGTGAATTTTGATCAATAAGTGGCCAAAACGGTGTTATGGGTCCAGAATCTCCATACGGAGTTGGATTGAGGTAAAAGTGGTGTCTATGGATAGATGGGAACTAGATTGACTTATAGGAGTTGGAATCAGGTCAATCGGAGGTCGGAACATAATGTTATGGGCGTCGGAATTCGCCCCCAAAATGTTGAATTTGCTGATATGGTATATCAGCAGGGAGTGCCGCGGCGCGGGAAGGCAGGCCATGGCGCCAGAGGAGACAGAAGCGATGGAGAAGTAGGGGAGGCCGGAGCCGTGGCGGTACTGTAGCGGCCGCAGCCCCAGCCCAGTTTTTGGTGTTTTGTGGGTCGTCTCCGCTGTGTTGAGGCATTGGAGAGTTGTTTTGTGATGTCAGGGTTATGTTTGGTTGAATATTGAAGTTTTTAGTTAAGTTTGGAGGTGTCAGGAGGTAGGATGTTATAGTTGGGATAGGAACGTCCCTTGGTAGAATTTTCCTACAATAATAGCTATTACTCTAGTTTGTAAATAGTGCCATTTAAGGCCTTGTATGGGTAGAGCTCAGTGAAAGGAGTTTGTTGGGGCTAGATCTAGTAGATCAGACTACCCAATAGATTAACAGTATTCGTCAAAAGCTCTTGGCTACTCAAAGCAGACAGAAAAGTTATGCTAGAAAGAGGAGAAAGACATTGGAATTCGAAGTTAGGGACCATGTGTTTCTCAAGGTCACTCTAACCACTGGCATGGTAAGGTCTATTCACGCCAAGAAGCTCACCTTGAGGTATATGTTACACAACGTGTTCTATGTATCTCAACTCAAGAAGTATCAACTTAATTCGTCTCACATCATTGAGCAAGAAGAGATTCAATTATAGGAGAATTTATCATTTGAGGTCAGGCCAGAAAGAATTGTGGATTTGAAGATAAGGCAATTGAGGAATAAGACGATTAAGTTGGAAGGAGAGTTGGGTGGTGACCTCAGAATCGACCGTCACAGGTTGTTGGAAGGGGGCCACTGATTAAGGTTACCCTATCATAGTAACTAACTCATGGTTCTAGCCAAGTATTAATGGGATTAGTATCTGCAAATCATGCATATTGCATTCGGATTGGTTATGCCACTGAATATTTTATGGTAGCATGTTCTATTATTTGTGTATATTTGTATGTATGTACTCCTAGTTACTAGGATGTATATCTTACCCCGTGGCCAACAATCCCCAGGTGAATGATCAAGTTCTAACAAGGAGAAAACTAAGGAGGCCTTAAGCAGGGAGGATTGAGAGTTTTCATGGATATTGGGATTTATCTCCTTCTTGATACTGTCTTGTTTATGTTGTTAGTAAAGTACCATTCATACTATTGTGTAATGTTATGCATACCTGATTTATCTCCATTATTCTGGGGTTAAACTGTAGTGTGGTCTCTCTTATACTCTTTATGTTTGGTTTATGACCTTTTGTGTGTTAATGGGCCTATGGTTATGTTAGTGATGTGATGAATACCAATTATATTCTAGGAGTGGTATGTGATGTTTCTAATCTCCAATGTTTGACTGTGTTGGACTTGAGATGGGTAACCCGAAGTCCCTTTGGGCACGAATGCCTTGATTGTGAGCTGGTATGATTATTGGACTCTTGGTGTATAAAATAGGCATATAGTCCATTAGCTTGATTTGGGGTCTAAGGGGGTCAAAACTCGGAAGAGCAGTTTCTTCGGGTTGAAACCTTCTTGGATGAATTCCTTGAATAGGATGTTACCTGTAGGAAGGGTCTATGGGTGCCAATTGCTCATCTGTGGCAATTGGAGTTGTTATTTCTTTGGTTTTGGTTAAAAAGTGGTCAATACGATTTTAGGTATCCAAAATCTTTTTACAGAGGTGTTTTAAGATATGGTTGGTGTCTAAGGTTATAATAGGAATAAAGTAACCTATAGGCTTTAGAATTGGGTTGATTAGAGGTTAGAGTGCAAAATAAACTATGTCGGAAGTTCATTAGGTGCATCAGCAAACTACTGATATAGGTTCTGTCATTGGCGCCGTGGCACCATTTGTCTTGGGTTCCATCTTCTTTTCCCCCAGGAATACCACTTGCCGTGGTGTTATAATGCGTGGCCACAGTGCCACCCCATCAGTTGGTCTTCCTTTCCTTGTTTTTTTTTCCTTTGAACATGTTGAGGGTTGGTGAGTTTAGGATGTTACACTAAGTCTCTCCTATAATTTTGCCTTACTTCATAATTTCTTGACATGACCCTATCCTTATTGTTAATATGAATATTCATTAATATCACTATTATCATGAAAATATATAAAATGATGGACAAGCAAAATATAGATGTATAATGATAAGCAAACATGTGTAAAATTAGGGGGGGGGGGTCTCCTACTTAGGACTGTGGTAGGAAATTGTTTTTTTTTTTTTAATTTTAAAAATTGTAAATGGTATAATATGTTTTCCAATGACCATGTAGTCATATATCTGTGCAGCTTTGTCCTCTTTTATATCTTTTTTGCTTGTATTGTATAACTGTGACTGGAAAGATACTGTTTCTATTGTTTAGTATATTTAAATTAAAGAAAAGAAAGCAATGCAATTTTATAGTTGTATGATTGTAAAAAAAATTATTTTTTTATTTCTAAAATTAAATATTAAAAAAAATTTAAAAAAAAAGGGAAGTGGATTGAGGGAGGTGGGATCTCTCTTGGCAGGAGAGACCCTGTCTCCTAGAAGACCGTGTGAGCTCATTAACTCAACTATGTGTAAGAAAGCCAAGTGTGAATAAAAGAATAATATGGCTATGGAATTCACTAGATATTTCGAAAAGAAAAAAATAATGAGCCAGTTTGGTTTATGAAATGACCAAGAATTGAGTTATATAGAATAGATAGGTCATCAAAATCAAAAATAAAAGTAGATGATGTCGAAATCAATTTTGACTATGGTGCCGATAGATGAGGAGAGGAAGTCGAGGGGTGAGGGAGAGAGATAAAGGTGAAGAAGATGAGGCTAGTGGAGGAGGATAATTTGGTTTAGAAAAAGATTTTTGGAAGTGGGAATAAGAAAAGATAAGGATCAAAGTGATAATCCTCATTTCCTATTTTTTAGATATCATCATTTCATATAGAGTCTATATTTTTATTTCTTTGTGCAACCAAATAATGTAACTTTTGGAGTAAGATTTGAAATTCCACTCTCAAATTCCTCAGGAATCTAATCAAACAAACTATTTTAATCCATTTATATTTATTTTTATTTAATCAATTTTGTTTTTGAAAATTTTTTTTCTATATATCCCTATCATATCAAACAAGCTTATAGCGATCATTATTCTATTCCCAACTATTCCATTGCCATTCATATCGAGAACCAAAGGAGCCCAATATACTGCAATTGTACTCTAATATATACAAGAAGATTCAGGTTCGAGCTGAAAGAATCAGAGAGAAGCTTCACGAGCAACTTCTCCTACCGTTGGAGCAGCAAAAATTTGCTTTTAATTTGCTCGGTTGAATGTGACATTAAGCACCATAAACTTCCCTTCAGAGACTTTCGTGAAAACGATACTGTATCTGTGCAGGAAGAAATCTTGAGTGTTAGCCGACCTTTATGAGTTATAAATATTCTCCTCAGTTCAAAACAATTGACGCCATGAAGTTCTACATAAAGATTAAGAAAACTATTACATAACTTAATGATTAGCAAAATATGATGTATTTTGCTATAATAACCTTATTTATGATTTATAATATTTTTATTCTTTAATATTTTCTCTTTCCTCATTAAATTGAAAATCACTGTTTCCTCTCTTTTTTAAGATAAAAAATGAACTAAAGGCTTAATTAATGGTAAAGTTTAAAAAAGTTTCAATCGGATTGGGCATTATTGAGGGTTTCATATAAAAATTTGTTGAACTTTTTGGTACCCTTCCACCGTGGGGTCTCACGTTAACAAATCTGGAACACCTAAATCACTCAATCATGGTATCATTATTAAGGGTAAAGTTGTTAAAAAATAATTAATACTTCGTCTGATCCTTAATATAAGACTCTTTTAACTAAATTATGCGGATTAAAAATTATAATTAAAACTAATTAACTAACTCGATTTCTCCGAAAATTCCAATATTTTTTCATAACTACCCTTATTTAATCTCTTTTTCTTTCTCTTTGAATATATTAAATAGAGGCATTTTTTGAAAATGTATAATAAATACTTCCTCATATATTGTAAAGGGTCTTATATTTAGAACCAGGATAAAAGATCCTATATATAGGATCGGAGGGAGTATTATCTTAAAAATTATAAAATTACAATTGCTTTAAAATAAGGAATCCAAAATATCAGTTGTTTTGAAATAAAAGGAGTAATATAGAATGGTCAGTGCAAACATTTGATTTCACACACAAAACAGCACCGTTTAATCTCCTCGCACGCCTGCACTAAATCCCACCACTCACAGCTTGAATGGTAAGCACAAACATTAATGAAGGTTGGTTCAGTTGTAAGAAATTATACTAATACGCATACATCGTTCAGTTCAGTAGATGTCGAGAAGCCATTAGAATGTGGGGTTAAAATTTCAAATTCCAATATCTTTCATAATATATCAATGGCATAAAAAATTATTTATGGATATGATTCAATATGAAACTTCTTAATTGCTTAAGAAAACAAAATTGTTGTTTACTATTTTCAATTCTAAATTTACATTAAAAATTGAAATTTAATATTTAAATAAAGGAATAGAGTTAGATATTTTTTTCTAAATAAAGCTATGACATATACCAAAAAAAAAAACTTCAAAAGTCTAATCATACGTGTTGAATTATAAAACTTATATAACTATCTAAAACATCATGTATTTACTATGTTATATATATATATATATTTTTTTTTCCGAATAAAAAGGGATGAGTTAAAAACTCATACAAAGCTACATAAACACTCTATCTCTATGGACTAACTCCTTACAACCATTGGGAGGATTATTAAAACAAACGTAGTCCACATTTAAGCATCTTGGTTACTATTATATTAAAACATCAAATATTCACCATCTGACAGTTGATTAATTAAGTGGCTTGGCATTTGTTTTAATTGGGCCTAATGTAGCTTGACTGACTTCCGAAATTCAAACGGTTGGTATTAATAAAAGAAAACATACATTTATTGCATATTTCGTTGCTTTCTTTTGTTCACCTCTTCAAAAAATTAAAAACAGAATTAGATATCGACTTTTTCTTCAGAAATTTCATATCCTATATAGAGGAGCAAAAGAGGAGATAATGACGACATCAACAACAATTTAATAATAATAATAGTAGTAGTTGTTGTTGTTGTTTTTTTTCCAAAGTTTCATACATGTACATGTTTTGTCACTCAATGGATACAATTTCATTTTTTAACATTTCATTTTTTTTAACATTTGTGTGTGTGTGTGAGAGAGAGAGAGAGTAAGTCAAATCAAATTAAACCTTTGAAGAAACTAGAGGGAGAAATGCATTAAAACCTTTTATTAAAAAATCAGATCAAAAACCTTTTATGAAACAATAAGAGAGTACATGCCCAAAAAAATTGAGATGGTAAAATTCTACTCCCTCTAGTTTTTAACATAAATTTTTTTTAATCGAATCACGTGTATTAAGGATGGGAGTTAAAATTAGTTAACTACCTCAATATTTCTAAAAATATATTTTTTTAAAATTACTTTTATTTAATTTCTTTTTTTCTCTTTCAAATATATTAAATAAGAGTATTTTTTTATAAATATATAATAAATATTACATTATATATTATAAAGAATTAAATATTTAAAACTAAAACAAAATGACCTATATTAAGGACCGGAGGGAGTAACATAAAACTGTAAAATAATTAAATCACAACTGTATTTTCAGACATTGATCTAGTTATGTCTCAATATGTGAAATCAAATCAAAACTTCAGTATACACCGATTAAAACTTCCTTAGAAATTTCTTCCACACGCAATAAGTAAGAAATTAAATTTCCGGGAAACTTTTTTTTCTTGTTTTGCTGAGAAATTTCCGGGAAACTTTTGGACAATCCCACAGCTACCCCCAACGAGTCAGTAGCTACCAATGCACCAAGAAAGAAACATGGGGTCAAGTCAACGCCTAGAGACCAAACCGAGTATGGTCTTCTTTAAAACTTCTAACTCGAAAACAACATAGCTAGATATCTTTTTCGTGCAATATAATGGAGAAATAATCAATTAAAAAATGTAGTAATATAATCTTAAATTAAGTTGTTGGAAGTTTGTACACATCTCTTTAATATTTAAATTTTGTTGAAAAGTGTTAAACATATTGAATGAATATTAAAAGAAAAAGGGTATAAACCAAAGAAATAATTTTGTGAAAAGAGTGCCAATTAATATACATGCATTGTGAATACTACCGTTTTCTATGCATTTGAGTTTATATCAATAAAAGTAAAGAAAATTAGGAAAGGCACAAAGTCGATGCTAGTCATATTGTATGTAGCTTGCCAATAGTAAATTATTGAGAGAATTGGTTCATATCTTATGAATATTATGACTTGTATGAGGTTATATATGTCAATTAAAATTTAAACAGTTTAATATAAATATTTTTAATATTGATTTCTCAAGAGACGCTTTAAAAAATTCATAACTATGAAATGGACACCATATATTCTTTGATCATGCAGTCATTCATATATTTTCTGATTCATAGAAGAAAATTTATGTGCATTAATGAAAATTAAATGGAAAACAGAAACGAATATAGAAATAATATTTGTTTTCTATATATTAAGAAACAGAATAAGTAGTACAAAACAAATTAACGGAATATTTTTCAAGTGGATTTGATAGAATGAAAATAGGTAAAACAAACAAACATAAGCAAGCAAACATATAAACGAAACGATGAAAAAAATTCAGTCAGATCATTAATTAACTAATAATTATCAGCTACGCGTGAGAGACCTTCCCAGGAATGAAAGAATATGGCTGGAAATTCGCTAGAATTTTACTTGTACAATATTAAAGCACAGTTGAATTTTCCGAGAAAATTTAAAACAATCCCTCAGAAACCCCTACTAGCCAGTAACTAGTCTAGCAATACAAGTCATGCACGTATTAGTGTTATCCTCAGGGATCAAAATGGCCATGTGCTCAAGGTGCATGAAGCAAAGTGTTCTGCTAGTTCAAGTTTTATGTCTATGGCTGAAAATAGACTAGATCCCTATGACAATCTATCTAGATCTGATTTTTCCTAACCTATTTAACTAAATAGGTATTTCTTCTGGTCCATATTATGAAACATTTTGTAACATCTAAATTTTTATGATTTTGTTTGAATTCTAATTTAGAGAATTACTGTATAATTAGAATTAAAAGAGCTTAAATATCTTTTGTAGATCAAATTAGGGTCTAAATTGCAAAGGATAATCAGGGAGCAAATGGCAAAGAAAGTTTGATGGCATAATTGAAAATATTAATTACTAGTAAACAGACAAAAAAGGGGACATAGATGTCATTTCCTCAAACAAATTATCTGTCCAGTATTTTCTAAGACTTGTTATAGGAGATGATTTAGGAAAATTATCGTAAGAAATTATACTCTAATAAGTAAAACCAGAAAATAGATATATTGGGCAGAAAATTGATCCGAAGTTCCATAATCTATAAATTAATAAAAATTAGAAAATAAGTATGGATTAGGAAACTCAGATATATTAGGGCATAAAAAGAGATATTGAATTTTTCTATAAGGTTAAAATAGCCATATAATCGGTGTAATGGATATTGGGCCAAAATTGGAGTCCGGGCCCAGTAAGATTGCACCGGTTTCTTAATGGGTTAAGAGTACTATTCATGGAGGCCCAATAAAGGTATAGAAAACCCTAATAGGCTAAGGATGATTTTAGGAGGCCCAAAAGTATTATTGACAAAAATAACTCAAACGATATCAAGAAAGGATAAAGAGCCTAACAAGCCTAATTCACCCGATTTCCATATTGATTTAATCATAGGTAACCCATTAGACTATGAAATAATCAAAAATAATTTCCAAATAATATTAGAAGGTTTATAATAATCCTCTATGTAAAGATGTTATAGGAAAAACTAATCAGTACTAATTTTATCAGTGTTTTCAGTTAGAGCCCGATAAGGAAAAATATTTTTTAAAATAAATTATATGGACATAGAAATGTTTAATTAAGGTTATAATGAGTTTGAAATTCATATTTTAAATATATTTATGCATGAAAAATTTTACCAGATAAAATTTATATAATCGCAGCCCGAAAACCCGGTATATGTTGAAATTGGGCCTAAAATTAAATGGTTTAAGCCCAAATAATTGAAGGCATTATCTTCGGCTGAATTTGGACTCAAAATTTCATGCAAAAAAGAAGGAAAAGGAGTAGAGAAGAGTTAACCACCATGCATAATACTATTTCAAAGATTAGGTGTCAAAATTGGAAGTTTGGATGAAGTAAGCCTATGTAAGCATAATGATACACTATTTACCTTATTTGGAAATAAAAGTGGCATCCAAATTAATGACAAGAGAGGAAAAATTAATTAGATAACAATTATGTGAAGAAATTAGGTGTATGGTGGAGAAAAGAGGTGATGTAGTGCAATTTTGGCCCATTGATCAAAAGTTAATCCAATGGATGGAGTTGCTTCTTGTTGTCTATAAATAGGCTCTTCCTCCTCTCCATTCTTCACACCAAAAAATGAAAATCCATCATATATTAGTGAGAGAGTGAGTTATAGAGAGAAGGAGGAGGAGAGGAAAGGAAAATTTGCAATTTTAAGGTAACATCTTTTTCCATTCTTGCATTTTATTTCTAAATGATTGTTTAGATCTTGTATTTCTATGATTGGTAGGTAGAAAACTTGTTTATGATATGAATATGATGATGATGTTGGATCAAAATGGTGAAAGAATGATGAACATGCTATAAGTTTACATAAATAAGTATGAACATGTTAAAAGATGCCTTTTGATCTTAAATGTTACAATGCCAAAATGAAATCATGTTTCTTGCAATTATTTTTAAATATTATGCTAAAAATGGGATTATGATGTTATTGGGATTTTCATAAATCTCACTCTACCAAATATCTAACCATGATTAGGTCCAAATCATGTGAAAGGCAAGGAGATAAAGGAGGATCTATGAAGAAATGTTTAGAAATATGAAGGATATTTTGGATGCTTAAGTAATATCAAGTCTAATGATATTTTATGTTACAATTATGTAAATAACATGTGACTCCTAAATGATGAATAAAAGCCTGTTTTGGATTAATTTTACATGTGTTATGTGACTACTATGGCAAGTATGGCATTATGGAATTTTATGGAATGAAATTTGGAAAAATTAGAGTAAAATTGCAAGTAAATTCACAAAATGTACTATAGCTATTTGCCCAATGAAATTCCAAATTAATATTTTTCCCTCATAGAATATTTTAAGAGATGAATTTAACAATTTAAACCACCCTTAAACAATTTTTCTACGATTAGTTATGATTTTTTAAAATTCAACCAAATTTTTATATTTACCAAATGAATAGTGACTTTTGGTAAAATTTTTTGAATTTTCGAATTCGGCCCAAATTTGCTTCCAAATCCATCTAATTGGAACATAAACCACTAAGGATGAATAGTAAATGGTTCCTAAGGTTAAGGCTTGACATTTTTTGTATCAGAGTAAATATCTGGGCAAATCTTTGCGACAAGAGAGGAAAGTATTCCTCTCAGATAGAGTTTTCCCTTTGAATACAAGATATATTCCCTATGAGAACTCTGGCCTAAGAATATTTTAACGACATAAGAGATTAGTCTTGAGGTTAGTCTAAGGTAGTTGCTTGATTGTATGAGGATGTTTTATAGTTTTATTCTCTTTAGGTCTTAGATACTTTCAGAGTTAGATCATAATTAGATCCTATCAATAAAGAAATGATGTGGGATTACGAAAGATTCTAGTAGGGCTCAGAGATCACAGTAGATCTTATAGTCATAGTAGACTAATAATGAGGTTGTAGTAGACCTCTATAGAGAATGAGATAATGAGTTCTGCAGTACTATCTATAGTACTGATAGTTCTTTGAAAGAAAATGACCTAGGATGATTTGAGAAAGATATAAGATCTTATCAACCAGCAGGTAATGTGAATATTTACCTAAGACTTTTCTCTATTGCCAAGCCACTGAACAAAAAGTAGTTAAGGAAATGTGGTGGTGGATTATAATGAGTGTAAAAGGCAAGTATCCTACCTATAAAATGAAGTAAGATTAGTGGCGAAATGTTTCAGTAGTAAATATAAGAGGCCAGTAAAGGAAAAAGTAATTGTAATCAAGGAAAGGGGGGAAAACTTATGGATAATGAAAGTTAGATAAAGGTATAGTGTAAAGAAAAAGTATGACGTTTAAAGAATGAAGTATGAGCCATGTAGGTGAAAATGGTGGTAGGCAATTAAGGGTCTATGAAGCCTTGAGATAGTTGATTGCTAGGCTTGATATGAAATCTAGCTATAAGAGAATTCTTGGCCAGAAGATCTCACATTGAATGAATTCCTCCATTAGCTGTTAAGGCGAAGTAAAAGGGAGGTAGCTCTTTGGGAGAAACTCAATTGAGCAAAAAAATGAAATCCTCCATATGATAAAAGCAGTCAAGGCAAGGCAAATAGGAGGGAGCTTTTAGGGAGAAGCCCAATTAAGCAAAGAGATGAAATCCTCTATTAGATGAAAGTCACCAAGGTAGAGTAATGATAGGTGGCTCTTAGGGTGATGCCCAATGGAGAGAGAATAAGTAATGGTGAGAGACTAAGAGCTAGATTCTAATTGGGCTAGCAAGAGACTTTTGAAGGGTTAAGAAATTCCCTTAAATTACCAGATCACCAAGTAACCTTAGCTGAATAGCTAAGATGGTTATGTATGAAAATGAATAGCTAAGATGGTTATGTGGACCGGAGGGAGTAACTAAATAGGGCAGTCTCAAACCTACAGACAGGTCTATTTAGTTAAATAAGCCAAATCTATTTAAGTGAGACATAACCTAAGACCAACCAGACTATACCTATTTAAATTATTATTATTATTTATTAATATTATTTAATATATAATATAATTAGTTTTATAAATATCCTTATTTCTTTAATAGATTTAAATAGGTGTAAGAATTGGTGTTGTATGTACTAAGACATATCCTTTCTCACTACCTTTTGTATCATCATCTTTTTGTGGATGAGAGTAAATGAGTTAATATGTGAAATGTCTCATATCGACAAGATTATAAGAGGAAAGAAATGAGTGAGGTTTGTAGAAGTAAAGAGGCTAACTACTTTTTTTTTCTGTGTTACAAAAATATTAGAGATATAAAATAAATAAATATATATGGACCGTACAGTTGATGATCATAAATTTAAAGTTAAAGTTTTTTTTTTCAAATTAAAGTTGATAGTTTTTTTTAGTTTACTATTTAATAGACATGTAAATAGGTTTTAGACCAGACCAAATTTTTAGAAGGTTCAGACTTAAGTCTGAAATAAAGGCTTATATAGCATAATAGACTACGCTAGGATTTTAGATTTATGATATAAACCTCACATATTTATTTAAAGTTTAAACTAAACTAACATATTTCCACGCCAATTCATGACTTAATGCATTGCAATGGAAAAAAAAAAAAGCAGTACAGATAGAGTATTTCTATGCATTTTTACAGCATGTACATCTGGAATCTGGTTGCTTGCTTCTCGTGGAAGTAGTCGATTGTGGTTTGAGGGGGCTGAAAGGGGAGTTCTGTCCTTGCTTGTGGAAGATACTTATCACCTTTGCAAGACTTGACCTTCACAACTTTCTCTATTTGCTTGATTCATTATCACCCTTGAACAAGGCTACTGATTAGACTACCAAACGCCATGACAGTGAAATGTACTTATATTTTTTAAATCTCTATTCCCCGCCCCCTTCTGCCAAACACTATGACCGTAAGGCCCCAGTCATCGATATACAAAGCCCCCAAATTCAATATAATTACATACCCTTATAATAGTTATTATATTATAATAATGCATAAAAATTAAGGGGATGTGACTGCTTTTATTTCTTCTATTCATACATATTAGGTCAATATATTTCTTGTATTGTTTTAACAATTTGAAAAATTTTTAGAATATTAAACGAATTTTTAGTTTTTTATTTTAATCTTAAAAATTCAAAATTTTATATGAGAAGGAATTAAGAAAAATTCGTAAAAATTTTTAAGTTTTAGAGAATTGATGGTTTTGATTTACTTTTAGAATTGAAGATATTTAGAGAAATGTTAAAAAAATTAATACTCTAGTTAAAATATTAAATTATATAAAAAATTAGATTTTTCTCCAAGTGAATGTATTACAGATAGAGTGCTATTGATAATATCTGTAATGATTGCTAAAAGCAGCTTTTCAAAATTAAAATTACTTAAATCCTCTCTAAAATCAATCATATCACAAAATAAAATTGAATATATTAGTCATTTATCTGTTAAGAGTGTAATGTTAAAATTATTTAATTATAAAACATGAATAATTGAAAAAATGTTATATGAAGATAGATAAGTTACAGTTCACTACGTCCATCTAGTAATTTTGCCTTACACCTGAGAATTTCTTGATATGGCCCTGCCCTTAGTGTTGATATAAATGTTTATTAATATCAGTATTATTGTGGAAATATATAAAATGATGGATAAGGAAAGACATATATATAAAATGATAAGCAAATACGTGTAAAATGATGGAAGACTCAGTGAGCTCATCAATTATCAATTACGTGTAAGAAAGCCTAGTGTGAATAAGAGAATAATATGGCCATGGAATTCACTAGATATTTCCAAAAGGAAAAAAAAAATAATATACTGCAATTATGTTCTAATATATACTAGAAGACTCAGGTTGGAGCTGAAAGAATCAGAGAAGCTTCAAGAGCAACTTCTCTTACCGTTGGAGCAGCAAAAACTTGCTTTTACGGGTTGAATGTGACATTAAGCACCATAAACTTCCCTTCAAAGACTTTCATGAAAATGAAACTGTATCTGTGCAGGAAGAAATCTTTGAGTGTTAACCGGCCTTTATGAGTTCCAATATCAATTTCAAAACAATTGACACAATGGAGTTGTGTATGAAAATTAAGAAAACTAATACTCCCTCCATTTCAAAATATAAGGTAGATTTAGTAGGAACTAAGGTTTCAAAATATAGGTCAAATTATGAAAGTTAGTAACTATTTAATACTTTTTTTTCAATTTTACCCATATTTATAATAATAAAAAGAGTTATAATAGAGAGAGATTGAAAGAAATAATAGTAACTAAGATGAAGTATTTAATGAGGGTAATTTTGGAAAGTTATTGTAATTTTTTATAAAATTAAAGCACATAATTAATTTTAACTATCCTCCTTGATGGGAGAAATATAGTTAATTGCGCCTTATATTTTAAAACAGAGAGAGTATAAGGGATAAAAAACAAAGCTACATAGATTAAGGGGAGTAATAAATCTGTCTGAAATATAAAATAATTTTAAAAAATGCCCTCATTTAAAGTTATTAACTTTTACATCATGTAATTAATACAAATGAATTGTGTTACTAGTTTTGAAAAAAAATGTTATGTTAATTAAGGAAAATTTAGAAAAATTATTAAATATACCAAACAAATCCATTGTGTCATTTATATTTTGAAACAAAGAAACTCCTCCAATTACTCCTTATATTAAGAAATGGAGGAAGTATATAACTTAATTATTAGCAAAATATGAATGTATTTTATTATAATAATCTTATTTACGGTTTATAATATTTTTATTCTTTAATATTTTCCCGTTCTTCATTAAATTGAAAATTACTTTTTCCTCTTTTTTTTAGATAAAAAATGAACTAAAGGGTTAGTGGTAAAGTTTAAAAATGTTTCAATCGGATTGGGCATTATTAATTTCATATCAGAATTTTTTGAACTCTTTGGTACTCTTCCAGGGTTTCCACCGTGGGGATCTCACGTTACTAATCTTGAACACCTAAATCACTCAATCATAGTACCATTAAATTGTTTTGAAATAAGGAATCCAAAATATCACTTGTTTTGAAATGAAAGGAGTAGTATAGAATGGTCAATGCAAACATTTGATTTCACACACAAAACAGCATCGTTTAATCTCCTCGCACGCGTAGCATCAAATCCCACCACTCACAGCTTGAATGGTAACTGCAAACATTAATGAAGGTTGGTTCTGTTGTAAGAAATTATAATATACATACTCCCTTTAGTTTTTAATATAAATCAATTTAAACTAATTCACCAAAATTAAGAAAAATTGGTTACAACATTAAAATTATCTTAAAATTAATATGGTTTTCATCTTTACCTATAATAAATACCAAAAATTTAAACAATCTATACACTCTTTTTTACTTCTAAATAAGAACATTTTAGAAATAATGCAATTAATACTCTAAAAACTTATGAAAAGTGACATATATTTAGAATCATAAAAAACTTTTTAAATATGACTAATAAAAGAGATGAGAGAGACTGTATTGCTCAGTTGATGTGGAGAAGCCATTTGAATGTTAAAATTTCAAATTCCAGTATCATTCATAGTATATCGATGCCATAAAAAATTATTTATGGACATGATTCGATATGAAACTACTTAATTGCTTAAGAAAACAAAATTGTTATTTACTATTTTCATTTCTAAATTTATATTAAAAATTGGAATTTAATATTTAAATAAATGAATAGAGTTAGATATTTTTTTTAATAAAGCTATAACATATACAAAAGAAACTCCAAAAGTCTAATCATATTTGTTGAATTGTAAAATTTATATAACTATCAAAAACATCATGTATTTACTATTTTATACATTTTTTTAATAGAAAGAGATGAGTTAAAAACTCATACAGAGCTATGTAGACACTATCTCTGTGGACTAACTCCCTACAACCATCGGGAGGATTATTTAAACAAATATAGTTGCCTTGCGCTGCTTTAGTCACTATGTCATATTAAAACATCAAATATTCACTATCTGGCAATTGATTTAAGTGGTTTGGCATTTATTTTAGTTCGGCCCAATGTAACTTGCTCAGTGTAACTTGACTGACTTCCAAAATTCAAACAGTTTGGGTCCCATTCTGTGCGGCGTAAATTATTATACGGAGGACGTGCTGTGATTTTTTTTTTAAAGTAAAAAAAAAAGGGAGAGATAGATAGATAGACAGACAGCGTGACCCACACTAGCGTGCCACACAAGATGCATGCCATGTACCAAAATAGCTTCCAAATGGTTGGTATTAAAAAAAGAAAAAACCATATATTTATTGCATATTTCGTTCCAATCTTTTGATCAACTCTTCGTAAAATCAAAAAAATTAGATATATATTTTTTCTTCAGAAATTTCATATCCTATAGAGAAGCAAAAGAGGGGATAACGACGACATCCAGCGATTTAATAATAATAATAATAATAATAATAATAGTAATAATGATAATAGTTGTATTTGCAAAGTTTCATACATGTACCTGCTTTATCACTCAATGGATAAAATTTAACATTTCATTTTTTAACATTTCTGTGTGAGAGAGAGAGAGGCAAATCAAATTAAACCTTTGTAGAAACTAGAGACAGAAATGCATTTAAACCTTTTATTAAATAATCATATAAAAAACCTTTTATTAAATAATAAGATATTTCCTCTATTCCCCATTATAAGTCATATTCTAAAAGAATTGGAGTATGCAAAATATAAGTCACCTTGTAAGTATTAAATATCAATTTCCATATTTGTTCCTCATTAATTTCAATGGAGAGAAAATAAGAAAGATATAATTAAGATATATTATAATTTAATGAGAATAATAGTGAAAAGTTGTGATAAATTTTACAAAGTTTATGAATTTTAATTATTTTTAACCGTTTTTTTGATATATGTAAATCGGTTAAAGTTGACTTATAAGAGAAAAGAGAGAGTAGTATAAATCCAAAAGAAAATGAGATAGTAAAATTATAAGATAAAACTGAAAAAATAATTAAAGCATAATTGTATTTTCAAATATTGATCTAGCTATGTCTCAATATGTGAAATCAAATTAATGTTAGAAACAGTATATGAAAACAATCGGTACCCAAAAATGTATGATAACACACTGTGCTTAAGATGTTATTTGTCCCTACTAGGTTTGCTGCAGGGATCCGACGAATCACTCCTAAGAGTTATTCTAAGCACCAAAGATATTTGACAGCAACTTCAGATATCTTAAAACACAGAATGAAGTATAGATATTGTAAGCAAGAGAAGAGAACGTGAGAGATACTTTTAGTCTCTGGTTTGATCCTTTTATAATAGTGGAAAACAGAAAATTAAAACGTTATTGATGAACCTGTTCATTTCTGAACGTTGTAGTCAAATTGAAACAGAATATCAAATAACATCTTGTTTCAAAATGTACCATTTCAGAACGTTGTTATTTAAAATTCTGTTTTTGAAAAAAATGATTAATTAAAAAATATTAATCTCAAATTTATACCAGACTAGATCTCCACCATTAGATCAATCCAATAATCATGACGCGCCACATGTGGGACTAATCTCAAATTCATATCAGACCAATGCTAAGTACTTTAAATATTAAATAAATAATATTTAAATCTACTTAGCTTTTATCTTTTCATAATTATTTTAACATGTTCTGTATTTTCACTCTTATATACACTTCATAAGTCTTACTAACATCCAATGTGGAACTCTAATTTTTCAAATTATCTCTAACAATTAAAACTTCAGTCTACTCCCATTAAAACTTCCTTAGAAATTTCTTCCACACGCAATAAGTAAGAAATTAAATTCCCGGGAAACTTTTGAACAATCCCACCGCTACCCCCAACGAGTCAGTAACTACCAATGCACCAAGAAAGAAACATAGGGTCAAGTCAACGCCCATAGACCAAACCGAGTAAGGTCTACTTTAAAACTTCTAACTCGAAAATAACATAGCGCATTCTTTGCTCCTTCTTCATCCCTTCTCTCATAGGTTTCGCTCACCAAAATCCTTTCATATAAATAAATTCACCCTTCCTCGCCCCTTATTGAAATCCCAAAAAACTCTCCTTCTTGCACTCTGCATTACTGTTTCAGTTTCTTCTTTAGTGTTCTTGCCAGGTTTGACCAAAAATGAACCCGATCAGAACGCGTACCCTAGAGGTCACTGTTATATCCGGTGAGAACCTTTGTCTTGACCGGAATCTGGTGACAGAAAATACGTTCGTGGTGGTCCGAACCGAGTCCATTAGGTGTTAGAGAATGAAAATGGCGAAGCAAGGAGTGGGTTGCTTAAACACTTCGTGGAATGAGAAGTTGATGGTGGAGATGCAGTTGCATGCAAAGTCTATTACGTTTGAAGTTCAGTACAAGACGTCGAAAGGTATGGTTCGATCTATTGGGTTGGCGAGAATAGCGACTTCCGATGTGATACCAAAGGAGAAGGGACGTTTGGAGGTGTTGAGTTATAGGCTGAGGAATTGGGAAGGAAGGAGAAGTGGAGTTATCAATTTCTCAGTGAGGCTGAAGGAGGAAAAAGAAAAACATGACGAAGAAGATTCGATGTGGTCGGAGGTGAGAAGAACGATTGCAGTGAATTCTGGGGATTTTAAGCCTGACATAATGGGAGCTCTGGTGGATCATCATCATCATGATGACATGAAGACTCCTAATAATGGGGTTGTTCTGGGGATTCCTGTCTGGTGGAACCATCCAGCAATTCATGTTTGAGGAAATCAAGATATTATGTCGTTAATTTTAATGTTTGCATTTTTCTTTTAATTTTTTTCTTGTTTACCGAGAAAGTCGTTGTGGTTTAATTTTGTTTCTTTTATATCCCCTCTACTCCTTAATATAAGATCATTTTAACCGAATTATGCGGAAGAATTGGAAGTAAAACTAATTAACCACCTCAACTTCTCCTAAAATTCCAATATTTTTCCAAAACTACCCTTATTTAATCTTTCTCTCTTTCTCTTTGGATACATTAAATAAGAGCATTTTTCTGGAAATGTATAATAAATATTACATCGTATATTGTAAAGGGTCTTATATTTAGGATCGGGGTAAAAGATTATATATATAGGACCGGAGATAGTATTTAAGTTGTCAATGATAGTGGTGTTTGTTATGTAAAAAGTATGAGACAATGAATCCTTGAACAAACATGTCCAAACCATATTGTTCATAAGGTAATATTTGCCTCTATTATGTTTGTTAAAAATATACATGTATTATCAAAATTGAGAAAATATAAGAAAACAATAGATATAAGAGCAAGAGCGAAACATAGAGATAAGAGAGATGAAGAGAATTTTCTATTCACTTTGATTTGAATGTGTGTATAATGTCATAAGTTCAACCTCTATTTATAGGCTTTCTACATCAAACAATCACTTAAGGTACCATGTATCAAAAAGGAAAATTCATGTACACTAAATGGAAGCTCTTCATCTTTATGCATCATTGATGATAAGTCTTCAATTTAATGTCTTGGATTCCTAAGTACATGAAGGAAGTGTATCACCAATCCTTTTTGAAGATTCATTCATGAAGGCCATAATTATAGTTATCAATTCAAAGAGTTTGAGGTTCATGGACATTCATAATTATAATAATATTTACAACACTCCCCCTTGGATGTCCATGAATAAATATTGTGCCCTATTAAAATCTTACTAGGAAAAATCCAATGGGATAAAAGCCTAGTGAAGAAAAAAGAGTACACTATAAACTTAATTGGAACTACCTCATTAAAAACCTTTCCAGGAAAACCCAGTGGGACAAAACCATGGAAAGGAAAAGAGTACATCGTATTCCATTACTCCCCTTGATGACAAGATCATTTTATATCTTTGAATCGACGCATCCTAATACCATATACTAACTTATCAAAAGTTGTGGTAGGTAGCGTATTGGTGAACAAATCCACAAGATTATTGCATGAATGAATTTCCTGAACATCTATATCACCATTCTTCACAAGATTGTGGGTGAAAAACATTTTTGGAGAAATATGTTTTGTTTTATCTCCTTTGATGTATCCTCCATTTATTTGAGCTATACATGTTGTATTGTCTTCGTATAATAGTGTTGGATTCCTTTACTCTACAAATCCGCACATCTATTAGATATGTTGGGTTATTGATCTCAATCAATGTCTTTTAGTTAGGGAGGAGCTAAATCTTGCTAATAGATTTACAGAAAATACAATATCAGGTCGAGTTGTATTAGCAAGATACATTAGTGTACATATAGCACTAAGATATGGTACTTCAAAACCAAGAAATTCTTCATCATCTTCTTGAGGGCAAAAAGGGTCTTTCTTCACATCAAGTGATCTTACAACCATTGGGGTAGTTAATAAATGTGCCTTATCCATATAGAATCGCTTTAAGACCTTGTCAGTATAAGTTGATCGATGAAGAAGTATTCCATTTGTTGGATGTTCAATTTATAACCCAAGACAAAATTTTGTCTTTCCTAGATCTTTCATTTCAAATTCTTTCTTTAAACAATCAACTGCCTTTTGAAGCTCTTGACTAGTGCCAATAATATTTATATCATTTACATAAACAGCAATTATGGCAAACTCTGATCCATTTCTTTTTATTAATACACAAGGACATATTGGATCATTTTGATAATCTTCCTTTAACAAATATTGACTGAGACGATTATACCACATTTGTTCAAATTGTTTTAATCCATATAAGGATTTATGCAATCGTATTGCATAATTTTTTCGAGAATCCTTAAATGCTTCTGGCATTGTAAACCCTTCAGGTACTTTCATATAAACTTCATTGTCTAATGAGTCATATAGATAGGCTGTAACAACATCCATTAGACACATGTAAAGTTTATGATGTACTGCCAGACTAATTAGATATCTAAAAGTGATTGCATCCACCATAGGAGAATATGTCTCTTCATAGTCAATGCCAGGCCTCTGTGAAAAACCCTATGCTACAAGTTGTGCTTTACATCTAACAGCTTCATTTTTCTCATTTCTTTTTTGCACAAATACCCATTTATACCCTACAGGCTTTACTCCTACAAGTATTCAAACCATAGATCCAAAAACATCACGTTTTGAAAGTGAATTCAATTATGCTAGGATTGCTTCTTTCCATTTTGGCCAATCTTGTCTATATTGACATTCTTCGACTAATGTAGATTCAAGATCCTCATTTATTATTTCAATAGCCACATTATATGAAAACATGTCATCGATAACAGTATTTTTTCGGTTCCATCTTTTTCCTGTCATGGCATAACTCATCGAGATCTCTTCATTATATTCAAGAACCTGGACCTCTTTTGGGTTCATTTGATTTGTTATGTCATAAGCCTCTGTAACCAGTCTTATCAACTTGACTATCTTGATTATTTGCTCCTTTTCTTTTTCTAGGATTTTTATCTTTGGAACCGATAGGTCTACCATGCTTTAATTGTGGCTTAGATTCATTTGCACTAGCCATTTGTCCTATTGGAATATCAATCCTAATTGGAGCATGTTCAGCTGGAATATGAGATTTAGTAATTCTCTTTATATCATTAAATGCATTTGGCAGTTGGTTTGTAATATTTTCCAAGTGCATTATTTTTTGAACTTCCAGTTCACATTGTTTTGTATGAGGATCTAAATGAATTAGTGATAATTTATTCCATGTAATTTCCTTATCTTTGTCCAGCTGCTTATTTTCTCCCCCTAATGTTGGGAAAATTTTTTCATCAAAATGACAATCAGTAAACCTTGTTGTAAATAATTCTCCAGTTAATAGGTCAAAATACTTGATTATGGAAGGAGAGTCAAAACCAACATAAATTCCCAACCTTCTTTGAGGACCCATCTTTGTGCGATACGGTGGAGCAATTTGAACATATACCGCACATCCGAAAATTCTAAGATGGGAAATGTTCGGCTCTTGACCAAAAGCCAATTGTAATAAGGAGACTTTATAATAGCTTGTTGGCCTAATGCATATAAGTGCTGCTGCATATAAAATTGCATATCCTCATACCGTAATGAGTAGTTTGGTTCTCATAAGCATTGGTCTAGCAATTAACTAGAGGTGTTTTATAAAAGATTCTGCTAGACCATTTTGGGTATGAACATGAGCAACAGATTTTTCTATTTTTATTCCAATTAACATGCAATAATCATTAAATGCTTGAGATGAAAACTCACTAGCATTATTTAAATGAATTGACTTTATTGCATAATCAGGAAATTATGCCCTTAATCTAATTATCTGAGCAAGTAATCTAGCAAATGCTAAATTACATGTTGATAAGAAGCACACAGGCGACCATCTCGTAGATGTATCTACCAAAACCATAAAATATCAAAATGGTCCACATGATGGATGAATAGGACCACAAATATCACCATGGATACGTTCTAAAAATGTAGGTGATTCAATTCCAACTTTGGCCATTGATGGCCTTATAATCAATTTCCCTTGAGAACAAGCAGCACATGAATAATCGTTAAATTGAAAAATCCTTCGATTTTTCAATGGATGCCCATGTGAATTTTCAATCATTCTTCGCATCATAGATGATCCGAGATAGCCCAGCTGGTCATGCTAAACTATGAAAATATTTTTATCAGTATACTTCTGGTTTACTACAACATTTGTCTCAATTGTATTTATACTTGTGTAGTACAAACTAGAAGATAAAGTAGATAATTTTTCTAAGACGCATTTCTTTCCCAAAATGATATCTGTAATATACAGAAATTCCACATTTCCTTCATTAACAGTCTCAATATGAAAACCATTGCGTCGAATATCTTTAAAATTCAACAAATTTATTTGTGACTTAGACGAAAACAATGCATTATCAATAACAAGCTTTGTTCCTTTGGGTAAGTATATAATAGCTCTTCCCCAGCCTTCAATTAGTTTTGCATTACCCGCTATAGTATTTACATTTACCTCATTTATTTTGAGATGAGAAAAATACTTATTATTTTTAAGTATTGTATAAGTCGTAGCACTATCAACCAGACATTTGTCTTCATTATTGTACCCAATGAAAGAATGCAAAATATCCATATTCTTTATTAAAGAAAACAAAATACACATAAGAAGTAGATAAAAAAAACAAAACACACTATGAGCAATATTGCTCTTATTACAAGAAAAGAAAACATGGAAAACAAATCATAAATATAAATACAAATGTTCGCAATAATTTTAATCATGATTCTCAAAGAAGTCTGTTACATCCAAATGTACCATCTCATCAAGACCATTAATATCTTCTAATCTGTTAAGACAATTGAGATCATCATCTTTTAATGCATAATTTGCCTCAACATCATCATTTTGGCAAATCAAATTTGTTTCTGCATTATTCTGATCTCTTTTATTTATAGAGGCTTGATAAAACTTCACCAGATGAGAAGGTGTACGGCAATCATGTGCCTAATGACCACTCATGCCACATCTATGACGAAAATTCTCAATTGCTTTTACAATATTGTTGTGACCATCCTTATTACTCTTTTGTTTGTCATAATTTTTCTTCTTTTGGTCGTCATAATTATTGTTACCACCCTACCACGAAAACGATAATAATTACGTCCTTTTCCATGACCTCGGCCACTTCCACGACCTCGACCATGAAAATTATTACATGCTGCCATATTCACCACTAGAATTGGAGCAGAACCAATTGGACAAATTTCATGATTTTTCATCAATAGCTCATTATTTTATTCATCCACAAGAAGGCATGAAATTAATTCAAAGTATTTCTTGAAACCCTTCTCACAATATTATTGTTGTAACAACACATTGGAAGCATGAAAAGTTGAAAAAGTTTTTTCAAGCAAGTCCTCATTAGTAATTTTCTCATCGCATAATTTCAACTGAGAACTTATTTTAAAAACTACTAAGTTATATTCACTCACGATTTTAAAATCTTGAAACTGTAGATGCATCCAATCATAACGAGCTTTAGGTAACATTACCATTTTTTGATGGTCATACCTTTCTTTTAGATTATTCTACAATTCAAGTGGATTCTTCATAGTAAGATATTCTTTCAAACCTTTGTGAAGATGATGACGAAGGAATATCATTGCCTTTGCCTTACCTTGATTAGATGTAGCAATTCTTGGCAAAATTGCATTTCCAAGACCCTTAGCATCCAAATGAATTTCAGCATCTAATACCCATGATAGATAATTCTTGCTAGATATATCAAGGGCCTCAAACTCAAGTTTGTTAAGATTTGACATTGTTCAAACTAAAAGAATAGTAATACAAATTAGAATGAATTCTAGATAGTTTAATTAATAAATGTGAATATAAAATCTTGATGTCATCTTCTCAAAAATTAAGTATATAACATATGAACAAATTATCAAAATTAAAATAGAATCTGTAATGCCCCTCATGATATTTTTCTTGGCATTGTATTCAGGACCGGACAGAGGAAGGCTCAAGTGGAGTCTGGAAGAGCTCCACGCCGCGGTGAAGAGCAGGGCCGCCGCGGCGAGAAGCTTTCCAGTGGCGTTGTTCTGGAAAATTTGGTGGAGCCGCGGCGAGGAGTGTTGGAGCCGCGGCGAGAGTCGGAAAAATTGTTTAAATCCGGATCAGTCGGACGTGAAAGAAAGAAAGGAAACGAAGGGAGCGACGCAAAGAGACGAGGAGCAGTGCTAGGGTTCAGCATTTTCGGTGTCCCGGAGTGATTCTCGTCCATCGGGAGCTTGGATTCAAGTTGGTAAGCGTTCCCTACTCCTCTCTCTCCATTTTCTTCGGTTGAAATTTGGGATTTTCGGTTGTATGGTTGGATTTCCGGTTTGGGGTGAAATCCACCGATTGAAATGGATGTTTTGGGGTTAAGGAAGTGTGTTTTGATGTTCTTATTGCTTGAATGTGAGTTTTGAAGGGATTATGTGTGTTTAGGGCTTAACCCTAGGTTGTCTTCGGTAATAGCTCTTAGGAATTCAAGGTGTCTGTGGTTGTGTGGTGTTTGAGTAATCCCTAAGAGCTTATTGATGCATAAAAAGGGTGTTAGAACCTTGGGTTAGGTTAAGGTGGTGGAATTGTGAGGTTTGATTTGTTGGTATATTGTGCTAATGGAAGAATTGTGACATGATAAAGGTTGTTGGCTAATCGAGAGGGGTTCACGCGTACTGGACAGTTCAAGGAAGCTTGTGGAAATCGTGTGTGTGTGGTAACGACAATTGAGGTAACCGGGTGTTTGCTTACATTGTATTGATTGTGTTATATGATAGTACGTGTATTTGTATATATATGTATATTGTTAGACGATGGTTATGACTATGATGATAATATGTGTGATGATGATATGATATATTGCATACATGACATTATGATGATGATATGATGATACATGAGCATCACCACATAATATTATGAGATTGTGATGTATAGTGGATGTGGTGGTGATGACGTGATGGTGGTATGATGTATGATGATATATATATGTTAGGGAGAATAAGGTTGGAATATATATATGTTAGGGAGGATAAGGATGAAATATATATATATGTTAGGGAGGATAAGGATGGAGTCCCTGTGAGGGCGACATGCATATCATTCATTTCATATTGCATACATGATTGGTGTGAGATATATGTATATATATACAATTGTGTGTGTGTGGTTGTTGTTCCCGGTTACTGAGACATTGTCTCACCCCCTCTCCCATAAACTAACCTTTCAGGTGACGGTTCTGGCACTAGTCCGGAGAAGACCCGGGAGTAGCTGTGTACGTGGGAATAGTCTATGTAGCGTGTGTATGTTGTATTAGTATTTTGTGCCAAGTAGGATAGCATGGTTTGTAATGGATAATGTTATGATTGAGACTGGCTATGTATGGATGTTTATGTATGTGGTATGTATGGTTGAATGTTGTTGAGTAGTATGTGTGACAGTTTTGGGTAAGTCCAGAGTGTTGTTGGGCCTTGTTGGTTTGCGTAAGGGCCTGTAGCCCATTTGTTTTGGTTGGGTTCCAAGGGGTCAAATCTCAGAGGGGTGGTTCCTCTGAGGTAAAACCTCTTTGGACAGGTTGGTTTGGGGGTTTTGGACCTGTATGAATGGTCTCTGAGCGACCAGTTGCCTTTGGTGGCAATTGGGGGTGGCTAGTGATAAGTTTTGGTCAATAAGTGGTCAAAACAGAGTCAAGGGTCTAGAATCTCCATACGGAGTTAGATTGAGGTAAAAGTGGTGTCCTTGGATAGATGGGGACTAGATTGACTTGTAGGAGTTGGAATCGAGTCAATCGGAGGTGGGAGCATAAAGTTATGTGCGTCAGAAGTTCGCCCCGGAGTGTTGAAATTGCTGATATGGTATATCAGCAGGGGGCGCCGCGGCGAGGGAAGGCAGGCCGCGGCCCCAGCCTAGTTTTTGAATATGGAGAGTTGTTTGAGATGTCAGGGTTGTGTAGAGTCAGATTTTGAAGTTTTCGGAATTGTTAGGAGGTGTCAGGAGGTAGGATGTTACAGAATCATTATTGATGGAAAAGGAAAACCAAAAGCATTTATCATATAAATCAATAATTAAAAAAAGGATCTTTCAACATAAAGAATCAAATTAAATTCTAATGAAAATAAAATATTAGATGGAAGAAATTACCTCAAATCAATTGAGCAAACTCATGCTGATAACGTATTATAAAATTGAGGAAATATAAGAAAACAAGAGATATAAGAGCAAGAACGAAACGTAGAGATAAGAGAGATGGAGAGAATTTTCTATTCACTTTGATTTGAATGTGTGTACAATGCCATGAGTTCAACCTCTATTTATAGGCCTTCTACATCAAATAATAACTTAAAGGTACAAAGTATCAAAAAGGAAAATTCATGTATACTAAATGGAAGCTCTTCATCTTCATGCATCATGGATGATAAGTCTTCAATTTAATGTCTAGGATTCCTAAGTACATGAAGGAAGTGTATTACCAATCCATTTTGAAGATTCATTCATGAAGGTCATAATTACAATTATCAATTCAAAGACTTTGAAGTTCATGGACATTCATAATTATAATAATATTTACAACAACATGTTTTATATCACCAACATAGGTTGATCTAGTGGGTAAAGATGCAACTAATCATTCCTCATAAAAGTGCATGTTTAAATCCTTCTTGATGTAAGAACTTTATTAATGAGTAATTTGTGCTTTGAATTCATATAATTTTACTTGACTCGTTATTATTCATTGGAAATGAAAGGTATATGTATTATGGAAATTTTTCCAATGAACTAGACCCTTCTATACATGGTGTCTTGAGTTTAAAATAAGCAGCCCCTAATCTCTTAAAAAGGAGGCCAGTAAAAGCTTAATAGTAGTCTATCTTCCCGATAATAACTTCAGTTTATTTTCTTACAAAGTACTTTAGGAATAAAATGTTATGACCTTAAATGTTGACTTGAAAGAATGCATCAAATTTAGATCTCGTTTGATCTGCAAAATAAAATAAAATGTAAAAGAGATTGGAATAAAAAAAAAAGAAAGAACTTAGATACTCAATGTTACTTCCTCCTGTCTAGAATATAATTCTTGTTTAATTAATTGCACATGAATCAAGAATGTAGTTTTACTTATTAAATCTACTAAAAATATATTATTTTTAATAGTACTCATATGTAATATATTGTATTTAAAATATGTTATCTCTCATATATTTAATTGCATATAATAGCAAAATAGAAATAAAATTATTTAATACTCTAAAAATTATCAAATAAGACTTATATTTTGGAGTAAAACAAATTTTTGAAATAAAATTTATATTTTCGATTGGAGGGAGTATATGCTTAACGTACTTGATTCTAATCAAATTAGAATAAGTGAATTTAAAATTTTAAAATAAGTTAAAAGGGTTAATAACAAGATCTAACTATAAGATTAGTGGTGAATAAAATTTACTTAACACAATTTGATCGTAAAAAGTAAGTATCTTATATAAGTTTGAATGATAGCTAGAGAAGAAGAAGAGGAGGAGGAGGAGGAGGAGAAAAGCATTTTAACTTGAATACCAAAATTTTCTCCAAAAAACAAGGTAATTTTGTGGATGAGAAATCTGTTGTTACTTGTAAATAAAGAAAATAATAGTACGAAGAGATACCTGGGATATAATTTAGAAATGATACTTGTAACACTCTACCAAACAGAACCTCCAATCTATACCAATATCTTCAACTAATAGCCAAACACAGCCCAAACATTTCAAATTCACTTCCCAAAACATCAGAATGGCTGAAAACCACTTGAAAGGCACTAGAATAGGATAAAACCGCGGCCTGCTACGGTACCACCGCGACCTCAGCATCAGAAACCATATCAGCAAAATGCTGATTTGTCAGGCCAACTTCCGACGCGCATAACTTCTTGCTTCAACCTCCGATTGACCTGATTCCAACTCCTACATGTCACTAATGTCATTATCTACCCATAGACACCAATTTCACTCAAATCTGACTCCATTTGGAGATTCTAGACACCCAATACCATTTTAGCCACTTTTTTTTACCAAAACTCACAACCTATCACCTCCAATTACTACAAAAGGCAGATGGATACTTAGGGACCATTGACTCAAGTCCTATTTGGTTTAATCAACTTGTCTAAGGAGATTTTTACCCCAGAGAAACCTCTTATCTGAGAATTGACCCCCTTGAACCCTAAAACCACATAATGGGCTATATGCCCAAAACTTACATACATGGCCCAAAACCACCATTGGGCTTCCCACATACAGCCAATCCGGCTCACAAACACACTCCCAACAATAGTGACTCATACCGAGATCCACACCATCAATACATATAGACAGTATCCCTATCACATAATAACCAACACTAACAATATCATCACATCATCTAGATTATCCAATCCTCATCATTACAATCATTCCATCATCACATAACATACGGATAATAACTCTTAGGACACCCATGCGGGTTCCATGATACTACTTAACAACAATACTCCCCAGGAATACACAGAACAGGCAATACACTCGATTACCACCCACTTGGCACAAGATTACATAAACTATCTTACAACTATAGTTATACTTGAGATTCCTGAAGACAGAGGGGCCTGCAGCTCCTTAGCAATGTCTGAACTAGTACCAGAGTCTTCACCTGAAAGGTTAGTCATGGAGGGGGGTGTGAGACAATGTCTCAGTAACTAGGGACATCCACAGACATATATATAATCAATATTGCACACATATGCAAATGATGTGGTGTAATGCCAATATCATGAGATGCATGTCTCCCTCCACACGGCTAGAATCACGAGCTGTCATCATAATAGGATATTTTGTATAGGTGATTCTCTTCCAATAATTTGTGAAGACTGATTCTAGGTTAACATGAAGCTCACCTCCCATTAGTGCACCCGACTAAAGGTAACACTAATGTTCAGATTGTGGTTCTTCTTCTCCTTTCCCACCACGAATTGGTAGCGATTTAGGGAAGGTGCAGTCTACTACGCGTCTTTCCCTCCTGGCCATTGGAGGGGATTTAGCAGCAAGGATCCCATCCTTATCCTCCCTAAATATATATATATTCCATCCTTATCCTCCCTAAACATATATCATATCATCTTCACCACCCAATCCTCCATATATCACAATCTCACAATGTTATGTGATGATGCTCATGTCCTGTCATCGTATAATCATCATCGTGTTCTCATGTCATGCTATGCATCATCTAATGCTACATCATCATCATCATCATCATCATCAATAATCATTATTATATTCATGCAATAAGATCACATGTCATGCCATACTCATCATCATCATATACTATATCGTCTGGCCGTGTGCATACCACGATATATATAGAAAACCATACACATACTCACAACGATATCGTGATAGGAACAGAGACATGCATATATATATATATATAATTCAACATATAATATATGTATAAAACAAATAATACAAACACCCAGTTACCTCTAGTTGTCCACATCATGCACACAGGAGCTTAGGCAAACCTCCAGAGCACCCAATCACGAACTATATGCCTCCAATTACCCAATCAATCACTACAACAACATAATACCTTTAATTAACATAACTCCCATAACACTACAATCCACAATCTAGTCGTCCAGTTTAAGCCAAGGTTCTAACAACATATACACATACCAATAAACCTTAAACAACCATTCAAAGCAACACATACCATTTTGGATTTGCACTTCCTTACCCAAATTCCAACCTAGGGTTTAACTCAAACCCATCACAATTTAACCAAAACTCATACCCAAAGCTTTCTAACCCTACATAACATTTTTACAACACCAAATCAAGCATTTCAATTGGTGGATTCTTCCCTAAACTGAAAACCTAACATACTCCCACCGATTTCCAAACCAAAATCAAAGAGAAAAGAGAGGAGAGGAAGCAAGATCAACTTACCAACCATTAATCAAGCTCCTTGGGTCCAGAAAACATCCCCTCAGGTCAGATTTCACGTGCCCTAGCAGAGCTTCTCGCTACTTCTCTGTCACTCCCTCCGTTTCTTTCTTTTCTTTTCATCCGAAATGATCCTGATTTAAATTAGTTTCTCAACTCTCGCCGCGGCTCCAAATAAGTCTGCTGTGGTGCCACCAGTTTTAGCCAAAAAATGCCACTGGAATTGGCTCTCATCATAGTAGCCCTGCTTCTCGCTGTGGCGTGGAGCTCATTTCTTCTCCACTTGAACTTTTCTCCGTCCTGTTCCTCCGATTCTACACACAATGTCAAAGACATGCCTCATGAGGGTTGTTACACTACTCCCTCCAATCTTTCATCTAAGATCATTTTAAACAAATTACACAGATTAAAAATATGAATTAAAATTAATTAACTACTTTATTTTTTCAAAAATCAAGGCATTTTTCCAAAAATATCCTTAATTAATCTCTTTTTCTCTCTTTATAATATGAATTAAATTGGGGGCTTTTTTGGAAATGTGTAATAAATTTTACCTCATATTCTAAGAAGAATTTTATATTTATGATCAAGACAAAAAACTCTATATTTAGAACCAAATTGAATAATATATATCTTGATATTTGTGTAAAGAAAGGAATCCCTTCCCATCACGCAAACCAAACATAGCAACTTGTTTCACAAGTCGAAACAAAAATTGACAATATCCTTGACAATAAATAAGCTAGGTCTCTTGCCTTGCTCATCAGGTTATGCTGATTGGCAAAACCATGGGATTTATATTATATAACTTATCCAGTTAATTTTTTATTGAAGGTATTATTAAAAAAATTAAAAACCGAAATGTTCATTTCAGGAAAAAAAAAAGAAGAAGAGACAAATGGATAATTCAACAAAATTTAATTAGGAAATTATTGTAATTTGTTTTTTACATAATATTAGACTTTGTTTTAATTTTATGAAAAACCAATAGTTCAGAGATGAATTCAATGTTTAAATATTGAATATGATTGCTAGATATTTTCCTTGTAATTTTCTAGTAATTAGTGAAAATATTATTGCTCATTAAAAATAAGCGTAAGGTTTTATAAAATAATAATAATAATAATGAGCGTAAGGTGGTAATGAATTGACTGAGTAAATGGCTCTCTTGTACTCTGCAACTTTGACCAATTCAACCTTTCATCATATCATTTAGCTTACTTGTCCTTCTTTCTTCTGTGTGCTTTTTTTTTTTAATACTTTATTATCTGGTATCTTAGGGTATCCTATGTTCATTATCCGCTCCAAACGAATCTGGATTCTGCTATATAGGATCTTACGACAACTCACAGGTACTAATGGGAAGACCTTTTTAAAGCTTTAATTTTTTTAATGCTATTGCACCCTTTAGGAATCGAAATCTCGATCCCAGGAAATGCTGGTCAAGCCTTTTACTACTTGACCAGTTACCCATTGATTCTATGTGCTTTTCTTATTACAGCGATATATATACAAAATTTGTGATGAAAATTTGCATAATAGAAAGTGGTTTTGTATAGCAAATTAGATTGTTGCAAATTAGGGCATTGCAAAATTGTTATGACGGATTTGTCTCGGACTGTTGAAATTTTGTAGCAAAATCAGTAAGAAAAAGTTTTACAAAGGATTTTGTGGTGACTTTGTGACGGAAAATTTAATTTCCTTCCCAAATTTTGTAATATATTGACATTTTTTAGTGTCTGGACGTTTTTGTGTTAGCAAATGATTTTTTAGTAATTTTAGGCCTACTTTCCCGCCTTGTTTACAAGTTTTTGCCTCCTTTTTTTACGAAATTAAATATTACCGTTTTCATATCTCGTGTTTTGTTAATATTTTAAGATCTACAATACACTGTGTAGGTAATTTGGAAATCACAATACAGACCTTCAGCTATAATTACTCACGTTTCAAATGAAAATAAAATGTTGAAAAGGATATAAGCTTGTTTAACTTGGTACAATAATAAACTATGTAACAGTAAGTTTATATTATTCATCTATTATACAATGCATGAATTGAAACCAAAGTGCATGCAGTACTTTTATTTATCAACTTCCAGTCTGTTGAATCAAGAGTTTTGATGATTTTAAACCAACACTCAAGAGCTTGGATTGAAGATATCAAAGAAGAACGAAGCTGTTTCAAATGAAGATTTACTGAGTATTTGCTGTTAGATCTCTTATAGGATCTTTAGTTTTTGATATGATTGGGTAAAAGATTTTGATTTGAAGAAAAGATGTTTTCAAACTTTGATTTTATGTTAAATCTTTGAATATTTGAAAAACGCCTACAAACAAACGAAGGTTGAGAGTTTAAACTGAACTGTCAAGTTAGAAATTCGAATTTTGCCTTTGGAAATTCGAATTTCGAGCTAAAACTGAATAAGTCTGAAGAGACTGTTCTCTGTCAGACGAATTTTGGTTGTTCAAAATTTGAATTTTCATCTAGTCTGAAAAGAGGCCTTTTGTAACAGACGAACTTCACACTTTCAAAATTCGAATTTCAAGTAAAATGAAATTTGTGAAAATCAAAGAAATTCGTCTGAAACTATGATAAAGTGCATCTGAAATCAAAATGAAATTAAGTTTGATAAATGCTCTCTGACAGATGAATTTTGAAGTTCCAACATTCAAATTTTCATATAAGTCTGAAAGATGCTTCTTTACAATAGACGAACTTTGGGTTTTCAAATTCGAATTTCAAACAAAACAAAACTTGAGAAAATTGAAGAAATTCGTCTGAAACTATGTTAAAGTTCACCTGAGATCAAGAGTGATTTCAGTTTCAAAACTGCTCTCTGACAGACGAACTTTGAGCATTGAAATTCGAATTTCAGAAGCTAAGTTCTTGAGTCTATTGAAATGAAACATTGACATACGAATGATAAGAACTTGCAACATTCGAATGATGAAATGAGTCTGAAAAGAGTTTCTCTGACAGACGAATTTCACCTTTCCAAAATTTGAATTTCGAAGAAAGTTATCTACTGTGTCTCTTTAAACGTTCAATGGATAGACGAATTTTGGGGATCCAAAATTCGAATTTCGAAGGCACTGTAGAAAATTGAAAACACTGTTCATACTTAACCGAAAACTTTCTTCTTGAAAATTCGTATGTCACATTGTGAAAATGTTTTGTAAGTTTCAAAATTCGAATTTCACTTCATGAACAGATGAACTGCGTACTGTAACGTTGGAAGCTTTAATCTTCGGTTCCTTCGAAATTCGTCTGTTGGCCAACCAAAATTCGAATTTCAGTATGTCAGAAACAATAAATGCTGTTGGTAAACGGATAGTTTTTCAGAGTAACCGTTGAATAACTTCTCCAACGGATAGATTTAGTCTCTAATGGATATTTGAGACCTAAATCTATAAATACAACATCATTTGAAGTTGTGGGTAACAAAATAAAACTTGTATATACCGAATTTCTGCTGAATCTTTTTCTCAAAAGCTTTTACCCTCTTAACTTCAAAACTTGTACTTAAACTTTCACATCCACTCTTTACAAGAGAGTTACTTCATTGTAATCAATCTATTCTTCATCTGGAAGATAGGTTTACTTGTGAGGGGTATTCACAAGGGGGTTGGGAAGCACATAGTGAAAGTGCTTGAAGAGTTTGAGAGAGCTCAGAAACAGAGCAAACCCATGTATTGTGGCCTTAGCAAGAAGCCCACTGAAATTCTTGCTGTATAGTGGATAAATCTCAAGAGGTGTCTTGGGGACTGGATGTAGGTCAAGTGAATAGACCGAACCAGGATAAATCACTGACTTCTTTTCTCCTTACTTTTATTTTTCACCTTGCTCTGTTTTACGCATTGTTTTCATTATACTGTGATATTTTCATTTACTTCACTTTGTGCAGAAAAATTTCAAACTTCCCAATTCACCCCCCCGCTTGGGAAGTCAGCCTTGCTAACAAGTGGTATCAGAGCCCGGATTCCCATACAAAGGAACTCACAGTCCGGGAATTAAGATGGCTGGCTTTGGAGAGAATATACTCCCTGAAGGGAACAATACTAACAGACCACCAGGCTTCAGTGGAGAGCATTATGGGTACCGGAAGATGAGAATGCAGATCTACCTCCAATCAATTGATCTCGACATCTGGTCAGTCATTGAAAAAGGGGATTTCATTCCAATGGCTCTAACTGAAGGTGGAAGACACAAAGAGAAGCTGGAAGCAGAATGGAATGATGAGGACAGAAGGAGAGTCCTACTAAATTTCAAAGCAAAACACTGTTTAGTCAGCGCCCTGAATCAAGATGAATTCTACAGAGTCTCGCAATGCATCACTGCAAAAGGAATGTGGGATACTCTGCAGATTGCTCATGAAGGAACATCTGGAGTCAGGGAAAACAGACTAAACACGTGCATTGAGGAGTATGAAAGCTTCAGAATGGCTGAAGGAGAAACTGTAAAGGAGCTACAAAAGAGATTCACCCTCATTGTGAATCAACTCAAAAGCCTGGGAAAGGAATACACTCATTCTGAGAAAGTAAGAAAAATACTCAGAGCTCTCCCTCTGGAATGGCAGCCCAAGGTAACAGCTATAGAAGAAGCCAGAGGAGAATCTATGACTTCTGTCACAGCTCTCTTCGGCAGCCTTGAGGAATATGAAGGAAAAATCAAAGCGCTCAAGGAAGCTGGGCTGGACAAAAAGAAGAAAGGCCTTGCCCTCAAAGCTGCTGATGAAAAGGAAGAAGAATCTGATGAAGGAGATGATCTGGATGAAGAAACTCTGGCAATGATGGTTAGAAAATTCAGAAGATTCTACAGCAAGAAGAAGAACAAGAGATTCTTCAAGAAAGGAGCAGCTGGAGAAAGCAAGAAAGAGACAAAAGAACCTGTGACTTGCTATGAATGCAAGAAGCAGGGACACATAAAATGGGACTGCCCCCAATTCCTCAAGAAACAAGAAAAGGAAAAGAAAGCTGCTGATAAGGGAAAGAAGAAGAAGGCCTACATCTCATCTATATTGGGCAACAGCTCAGATGAGGAAGAAGAAGATGAGGATGAGATTGCCAACATTTGTCTGATGGCACTTGCTTCTGAAAAAGCCACACCCTCACACAGCAGTGATCAGGAAGAAGAGGTATATGAATCTGAACCTTCCTATTCTGAATTACTAGATGCATTTCATGAGCTTCATGATGAATTTATTAAAGTTGCTAAAGAACTAAAACTAGCAAAGAAAAAGATAATTAAGCTGGAGTCTCAAAGCATAGTTTCTGAAATTGCCTCTTTACCTCATACTGAATCTGTTTGCTGCACCTCATGCACTGAACTTAAGCAAACAAATGATTATCTAGTTAAAAGCATGTCTAGGCTCACTAGAGGTAAAGATATGTTATTTGCCTTGATGGGGAGCCAAAGAATATCACAAGGAAAAGCTGGTCTTGGCTATGATCCATGTGCTGTCAAGGAAAAGATCAGGAAGAAAAATCAGAATGTGTATATGAGACATTTTGTGCATGCTAACAATAATAAAAAGAAAAATGATGCATCACCTCACATTGAAACATATGATCAACCAAGGCATGCTAAACAGAAGTATTATCTGCATTGTTTTCTTCCTACCACTCAATCTAGCAGTCCATTCATTACCTGTCATTTCTGTAACAAAAAGGGACATATTTCCAGTTCTTGTGCATTGAAGAAAAATGGACTAGGCAGGAAAACTGAATGGGTTCCCAAAGTTGCCTCTGCATCTAGGGAATTACTTACTGACCGAAAAGGACCCAAGCAAATTTGGGTACCTAAAAGGAAAACATAAACTTTGTTTTGCAGGTCTACCTCAAAGCTAAGAAAAGCAACAAATGGTATATAGACAGTGCCTGCTCAAGTCACATGACTGGTGATAAGGAGAAGTTCATCACCCTTAGAGACAAGAAAGGAGGAAAGGTGACCTTTGGAGGTGACCAATATGGCAAAATCATTGGTATTGGAATTGTGGGTAAAAATCCAGAAACATCCATTGAAGAGGTGCTGTTTGTGATTGGCCTCAACCACAACTTGCTAAGCGTGAGTCAGACCTGTGACAAAGGAAACTGGGTGCTGTTTGACTCAAAGTTTTGCCTGGTCATCAGAAAAAGTGATCACAAAGTAATCCTCAAAGCTCAAAGGGAAGGTAACTGTTATACTATTGACCTTGATGAACTTCCTCCCTTGGACTCTGTATGTTTAATTAGTCAGAATAATGATAGTTGGCTATGGCATAGGAGATTAGCTCATGTCAACATGAATCAATTGTCTAAACTGATTAAAAATAAGCTAGTAACTGGTCTTCCTAAAATATCTTTTGAAAAGGATAAAGAATGTGATGCATGCCTAAGAGGAAAACAAACCAAAGCATCCTTCAAATCTAAAAATGTAATTACAACAACAAGACCACTTGAATTGTTGCATATGGACTTAATTGGACCATCTAGAGTGAAAAGTCTTGGTGGTAATCTGTATGTGCTTGTAATTGTAGATGATTACTCTAGATTCACTTGGACATTATTTCTTTCCTCTAAAAGTGATACCTTTGATGCATTTGTAACCTTAGCTAAGAAAGTGCAAAATGAGAAAGGTATTTCTATTGTGTCTATCAGGTCAGACCATGGAGGAGAATTTGAAAATGCATACTTCCTGGAGTACTGCAATGAGCATGGGATTGACCACAACTTCTCAGCACCAAGAACTCCTCAACAAAATGGAGTGGTGGAAAGGAAGAACAGAACCATTGGAGAGATGGCAAGAGCTATGCTGAATGAGAAGGAACTCTCTCAAGTGTTCTGGGCTGATGCAGTGAATACAACAAGTTACATCATAAACAGAGCCTACATCAGACCAATCCTTGGGAAAACTCCTTATGAGCTGTACAAAGGAAGAAAGCCAAATTTGTCATACCTCCATGTGTTCAGGTGCAAATGCTTCATTCACAACAATGGGAAAGAAAATCTGGGTAAGTTTGATGCCAAATCCGATGAAGGTATATTTTTGGGCTATTCAAGTAGGAGTAAGGCTTATAGGGTTTATAATAAAAGATCAAATTTAGTAGAAGAATCAGTACATGTGGTTTTCATTGAAAATGAAGCTGTTTTAAAACATGAGGATGATCTATCTATCAATTTTGAAAAACTGGAAATTTCTGACAAAAGTAAAACTGAATCTCCAAAGATATCTGAATCTATTGACATAGAGGAAGATGTCCAGGAGCAAGAGTTTGATGAAGAAAATAATGAAGAAACAACTCAAGAACTCCCTAGAGCTTGGAGATATCAAAGGAATCACCCTGTTGATCAAGTAATAGGGAATGTTCAAGAGAAAGTCAAAACCAGAAAACAGTTAAGGGATCAAATGCTCAACTGCACTTTCATTTCTCAAATTGAACCTAAATGTGCTGAGGAAGCCTTAACTGATGACTACTGGATTTTAGCTATGCAAGATGAACTAAATCAGTTTGAAAGAAATCATGTTTGGGATTTAGTGCCCAGGCCCAAAAATCATCCTGTTATTGGTACCAAATGGGTTTTCAGAAATAAACTGGATGAATCTGGAACAATAATCAGAAATAAGGCTAGACTGGTTGCTAAAGGGTATAATCAGGAAGAAGGTATTGATTTTGAAGAAACCTTTGCACCAGTAGCTAGACTAGAGGCTATAAGAATAATGCTAGCATATGCATGCATGAAAAATATTTTACTATATCAAATGGATGTAAAGAGTGCCTTTTTAAATGGATATATCATGGAAGAGGTTTATGTAGATCAACCTCCTGGTTTTGAAGATTCTACTAAGCCAAACCATGTTTATAAACTAAAGAAGGCTCTTTATGGTTTAAAACAAGCCCCTAGAGCATGGTATGAGAGGTTAAGCAATTTTCTAACTGAAAAAGGGTTTAATAGAGGCAAAGTTGACACAACTTTATTCACTAAGAAAGAAAATAAAGATTTACTGATTGTTCAAATCTATGTTGATGATATTATTTTCGGTGCTACTAATGAAACTCTTTGCAAGAAGTTTTCTGAGTTAATGCAGGGAGAATTCGAGATGTCCATGATGGGTGAACTTAACTTCTTCCTCGGACTGCAAATCAGACAGCTTGATGATGGTATCTTTCTCAGTCAATCCAAGTATCTAAAGGAGCTGCTAAAGAAGTTTGGGATGGAGAATGCCAAGCCAATGGGAACACCTATGGCTACTGCAACCAAACTAGACATGGATGAGAATGGGAAAATGTTTGACATTACTCAATACAGGAGAATGATTGGATCTCTGCTGTACTTAACTGCCAGCAGACCTGACATCATGTTCAGTGTCTGCATGTGTGCAAGGTTCCAATCATGCCCCAAAAAATCCCATGCAACAGCTGTGAAAAGAACTTTTAGATATCTTATTGGAACATCACAAATGGGTCTTTGGTATCCAAAAGGCAATGGAGAAGACCTCAAAGGATACACGGATGCTGATTTTGCAGGATCTAAAACTGACAGAAAAAGCACAAGTGGAACCTGTCAGTTCCTTGGAGGATCCCTAGTTTCATGGTTTAGCAAAAAGCAAAACAGTGTAGCCTTATCTACTGCAGAAGCTGAGTATGTTGCAGCTGGAAGCTGTTGTGCCCAAATCATCTGGATGAAACAGTAACTTGAAGATCTTGAGATCAAAATAAAAGAGATACCAATCATGTGTGACAACCAAAGTGCTATAAATATCACCAAGAATCCTATCATGCACTCAAGAACAAAGCATATTGAAGTCAGGCACCACTTCATAAGAGATCATGTTCTGAAAGGAGAAGTCAGATTGGAGTACATCCCAACAGAGGATCAAATTGCTGATATACTCACAAAACCTCTGCCAGAAGACAGACTTTGTAAAATAAGGAGAGAACTGGGAATGGTAAACCCCAATGAACTGTAAGATATTTTCATGCAATTCTGTCTTTAAAATTTTCAATATCAGAATCAATTCTAACTTGAGCTTCGGAGTATGTTTAATCTGAGGTGCAGGTGCTCCTTATGAAAATCAATGGCAATAAACTTGAAGATTGGAGCACGTCAGAATGGAACAACCAGAAAACGGACTGAATAATGTAAATTCTAAGTTTTGGATCCATTCTGTAAGTTTTTAAAGATGAAATTCGCATTTTAATGTATGTTAGATGTATTTTGCTTCATAAAATATGCTTCTGACATGGTCAATATGGTCAACATTCGAATTTCAGTTCACTAACAGATGAACTTCGGCTTGTTATGCCCTGGAACAGTTCTCTGTAATGCCTCGAAATTCGTCTGTTGAAACTTGAAAGTTCGAATTTTCAAAATCAAAAATTTCAATATTATGTTTGTCCATCACTGCTACATAAATTATTACCTCCTAACATACGAATGTTGGACAATCTTTACACAGTAAGAAAATTTGAATTTTCAGTTCAAAATTCGTCTGATGAATCATGTGCTACATGCTGAATTGTTAAAAGATACAGCTCTGCCTGTTTAATTCGTCTGAATGATTGATAGTTTGATTGTTAACTGCCTTTTTCTATTCAACATTCGAACTTTGGTGGAACAAAATTCGTCTGTTGTCCTTGTATTGCTTGTTTCAAGCCACTGTCAGACGAACTTTCAAGATGAAAATTTGTCTGTCAGTAAGTTGTGCTAAACGGTTTAACTTGTAACTGCCCGAAGTTCGAATTTTGGCCCCTCAAAATTCGTCTGTCAGACGGTTACACACGTTAAATGCTACGGTTTTCCTCAGAACAGACGCAGCCCTATCTGTAACCTCTCTGAATCCGTTCTGATTCTTTCTTTAATTCTCTTAACTCCTGTCCAAAAACCGTCATTCTTCACCGTTTAAGCTTCCATTCGCATCCTATAAACCCTTTCTTGACGTCATTCCGCTTCATTCCACTGAAAAATGGCGAGAGTAAAGATCCCTGGAGCAGGACAAGCTGGGACTCGGCCAAAAAGAACGGTTAAATCCCAATATGCTACAAAAGAAGGACAAAAATCCAAGAGAAAGGCCGAACCCAGTAAAGCTACCCTTTCTAAACGCCAGAAATCATCATCCAAGGCAGATTCTCAGAAAACTGGGCCTTCCTCTTCAAAAACTGCAATTCCTTTGGGTGATACTACTGCTGTGGCTTCCTCCTCTTCTACACAATCTGGAGAATTTGAGCTTACCACATTACCACTTTGGAGCACTCCTGAGATTCAAGAAGAGTTTTCTGCCAAGTTTTCCAGTAAAAAGGTAATCAAGCCTCACTGTGTAAATTTGGAGCAATTTTTGATATCCAACAACTTTGATGCTGCACTATGGTTGATAAGATACCAAAACCTGTTGGAAATTGCTGAAAAATATGATGATGAAGTAGTGAAGACTTGGTATGCCTCTCTTTAATATAACAGTAAGAAAAGGAAATGGGAGGTCACTTTGAGATCAAGGACCATCTGGCTTGCTGATGAAACAATCAATGAAGTGCTGGAAATCCCAGGACAAGATGGGGTGAAAATTGACATTACAGCCTCTGGATACATGGATGAGGCAAGCACAGAGGATGAAGAAGGTGGATCCTTTCTGAACTACAAAGAGAGCACCATCTTGGACACCTTGTTCAGGAGAAGGGAAAACAGGCCAACAATAAATCTGTTGAAGCCCACAGACCTAAGTGTACAAGTGAGGATCCTGCACTATATAGTGTCCAGGATCATATTCAACAAGGGTGGCAGCTTCAATTTGATAACAAGGGCAGAGGCTCATGTGATGACTGCTATCATTCGTGGGAAGCTAATCAACATGGGTCATATCATCCTCCAGAGAATGATAAAGGCAAGGGATCAGAGGAAGGATTCCACACTCCCCTATGCTGCAATTATTTCAAGAATCCTGCAGCATGCTAGGATTCAACACATTGAAAAGGGGAAAAGGAAACTCACTGAGGCATTCAAAGAAGAGGAACTGCAAAGGATGGGTATTGAACGAGATGAAGGCAGATGGGTTGGAAAGGGAGCAGGGAAATCTGAAGATCTGTTCTTTGCTGCTGATGCCTCCCTCCAACAAGAAGGCACCTCTGAGGCCCCTGGCAAATCAGTACCTCAGCCTTCTCAGCCAATCCCATCTCCCTCCAGGCCCACTCACCCTCCTTCCACTCCCTCCTCACGGGCCAAGCCAACAAAGATCACTGAGTTGTTTGACAGTCTGTCAACACTCATTCTCAGCATAAGAGATGAGCAAAATGCCAAATTTGCTCATCTACAAGATCAGATCCATCAGTTGGCTGTGAACATGAAGGTGGTGGCTGACGCTTATGAAGAAATAAGAAATGCAATTCCCACCACTTCAGCTCCACCTCAGCCTGGTGTCCCTGAGCCTACTCTATCTCCAACTCCTGAGCCTCCAAGCCCCTTCGAGATTGCCTCCTCTGACCATGATGATAATGTAGATGGTGCTGGTGCAATGAGAACACCAAGTCCTAGTCCACCCTTGGACTATGGATTGGAAGAAGAAGAACTTCAGCAGACAAGTCCTCATGAGCCCATGCAAGAAGTTGCTCAGGAATCAATTCTGTCCACTCAAGAATCTGAGCAAGCTGAAAGACTAGTGGCAGCCATTTCAAGCTCCTCTGTGCAAGAAGTTGTGAGCACTGAAGAAAGGAGCCTTGTACCTGTTGCTGACTATGTTGCCATTGCTCACAATGCTTTACTGGAAGCTCAGAGGAAAAGGCTGGAAGAAATGTTTCCTCCTGCTAAACCAGCTTCCTCTTCTCTAGCTGCCTATGGTCTTACAGAGGAACAAAGAGCTCAACTAGCTCTTTCCAGACAGGCAATGCAGGAGCTGCTGGAAATCTCTGACGAGGAAACAAGCACTGATCCCCCAGCTGAAATTCCTTTTACTCCTGTGCCCCTTCGTGCTATTCCTGTCTCTCAGATCCCTCCTCCGGCTGATTTTGTTGGCCTTCCTGATGATGTCAAAAAGGGGGAGAAGTCTGGGCAAACTGGAAAGACTGCTGCTGAGCAATCTGGTAAAGAAAAAGGGAAATCCTACAGCAAGAAGACCAAGAACAAGAAGAAATGATTGGAAATTCTTGTTGTACTTTGTACTGGTTTTGTTGTTTGAAATTTGTTGATTGGACTGGTTTTGATGTTTGAACTTTGCTTTACTTGGTTCTGTATAAGCAACTTTTGATTAAATGAATGGATCCCTTTGTTGCAAAGTTTTGTGCCTTAATTCTGTTGATATCTTATGCATATGTTGAGGGGGAGCTTGTGAAAGCAAACCCAAGTACTAATCCAGTTTGTAAGTTGTTTTGTCATCATCAAAATGGGGGAGAATGTTGAATCAAGAGTTTTGGTGATTTTAAACCAACACTCAAGAGCTTGGATTGAAGATATCAAAGAAGAACAAAGCTGTTTCAAATGAAGATTTACTGAGTATTTGCTGTTAGATCTCTTATAGGATCTTTAGTTTTTGATATGATTGGGTAAAAGATTTTGATTTGAAGAAAAGATGTTTTCAAACTTTGATTTTATGTTAAATCTTTGAATATTTGAAAAACGCCTACAAACAGACGAAGGTTGAGAGTTTAAACTGAACTGTCAAGTTAGAAATTCGAATTTTGCCTTTGGAAATTTGAATTTCGAGCTAAAACTGAATAAGTCTGAAGAGACTGTTCTCTGTCAGACGAATTTTGGTTGTTCAAAATTCAAATTTTCATCTAGTCTGAAAAGAGGCCTTTTGTAACAGACGAACTTCACACTTTCAAAATTCGAATTTCAAGTAAAATGAAGTTTGTGAAAATCAAAAAAATTCATCTGAAACTATGATAAAGTGCATCTGAAATCAAAATGAAATTAAGTTTGATAAATGCTCTCTGACAGACGAATTTTGAAGTTCCAACATTCGAATTTTCATATAAGTCTGAAAGATGCTTCTTTACAACAGACGAACTTTGGGTTTTCAAATTCGAATTTCAAACAAAACAAAACTTGAGAAAATTGAAGAAATTCGTCTGAAACTATGTTAAAGTTCACCTGAGATCAAGAGTGATTTCAGTTTCAAAACTGCTCTCTGACAGACGAACTTTGAGCATTGAAATTCGAATTTCAGAAGCTAAGTTCTTGAGTCTATTGAAATGAAACATTGACATACGAATGATAAGAACTTGCAACATTCGAATGATGAAATGAGTCTGAAAAGAGTTTCTCTGACAGACGAATTTCGCCTTTCCAAAATTCAAATTTCGAAGAAAGTTATCTACTGTGTCTCTTTAAACGTTCAATGGATAGACGAATTTTGGGGATCCAAAATTCGAATTTCGAAGGCACTGAAGAAAATTGAAAACACTGTTCATACTTAACCGAAAACTTTCTTCTTGAAAATTCGTATGTCACATTGTGAAAATGTTTTGTAAGTTTCAAAATTCGAATTTCACTTCATGAACAGACGAACTGCGTGCTGTAACGTTGGAAGCTTTAATCTTCGGTTCCTTCGAAATTTGTCTGTTGGCCAACCAAAATTCGAATTTCAGTATGTCAGAAACATTAAATGCGGTTGGTAAACGGATAGTTTTTCTGAGTAACCGTTGAATAACTTCTCCAACGGATAGATTTAGTCTCTAACGGATATTTGAGACCTAAATCTATAAATACAACATCATTTGAAGTTGTGGGTAACAAAATAAAACTTGTATATACCGAATTTCTGCTGAATCTTTTTCTCAAAAGCTTTTACCCTCTTAACTTCAAAACTTGTACTTAAACTTTCACATCCACTCTTTACAAGAGAGTCACTTCATTGTAATCAATCTATTCTTCATCTGGAAGATAGGTTTACTTGTGAGGGGTATTCACAAGGGGATTGGGAAGCACATAGTGAAAGTGCTTGAAGAGTTTGAGAGAGCTCAGAAACAGAGCAAACCCATGTACTGTGGCCTTAGCAAGAAGCCCACTGAAATTCTTGCTGTATAGTGGATAAATCTCAAGAGGTGTCTTGGGGACTGGATGTAGGTCAAGTGAATAGACCGAACCAGGATAAATCACTGACTTCTTTTCTCCTTACTTTTATTTTTCACCTTGCTCTGTTTTACGCATTGTTTTCATTATACTGTGATATTTTCATTTACTTCACTTTGTGCAGAAAAATTTCAAACTTCCCAATTCACCCCCCCTCTTGGGAAGTCAGCCTTGCTAACACAGTCTTCCATGGATATTTCTCCCCCTAAGCCACGCCAACAAATATGACAATACGTAAAAAATTAAATTTCTAGGAAGCTTTATAACAATCCATATTTCATTATGAAATCCCAATGCATGCATCATTGACTTTAATGCAGAATATAAAAACTATAATGAATTATATCATTTATAAGTCATGATCAATATGGCTCATATATATATATATATTAAACTCCCCCCATTTTTCTCCGAAAAGACCACATAAACCAAACTCTTTCATTCTCTCAATACATCACGTCTTCTCTAAATCCCTCAAGGGCGATCTAAATATTTGAAAGATAACTCTCCTTGATATATACTTATTAGTTTTAAAATAAAAATACAATCAATATTAAATATTATTCTATGAAAATTAAATTTTTAGGAATTTTTTATTAATTTTATTAATTAAAAATTTCTTTGAAATGTTAAGCAAGGTGACACCTATATGTATGCATATCTAGCTTCTTCTTACAAATTAAAGAACCGTGGGGGTTGATATTGATAAATTGATTTTGTCTCAAGGATACAAAACGAAGCAATTGACTATAAGTGGGGAATATATTATATTTATAATTTTTTATTTTTTCAAGTGCATTATATTAGTTCATAATATTAATAGAGGTGAGCTTGATATATTGTTGATATATTGCATGAAGTTTAAGATGAGTCACACTACTAATAACTAACTAATGGTGTAATTTCCTATAAATATAAATTTTATTTTATATATATAGAAGATAGAGTGTGGGTTGTGCTTTCCAGAAAGTTTTAGATGAGCTAGCTTCCACTATATATAACTTATTAATAATGTGATTTTCTATATTATATATATATAGATAGATAGATTACATTTTAATAAAGAACAATAATATTAATTAAACAAAAAGGGTAGCTCATGATTTTTGTCGGTTTATTTGAATTTTAAAATTCAAGTTTCAACTTCTATCTCTGTATTTCTTTTAATCTAGATATTTGTTAAATTAAAATATTTTTAAAATAATAATAATAACAAAAAAATTATTACTTTCTATTTGTTTAAATCATTTTATATGTTTTGAAGTTTAAGAGATTAAAATTCTATATTTTCCCTTTTTAACCCAATAATCACATCTTTCTCATTTTACCTTTTGGACACACATTATGCTTCTCAACCCCAAATGTGCCACGCATAATGTTATGAGTTGTTAATCATATCGAATTACATCCTTTCAGCACATGTTCCTTGAGTTATGCATATATATTTGTACATACTAGACACTCATGATAGGAAAATATGTAATCTAATCCTAATAATGCATGGTAGTATATTTTTGCCCTATTATGCATTATTTTGCTCCCATGGTAGATTATGAATTCTCATCTTTTTTGTAGGCCTCATGGGGAGAATAGTGGAACAACCAAACCCCTTTTTTAGATTTGGGAGAGCAGGAAAAGAAGGAAACCTTGTATCTTGAGAAAGATCCGAAAAGAAGGAAGCAAAGAATAGAGTAAGCTTCAGAAGCCCCTTAGTAGTGGCTTGAGCATGTGAGGCTGCAGCCTGAGCTAGACAGAGAGTGATAAAGCCGTGGCATGAGAAGATAAAGCCGTGACCTGAATCACAAAGAAAGTCACGAGGCTGCAGCCTGGGTAAGTCTGTTGTGGCTCCACACCTTCATTAGCAAAATGTATAGCTTTATTTTAATAGAGAACTTCTAGGGTTTTGATATATTTGGAGTTCCTACAACTAGGGAATGGATCTGGATAGTTTGGAATGGTTTGAAGGCTTTGGGTGTGCTAAGGTTTGGGCTCTTTGTGGAGATTGAAGCTAGGGCTTGGAGCATTGAAGAGATTTGAGTTTCCTTCTCTATTTTTGTTATTAGTTTGATACTTGTTTGTTATTTTTGGTTTGTAGGTACCTATCTCTTGCGCCTGCGAGGCTTGGATCTCGACAGATTTGAAGTGGTTCTTGAGGGTGAAAACATCTTTGAAGGAGATAATCCTAACACTCTTGATCCTTAAGAAACTCCAACCATGAATGAGGCTGATGAAAATGTTGTCCATACTCTTGATGATTTTGTCAGTAGAGAGAATGATGGCTATCACTCTAGTATCTGCATGCCAGATATCCAAGCATGGAATTTTGAAGTTAAGCAAATGATGCTATAGTTGCTACAAATGAATGGGCAATTTGGTGGAACATACTCGGAGGATCCCAATGCTCATTTGACTACTTTTTTGGAGCTTTGCGACTCATTCAAGCAAAATGGTGTTTCTAAGGATGCTTTGAGGTTGAGGCTTTTCCTCTTGTCATTAAAAGATAAAGCAAAGGCATGGCTCAATTACCTTCTAGAGCAATCTATTGATACTTGGGATGAGTTAGCAAGAAGATTCAGAGCAAGGTTCTTTCCTCATGCCATAGGGCCTCTCTTCGAGGTGAACTTCTATCCTTTGAGGAAAAACCAGATGAACTCTTTCATGAAGCTTGGGTGCAATTTAAAGATATGTTGAAGCAATGCCCTAGCCACGAACAGCAGAAATGGGTGTTACTTGGAGCTTTTTGGAATGGGTTGGAAGATGATTCCTTAAATATGCTAGATGCGGCATCTAATGGGACTATTGGAAGCATGATGGTTAATAAGTTCTACAAATTGTATGAGAATCTTGTAGCAAACACAATGCACAAGACTAACAGAAGGAAAACCATGAAGAAGAAAGATCATTCACAAGCCACTAGCTCCACCAATGACATTTTAGATCGTTTAAATGCTTTGAATTGGAGGTTTGACAATCTGAAGATGCAAGTCAGAAGAGGAAATGCTATGGGGGTAAATGCCATTCAATCTCTTATGGCTTGTGAACATTGCAGGGAAGGGCATATCACAGAGTAATGTCCTTATGCCTTGGAGAATGTAAGCTACTTGAACAACTTCCAAAGAGGGCCAAACAGTCCGCAAAATAATCCTTTCTCACAAACTTATAATCCGGGGTGGCAAAATCACCTTAACTTTTCTTGGAGTCAAGGGAAAAAATTGAATCAACCTTCTTCATCCGGTGTAAGACCTAACCATCCTCCCAGCTTCCAACCTCAAGCTATGCAAATTCCCATTAAGGAGGAAGAATCCAAAATGGAGAAAATGTTGTCTCAAATTCTAGCCAACTAAGAAACTGTAAGAGTAAAGACTAAGGCTACTTTTGCAATTCATGAGACAGAAATTAAGAATCTTGAAGTGCAAATGGGTACTATGGCTTCTCAATTGAATTCTTTGCAAAAAGGTGGTTTGCCAAGTGACACAATTCCTAATCCAAGGAGAGAAGGCAAGGAAGAATGTAAAGTGGTCACCTTGAGGAGTGGTAAGCAATTGCCCAAAGTCATTGATCCTAGAGTGAATTATGGAGATGATGAGGAAGTGGCTGCTCAAGATGAGAATGAGAGTGAAAAAGAAGAAGTTGTGAAAAATAGTGAGGAAAAGAATAACACTGAGGGAGATAAAAGAGAGGTAAAGAGAAAAGATGAGAAAAAGGTTGAAAAAAAGAGTGGAGAGAAGAGAAAGCAAGAAGAGATCATTCAAAAAGTAATCCCTCATTTACCTTTCCCCTGAAGATTCAAGAAGCAAAAAGAAGATAAGTAGTTCAAGAAATTCTTAGATATCTTCAAACAGCTGCATATTAATCATCCTCTAACTGATGCATTGGAGCATATGCCTGCATATGTGAAATTCTTAAAAGATATGTTGTCCTAGAAGAGAAGGTTCAATGGGTTTGAAATGGTAGCCTTGACGAAAAGTTGCACCGATATCATCAAGAACCTACCACAGAAGTTGAGTGATCCGGGTAACTTCGTGGTTCCATGTGAGATGGGTAAAATGACCATCATGAAGGCTTTTATGTGATTTGGGCTTTAATGTGAATCTCTTATCTCTTTCTATCTTTAAGAAAATGCAATTGGGTCAGGCAAGGCCAACCACTATGACTTTGCAACTAGTGGATAGGAGCTTGATTTATCCGAAGGGGATCATTGAGGATGTGCTTGTAAGACTGGGTAACTTCATCTTTCCCGCTGATTTCATCATTCTAGATTATGAAGTAGATTAGGGGATGCCCCTCATTCTAGGGCGTCCTTTCTTAGCCACTGGTTGAGCTCTCATTGATGTAGAAAAGTGTTAGATTTCATGGAGATTTGGTGAAGAAATGTTGACATTAAACATGTTTGAAGCTATCAAAGTGCCTAATGAGTTGAAGAAGTGTTGCTTTACTAATGTCATTGATCAAATGGTGCATGAAGAGTTCCATAAGTCAATCACACAAGACCCTTTGAAAGCTCTCTTAATTGGGTGTGAAATGGAAGAAGAAGAATTTGAAAAATGCTTGGCTTTCATGAATGCTTCCCCGATCATCCCTAAAAATCTCATTGCAATTGACTCTTTGGATACAACGTCTCTTAATGGACCCTCTTTGAAGCCGTCTCTTGTTGAGCCACCCACTCTTGAGTTGAAGGCACTCCCAACTCACTTGAAATATGTTTTTTTGGGAGGAGAGAATACATTACTGGCCATAATTGCTTTTGATTTGAATGAGAATCAAGAGAGGCAACTTTTAAATGTCCTGAAGGCATATAAGTGAGCTATTGGGTAGACCACTGCAGATATTAAGGGGATTAGTCCAACAATCAGTATGCATAAAATTTTCTTGGAGGATAAGCACAAAACCTCCATCGAGCATCAACGAAGGTTGAATCCTATCATGAGGGATGTGGTGAAAAAGGAAATTTTGAAGTGGCTAGAGGCATGGATTGTGTATCCTATCTCAGATAGTTCTTGGGTGAGCCCAGTCCAATATGTCCTTGAAAAGGGGGTATAACTGTAGTGGCTAACACTACAATGAACTTATTCCTACAAGCATTGTTACTGGTTGGAGAGTGTGCATGGATTATCACAAGCTAAATGCCGCCATGCGAAAAGATCATTTTCCATTACCTTTCATTGATTAGATGCTTGATAGATTAGCTGGCAAGGAATTCTTTTACTTTTTGGATGGATATTCTGGTTACAACCAAATTGCAATTGCTCCAGAGGACCAAGAAAAGACCACTTTCACTTGTCCTTATGGCACCTTTGCATTTCGGAGGATGCCCTTTGGTTTATGCAATGCACCGACAACTTTTCAAAGGTGTATGATGTCTATTTTCTTGGATATGATTGAAAAGACCATGGAGGTGTTTATGGATGACTTCTTGATGTTCGGGGAATCTTTTGAGGAATGTCTTTAGAATTTTGCAGATATCTTGAAGTGATGTGAAGAAACCAATCTTGTGCTTAATTGGGAGAAATGTCACTTCATGGTGCATGAAGGCATTGTATTAGGCCATAAAGCATCCAAAAATGGCTTGAAAGTTGACAAGGCAAAGATTAAGGTGATTGAGCAAGTACCTCCACCTACTAATATGAAGGGTATTAGGAGTTTTCTTGGTCATACAGGATTCTATCATCGGTTCATCAGGGACTTTTCCAAGATAGCTAAGCCTCTATGCCTCTTATTAGAGAAGGATATGGAATTCAAATTTGATGACAAGTGTCTTGAGGCCTTTGAAGAGCTTAAAAGAATATTAGTGGCAGCACTAGTCATTGTAGCTCATAATTGGGACCTTTCATTTGATGTCATGTGTGATGCTAGTGATTTTGCGGTGGGAGCTATCTTGGGTCAGAGAAAAGAGAAGATTTTCCACCCATATACTATGCTAGCAAAACTCTTGATAATACTCAAGAAAACTACACTACCACAGAGAAGGAGATGCTAGCCATAGTATTTGTCTTTGGCAAGTTGCGGCCATATCTTGTTGGCGCTAAAGTAATAGTATTCACTGATCATTCCACCATTAAGTATCTTTTTAGCAAGGAGTCTAAGGGAAGGTTGATAAGATGGGTATTATTATTGCAATAGTTTGATCTTGAGATTGTCAATAAGAAAGGCTCTGAAAACCAAGTGGCTGATCATTTGTCAAGATTGGACAACAATGCACAAGTTGATGATAAAGGCGCTATTCATGAGAATTTTCCTGATGAATAACTCTTTGCAGTTGAGGATGTGGTAGACCCTTGGTATGCTGATATTGTAAACTATTTAGCAAGTGAAGTTACACCCCCTGATTTGAAGCTTTGTCAGTTGACGAAATTCCTTCATGAAACAAAGTAATACATTTGGGATGCACCTTACCTCTTTAGGTGATATGCTGATTTGTTGATTAGATGGTGTGTCCTGGAGTGTGAGCAACAAGTTATACTTCATGGTTGCCATGCTTCAGAATATGGAGGTCACTTTTTAGGGGAGAAAATAGCATCTAAGGTGCTTCAATGTATTTTTTATTGGCCAACTCTTTTTAAGGACTATTATGAGTTTGCTTTGAAATATGATAGATATCAAAGAGTTGGAAACATCTCTAGAAGAAATGAAACGCCACTGACTAACATGCTAGAAGTGAAGTTATTTGATGTTTGAGGGATTGACTTCATGGGACCACTTCCCAAATCCTTCAACAATCAATATATTCAAGTGGTAGTAGATTATGTCTCAAAATGAGTGGAAGCCACTGCTTGTGTGGCTAATGATGCTAAGATGATGATCAAGTTCTTGAAAAAGCATATCTTCACTAGTTTTGGAACTCAACAAGCCATTATCAATAATGGTGGGACTCATTTTTGTAAAAGCCAATTTCGAGCACTCTTGAAGAAATATGATGTAAAGCAAAAAATGGCCCTTGCATACCATCCTCAGTCAAATGGGTAAGCTAAAATTTTGAATCGAGAGATCAAGACCATTCTTGAGAAGACTATGGGTGTAACTAGAAGGGATTGTGCCACTAAACTTGATGATGTATTATGGGCATACCACACAGCTTACGAAACTCCGATTGGGATGTCAGCATACCGACTTGTCTTTGGCGAGGCTTGTCAACTACCCATAGAGTTTGAGCATAGTGCTTATTAGGCCATAGAAAAGCTCAATTTTGATATGAAGGAAGCTGGTGAAAAGAGACTATTACAGCTGAATGAGCTTGAAGAGTTCCATCTCAATGCTTATAAAAGCTCAAGGTTGTATAAGGAGAAAACAAAGAGGCTGCATGATCAGAAGATTCTACGCAAAGTACTTATGTCTGAGTACAAGGTGCTTTTCTACAATTCAAGGCTCAAATTGTTTCTGAGCAAGCTCAAATCTAGATGGTTCGGACCATTCACTATGGTTCAAGCATTTCCTCATGGAGTTGTGGAACTCAAATCTATCATAGAGCTTCTCTATTTCCTTTTTTGGGCTTTTCCTTCATCCTAGTTCCATTGGTCCTGCACCCAACGCCACGTACACTTCCCATTAGTCCAAGACGAAGTCTAAGATAGTATAATGAGGGTTGTTATATTTACGAATCAATATAACCTTTTTGGATCAAATGCTTTCTCATCTATTTAATCTAAACAAAGAAAAGAATAAAAAAATGTTTATCTCCTTCCCCTCCACTATTTTCGGTACAAAATATGACCTTTAAAGTTTTGCTAGGTGATTACTAAACAAAACGGGTAGAATCCCAAAAGAATCACCATCTCCAACTGGTACTCCCTTCACTGTACAACAATGTTTAGCAACTTTAACCCTAACTAAAACATTTATAACCCTTTTTTCCTACACTTTCAATCCCACAACCTATAACTCAAAAATTAAAATTGATTTCCTAGCAGATAACCTCCTATGAAATCTAAAACTGGTATTTGCACAATCCCGATACTTGTAACACTCCCTATTGTACTTTTCTCCTTCTCCTCAGCTGTTATGAACCTTGCATGTAACAGTACTTGCACCTCCAACTTCTTGTTCCACATTGGGTAGCTCCCATCTTCTAAGTCCATCCTTTTCGTCCATGTCTCTAGTTCGAGTCTGATGACTTAATGCAGATGAAGGTGTTCTTCTTTATGTGTTTGTAGTTAATTCAGAGATCTTCAATAGAAAACACTGTGATTTCTAGCTTGTATGCCATGGTTGGTTTGTTTGGGAAGGTGAAAAGGAGAATGTTTAGAGGTTTTGAAGTTATTAGATGGAGAAGGAAAGACTGGTTTTATAAGCCTTATTTGAAGGAAAGATAATGGAAGGAAGAGAGAAAGAGGGAGGTGGTTTCTGATCAATGTGGTAGGAAACTTTTAAGTGGGAGAACCGTTAGGTAATGGCGTTTGAGTGGGAGGGAACTTTTTCTTATGTGATGGCTATGTTTTCAGAAAGAACAAAAGGTGGACGTTGGACTTGACGGTGGAAGTTGCAAGGAAATTTCGTTCCTGAGGGAGATGAATTTTCAAAACTCCAAGTTGGGAATTGGTGTTCATTTTCTTAGATATACCAAATTTCAATGGAAAAATTCTGGACCTAACAAATTGTGTGTTTAAAGTGTTATAAAAGTACATAGAAAATGAAATTTTCAATGCCCAAAAATATGTGATAGCACATTGTCCTTAAGGTGTTGATTTGCCTCAACTTTGATTACTGTGGGATTATGATGAACCACCCCTATGAGTAATTTCGAACACCTAAGATAGCAGACAGCAACTTCAAGTATCTATCTTCAATGCAGAATAGAAAAAAACAATGAAGGGGGCAAAGAAGGAAGCTAAAAAATGTTTCTATACATATGCATTTTGGATTACCCTCAAAATATAGAAGAGGAATATGAAACCGAAATTAATGGCAATTAAAAAGGAAAAATTTGTTTATGAATGTTGGAAGTCTATTTCGGATTTGAGGATAAAAGATCCATTTTCTGATTTTGAGGATAAAGATCCGTTTCTGATCAATTTAATGAATAATTTATTTTATTTTACATTTTCAAAATGAAAACACCAAACTAGAAACACCTGTTAGATTTGTGTTGATCCAACGCTCAAAAATGCTAAGTACTAAGTGTTTAAATATTAATATTAATTAATATTTAAACCATTTTATTACCTTAAAGCACCATTTGACATGTGTAACACCTCCTTCCTTATAAAGACTTTTGGGTAGTTATTCTTATTCAATGGTGCCAGACTCCAAATTTTTATAAATAAAAAACATTTCAGTCGATGGCAGCAAAGGAAATTAGAGAAAAAAATGAAGGGCTATGCTAAGGTTCGAGATTTCTGGCATTTAGGAGTGATTTTTGGACCTAGGAGCTTGTTTAATTGTTGGTAAGTGATTTTTACTCCTCCCTCTCCATTTTTCTTCAGCTTTTGAGAAGGATTTTCGGATATATGTTTGGGGTTCAAGTTTTGGCTAAAATCTACCAATTAAAATAGATGTAACGGGATTAATGAAGTGTTATTTAGTGTTAATGATACTTGGGTATAATCTTTATAGGGAGTATGTGTGATTTATGCCTAACCCTAAGATGTTATGGTTGAGGAAATTGGGAATCTAAATTGTATAAGGATAATTATATTATGGATGGTTAATTAGAGCTTATTAGGGTGTATTTATGTTGTTGGAACTTTCGGTTCAACATAATTGGTTGAATTGTGGACTTTGGATAATTATGTTATATGTTAATTGAAGAAATTATGGTATTGTAATGGTTATTTGGTTGATTAGAGGAGTGCAAGTTGTGATTGGCAATCCGATAAGCTTGTGGGATCCTTGTGTGTGGTATTGAAAATTTAAGAAAACCGGGTGTTTGTTTTGTATGTTTTGTTGATTGTATATATATATATATATGTATGTTCCCGTTCATATCACGATATTGTTATGTGCGTATATAGTTTTTCTACATTTGTGGTATGCACATGGCTAGATATAGTACAGATTTAGATTTCGTGCCATTGATGTGTGATGTTGATGAACATAATATTACACGTATACATAGCATGCTAGCATGATCATGATAATGAATATGATGATAATTTTATAGCGACAAACAAAGGATGTCATGGCACAAACATCACCACCACGTGAACATTGTGAGGAAAGGTGGATCAAGTGGTGGTGATGATATATGATATGATATGATGATATATGATATGGTGAAATAAGGAAGGGATCCATGTTGCTAAATCCTCTCCTATGGCCTAGAGAGCTAGGCAACAGTGGACTGCATCTTCCCTGAATCACCACTGATTTGTGGTGGTCCAGGGGAAAGAGAACCACGATCCAAGCATTAGTGTTATCTTTGGCTGGGTGCACTAGTATGAGGTGAGTATGGTGATATCTAAGAATCAGTCTTCACTGACTGTTGGAAGAAAGTCACCTATACAAATTTTTTTTTTACTATACTAGCTCGTGGTTCTAGCTATGTGTGAAGGAGACATGTATTCTATTACATTTTGCATTGCATACATCATATGCACATTTTGTGTGGATAGATGATATAGGTTGCTTGTGGTTGTCCCCAGCTACTGAGACTTTGTCTCGCATACTCCTTCCCAATAAAGGAGTTTCAGTCTTTTCAACATGGGAATATTAGTAGTATGTGTGTATTATCCATGTATGCATTGTCCCAAGTAGGGTAGCATGTTTATAATCAATACAAGAACAATGATATTGTGATGATAATGGTTGTAGAATGTTGATGATGATTAATGATATGTGATGAGGTTGATGACAATGTGATATGGATGTGTGCATGTATTGGTGTGCATGTATGTTGATGATGGGGACCCTAATATGGGTCATTATTGTTGGTAGTCGTATGAGTGAGCCAAAGTGGTTTTGGGCCTAGTATGTGAGTTTTAGGCATATAGACCATTATGTGAATTTGGGATTCGATCGGGTCAAATCTCAAAGGAGTGGTTTCTCTAAGGTAAAATCTTCTTAGATAGGTTAGTTGAGCCATTTAAGACCTATATGAATGGTTCTTAATGGTCAAATTGCCTTTGATGGCAATTAGAGTGCTTAAGTTGTGAGTTTTAGTCAAAAAATGGTCAAAATGGTATTGAGAATCTAAAATCTCCATACGGGGATAAAATTGATTGAAACTAATGTCTATTGATAAATTGAGATAAGATTGACTTGTAGTAGTTGAAATCAGTTCAATCGGAGGTTGAAACATAAAATTATGCACGTCGAAAGTTTGCCCCAAAAACTTGAAATTTGCTTATATGATATCAGTAAAGGGCACCATGGTGCTAGAAGTCAAGCCACGACACCAAGTGCCACTAACCAATTCATGCCACATCAGTACTATAGTGACCACGGCGTGAACCCATTTTGTCTTACTGAGACTGCGACACTACTATAGCTGGCCACAGCCTAAGCCTTATTTCGCCCCTTGTTGGTGATTTGTAAGGTTTTGAGTGACGTTTTAATTTTTTTGAAGGTAGGTTGTTACCAAGTTGAGTCTATTTAAATAATTTTTTCAAAAAAATTTATTTATGCCAATTTTTTTTTAAAAAAATTCTAAGATATCCTATTTTACACCTTGTTTGACTTAAAATATAAATATAACAATAAAATTATTACCAAACAAATAATATTAAAGTTTAACTAAAATAATAAAAATTGAATTGTAAATGGTCTAATTAAATGAAACTTGTATATATAGTGTACATTTTTAAAATATGCACTGAAAATCTAGATTATTTGAAATCATGTGAAACTAAATTTGGACTTCAAACCAAGTCAATACCCTTGATGTGTGCCCCTGATGTTCGGCAACTAAAAAACCCTAGGGACCTAGACCTAGATTTAGTATAAGATGTCCACCGTGTGCATGTTTAATTTTGGATTGTCTAAGTGAAATATGGACAGTCCAAATTTTACTATTTTATATTTTGTTTTTAAAGTAAAATATTTTTGTTTTTATAACTTGATAGTTATAAGATTTATATTATTTTATATTTTACATCATTTATAATAAAAATATTATTAAAATCTCAATGAAAATATTAAGATTTGAATAATTTAAATCTTATCAATTTGATCCAAATAAGATGTGCACATTTTTATAGTTATAAGTAAATATGTGCTTTTAATCCACCCCCTTCTCTCGAGATGAAAGGAACAAGAAGATAAAGGGAAAAAGATCAAGAATACGCTACATGATCTGTTTATCTATGCTTATATATGTATATGCCTTGTATACTTGTTTCTCTTCAATATAGTGTAAAGTGTAAAATATTGTAAAGCGTTCATTTGATAAAAAAAAAATCACGTCTCGACTAACTTTTAAATTGTTTATTTATTAATTACAAAAAATTGATTACTTTTCAAACAAACACATTGGTTTTTAAGGTATTTGGCTCAATATTTCTAAACAAAGTTACATCTAAGTGATAAAAGAAACAATTATTCCGCTACAAGAAATAATTAAAAAACTAAAAAAAATAGATCTTTCAGTTTGAATGAAAGCAGAAATTAAAAAAAAAAATTATGAAGGCAAATGTCCCTTGTTCTCAATATTAATTGCCATTATCAAACAAATTTATATTTAATTATCCAAATTTACAAAAATATTCAAATTTGAAAGAAGCACTCATTCAAATGAAATAGCAGTTAGGTAAACACAACTTCTTATACAAAAAAAAACTTCTGCCTAGATAAATAATAAATAAATAGTAATAAAATAAAAATAATTAATTTTGATTTTATATAATATAGTGATTCCTCATATATATATTTGTTATCAGATTTTTTTAAATAAAAAGATGATAAATATATAACTTTTACTAATAATATAATAAATAATATTTGTAAATACATTATGATTTTTCAATTGAACTGTACACTTGCTATTAACAAATCAAATACTCGTTAATTGGAGAACGTAATAATACAATTAGAAGGAACATTTTTTAGCTACCCTCTTAAGTATGTACATTTTAAGTAATTTAAAATTTTTCGAAAAGAAGCAATTTATATACAAAGAGACATACATAACAATCCCAGTTGGGCCCCATGGATATTAAAAACTAAATATACAAATTCGTAAATAATACCCAGAGCCAAGAAACAAGTTTAATTTTGCAGAATTTGAAATTTATTATTATTATTATTATGAAAAGAAATGTGTGCAAACTAGGACATTGTAACAAGCAACATATTTCTTAAAACATCTAATGTTAGCTGACCTTACTCTTTTATTGAAAAACCAAAAAAAAAAAAGATTTATGAAAAAAAAAGAAAAACAAAATATTTGACTGTGCATTGGCTAAAAAGTAAGAGGGTGTCCCTATACGTCCTGAAGATTGTGGCGCATTTTGCATATCGCTTTTTTTATTTTTCTTCTCACAACCATTTAACTTGTAACTACTATAACATTATGACTAGTGGGACCGACTAACCCCAAGAATTTTTAAATACCTAGTTATTAAAGATTGAACTAGTTATTGAATTGATTAAGGTAGTTATTTAATATTTAATGATTTAACTATAGTTAAACAATAATTGATAGTAATAAAATTAACTAAATTTATCATTATTAATAATCTAAATAAGTTAATATTTATTCATAATTATATTTTAAACTTAAGATAGTCAATTAACATTCTATTTTTATATTATTTATTAAGTAAATTTATCATAATTAATAATTATGTATCATAACAATACTTATGTAATATTATTATATGGAAAAAATATTTATACAAAAAATAGTGCTATTTAGTATTAAAAATAATGTTATTTTATTTTAAAAATAAAAAAAATTTAAAAAATAAAAAAAATTCTGACAAGTTCAACTAGTAGTTAGCTGATTCATTACTAGTTTGCACTAGTTTGCAGCTGTTTGGCATCAGTTTTCGACTAGTTCTCACCGATTCTAGAATCCTTTGGTTCTCTTCTTCGTCCGGATCGAATTGACACCAGTTCTCGATCAAACCAGTTGAACTGGTCGAGAAACACTTGAGGCTCAAATAATCATATTAGATCTAGGAAATCTAAAAGATATATTTAATTATAAAAAATCTTAAAAATAAAAACAAAAATTCAAAAACAAATAATAACATTGATATTGTAATCCTAACATTATTAGATAATCTTATTAATTCATCAGATAGATTTTATTTATTCTAATTGAAATCTAATCAATGATTCTAACCCAAAGAAATACAAATTAGAAAGCACGAAAAATAAATAAACAAAATTATCTAAGCAAAAATGATCTAAAAATTTATTGTAAAGGATTATGTGAACAACATTTAAGAATCTTTTGGACGCCCCCTTGATCTCCATCAATAAATCTCTTCTTTTTATGAATTTAACCATTCCCATTCTCCTTTCCAAGTCCTAACATATCTTATTCTCTCCTTTAAGCCTTATAGCCAATAACATCCCACTCCATCACCAAATAAGGTATATTTCACTTATTTATTTTCATTTTTTTCTCTATCCATTATACTCTCATTTCCTAACTTCCAACACCATAAAATTGTGTTGATGATGAGCATAGAGGCAGAGGGAGAGAGAGGAGATGATGGCAATTGGTAAACTTACCTAGAAAACATGCTTACTATGTCATTGATATGCCTCGCAAGGTTTATTAGCAGCAATGTCTTCATTGAAAGGCATTAAAATGGAAATTTATAAGAAGCTCAGTGAAGAAAAAAAACTCTAGGTCATCAGATTCAATCTTGTGTAGCCAATCAATGCTTAATACTTGGTTGCCTCTAAAATGAAGAAAGGGTAGTTTTGACATTTAATAGATACCTGCTTCCTTGGCGTGAGCTTTCCTATTATGTATGGGATAAAAGATATCTCTCAAGGAACCAATAACAACTCATTCCCAACAACCAAATGTCCATGCCACTACAAACCTTTGAGCTTTTCTTCTACTACATTAAGATAACGGGTTCTGTTTATCACTTCCAACAAATAAACTTATGTGGCGGGGCCTCTAACAATCTCGCGCCTCTGACAGAGATCAAGAAGGCTTCCCAAAGGTCCCAAAGTGATGTGAATAGGGGGAGATGGTAGGGTAGAGAGATAGAGAGAAACAAAAAAAGAAAGAGAAAAGAACTTAAATGAGGGAGAAAAGAATAGCTTTGAAGGAGAGAAAAAATTCACTGAAACTATAACTCAAATTAATAATCAAAGTCTTGATACAAATGAGTAATAGGGCTTTTATTTATAGAAATTAAATCCTAGTTCTATTAGAATCCTAAGATAAGATATATCTTTTCAAAATATCTTAAATCAAAACAAAAAATAAATCATAATTTAAATAACTAAATCTTACAAAGGAAAGATAAAATCTAAATCCTTATAAATTCAAAATAAATTAAATTAAATCTAAATATCCTAATCAAATAACTTTATTTAAAATTTTAATGATAAAGATAAATAATCCTAATTATTCAGAACTATCTATTCTCTATCATTCTCCCCTACGTGAAAGAACTCTCCTCCAAAAGGTTAAAACTCCTAGTAACATAAACATTTGGGAAACCTTTCCAGCGAGTAAGATAGCAAAAGGAGAAATCTAAGAAAAAAAACTTCTCTTCAAAGATCCAAATATTCTTTGACTCTAGAAATTCCTTCCAATTGAAGAGATACTTGTGGAGATTATCATTTTGCAGAAAAATAACATGCTCTTCCATAACAGCCTTTACACTCAATGGCATGGCAGATGAATGAGATGAATTAAGTGTTAAATCAAGTGTTTTGGATGATTCCAAACAACTGGAGCTTAGAAGGAAAATATCAAAGATGTATAAAAAGATCTCAAGTGAAGAAATCCAAGAAAAATGAATACAAGAGTAGTCTGTAGGCTTTCTCACTATATTCATATAAGTAAAACCCTTTGATCTTTCACCAAAATGTTTTTAAAGTATGTTTTTCAAAATCATATGTTAACCTATGATTTATTTGAAAAATATTTACTAACAAACAAATTTTGAACTATTAAACTTCATATGTTACTTTGAAAATTCAAATTTTGAATGTTGAAATTTGAACTTACAAAGTTGGTACCTCTAACAAACGAATTTCAGACTGTGAAAATTTGAATTTCAAGTAAAACACAAGTTGTGAAAAATGAAAAATTCATCTGAAAATATGTCAAAGTTCATCTGAAAGTGAAGTTTAAAAAGAGTTCCAAGTCAGCCCTCTGACAAACAAACTTTAGTTTTGAAAATTCGAACTTTGGAAAGGCAAAGTGTTAGTCTATTCAGGTGTCCCTCTGACAGACAAACTTTGGTCTTCATAAATTCAAACTTTGGAATAAGTCTAATTAGAGGTCTCTTTGACAGACGAACTTTGGTGTTTGAAAATTCAAATTTCAAAAGGAACAACTTTTGTGCCATATTGAGTCGCTTGTTAACAAAAGAATTTTGGGCTCCAAAATTTGAACTTTGAGGACACTCTAGCAATATGGAACAACTGTTCACACTTATCAGAAGAACTTTAAACTTGAAAATTTATATGTTCCAACATAAAAATATTTGTCAAAGATGAAAATTTGAATTTTGCTTTTGAACAAGCGATTTTCGAAGTTCAATGTTAAATTCTTTAATTCATGGTCTCTGTGAAATTCGTTTGTTAACACCCCAAAATTTAAACTTTGGATGTCAGACGCATTAAATGCAGTTGGTGAACAGATAATTTTGTAGAGTAACCGTTAGGTAACATCTCTAACAGCTAGATCTTATCTCTAACTTATAGTTAAGATGAAAATCTATAAATAGAACTTCATTTGAATAAGTGGGTAGTAATTTAACATTGTATATGCTGAAACTCTGCCAAATTCTTTAGACAAAGCCTTCTACTCTTCCACACCTCATAAACTACACTTCAACTATCATATACACTCTAAATTAGAGAGTTCATTTACTGCACACAATCTAATCTTCATCTGGAAGAAAGATTTTCTTGTGAGGGACTTCATAAGGGATTTGGCAAGCACTTAGTTAAAGTGCAGAGAGTGAGATTGTAAGCTCTTATAACATAGCATTAAGCTGTACTAAGGCATTGCAAGAATCCCACCGAATTATTGCAAGATAGTGGAAAATCTCAAGTGGTAACTTGAGGACTGGACATAGATCAAGAGACAAAGACTGAACCAGGATAAATTCTTGTGTCCTTCCTCTTATTCTTTGCTTCTTACTTCACTCCTTTTTGCACTTTGTTTTCTGCATATTTTGCTTTCACTGCTTTCTTGTAATTTTGTAGAAAATTTTCAAACTTCTCAATTCACCCCCCTCTTAATAAGCCAGCAGAACTAACAAATGGTATTAGAGAACGGACTCCCAAGCAAAGGATCAAATAATCAGGGAAAATCATTGGCTGGCTTTGGAGAGAGTATTCTACCATAGAGAAACAACACAAATAGACCTCCTGGCTTCAGTGGAAAGTACTATGGATACTTGAAGATGAGAATACAAATCTATCTCTAGTCCATTGATCTGGACATCTAGTTAGTAATCCAAAAGGGGGATTTTGCCCCAATGAAGTTACAAGATGATGGCAAATACAAAGAGAAGCCAGAAGATTAGTGGAGTGAAGAAGATAAGAGAAGAGTCCTACTGAACTTCAAGGCAAAACACTGCCTGGTCAGTGCACTTAATCAAGATAAATTCTATAGGGTATCTCAATGCTCTACAGCCAAGGGAATGTGAGACACTATAGAAATTACTCACAAAGGAACTACTGGAGTAAGAGAAAACAAATTAAACTCCTGCATTGATGAGTATGAAATCTTTCAGAAAGATGGAAGGTGAGAACATCAATGAGTTGTAAAAGAGATTCACCCTTATTGCGAATCAACTGAAGAGTCTCAGCCAGGAGTACGTACAGCTAGAGAAAGTTAGAAAAAACCTTAAAGTTCTTCCTTTGGCATGACAACTAAAAGTAACAGTAAAATAAAAAGTTAGAGGAGAGTCAATAGCTTCAATTACTACACTCTTTGGAAGCCTTGAGGAGTATGAGGGTAAAATGAAAGCTCTAAAGGAAGCTGGTCAATATAAGAAGAAAAATGACCTTACATTCAAAGTTTCAAAAGAAAAGGAAGAAGAGTCTAATGATGAAGAAGATCTGGATGAAGAGACTCTGGCTATGTTGTTTAGAAAATTCAGAAGGTTCTACAATAAAAAAAGAAACAAAAGATTCTTTAAGAAAGGAGCAGCTGCAGACAACAAGAAAGAAGGTAAGGAGTATGTCACCTACTACGAATACAAAAAGTAAGGGCACATCAAATAAGATTGTCCATAATTTCTGAAAAAGCAAAAAAAAGAAAAGAAAGTTACTGACAAGGGCAAAAAGAAAAAGACATATATCTCACCAATCTAGGGCAACAGTTCAGATGAAGAAGATGAAGATGAGGAAGAAATTGCCAACATCCGCTTGATGGCACTTGCATCTGGAGAGATTCCAAGTTCATCTGACAGTGATAATGAAGATGAGGTATATGAATCTGAACCTTCCTATTCTGAATCGCTTGATGCATTTCATGACTTGCATGATGAGTTTGTTAAAAGTATAAAAGAACTAAAATTGGCTAAGAAGAAGATTAGCAAGTTAGAATTTGATTGTAAATTATCTGTACTACATCTTTGCATGAAACTAAATCTACTTGTTGTACATCATGCACTGAACAAAAGAAAAACAATGAATATCTTTTGAAAACCATGGGTAAACTCACTAAGGGTAAAGATATGTTGTTTGACTCATTATGAAGTCAAAAAACTACACAAGGAAAAGCTAGACTTGGCTATGATCCATGTGCAGTTAAGGAAAAGAATGAAAAGAAAAATCAAAATCTGTATATGAGACATTTTGTACATGCTGATGGACATAAAAAGAAAAGTCACAATTCAAAACGCATTGAATCTTACGTCCGGCCAAAATATGCGAAACAAAAGTATTATCTGCATTGTTTTCTTCCTACATCACAATCTAACAATCCCTTTATCATCTGTCACTTCTGTAATAAGAAAGGACATGTTTCCAGTTCATGATTATTATAGAAAAATGGACTTGGCGAGAAGGTAGAATAGGTTCCCAAAGATACATCTGTATCTAGGAAAAATACCACTAACAGAAAAGGACCTAAGCAGATTTAGGTACCTGAAAAGAAAAACTTAATCTTGTTTTGCAGGTGCGTCTTAGAGCAAGAAAAAGCAACAAATGATATATGGACAATACTTGCTCAAGTCATATGACTGGTGACAAAAAGAAGTTTATCACCCTTAGAGATAAGAAAAGAAGAAAGGTGACCTTTAGAGGTAACCAATCGGCAAAATAGTTGGCATTGGAATTGTGTTCAAGAATCCTAAAACACCTATAGAAGAAGTGATGTTTATAATTGGACTCAACCACAACCTGCTAAGTGTGAGTCAGACATGTGACAAAGGGAACTAGGTACTGTTTGACTCAAAGTTCTGCCTGGTTATCTGAAAAAGTGATCGCAAAGTAATCTTCAAAGCTCAAAGGGATGTTAATTGCTATACCATTGATCTTGATGAACTTCCCTCCTTAGATTCTGTATGTTTAATTAGTAAAGATAATGATAGTTGGTTGTGGCATAGAAGACTAGCACATGTTAACATGAATCAATTAACAAAATTGGTTAAGAATAATTTAGTCACTGATTTACCAAAGATCTCTTTTGAAAAGGATAAAGAATGTGATGCATGCCTCAAAGGGAAACAAACTAAATCATCATTCAAATCTAAAAATATAATCACCAAATCTAGACCACTGCAATTGTTGCATATGGATTTGATAGGTCCATCTAGAGTAAAAAATATTGGTGGAAACTTGTATGTACTTGTGATTGTAGATGATTACTCTAGATTTACTTGGACTTTATTTCTTTCTTTGAAAAGTGAAACATTTGATGTATTTGTAACCTTGGCTAAAAAAGTGTAAAATGAGAAAGGTATTTCCATTGTGTCTATCAGGTTTGATCATGGAGGAGAATTTAAAACTTAAGATTTCTGGAGTACTATGAAGAGCATGGAATTGATCACAATTTCTCAGCACCAACGACTCCTTAGCAAAATAAAGCGGTGGAAAGGAAGAACAGAACAATTAGAGAAATGGCCAGAGCAATGCTAAATGAAAAGGAGCTTCCTCAAGTTTTCGGGGCTGATGTAGTAAATACAGCAAGCTATATCATTAATAGAGGCTACAACAGACCAATTCTGGGGAAGACACCTTATGAGCTATACAAAGGAAGGAACTCAAACCTCTCACACTTACATGTATTTGGCTGCAAATGCTTCATTCACAATAATGAAAAAAGAGAATCTGGGTAAGTTTGATGCCAAATCAGATGAAGGTATATTTTTTGGCTATTCAAGCAGAAGTAAAGCATATAGGGTTTTCAATAAAAAGACTAGAACTATAGAAGAATCTGTGCATGTTGTGTTTATTGAAAATGAAACTGTTTCAAAGCATGTCATTGATAAAGATGATCTTATTTCCAACTTTAAGGACTTGAATCTTTCAAGAGAAGATAAAATTAAACCTCCAAAAATATCTGAATCTACTCATGCAGAGGAAGATATTCGGGAAAAAAAATTTGAATTTGAAAACAATGAACAAATGCCTCAAGAACTCTGTAGAGCTTGGAGATATCAAAGGAATCATCCAGTTGATCAAGTAATTGGAGATATTTAATAGAATGTTAAAACTAGAAGACAACTTAGGGATCAAATAAACAATTATGCATTCATTTCTCAAATTGAACCTAAGTGTGCTGAAGAAGCTTTAACTGATGAATATTGGATACTAGCAATGTAAGATGAACTGAATCAGTTTGAAAGAAGTCAAGTTTGGGATTTAGTGTCTAAACCTAAAGTTCACCCTATTATTGGTACTAAATGGGTTTTTAGAAATAAACTTGATGGATCAAGAACAATTATTAGAAATAAAGCAAGATTAGTTGCCAAAGGATATAATCAAGAAGAAGGTATTGATTTTGAGGAAACTTTTGCTCCAGTTGCAAGATTGGAAGCAATAAGAATCCTCTTGGCCTATGCATGCATGAAAAACAAAATGTTATATCAAATGAATGTAAAAAGTGCTTTACTGAATGGATATATCAAGGAAGAGGTTTATGTTGATCAACCTCCAAGTATTGAGGACTCAATAAAACCAAACCATGTCTATAAACTGTAGAAAGCTCCTTATGGCTTAAAACAAGCTCTTAGAGCATGGTATTAAAGGTTAAGTAACTTTGTAACTAAAAAGGGATTTAATAGAGGAAAAGCAGATACAACTCTGTTCACCAAGAAAGAAAATAAAGACTTACTTATTGTTCAAATTTATGTTGATGATATTATATTTGGTGCCACTAATGAGTCTCTTTGCAAGAATTTCTCTAAGCTAATGTAGGGAGAATTTGAAATGTCAATAATCTGTTGAAACTAGAGTTTTGATGATTCCAAACTAACATTCAAGAGTTTGGAATGAAGATATCAAAGGAGCCCAAAATGGTTCAAGTGAAGAAGTTCTGAGTAATCTGTGCAAAATTTGTTGTATGATCATTAGATATGTTTAAATATAGGTAAAAGACTTTGATTTGATGAAAAGATGTTTTAAAAACTTGATTTTAAGTTAAATCATGAAATATTTGAAAAATACCCACCAACAGGCGAAGTTTGAAAAGTTTACATTGAACTGTCATATTGGAAATTCGAACTTTGGCTTTGGAAATTTGAATTTCGAGTTGAAACTGAATAAGTCTGAAGAGATGTCTCTCTGACAGACAAATTTTGATTTTTCAAAATTCGAATTTTCATAAGTATCTGAAAGAAGCTGTTGAGTAACAGACGAACTTTGGGTTTTGAACATTCGAATTTCAGACAAAATGAAATTTATGAAAACTGAAGAAATTTGTCTGAAACAATGTTAAAGTTCATCTGAAATCAAGATCATATTAAGTTTCAAAATTGCTCACTAACAGACGAACTTTGAACATGGAAATTCAAATTTCAGAACCTGAAGTTGTGAGTCTGTTAAAATGACATGATGACATACGAAGGGCAGTGTTTGCAAATTTGAATGTTGAAGTAAGTCTGAAAAGAGGTCTCTCAAACAGACGAACTTCACACTTTGAAAATTCGAATTTCGAAGGAAATGAACTACTGTGCCTTTTGAGCCTACTACGGACAGACGAATTTTGGGGTTCCAAAATTTGAATTTCGAGGGCACTGTAGCAAATTGAAAACATTGTTCACACTTAACAGAAAAACTTTCTTCTTGAAAAATCGTTTGTCACAACATAGAAACACTTTCTAAGTTTCAAAGTTCGAATTTCACTTCATGAGCAGACGAACTTCAGTATTTCAGCATTGGAAGCTTTAACCTTCGGTTCCTTCGAAATTCTTCTGTTGACCAACCGAAATTCAAATTTCAGTATGTCAGAAGTATTAAATGCGGTTGGTTGATGGATAGTTTCTCAGAGTAACTGTTCGATAGCTTCTCCAACGGATAGATTTTGTCTCTAACGGACATTTAAGATCTAAATCTATAAATATAACATTATTTGAAGTTGTGGGTAACGAATCAAACTTTGTATATACTGAAATTCTGCCAAATTTTCCACTCAAAGAATTTTACCCTCTTACTTCAATACTTGTACTTCAACTTTGATATTCACTCTATTCAAGAGAGTTTTATCTTTGTAAACAATCTAATCTTCATCTGGAAGATAGATTTTCTTGTGAGGAGATATCACAAGGGGTTGTAAAGCACTTTGTGAAAGTGCAGAAAGTGATTGAGTGAGCTCTAGAAAACAGAATACTGACGTTGTACTGTGGCACTTGCAAGAAGCACGTTGAATTCTTGCTGAATAGTGGAAAATCTCAAGTGGTGACTTGGGGACTAGACATAGGTTAAGTGGAGAGACTGAACCAGGATAAATTTCTGAGTCTTCTTCTCTTTTCTGCTTCTTTCACTATTATTTATTTATACTCTGTTTTGTCTCCATATATTGCATTCTTCACCTCTTTGACATTTTGCAGAAAAGTTTAAACTTCCCAATTCACCCCCCTCTTAGAAAGCCAGCCTAACTAACATTGACTTCATCCTTGGACTACAAAGTAAACAATGTAATGATAGTATCTTCCTCAATCAATCAAAATATCTGAAGGAGTTAGTGAAAAAGTTTGGAATAGAAAATGCCAAATCAATGGGGACTCCTATGGCTACTGCAACAAAACTTGACATGGATGAGAAAGGAATACTCTTTGACATAACTCAGTATAGAAGGGTGATTGGGTCCTTGCTATATTTGACAGCTAGTAGACCTTACATTATATTTAGTGTCTGTATGTGTACAAGGTTCCAATCTTATCCCAAAGAGTCTCATGCAACAGCTGTGAAAAGAATTTTCAGATATCTAATTGGAACATCATAAATGGGACATTGGTATCCAAAAGGCAATGGAAAGGAACTCATAGGATATATTGATACTAACTTTGCTAGATCCAAAACTGACAGAAAAAGCACAAGTGGAACATGTCAGTTTCTTGGAGGATCCTTGGTCTCATGGTTTAACAAGAAATAAAATAGTGTGGCTCTCTCCACAGTAGAAGCTGAATATGTTGCAGTTGGTAGCTGTTGTGCTCAAGTCCTTTGGATGAAGCAGCAACTTGAAGATCTTGAGATTGAGATGAACGAAATACTAATAAAGTATGACAATCAAAGTGCTATCAACTTCACAAAGAATCCTGCCATGCATTCAAGGACATAGCATATTGAAGAAAGACATCACTTCATAAGGGATCATGTTTTGAAAGGAGACATTAAATTAGAATACATCCCTACTGAAGATCAAATTATAAATATTCTGACTAATCCTCTTGTAGAAGATAGACACTGCAAAATTAGAAGAGAATTGAGAATGGTAAATCCCAATGAGTTGTAAGTAAGCCCTTATATACATCTATTTAAAGTTTCTGACATTGAATTAATACTAACTTTAGCATTAGAGTGTGTTTGAGATGTGTTACAGGTGCTCCATGTGAGATTAGATGATAACAAATCTATATACTGGACCTAATCAGATCTACACAATCAAAAGATGCTGAAGGAAGGTGAAAATTTGAACTTTCAGGACAAATCTGTAAGTTCAGAGTTTTGAAATTCGCATTTTAAAGGGTTATTAGATTAATTTCAATGTTGAATTCTATTTTTGAATGAATTAGCATGCTTAATATTCAAACTTAGATGCTCATCAGATGAATTTTAGTAACTTACACTCTATAACAGTACCTTCATAACCCTCGAAATTTGTTTGTTGGATGATGGAAATTTGAATTTCCATAATTTAATGTGAATGATAAACTTATTCAAAATGCATTTTATACGAATTTCAGAGACAATTTAAAAAACTTTGAAATTTGAATTTTTGATCTCTAAATTCATTTGTTGAAATATGCTTTCATGTAAAGTCTCTGTAAGATTAACTTTCATAGGTGAAATTCATCTGTTGCTTGTTTTGTTCATGTTTATTTGTTGTGTGAAATTATGAAATTCAAACTTTGATAATTCAAAGTTTGTCTGTTGCTTCTTGTTCTTTAAATTCAGCTTCAGTCAAATGAACTCCAAGATGAAAATTCGTCTATCAGTAAGCCTCTCCTTATGGGATAACTCATAACTACTCAAAATTCAAATTTTGACCGCTCAAAATTCATCTGTTGAACGGTTATAAACATTAAAACCAAAGGTCTTCCTCTGAACAAACGCAACCCTATTCATTTCTCTCTTAAGTCTGTTCAAATTCTCTCTTAAATTCTCATTAACTCTGTTCACGAATCCTCTTTTCCCATAAATTAAACTTCTTTTCACACCTTATAAACCTAATCTCTGCATCTTTCTGCAATATTCATCTATGAGAATAGTAAGAGTTAAGAATTCGGAAGTTGGGAAAGGGGAGTCAAGACCAAAGAGAGCAGTCAAATCTCAGTACGCCTCCAAGGGAGGTGCAACCCAGAAAAGGAAAGGTGAATCTAGCAAGGGAACTCCTTCCAAGAAACAAAAAGCAACTCCCAAGTCAAATTCGAAGAAAATTGCTCTTACTCCCTTAACGAAACCTGAGCCTGTTGTACCTGCTGCTCCTATTCCTCCCACTTCTTCTTCCTCCTCTAGCACTGAGTCTGGAGAATACCAGTTGACCACGCAGCCATTGTGGAGCAATGCTTATATTCTGGGAGAACATTCTACCAAGTTTGTCAGTAAAAAGGTTATTAAGCCTCATTGTGTAAATATAGAAGAATTCCTTATTTCTAACAATTTTGATGTTGGGCTATGGATTTTGAGATACAAAAACTTATTAGAAATTATGGAAAGATATGATGATAATGTTGTTAAGACTTGGTATGCTACCCTGAGGTATAATGGGAAGCAGGAAAAATGGGAAGTAAATTTAAGGTCTAGAACTATCTGGCTCACTGATAAGACTTTCAATGAAGTGCTGGAGATCCCCAGGCAAGATGGGCTGAAAATTGACATCACCACCTCAAAATACATGGATGAGGATGAAGCTTCAGATGAAGAAGGTGGTACTTTCTTGAACTACAAAAAAAAGTACAGTGCTGAATACCCTGTTCAAAGGGAGTGAAAATAGACCTCCTTTGAGTTTGCTAAACCCCACTAATCTTGGTGACCAAGTCAGAATCCTACACTACATTGCGTCTAGAATTAAATTCAACAAAGGGGGAAGTTTCAATCTAATCACAAGGGCTGAAGCACATGTGATGATTGCTATCATGTGTGGGAAGCTGTTAAACATGGGACATATCATCCTTCAATGCATGATCAAAGCTAGAGATCAGAGGAGAGATTCCACTTTGCCCTATGCCTCAATCATCTTCAAGATACTTCAGTATGCCAAAATTCAACATTTGAAGAAAGGAAAAGGAAAGCCCTCTAAGGTGTTTAAAGAAGAAGAATTGCAAAGAATGGCCATTGAAAAGGAAGATGGCAGATGGGTTAGAAAATGAGCTGGGAAGTCCGAAGACTTATTCTTTGAGAAAGGTGGCTCCCAACAAAAAGCAGGAACCTCTAAGGCTGTTCCACATTCATAATCCACACTCAGCCTTCTCAGCCGGTTTCCTCTCCATCTTAGCCCACTCAGGCACTTGTGCCATCTATTTCTTCCACCTGGGCTGAGCCAACAAAGATCACTAAGTTGTATGATAGCCTGTCTGCACTCATGCTGAGCATTAGAGATGAGCAAAATGCTAAGTTTGCTCATCTGCAAGATCATATTTTCCAGTTGGCAAAGAATATAAAAGTGGTTGCTGATGCATATGAGGACATCAGAGGTGCTTTTCCATCTATAAGCTCTACCTTAGCCAGCACCCTTTGAGCCTATCAAGTCTCCTACTCCTAAACCTCCAAGCTCATTTGAGCTAGCCTTTCCAGAACCAGATGATAATGAACATGCTACTGTTGAGGCTACTGGCACTTTGGCCACTCCACAGGCCTCCAGTAATGAGGCAAGCCCTTGCCCACCCTTGGACTATGGCATAAAGGAAGATGCTCCTTAAGAAGCAAGCTCCCATGAACCTATTATTAAAGATGCTCAGGATTCAATTCTTTCTACTCAAGAAGCTGAGCAAATGGAGAAACTTATAGAAGCCGTAACTACTGCACCAATTATTCAAGCTACTCTGAATAAGGAGAAAAGCCTTGTGCCATACGTGGATCTTGCAACTATTGCACACGATGCTATTGTGCAAGCTCAAAAACAAAGGCTTGATGCGATATTCCCTCCTCCTGCTCCCCAACTCCCATCTCCTCAATATGGCATGACCTTAGCACGAAGGGTCAGATTTGTCAATCTTCATAAGGAAGTTCAGGAAATAATTAAAGATGCTGAGGATGATCAACCTAGGGATGACCTACCTGTAACATCACCTCCTATATCTCTTTCTAAAATTAATCCTAATCTGCCTTTCATCCCTGTACCTCTTCGTGCTATTCCTGACTCCCAGATTCCTCCTCCTGCTATGCATACTCATGTTCCTGATGATGTCCAAAAGGGGGAGAAGACATCTAAGAAAACTGGGAAGACTACTGCAAAACCATCTAGCAAGACCTACAATAGGAAATCCAAGCCCATGGAGAATTCATTAGATCCTAGGATTACTTGGTTTTACTTGTACTTCCTATTCTTGCTTTCTATAATGATGTATCTATCTCGTTTTAAAATTCTATGTTTGTAATGTCATATCTCTATACTGAAACTTTGAATGAATTAATGAGATTCTCTATTTTCCTTTTGATTTGTTGTAAATGCTGCACTTATCTTTGAATATTAATGCATGTGTTGAGGGGGAGCTCTTTGAAGCAAACACAAGTATTAATCCAGTTTGCAAGTTGTTTTGTCATCATCAAAAAAGGGGAGAATGTTGAATCAAGTGTTTTTTATTATTACAAACAACTAAAGCTCAGAAGGAAGATATGAAAGGTGTACAAAAAGATCTCAAGTGAAGAAATCCAAGAAAAATGAGTACAAGAGTAGTCTGTAGGATTTCTCATTATATTCACATAAGTAAAACCCTTTGATCTTTCACCCAAATGTTTTTAAAGTGTGTTTTTCAAAAATCATATGTTAAGCTATGATATATTTGAAAAATATTCACTAACAGACGAATTTTGAACTGTTAAACTTCATATGTTACTTTGAAAATTTAAATTTCGATTTTTGAAATTCGAACTTACAAAGTTATTACCTCTAACAAATAAATTTCAGATTGTGAAAATTTGAATTCCGAGTATAACACATATTATGAAAAATAAAAAATTCATCTGAAGATATGTCAAAGTTTATCTGAAAGTAAAGTTTAAAAAGAGCTTCGAGTCAACCCTCTGACAGACAAACTTTAGTTTTGAAAATTCAAACTTTGAAAAAACAATGTGTTAGTCTGTTCAGGTGTCCCTCTAACAAATAAACTTTGGTCTCTAGAAATTCAAACTTTGGAATAAGTCTGATTAGAGGTCTCTTTGATAGACGAACTTTAGTGTTTAAAACTTCAAATTTCGAAAGGAAGAACTTTTGTGCCATATTGAATTGCTCACTGACAGACAAATTTTGGGCTCAAAAATTTTAACTTTGAGGGCACTTTAGCAATATGAAACAACTGTTCACACTTATCAGAAGAACTTTAAACTTGAAAATTTGTATGTTCCAACATGAAAATATTTGTCAAAGATGAAAATTTGAATTTTTCTTTTGAACAAGCGATTTTCGAAGTTCAATATTAAAGTCTTTAACTTATGATCTCTATGAAATTCGTTTGTTGACACCCCAAAATTTGAACTTTGGATGTCAGACACATTAAATGTGGTTGGTGAATAGATAATTTTACAGAGTAACCGTTGGGTAACGTCTCTAACTGCTAGATCTTGTATCTAATATATAGTTAAGATGAAAATCTATAAATAGAACTTCATTTGAATAAGTGGGTAGCGATTTAATATTGTATATGCTGAAACTCTGCCAAATTCTTTAGACCAAGCCTTCTACTCTTCCACACCTCATAAACTATACTTCAACTGTCATTTATACTCTAAATTAGAGAGTTCATTTGTTGTAAACAATCTAGAAGAAAGATTTTCTTGTGAGGGGACTTCACAAGGGATTTGGGAACCACTTACCTAAAGTGCAAAGAGTGAGATTGTAAGCTCTTGTAACAGAGCATTAAGGTGTACTGAGGCATTACAAGAAGCCCACCGATTCTTGCAAGATGGTGAAAAATCTCAAGTGGTAGCTTGAGGGCTAGATGTAGGTCAAGAGATAAAGGCCAAACCAGGATAAATTCTTGTGTCCTTCCTCTTATTCTTTGCTTATTACCTTACTCCTTTTTGCACTTTGTTTTCTGCATATTTTGCTTTCACTACTTGCTTGTAATTTTGCAAAAAATTTTCAAACTTCCCAATTCACCCCCTATCTTGAGAAGCCAACAAAACTAACAGTAAAAACACATTGAAGTTGAATATCAACAACTTTGGAAGGCATAAGTTCCACTAGTAAAGATTGCAGAGATTGTTTCTGTGCTTGTTCCTTCTTCAAACCTTCATCTTTTTTTAGAGACACTTCACTTTTATAATCAAACCTTAGAGAACATTGAGATTTTCCATCTTCATGCTGCTCAGAAACTTCCTGCAATCCTTGCTTCCTCAATTCTTTATTATTTCCTCAAATATTTTCTCCAACTTGTCAAACCTATGATTGAAATTCCCTTGAATATTTTCTTCCACCGTATCAATTTTGTGGCTGACGACTTCTATCTCGTGGTCAACAAGCTCTTTGGTGACCTCTTCAAGTTCTTCAAGATTTTGTTGCGTGTGGGGAACCAGACTCTGATACCAATTGATATGAACAAAAGGGGGAAGGGGTAGGTGTAACGACCCTCATTACATTGTCCCTAGCTAACCGAGTATCTTTGGCATTGTGTGCAGAACCAGAGGGTTAAGACAGAGGAAAGGTTCAAGTGGAGGCAGAAAGAGTTCCACACTAGGCCGAGGAGCAGGGCTGTGGTGACGATTGAGCTACAGATTCTGAAATATTTTTCTAGCTAAGGGCACTCGCGCTGCGAAGAACTAGCCCATCACCACGGCACCATGCCTCAAATTTGTTTAAATCAGAAACATTTCAGTTGGACCAAGAACTGGATTAAGAGAGAAATAGAGGAAGAATAAGGAGCAGCGCTAGAGTTTGTGATTCTCGACCCTTGGGAGTGATTTCTGACCATTGGCAGCTTGGATAATTGTTGGTAAGTAATCGTTACTCCTTTCTCCCTATTTTCTTCTGTTTTGAGTTAGGATTTTTCGGCCATACGTTGGGATTTTCAATTTTGGCTGAAATCCACCGATTAAAATGGATGAAATTCAGTTAAAGAGGTGTGATTTTGTGGTTGTGATGGGTGTGAGTTTTAGAAGGATTATGCACGATTTAAGCTTAACCTTAGGTTGGTATTGTGTGTGGAAGCATGAAATATGAGTGGTGTGTGGTTGATTAGTGTTTAAATGGGCTTTAGGGGCTAAATGGTGTATGATGTTGGAATCTTGGGTTAGGCCTATATGGTTGAATTGTGATTTTTTGTTAAGTGGTATATTATGTTAATTAAGGACTTTATGGTATTGTAGTAGTAATTGATTGACCGAAAGGGGTTCGAGTGTGTTGGACAACTCAAGAAACTTGTGAAATCGTGCGTGTGTGGTATTAACAACTTGAGGTAACTGGGTGTTTGTATTGTTTGAATTGGTTGTATTGTATGTTATTATATATTTGTATATATATATATGCATGTTGTTACATATGTGTATATACTGATACATGTGTATGTGTATGTGTATGGTTTGTTTATATATCATTGTATGCACACGGCTAGATGTACAGAGGATGATGATTATGATGATGATTAGAGATGATGATGGTAATGTGACATTACATGATGCATAACATGACATTGTGAAACACGATGATGATCATTATATGATGATATGATATGAGCATCACCATATGACATTGGGAGGTATATGGTGATCAAGTGGTGATGATGATAAGATATATGATGACATGATATGATATATGATTAAGGAGGACAAGAATGGGATCCTTGTGGCTAAATCGCCTCCTATGGCCAGGAGGGAAAAGTGCACAGTGGACTCAACTTCCCTAAATTGCTGCCAATTCATGGTGGGAAAGGGGAAGGAGAACCACGATCCGAACATTAGTATTACCTTTACCGGGTGCACTAATGGGAGGTGTGCTTGGTAATGTCTCGGAATCAGTCTTTACCTATACGAAATGTCCTATTATAACGACAGCTTGTGGTTCTAGCTGTGTACGAGGGAGACATGCATTCTATTTCATATTGCATTCACGAGATTATACAAGTTATATATATGTGTGTATGTGTGGTTGTTCTCAGTTACTGAGACTTTGTCTCACACCCTTTCCCATGAACTAACATTTCAGGTGAAGATTCTGGCACTAGTCCGTAGAAGACAATGGAGTAGCATATCATACGTGAGAATATCCAGTCTATGAAATGTTTTGTGTAGGGTTGTGTATTTTGTGCCAAGTAGGATAGTATGATTGTAATGGATTTATGTTATTGATGTTTGACATGGGATGATGTTTATGTATGGTGGATGAATGTGATGGTTATATATATGATGTTGGTGTTGTTTTGGTCTCTTGTGTGAGCTCGATATGGAGTTAGGTCTTCTTGGTGTGTTTTAGGGCATGTAGCCCATTTTGAGGAATTAGGGTTCAAGGGGGTCCAATTTGAGAGAAGAGATTCCTTTGAGATGAAACCTATTTAGACAAGTTAGTTAAGTAGATTAGGACTTGTGTGATTGGTCCCTGAGCGTCCATTTGCCTTAAGTGGTAATTGGAGGTTATAAGTTGTGAGTTTTGGTCAACATCTCCATACAGAGATGGATTGAGATGAAAGTGGTGTTTATGGTTAGATTGGGAAAAGATTGACTTGTAGAAGTTGGAATCATGTCAATCAAAGGTTAGAACATAAAATTATGCTCATCGGAAGTTTAACCCAGAAGTTGAACTTTGTTGATTTTGCATTAGCAAGGGGGCGCCGAGACGCTAACAAGCCAGAGAACACCAAAGTCACGGTGGTACTATAGCGGCCATGGTCCTGCACACTATTCTGGTCGTTCTAGTGTTTCTCAAGGTATTTTGTGGCGTTTTCCGCTGCTCTGATATTTTGGAAGTTAAACATGAGATGTTTGGGCTGTGTTTCGTTGGCTTTTGGAATTTTTGGTCAAGTCTGGAAATGTATTAGAGTAAGGTGTTACAATAGGATATTGTGAATAGGGGAGAGGGTAGGGTAAAGAGATAGAGAGAAACAAAAAGGGAGAAAAGAACTCAAATGAGGGAGAAAAAAAAAAGAACTTTGAAGAAAGAGAATTTACTGAAACTATAACTCAAATTAATAATCAAAATCTTAATACAAATAAGCAATAAGGCTTTTATTTATAGAGCTTAAATCATAGTTCTATTATAATACTAAGATAAAATATATCTTTTCAAAATATCTTAAATCTAAACAAAAGATAAATCATATTTTAAATGACTAAATCTTTTAAAGGAAAGATAAAATCTAAATCCTAATAAATTCAAAATAAATTAAATTAAATCTAAATATCCTAATAAAATAACTTTATTTAAAATTCTAACGATAAAGATAAACAATCCTAATTATTTAAAATTATCCATTCTCTATTACAAAGACCTTTAGCTATCAATGTGATCCCTAACAATGCTTGGATATAGAGTTACAAGACAAGGAGCCTACATACCTTGATGATATGGCACCACCATGGCTACCACTGGGATCAAACCCATTGCTAGTAGTCCAAGTGGAAGAAGTGGTTTTCCTAATCTCAACCTCAAGGCTAGTCATGTTACTTAGAATCCAAGTACCTGAAGATCATAAGCTAAGTACTGTGAGGGATGAGAAAATTTATTGGAAGACCTCATAGTATGAAAGAGCGTACTTGGAAGGCGGTGAGGGCGTCCCTAAGTCCAAGATGAATCATATTGATGAACATCCAAGTAAAAGAAGAGTGCAACATGCTGAATGGTGTCAAAATAGAAGAGTTTACTTAAGAAATCATATGCTTACCATGTGCTGCTTTAAAAGTGACGTTTTGCGCTCTAACTTTCCTTTTGTTCTTCGTAAGTGACGTCTTTTGCTTTTTTTTTCTTTCAATCTAATGTGTTCTAAAGTTTTCTACGGTAATCTATTTTGGTTAGTTAGTTAAAGTATTCTAGAATATCTTAATCTCTAAATAGTTTTCAAATAAGTGAAATTCTTTCGATCTCTCTAGATTTGAATCTTTATGATTGAGTAGTTTCCTAATTAGTTAGAAAACCCTAATCTCTAGAAGATTCATGTATCCTCTACAAATACTCCATAATGTAATTTGAATTTCATAAGAGTGAATAATATCTTGACTGTTCTTGCAAGTGTGAAACTTGTATTTTCCTTATGTTCTTCTTGAGAATATAAAACTTGACTTATCCAAGAAGTAATTAACCTTGGTGGCATCCATAGTTAGGGTCATTCCTTTTGCATCCTAACTTCTTAATCCTTGCTTGATTGCTGAAGTTGTGTTTGAGGTCTACTCTACTTTTTGGGTTCTCTAAAGGAGTTTGCCTATTGGGCTCATATCATTCTCTTTTTTTTAAAAAAAAATAGGGGAATAACACTTGAAGAGTTGTTTAGGGAATTAATGACCAAAAAAAACTTTTAAGTGATAAAATGTAATAAAAATTGGAAGATGGATAAAAGTTAAAAATTAGGTAGTAATTGGGATCTTTATCTCTAAAAACATGTTGTTTCCAAGTTTACGATAAAAGACGCTGGCAAAAAAAAAAACTACATGAAAAGCCGGTGGAATTGGCAGCAACTTCTAGGGGCCCAGTGTTAAGGCCTGTTTGATTTTCAGTTGATTCAAAATGAGTTTTAGTAGAATTAGTTTTGTAACGTAGTAATGATAAAAATTGGTTTTGGATTAATCCGTTTATGTTTGGATTATTTATTTGAAAATTAGTTTTGACAAAACTCATAAATTTTCTTTAAATTGAGTTTAAACTCTATCACATGATTAATTTAATTTACTTGAACTAAAATTTAATTTTTATTTATTTAATTGAGAACATAATATATCTGATGTAATATTTTTTGTAGGTTATAGTTCACGGAGAATAAAATTTTGAAGGGACATTTTAGTCATTAGATAGGAAAAATTTTGTGAAAATTTTACTTTCCTGATTTTTTTATTTTTTTTATTTTTATTGGTCTATTTTTATCTGACTTTAAAATAAATATAGATAGAAATGGTGAAGTAGAACGGAGAAGCATGGAGCGGATCACTTCTTCCGAAACTTGGTTTGGGGAGAAAAATTATTCTGAAACAGAGAAGCAAAATTTGCCAAACCTACAAACAAATACATTAAACTTTGTTTTTGCCGAAAATTTGGTTTAAGAAGCATTTCGAAACAACCCCTTATTTGGTGGGCCTCTCAAAGTCACAGTTATGCGTCGATTCCACATCCTTTGAAACAGACATTAAAGAGTATGATACCAAATTTTGGATCCATTCTACGGATAGCCTTTAGCCCTATACAATACTTCATTCTTTAACATTTATTGTTGACTTTAATTATTTTGAAACAATAGCTATGATTAATTATTTTTTAAGAAACATCCAAATTTTGAAACAATAATTATGATCAAACAAACAAAATATAATGATTGTAAGTATATATGATTTCAAATATCAGGACAGAAATCCTATGAAATTGAATGAAATTTTTAATTTTTGTCTAAAACCTCTCACCATTCTTATATATCGGAACAAATTTCAACTGAATTTAAATAAAGATTTTCTAACTCAAAACATGAATTTAAAAGGTACATAACAGTTTTTTTTTTATTTACTAAGTCTAAGGAAAAAGAAATAATCTAAATTATCGTTTTAATTTTTTAAAATGACATTTTTTTAAGATTATCTTTCTAAGAACAATCTTTTAAATCTAAAGTTATGATTAAGTAAAAAGGGAAAGTCTCAGATTTCTATTTTTTTTTTCTTAGATTAAATTTCTTTCATATAGTTTCCAAATTTTTCTTTTTATAAGCGCAGGAAGTTGCCGTCGATGGGGTGTATCAAACTGATAGATAGAGATCAAGAGGCTGAGAGACAAAAGGCAATTGAGATAGAAATATATTCGGCCTCTTCCATCTTCATCTCTGGGTATCATTGTTGTTGAAGTTGAGAAGTTTATTCATTCAATTTTATGTTCTTCAGACTCTTGTTTACTTCTAATGTATTCATCTGTTTCTTCTTCTTATGAGTATTTATCTGGTTCCTTTGAGACTCTACCATAGCTTTTCTTTCGGAATCTAATATATTATATATTAAATCTAATACGTTAAAAACTACAATGATCCTTAAGTTTAAATCTAATATTTTTTTTTTTTAAAGAATGATATGTGAAGTTTGATTTATTTATCATTTATTATGGTGTCATTGCTAGCTCTTTATAAATTTAGAATTAAAATGCAAACTTACTTCCAAAGTATTCCCAAAGTTACAAATGGTATCTTAAATTTTTTTTGACCCAATGTTATCCTCTACTATTTTAAAATCATAGCAATTTTACCTTATACTTAACGGCCAATAACGTTGACGGATAAGTTTGCTAAATGTATCAAATCCCTCATGGCTCCTAGTTGGAAAAAATTCTGAAAAAAATCTCAAAAATGTAAGAAAACTAGAAAAAGTTGTCTAAATGAAAGAATTTGGGCAAAATACACTAGTTCTAATACCTAAAGAATATTAACTTTTAATTAGAAACTCAAAAACTAAATCATTTCATAAGATTTTACGTGGCAATTTATGCAACAATCAAGTGATCATTTAAAAACTGTAACCCAATTAACCTAATTAATTTCAGCCCCGAGTCGGAAACTAGAAATCATAATCCTAATTAAAAACTTTAAAACCTAATAAAATCAACTAATAAATATAAAAAAATAACAAAAATTATGTGTAGATTCATTAGAAAAATAAGCTAAAAAATTCTAAGAAAATGGGAAAATCCTGAAAATTTTGCGAGATGCAAACAAAAATAGAAAAAGTGGTCAAAATAAAATAAATTTGGCCATAATATACTGATTTTAATATCATAAAGGGTATTAAATTTTAATCAAAGACTCCAAAATCTATTAAAAATCACAAATCAAAACCCTAATCAAACTAATTGCATTTTTTAATTAATTTTGATCTTAATTTGATTTCCAAGTGAGTTTGATTTATAATTTTTAGTATCTATTTAGGCGATTGAGATAGAAGTACATCCTTGCTTATCCATCTCCATCTTTGGGTACCATTGTTGTTAAGGTTAACATGTTTATTCATTCAATTTAATATTCTTTAGACTCTTGTTTTCTTGTGATGTATTCATCTGTTTCTTCTTCTTCTCTTCTTCTTATGAGTAGTTATCTAGTTCTTTTGAGACTCCACCTGTAACACCTTACCCCAAAACATCTCATAACATGACCAAACACTTCAAAAACCAGCCTCTTGCAACCAAAACACCTAGCTTTTACCTTGCAAAACATCCGGGCAGCGGAAAAATACCCAAAAGACACCAAAACTGGGATGGGACCGCAGCTACTATAGTACCACTGCGGCCTTGCAGCCCTCTGTTTCGCAGGTACTACAACTTAGCCCTGGCACTGCAATGCCCCCTGCTGGTTTTATACCACCAAAATTCCAAAGTTCCAGGGCGGACTTCCGAAGTGCATAATTTTATGCTCCGACCTCCAATTGACCTTATTCCAACTCCTACAAATCAATCTTGTCCCAATCTATCAATGGACACCAATTTTACTTTAACCTATCTCCGTTTGAAGACTTTGGATACCTGACACTGTTTTGGCTACCTTTTGACCAAAACACACTGCTTACAATTCCCATTTGCCACCAAAGGCAATTTGACCATTTAGAACAATTCACACAAGTCCCGTTTAACTAAACTAACTTATCCAAAGAGATTTCACCTTCAAGGAGCCACTCCCCTAAGATTTAACCCCCTTAAACCTCTAATTAACAAAGTGGACTATAGGCTCAAAACTCACATACTTGGCCCAAAACTCCCTTTGGGCTCACATACACCACCATACTAACTCGTCGACACCCCAAACCATACATGCATCACAATACAACATACACATCACATACAATACAAATCCACATCCATATTATACCAACATCATCATTACAACCATTAGGATCCATATATCCATTACAATCATATTATCTTACTTAGCACAACATACATAGACATTACACCCATACACTACATAGACTTGGTATTCCCACGTCCGGTATGCTACTCCCTTATCTCCTTCGGACTAGTGCTAGAACCTTAACCAAAAATGTTAGTTCGTGGGAAAGGGGTGTGAGACAATATCTCAGTAATCAGAAACAACCACACACAATATATATACTAATCCACATAATCGTGCACATGGTGCAGTGTAATGCTAATGAATGGCATGCATGTTCTCCCATATACATGACTAGAACTATGAGTTGTCGTCTTCACAAGACATTTCAATAGATGATTTCCTTCCAACAGTCAGTGAAAACTAATTCTGGAACATCACCAAGCTCATATTACCCTAATGCAACCCAGCCAATGGTTACACTATAGCTCGAACCATGGTTCTCCTTCCCTTAGACCACTGCAAATTGGTGGTGATTTAGCAATTTTAAAATCCCCATATCCACTGCACTTGGCTCTCTGAAGGAAAGAATTTAGTGACAAGGATGTTTCATCATATCATCTTATCCACTGTCGCTTGGCTCTCCCAAGGAAAGGATTTAGTGACAGGGATGTTTCATCATATCATCTTATCCACTGCCACCTGGCACTCCCAAGGAGAGGATTTAGCGACAGGAATCTTTATCGTATCATCATCTCATATCATATCTTCATTACTTCATCGTCAATCTCTCACTATGCAATCATATGGTTATGATGCCAATGTCATGCCAACATGCCTCAAACACACATATATATCTTTATCACAAACATCATATGGACATGCTAGCATGCAATGGTATGGGGATGCTACAACATCATACATACATAACATATACAATCATCATATATCAACTAGACGTGTGCATACTACGATATATATAAAACCATACACATACACAACCAATATTGTGGTATGAAAAGGAACATGCATATATACATATATATATCAACATATAATCACATAATACAAACACTAGGTTACCTCTAGTTGTCAATTCCACACACACGCAATTCCACGAGCTTCTTAGGTTGTCCAACACACTCGTACCCCTTTTGGTCAACCAAATACCTCTACAATACCATAAAAGCCTCAATTAACATATAATACCACTTAACCAAATATCACAATTTGACTATATAGGCCTAACCTAAGGTTCCAACATCATTTCCATACACCATTGAACTCCTAAAGATCATTCAAACTCTAATCAATCTCACATATCTAGGATTCCATACTCCCTTTAACAATTTCAACCTATGGTTAAGCTCAAATCAAGTACACCCCTCCCAAAACTCACACACAAGGATTTTACACAACAAATCACACTCCATTAATCCAATTTCATCCATTTTAATTGGTGAATTTCAACCAAAACCAAAAATCCCAACATATACATGAAAAATCCCAACTCAAAATCGAAGAAAATAAAGAAGAAGGAGTAGGGGTCACTTACCAACTATTATCCAAGCTCCAAAGGGTAAGAAAACACCTTTCAAGGCCAAAAATTCGAAGCCCTAGTAGAGCTTCCTTGTTGCTCCGTCTGTTCTTCCTTTCTCTCTCGCGTTCGACCGATTGGACTTTTCTGGTTTTAAACAAAATTCTGCTCGTTCGCCACGGTGCTGAGCATCTTTGTCCCATTTTGCTTCGTTCCTCCGTCATGTCCCTTTCAGTTCTGCATACAATACCAATTATACTTAATTAGCTAGGGATCAAGTTAAGGATGATGTAATGAGGGTTGTTACACCACCATTGATGTTTCTTGGGAATCTAATATATTAAATCTGATACGTTAAAAACTACAGTGATCCTTAAGTTTAAATCTAACTTGTTATTTTTTTTTTTGGAAAGAAAAGATATATGAAGCATGATTTATTTATCATATATTGTTGGTGTCCTAGCTAGCTCTTTATAAATTTAGGCTTAAAGTGTAAATCTACCTTCAAAGCATTCTTGACATTATTACTGGTACCTTTTTTTGGTGTAATATTGCCTTTGTTATTTCAAAATGGTAGCAATTTTACCTTACCCTTAACAGTTAATGACATTGACTATTAAGTTTGTTAACTATACCAAGTTCATCCTACGTGACATCTTAGTTGGAAAAAAAATTCTGAAAAAATCACAAAAATGCAAGAAAAATAACAAAAAAAATTGTCTAAATGAAGAAATTTAGGCAAAATACACTAGTTAAAATACTCAGAGTATTAACTTTTAATCAGAAACCCCACAAACTAAAAATCATTTGATAAAATCCTATGTGACATTCAAGTAGAAACATAATGCACCAAATTAAAATGTACCAACTCAATCCAATCAATTTTGGCACTAGGCTAAAAACCGAAAGCCTAATTACATGGCATCCAATCAGGAAGTCACCGCAGCTAGCTAGTGATTTTCTTGCTGCACATGCTGTACACGTGATCCGACTTTAGAACCTCATTACTTGAGTTATAGACTGAAAAAAAATAGCAAATGAGGGTTTTATGGAAAGCTTAATATGTCTATTTTCCAACAAAAAAAGTCCCACTTCAAAATGATGTTATTTGATCCCTCAAACTATCTCTTTTACTGGAAAAATATTATATTATGATTTCTTTGACCAATGCTTAATTAAATCACTTTAAAAAACCACTAAATCTTTTCTAATCAAATTTCAATACCAAAAAGGTCATTGGAATTCATTCAATCACACACCATAACTCTTTAAATCAAATTTTAGTCTCTTGAGATCCAAACTGCTTTTATAACTAAATTCTACAATTACTTAATTTTTTCCAAAGGCTATTTAGATTAAATTCTTTTTAATCCATATTGACACTTGGTTATCCACTAATAATGCTCTTTATCATGTGGGGTGTTGCAGATACATGTCCATCACTAAGTCATCACTAAATTTAAAATAAGTGAAAGGTTTTTTTCATTCTCAAAGTTAATAAAATAAAAATAAATAATCAAATAGAAATTTAGCATATGGGTGCATCAAATTTTTAATCAAAATAAAAGAATGCAAGGTGGTTCTAAATTTCCATTTTTCTAATTGAGTAATGTGTGTGTGTGTATATTAATATTTGATCATAAAATGTGTAAAGTTGCTCGCAGGTTAATTGACAAAACTTGGATGTTTATTATTTGGAGCATTGAAGATCTTAGCTAGGATCAGGATACGAAAGGCACTTGTTTGATAATCTCCGAAGTCACTCGTCATATTTCTCACCTTGCGACTCCGCTTTATCCAGCAAAGTGCTCACTTACTCTCTGTCACATTGCTCTAGGTATCCATCCACCTTACTTCAATTTTTGCCTCCGTTGGTTTCCTTCAAACTTTATTTGTTCAATATCTAATTTATTTGCATTATTATATCTCATTATTTATCCAATGCAAGGAAAAACATGTATAAATAAAAATCACCACCATATATTACTCCTCCTTTGATCACATCTCTACTTCTCCACTGTTATATTTTTAGCAATAGAGAAATGTCTTCTAATATTTATATTGATGCAGAAGTAGAGAAATTGTGACAAGTGGAGGGTTTGATGGGAAAGTAGAGATATTATGACAAGTGGACGGGTAATGCAAGATGATGATTTGCCATTATTTATGGAATGCATTGAAAAACATGTATAAATAAAAATCACCACCTTCTATTACCCCTCCATGTAACACCTTAAACTATGGCTTATTTCTTATGTATTAGATCATTTTATATGCCAAATATGCTTGAAGAAAATCTTGAATCAATATAATTTCAAAAACAAAATTTTTTATTTTGCTGGTACTATTCACTTGACAATTTCCATTTTATCCGATGAACTTTGAAAATTCATAAATAATACTAGAAAAATCGTTTTAAGGTGATTCAAATCTCTAAAAATATCTTAAAATATTTTATATATGGAAAAAATATTAAACAATAACTTTATTGGGCCAATTTATACAGTAAATTCCATGGGCTTTTACTGTTCATTTGGTCATTTTTTTATTTTCCAGTTTTCTGATCTCAAATTTGAAAAATCATATTTCATTCTATTCATGACCAAATCATGAATACTTTATGTCATTTGAAAGAGACGTTTTTTTCTTATATATTTATTTCACTTACACAGGGCATAATATTAACTTAAATTGTAAAGGGTTTGAATACTACTGTTACTGAGATGGTTTTGGGAAAACTTACATATCTTTTATTTTATAGCTCCAATCACTTTCAAATCAGTGGCATATAAAACTTAAGACATAGACCTTTTTATACATGTAAACCACTGAACTTTTGGAGCTCTATACGATTTTATTTTATCTTCTGAAATTTCCAGTACTTAACTTTCAATTTCCCATTTTCCCAATATTACCCAATTCTAAACCCTAATTTTGAAAATTCACCATTAATTGTACACAACTCCAAACGGGGTGAATTATGTTTCACTTTAAATATTGAAATGTCCTCTATCTGGTATAAAAATCCTAGAAACCTAACCTCACATTAAATATAGAACACGGATGAACTAAGCTGACACATCTAGAAAATGCCCTGTTTCAATCTATATTGCATTTTGTTTGCCAAAACCCATACAAATGAACTTATTTTGTCATGAAACTTGGTAGAACATAACTCCATATCATAATATCCAGAACTGCAAAATATCAGACATTTTCTACAACATTAACATAATATCTACCATTTTATATCTTCATATAACATAAGGCACAAATAACAATTCATCATTTTCTTCTTCATGCATCTTGCTCCTTCCTTAGCTCTTTTTCAATTGTTTTCCCTAGCGCGGTTAGTCATTAAGGGGGCTGAGATTCAAAAAATCTCAATAGCATTATCCAGTCATGCACATATATTATCACAATTCATATAATGCCATAACATTTTTATAAAAATTTTGGCAGAGTTTCGTTTTGTAAATTGGGCATTCCAGAGCTTCAAGCCCCTTTAAACAACTCAGCCAACAATCAATGGACATCACAAAATATTAATCATGGCATCAAACAAGTCATAGAGTTCATAAAAATTCATAAAACAATATAATGCATATAATGGAAAAATGCTACCTTTATGCTTCCACTTGCTTTTTCTTTGAGTTGTACCTCTTCCAAACACTTCTCCAAGATTTCTTAGGCTTCCTCAAACCTAAACATATCATCAATAAGTCACTGATTCATAGGGCTCACTCACAAAGTCTCATATAACCCTTGATTTTCTAATTAACTATCCTTTAACTTTAACTTGAAATCATTACTTATTCTTAAGGTTTTGGACCATGAGGAACTCATTTTTTCCATCAAAAACATGAAATTCCATCTCCAAGACACTCCCATGTTCTGGCTGAAATGAACCCTAAAAGAGGAAGATGTGATTTTCATGCAACTTGCTTTCAACTCTTGAGAATCCTTTCTTTCTCCCATAGATCAAGATTTCTAGCAAGATTTTTGCATGAAAACCCATTTCTTTCTCTTCCTTGCTCATGGCTGAACTCAAGACTAAAGAGGGAGGAGGAAAGAATTTCATGGAACTACTTCAAATCACTAGAGAAATCAACTTGAAGTCATAGAAACTCACCTTTAATCTTGAATCTTCAAGCTTCCAACTTTGCCTTCTCTTTCTCACTTTCTTTCTTGTGTTTTTATCTTATGTTTGGAAGCTCTCTCTCTCTCTCCTTACTGCAGCAAAATGTCGTCCAAAGTGTGAGTGGAAAGAGGAGATTAATTTAATTAAACTTGGCTTAATCATGATTGACTAGCTTAATTACTTCATGGAATACCTCTTCAAGAAGTATTATTAAAATAATTAAATATTTATTTGCAGTACATGGGCTGCTGGAATGTCACGCCAAACAGAGAGAAATGTGTTCAAATACTACTCAATTTTTCCTAGTTCAAATACATCTTAAACGGGGCAATTTTTAACTGTACCAATAAAACTACTTTTTATAGTAAATAAACATTTTGAAGATGTGAAGTTCGTCTGTCGCAAAAAGGCTTCTTTCAGACTTGGATGAAAATTCAAATTTTGAAAAACCAAAATTCATCTGACAGAGAGACATCTTTTCAGATTTATTCAGTTTTAACTCGAAATTTGAATTTCCAAAAGCAAAGTTCGAATTTCCAATATGATAGTTCAGTTTAAGCTTTCAAACTTCGTCTGTTTGTGGGTATTTTTCAAATAAGTCAAGATTTATCATAAAATCAAGGTTTAAAAACATCTTTTCTCAAAATCAAAATCTTTTTACCCTCATTTAAACATAACAAAAGATCCTACATAAGATCTAGCAGCTATTACTCAGAAAATCTTCAAATAAAACACTTTGATCTCCTTTGATATCTTCAATCCAAGCTCTTGGATGTTGGTTTGGAATCATCAAAACTCTTGATTCAACATTCTCCCCCTTTTTGATGATGACAAAACAACTCACAAACTTGATTAGTACTTGGGTTTGCTTTAACAAGCTCTCCCTCAACATATGCATTATTTTTCAAAAGACATCATGCACAGTAGATCAAGTGAAGATATTCAAGGAGTAATATGTACAAAACATTGCAACAAAGAAATCCATTCATTTAATCAAGATTTGCTATACAAAAACCAAATTAGACAAAGTTCCAATATTCAAACATTCAAAACAGCAGCAGAAACACAAAACACTACAAGAGGACTCAAGCCTAATTTCTAAGCAAATCTTCAATCATTTCTTCTTGGGCTTGGTCTTCTTGCTGTACGTGTTCCCTTTCCCAGATTGCTCAACAGCAGCAGACTTTCCAGTTTGCCCAGTCTTCTCCCCCTTTTTGGCATCATCAGGAAGCCCAACAAAATCATCCGGAGGAGGGATTTGAGAAACAGGAATTGCACGAAGTGGCACAGGAGCAAAGGGTATTTCTGGCTGTACAGGTGCAGGAGGCTCAGCAGGCTCAGGGCTAGAGAAGGAGGAGCTGGTTCATCAGGACGAAACATTTCCTCAAGCCTCCTTCTTTGAGCTTGCAGGAGAGCATTGTGAGCAATAGCCTCATAATCAACAATAGGCACAATGCTCCTCTCTACATTGCCTGCACCTTCTTGCTTAGAAGAGGTTGAAATGGCTGCAACCAGTCTTTCAACTTGCTCTGATTCTTGAATGGATAGAATTGAATCCTGAGCATCTTCTTGCATAGGCTCATGAGGGCTTGTTTCTTAAAGTTCTTTTTCTTCTAATCCATAGTCCAAGGGTGGACCAGGACTAGGTGTCCTCATTGCACCAGCACCATTTATATCATCATCATGGTCAGAGGAGGCAATCTCGAAGGGGCTTAGAGGCTCAGGAGTTGGAGATTAGACAGGCACAGATGACCCTAGCTGAGCTAGAGCTGAAGTGGTGGGGATTGCACTTTTGACCTCTTCATAAGCATCAGCCACCACCATCATGTTTACAGCCAACTGATGGATCTGATCTTGCAGATGAGCAAATTTGGCATTTTGTTCATCTCTGATGCTGAGAATAAGTGTAGACAGGCTGTCATACAACTCAGTGATCTTGGTTGGCTTGGCCCGTGAGGAAGGAGTGGAAGGAGGGTGAGTAGGCCTGGAGGGAGATGGAATTGGCTGAGAAGGCTGAGGTACAGATTTGCCACGAGCCTCAGAGGTGCCTTCTTGTTGTAGGGAGGTATTAGCAACAAAGAACAAATCTTCAGATCTCCCTGCTCCCTTTCCAACCCATCTTCCTTCATCTCTTTCAATGCCCATCCTCTGTAGTTCTTCCTCCTTGAATATTTCAGTGGGCTTGTCTTTCCCTTTCTCAATATGCTGAATTCTAGCATACTGCAGAATTCTGGAGATGATAGCAGCATAGGGGAGTGTTGAGTCCTTCCTCTGATCTCTAGCCTTGATCATGCGTTGGAGAATGAGGTGTCCCATATTAATCAATTTCCCACGTATGATTGCAGCCATGACATGTGCATCTGCCCTTATTATCAAGTTGAAGCTGCCTCCTTTGTTGAATATAATCCAGGACACTATGTAGTGCAGGATCCTCACTTGAACACTGAGGTCTGTGGCCTTCATCAGGTTTATGGATGGCCAATTTTCCTTCCTTCTGAACAATGTGCTCAGAATAGTACTCTCCTTGTAGTTCAGAGAGGGACTACCTTCTTCATCAGCCATATCTGCCTCATCCATGTACCCAGAGGCATTGATATCAATCTTGAGTCCATCTTGCCCAGGGATCTCAAGCACCTCATTGAATGTCTCATCAGTAAGCCAAATAGTCCTAGACCTTAGATTGATTGCCCACTTCTTCTTCTTGTTGTTGTATTTTAAAGAGGCGTACCATGACTTCACCACCTCATCATCATATCTCTCTATTACTTCCAACAGATTCTTGTATCTCATCATCCATATACCAGCATCAAAATTATTTGAGACTAAGAAATCTTCCAAGTTTACACAATGTGGCTTGATTACCTTCTTGTTGGCAAACTTGGTGGAGTATTCCTCTTGAATTTGTGGAGTGCTCCAGAGTGGCAGTGTAGTAAGCTCGTACTCTCCAGATTGAGTACTAAAGGACGAAGTGGAAGCAACAGTAGCAGTTTCTATAGGAACTGGAACCGAAGGTTCTGCACTTTTCGGTGAGGAGGGTCCAGCTTTTTGAGAATCTACTTTGGATACAGTCTTTTGGCATTTGGTGGGAGTTGCCTTACTGGATTCGGCTTTTCTCTTTGATTTCTCTCCTTCCTTCGAGGCATATTGTGATTTAACATTCCGCTTTGGTCGAGCTCCAGCTTTCCCAGCTTCAGGATTTTTGACTCTTGCCATTTTTCGGACGAATGTTGCAGAATGAGGCTTAGAATGGGTTTAAAGGATGCGAAAGGAAGTTTAATCGGTGGGAAATGGCAGTTTTTGGTCAAAATTTAAGAGATTTGAAGAGAGAATTAGAACAGACTCAGAGGAGTTAAGAATAGGGTTGCGTCTGTTCAAGAGAAAACTGTCAGTTTTAACGTATGTAACCGTCTGACAGACGAATTTTGAGGGTTCAAAATTTGAACTTCGAGCAGTTACAAGTTAAACTGTTTAGCAAAGCTTACTGACAAACGAACTTTCATCTGAAAGTTCGTCTGACAGAGGCTTGGAACAAGCAAAACAAGCACATCAGATGAATTTTGTTCCAACAAAGTTCGAATGTTGAAGAGAAAAACAACAGGAAACAAACAAAACAACAACCAATAGACGAATTTAGCATGCATAACTTCATCTTTCAAGTATTCAACATGAAGAACATGATTCAACAGACGAATTTTGAACTGAAAATTCAAATTTTTCAACTTTTGTAAAGGTTGTCCAATATTCGTAGGTTAAGAAGTGATAATTCATATAACAGTGATGGACAAGCATAACTTTGAAATTTTTTATCTTGAAAATTCGAACTTCCAAGATTCAACAGACGAATTTCGAGATATCACCGAGAACTGTTCCAAGGCATAACAGTTCGAAGTTCGTCTGTTGGTCAACTAAAATTCGAATGTTGACCACGTTGACCAGTTCAAAAACACAGTTTATGAAGCAAAATACGTCCAACACACATTTAAAATACAAATTTCATCTTTTAAAAACTTACAGAATGGATCCAGAACTTAGAATTTTTGTCATTTACTTCACTTTCTGGTTGTTCCATTCTGGTGTGCTCCAATCTTCAAGTTTATTGCCATTGAATTTTGTGAGGAGCACCTGCAACTTAAATTAAACATACTCCGATGCCACAGTTAGACTTAACCTTTGAAAACAAGATTGCATGAGAATAACTTACAGTTCACTGGGATTTATCATACCCAATTCTCTCCTTATTTTGCAATGCCTGTCTTCTGATAGAGGCTTTGTGAGTATATCAGCAACTTGATCCTCTGTCGGGATGTACTCCAGCTTAATTTCTCCTTTCAGAACATGATCCCTTATGAAGTGGTGCCTAACTTCAATATGTTTCATCCTTGAATGCATGACAGGATTCTTGGTGATATTTATGGCACTTTGGTTGTCACATATGATTGGTATCTCTTTCATTTTAACCTCAAGATCTTCAAGCTACTGCTTCATCCAGACGACTTGGACACAACAGCTTCCAGCCGCAACATACTCAGCTTCTGCAGTGGATAGGGCCACACTGTTTTGCTTTTTGCTGAACCATGAAACCAGGGATCCTCCAAGAAACTGACAAGTTCCACTTGTGCTTTTTCTGTCAGTTTTGGATCCTGCAAAATCAGCATCAGTGTATTCTTTGAGATCTTCTCCATTGCTTTTTGGATACCAAAGACCTATCTGTGATGTTCCAATAAGATATCTGAAAATTCTTTTCACAGCTGTTGCATGGGTTTCTTTGGGGCATGATTGGAACCTTGCACACATACAGACACTGAACATAATGTCAAGTCTGCTGGCAGTTAAGTACAGCAGGGATCCAATCATTCTTCTGTACTGAGTAATGTCAAACATCTTTCCATTCTCATCCAAGTCTAGTTTGGTTGCAGTAGCCATAGGTGTTCCCATTGGCTTGGCATTCTCCATTCCAAACTTCTTTAGCAGCTCCTTTAGATACTTGGATTGACTGAGAAAGATACCATCATCAAGCTGTCTGATTTGTAGTCCAAGGAAGAAGTTGAGTTCACCCATCATGGACATCTCGAATTCTCCCTGCATTAACTCAGAAAATTTCTTGCAAAGAGTTTCATTAGTAACACCGAAAATAATATCATCAACATAGATTTGAACATAGTAAATCTTTATTTTCTTTTTAGTAAATAAAGCTGTGTCAACTTTGCCTCTATTGAACCCCTTTTCAGTTAAAAAATTGCTCAGTCTCTCATACCATGCTCTAGGAGCTTGTTTTAAACCATAAAGAGCTTTCTTCAGTTTATAAACATGGTTTGGTTTTGTAGAATCCTCAAAACCTGGAGGTTGATCTACATAAACTTCTTCCATGATATATCCATTTAGAAAGGCACTCTTTACATCCATTTGATATAGTAAAATATTTTTCATACATGCATATGCTAGCAGTATTCTTATAGCTTCTAATCTAGCTACTGGTGCAAAGGTTTCTTCAAAATCAATACCTTCTTCCTGATTATACCCTTTAGCAACCAATCTAGCTTTATTTCTTATTATTGTTCCAGATTCATCAAGTTTATTTCTGAAAACCCATTTGGTAGCAATAACAGGATGATTTTTGGGTCTAGACACTAAATCCCAAACTTGATTTCTTTCAAATTGATTTAATTCATCTTGCATAGCCAAAATCCAGTATTCATCAGTTAAGGCTTCTTCAGCACATTTGGGTTCAGTTTGGGAAATGAAAGCGCAGTTGAGCATTTGATCCCTTAACTGTTTTCTGGTTTTGACTCTCTCTTGAACATTTCCTATTACTTGATCAACAGGATGATTCCTTTGATATCTCCAAGCTCTAGGGAGTTCTTGAGATGTTTCTTCATTATTTTCTTCATCAAAGTCTTGCTCCTGGACATCTTCCTCTGTGTTAACAGATTCAGATATCTTTGGAGGTTCAGTTTTACTTTTATCAGAAATGCCTAGTTTTTCAAAGTTGAAATTAAGATCATTCTCATTGGTAACATGTTTTGAAACAGTTTCATTTTCAATGAAAACCACATGCACAGATTCTTTTACTACATTTGATATTTTATTATAAGCTCTATATGCCTTACTCATACTAGAATAGCCCAGAAATATACCTTCATCGGATTTACCATCAAACTTACCCAGATTTTCTTTCCCATTGTTATGAATGAAGCATTTGCATCCGAACACATGGAGATGGGACAGATTTGGCTTTCTTCCCTTGTACAACTCATATGGAGTCTTCCCAAGGATTGGTCAGATGTAGGCTCTATTTATGATGTAGCTTGCTGTATTCACTGCATCAGCCCAAAACACTTGAGAGAGTTCCTTCTCATTTAGCATAGCTCTGGCCATCTCTCCAATAGTTCTGTTTTTCCTTTCTACTACCCCATTTTGTTGTGGGGTCCTTGGAGCTGAGAAGTTGTGGTCAATCCCATGCTCATTGCAGTACTCCAGAAAGTATGCATTTTCAAACTCTCCTTCATGGTCTGACTTGATAGACACAATAGAAATACCTTTCTCATTTTGTACTTTCTTAGCTAAGGTTACAAATGCATCAAAGGTATCACTTTTAGAGGATAGAAATAATGTCCAAGTGAATCTGGAGTAATCATCCACAATTACAAGCACATACAGATTACCACCAAGACTTTTCACCCTAGATGGTCCAATTAAGTCCATATGCAGCAATTCAAGTGGTCTTGTTGTGGTAACTACATTTTTAGATTTAAAAGATGATTTAGTTTGTTTTCCTCTTAAGCATGCATCACATTCTTTATTCTTTTCAAAAGATATTTTTGGCAGACCAGTTACTAGCTCATTTTTAACTAGCTTAGACAGTTGATTCATGTTCACATCAGCTAATCTCCTATGCCATAACCAGCTATCATTATCTTGACTAATTAAACATACAGAATCCAAGGAAGAAAGTTCATCAAGATCAATAGTATAACAGTTACCATCCCTTTGAGCTTTGAGGATTACTTTGTGATCACTTTTTCTGATGACCAGGCAAAACTTTGAGTCAAACAGCACCTAATTTCCTTTATCACAAGTCTGACTCACGCTCAGCAAATTGTGGTTGAGGCCAATCACAAACAGCACCTCATCAATGGATGTTTCCGGATTTTTGCCCACAATGCCAATACCAACAACTTTGCCATATTGATCACCTCCAAATGTCACCTTTCTTCCTTTCTTATCTCTAAGGGTGATGAACTTCTCCTTATCACCAGTCATGTGACTTGAGCAGGCACTGTCCATATACCATTTGTTGCTCTTCTTAGCTTTGAGACAGACCTGGAAAACAATGTTTATGTTTTCCTTTTAGGTACCCAAATTTGCTTGGGTCCTTTTTGGTCAGTAGATTTTTTTCTAGATGCAGTTGCAACTTTGGGAACCCATTCAACTTTCCTGCCCAGTCCATTTTTCTTCAAAGCACAAGAGCTGGAAATATGTCCCTTTTTGTTACAGAAATGAAAGGTAGTGAAGGGACTGCTAGATTGAGAAGTAGGAAGAAAATAATGCATATAATACTTTTGTCTTGCATGCTTTGTTTGATTATATGTTTCAATGCGAGATGACATGTGATCTTTCTTTTTGTTGCTCTCAGCATGCATAAAATGCCTCATGTATGCATTCTGGTTTCTCTTCCTAATCTTTTCCTTGACAGCACATGGATCATAGCCAAGACCAGCTTTTTCTTGTGATATTCTTTGGCTCCCCATCAGGGCAAACAACATATCTTTACCTCTAGTGAGCCTAGACATGCTTTTTACCAAGTAATCATTAGTTTGCTTTAGTTCAATGCATGAAGTACAGCAAACAGATTGAGCAGTAGGTAGAGAGGTAATTTCTGAACTGTTGTTTTGAGATTCTAGTTTATTAATCTTTCTCTTTGCTAGTTTTAGTTCTTTAGCAACTTTAATAAATTTATCATGAAGCTCATGAAATGCATCAAGTAACTCAGAATAGGAAGGTTCAGATTCATATACCTCTTCTTCCTGATCACTGCTGCATGAGGGTTCAGCTTCCTCAGAAGCAAGCGCCATCAAACAAATGTTGGTAATCTCATCTTCATCCTCTTCTTCCTCATCTGAGCTGTTGCCCCATATTGATGAGATGTAGGCTTTCTTCTTCTTCCCTTTGTCTGCCGCTGTCTTGTCCTTTTCTTGCTTTTTGAGAAATTGAGGACAATTCCATTTGATGTGTCCCTGCTTCTTGCATTCATAGCAAGTCACGGGCTCTTTTGCCTCTTTCTTGCTTTCACCAGCTGCTCCCTTCTTGAAGAATCTCTTGTTCTTCTGGCTGTAGAATCTTCCAAATTTTCTGGCCATCATAGCCAGAGTTTCCTCATCCAGCTCATCTCCTTCATCAGATTCTTCTTCCTTTTCATCTGCAGCTTTGAGAGCAAGGCCTTTCTTCTTTTTGTCCAGCCCAGCTTCCTTGAGAGCTTTAATTTTTCCTTCATACTCCTCAAGACTGCCAAAGAGAGCTGTGACAGAGGCCATTGATTCTCCTCTGGCTTCCTCTATTGCTGTCATCTTGGGCTGCCATTCTAAAGGGAGAGCTCTGAGTATCTTTCTTACTTTTTCAGACTGAGTGTATTCCTTTCCCAGGCTTTTCAATTGATTCACAATGAGAATGAATCTCTTTTGCAGCTCCTTTACAGTTTCTCCTTCAGTCATTCTAAAGCTTTCATACTCTCCAATGCATGTGTTCAGTCTATTCTCCCTGACCCCAGTTGTTCCTTCATGTGCAATCTGCAGAGTGTCCCACATCCCTTTTGCAGTAGAGCATTGTGAAACTCTGTAGAATTCGTCCTGATTCAGGGCACTGACTAAGCAATGCTTTGCTTTGAAATTTAGCAGTACTCTCCTTCTGTCTTCCTCATTCCACTCTGCTTCTAGCTTCTCTTTGTGTCCTCCATCTTCAGTTAGAGTCATTGGGACAAAATCTCATTTCTCAATGACTGACCAGATATCAAGATCAATTGATTAGAGGTAGATCTGCATCCTCATCTTCCAGTACCCATAATGTTCTCCACTGAAGCCTGGTGGTCTATTAGTGTTGTTCCCTTTAGGAAGTATGCTTTCTCCAAAGCCAGCCATCTTAATTCCCAGACTGTGAGATCCTTTGAATGGGAAACCAGGCTCTGATACCACTTGTTAACAAGGCTAACTTCCCAAGAGGGGGGTGAATTAGGAAGATTGAAATTTTTCTGCACAAAGTGAAATGGGTGAAAATAGCACAGTATAAGGGAAGCAACGTGCAAAACAGAGCAAGCTGAAAAGTAAAGATGAGAAGAAGAAGACTCAGTAATTTATCCTGGTTCGGTCCATCCACTTGACCTACGTCCAGTCTCCAAGACAACTCTTGAGATTTTTCCACTATACAGCAAGAATTCAACGGGCTTCTTGCTAATGCCACAGCCCACAGTACAACGAGTATGCTCTGTTTCTGGAGCTTTCTCAATCTCTTTAAGCACTTCTACAATGTGCTACCCAATCCCCTTGTGATTTCCCCTCACAAGTAAATCTATATTCCAGATGAAGAGTAGATTGTCTACAAAGATGTAACTCTCTTGAATAAAGTAGATATGAAGGTTAAAGTACAGATATTGAAGTTGAGAGGATAAAAGCTTTTGAGAAGAAGATTTGGCAGAAATTCGGTATACACAAGTTTTATTTCGTTACCCATAACTTCAAATGATATTATATTTATAGATTTTGGTCTCAAGTGTCCGTTAGAGACAAAATCTATCCGTTGGGAAGTTATCCAACGGTTACTCTGAAAAACTAGCTGTTAACCAACCGCATTTAATGCTTCTGACATACTGAAATTCGAATTTTGGTTGGTTAACAGATGAATTTCGAAGGAACCGAAGATTAAAGCTTCCAACGTTACAGCACGAAGTTCGTCTGTTCATGGAGTGAAATTCAAATTTTGAAACTTACAAAATATTTTCACAATGTGACATACGAATTATCAAGGAGAAAGTTTTTCTGTTAAGTGTGAACAGTGTTTTCAATTTTTTACAGTGCCTTCGAAATTTGAATTTTGGAAACCCAAAATTCGTCTGTTCTTAGTACGTTCAAAAGGCACAGTATTTCACTTTCTTCAAAATTCGAATTTTGAAAGAGTGAAGTTCGTCTGTCAGAGTGACTCTTTTCAAACTAACTTCAATATTCGAATGTTACAGGACTTTGTCATTCGTATGTCAATGTTTCATTTCAACAGTCTCAAAAACATAGCTTCTAAAAATTCGAATTTTAATGTTTAAAGTTCGTCTGTCAGAGAGCAATTTTGAAACTTAATATAATCTTGCTTTCAAATGAACTTTAACATTGTTTCAGACGAATTTCTTTAGTTTTCACAAATTGCATTTTGTCTTAAATTCGAATTTTGAAGACTTAAGGTTCGTTTGTTACAAAGAAGCTTCTTTCAGACTTATATGAAAATTTAAATGTTAGAAAGCCAAAGTTCGTCTGTTAGAGAGCATTTTTCAAACTCAATTTCTTCTTGATTTCATATGAACTTCAACATTATTTCAGATGAATCTCTTTGGTTTTCACAAACTGCATTTTATCTTAAATTCGAATTTTGAAGATGTGAAGTTCGTCTGTCGCAAAAAGGCTTCTTTCAGAATTGGATGAAAATTCAAATTTTGGAAAACCAAAATTCATCTGACAGAGAGACATCTTTTCAGATTTATTCAGTTTTAACTCGAAATTCGAATTTCTAAAAGTAAAGTTCGAATTTCCAATATGACAGTTCAGTTTAAGTTTTCAAACTTCGTCTGTTTGTGGGTATTTTTCAAATAAGTCAAGATTTATCATAAAATCAAAGTTTAAAAACATCTTTTCTCAAAATCAAAATCTTTTACCCTCATTTAAACATAACAAAAGATCCTACATAAGATCTAGCAGCTATTACTCAGAAAATCTTCAAATGAAACACTTTGATCTCCTTTGATATCTTCAATCCAAGCTCTTGGATGTTGGTTTGGAATCATCAAAACTCTTGATTCAACACCATATATCATTGGACTTCTCTCATCAAGGGCTTCGTTTTGACAGTAATTTTACATATTTACAAAATTACCCTTGACCCAAGGTTTAAATTATAATTTTTGATACTTTCAGGTATTAGGTGTAATTTTTCCCAGACTTTTATGTGAATTTAATGGCTCTAGGGATATGGATGTCATTTTGATAAATTTTTAGGGGAAAAAATATAATTTCTCATTTTTCCGTTTAACCAGGAAAAATAACCTCTTTGCCATTTTTCACGCAAAATAGTGTCTGTCCATTTTCACGAATTCCTTATACATTTCATGTTCTTATTTATTTCTTCCTCGTTCATAACTTTATATTCAATAAAATTTTGAAATATTACCCTCCATTTGTCACAATCTCTTCACAATCAATACAAATACTTTCAGTCCTCTAATCATGTATACTCAAGGCCAACACAAAGTACTCCTTTAATTGTTGACAAAATGGTACAAGTCGCTTTTAGAAAGCAAAAGATAGAACATATCATAATTAGTGTTATTCTAAAAGGAAAATATGAACAAAATCACATAAGTAAGGGAGAATTATAAAGAGTAGAAATAGGAAAATGTATAAGAAAGATAAATGAGAAAGAGAGAATTATAGAGAGAAGGTAAGGATATTTTATATTCACTCCAAGGTTTTAAGTATTTGGTATATATATATATTCTTTTAATTCACCTTCATCTTACTAGAACTGATGACCCTAAGATTGAATCTTTAGGGGCTTACCAGGGAGACCATATATACCGGTAGAATTCTTTATTGCAATTAATGAAGTGAATGTTTTATGTGTTAATAATAGAAAACTCCTAATAAATCATTGATTTTGAAGGTAGACTTCTAAAAGACTTTTTGGGAGTTTATGGAGATTTAAGCATAGAATTTCAAAGGACAATTCTTGGATGTTATAAACATCCGCGGAATAGAGACTTGTATCTTTTTGTCAACAAGTAAAGGAGTACATTAATTGCAATTTCATGCTTTTTAATAAATTGCATCTAGAAATATTTTCTTAATTGTTTTAATAAATTGATCTTGAATTTTATTTTAAGAAGAAAGCATAATTAGTATATGCCGAATAACGAGTGATATTCCAGAATTCAAATTGTAGGAGTGCTGCACGACTCAAATAAGTTTTGCTATGCTCAATTAACTCATTTTTGAAAGGAGATTAATATATATATATATATATTTTCTTTTAAGAAAAGCATTATAGAATGAGAAAGCTACCACATCAGGTATTTAAAAAAGAAAAATTAACTTTTCCGATCCACATAGTTCAAAAATTTTTATACACGTCATGTAATTTAAAAATTTTATATATGTGGTTAATTCCTATATTATAGCTCTGTTTAATGTTCAAGTCGCTGATACACATGGCATAACAGTGAGTTAACAGCTGTAAGTGTCAAAAAGTGACACGTACTATTGGATTCGTCATTAATTAATAAACAATATCAGCACACTTTTCCTTAACTATTTATTTATCATTCCTTTGGACGATAGAAAAATAGGGGAAGGAAACAAAATTAAAGGGGAAAATAATGAAAAATCTAGACATTTTTATATATAGATTTTTTCTTATTTTTTCTCATAATTTTTTAACTCCTCCCTATTTTTTTTCAATTTCAAATAAAGCCTTAATTAATCTATGATCTATGCGCCGTTTCTCTACTGAATAATACACTTTTCCTTCCAAGCCTTTGATCGCAAATTCTCAATGCAATATCCGGAGGTTTCTTCTCCGAAGCTAAATTTGCATACTTAAAATCCAACAAGACGTCAAAATTATTAATGACCATTGGATCGGGTTAAAAGTATTCAGTTCTTTTTAATATATATATATATATATATGATACGGAACTCAAGTTTTATGAATAAAATTTATATTAGAACGTTAACATCAATTTGAACTCAAATAATTTTTAAATTTAAATTTGTCAATAATATAAAAACATGGTAAAATGGTTTTAGAAAGGCCTAAAGTAATTCTAAGATAAGAATTAAACAAAAAAAATGACAAAGAAGTGTCATTATTGGACACTCAACCCCAATACATAAGCAAACATATAGTTAGCTACTCTGTTCATTAATTATCCCCTTGCGTGTCACATTGTGAAAGAGAGAATCTCGCTATCGACTTCGCGAGCATTTTCCCAGAAAAGTATATATCCTGCAATTTATTCTAACGTACACAAAAAGATTCTTCTCTTGACTTCGTTATGCCCCGTTTGGTTTGCAGAAGTGTTTATGAAGGAAATGAAAAAGGAAATGGAAATGGAAGTGGAAGAGGATGTGAAGTTTAAAAGTATGTTTGGTATGCCATGAAAATCCAAAATAATTTATATTTATAATGTATATTTATAATATTAAAAGACCAAAATACCCCATTCTCAAAAAAATAAAAACATCCAGCAGCCATCAAACTTGCTGTTTGCCACTGGTGATGTTGTTGAAGATCAGTCCACCAGAGAAACCATTTTTGGTGAAGAACAACATTCAAACACATAAATCCAACAAATCAAAGCACAAACAAACCCTAATTTTTCAAACTCAAAATCTAGAATGAAGACGTTGAGGAATTGCGGAAGCTGAGGAATCGGTGGTTTGTTGCTTTGCTGTTTCACATGTTCGACAGCATTGAAGAGGATCGACGGAGGCCATGGTTGATGACAAAGATAATGCTGCGAACCCACCCACCCACTGTTGAAGGCATCCCATCGCGGAACCTAGACCAAAACGACAGAATAGGAAGATGCTGACGTGTTGTGTGCTTTTACAGAGTACATCAACGCCATCTGGTTGCTGGTCGGAGGTTGGTGGTGCTAGAGAGCTCGCCGGAGATGGTCACCGAAGATGGTCATCGGAGATGTTCGACCCATGGATTCAGGTTTGGCTGTGTTTTTGATGGGGCAGGGGCAAAGATGTACTTTCATTATCACTTCCATGGAAGCCTTCACACTTCCATGGTCCCCCCAGTAGAACTGAATTCAGGGCATTTTGATGGAACTCAGGTTCCATGGAAGTGTGGTTAAGGTGTACCAAACAAATAAATATGTGAATTCCACCTCCACTTCCATTTCCTTCCTCAAAGTTCCAGCAAACCAAACGGGGCATTAGTCTTCCATGCATGCATTTAAATCAAAACATATCCCTTTCCGGTTCGTGTCACACACACACATATATTGGAGATAATAACTACAAATAAAAAGACTTTTAGCGATGATTTTCAACAGCAACAAAAAAAAAATCATCGTTGAAAGTATACTTTCGGCAACGACAGAAAAAAGTCATCACTGAAAGTGTGACTTTCGGTGACAACAAAAAAAGTCGTCGCCGAAAGTCACACTTTCAGCGACCACAGAAAAAGTCGTCACTGAAAGTCACACTTTCAGCGACGACAAAGAAAAGTCGTCGCTAAATGTATGTCGTCGCTAAATGTATGACTTTCGGTTATGACTTTTTTTTGTTGTTGCCAAATGTCACACTTTTGACGACGACAAAAAAGTCGTTGCCGAAAGTCATACTTTCAGCGACGACTTTTTCTGTCATCGCTGAAAGTCATACTTTCAATAGCAACTATGTCGCTGCCAAAGCTAATTTTTTGAATTTTTATTATTTTTACTTTGAAAATTAATAAATAACATATTGAAATAATAATTGTATTATGTTGATATAATTTTATAATAAAAAATAAGATATTCTACATATATTTTGTATTATAAAACATATATGATATCTTTGGTTAAAGTCAAATTATTTTATTATTTTCTTTTATTTGAATTTTTTTTATCAAATTCATTTGAATCATTTTAAACATTTCGAAAATGGTTCGTTTCTATTTGAGATTAAAAACTTGAATGGTCAAACTATTGAATCTATTCCACATTTATATTTACTTTTCCTTCATCTTAATTAATGAAATATGTTATTTTTATTAGGATAATTTTTTTAATTAACAAAGGGATTAATAACACTAATAAAAGAGAATTAGGAGAACAAATTAATATCTAATTGTTTAATATGACCAATCCTATATTTGGAGAAATTTTTATTAGGCTAAGTAATTAATTGCTAATATATTTAATATATAAATTAATATTAATGTTATTTATTACTAATAACAAATGATGAAGCAGTAACGTACCATGACAATAATCAGTAGTTAATATATCAAAAATAATAATCAAACATGCTATGATTAAAACTCTCAGTCCAAACTCCTATGGGTATTGGTAATGTAGATATTTTCACATAGTATAAAAGTCTAACAAAGCATTATCACATAGAGGAAAATGCTTATGAATTGTTAATTTACTTTCCTAATTAATAAGTAATGACAATATTTGGAAAACAAGTATTAGTGAATTCTCTTTCTCACTATCTCAACCTTTTTGATCTTTTTTATTCTCTCAATTATAACAGATTGAATTTATTACATTTTCTTTTAAATCATATGATAATCAAAATGACAATATTTGTAATAATGATTTTTTTCCAAATTCCTATTATATTATATATAATATATAGGGGCGAAAGAATAAACCTGAACCCGATCAATCTAGTCCAATCCGAAGCAGCCCAACTAAAGACAAATCTGATCATTTTAACAAGAAACCAAAACTTAAGCATTGGACATAGCCATTTGACCGGGTCAGACCAAGTTTCGAGCAACCTTCTCAGATCACTTGGTCTGACTCGGCCTAAGGGCTTTTTTTTTAATTTTTTATATTTAGATGTAGTTTCATCAAGTATTAAACATATTTTGTTGGGAATACCATAATAATAGAAGTTCAATTTTCTAATTTTCTTTTAAAAAATAAAAAATGGATATATATATATAATACTAGACCAAAACATCGAGTCAGACCACGAGTTGATATAAAATCTGCTCTTACCCAATCTCATCCCATCTCTAATATATATTAAGCATATATAATATAATTTATCAAATAATATAATATATGATATATATTATATGATATGACTATACGAAAAATAACATAAAATAATATAATATTAATACATATGAATCATAAATATTATATATATAATTATTTTTATTTAAAAATAAAAATCAAATGTAAATGTCAGCAATAAAACAATTTTTTCTTGTCAAAGAAAAACAAATATATTTATAGGAAAATTATTTAAGATTTAAAAATAAAAAATTATAATATAAATATTCATATAAATATAAGCATATCCAAATAAAATACTTTATGAAATTAGTAATTGAAAATAAGACAAATGTATATTTTTTAATAATATATTGATTTATAAATATATGTGTGTATATTAGTGTGTTGATAAATAATATATATTTAATATTTCAAATAAAGATTGCAAGTACATTTCAGCTCAACTGGCAAAAGAGTAAACATAAGGCCTTGGGAGTAAGAGGTCATGAGTTCGAAATCTAGGTGAACACATTTGAAAGCATTATATGACGTGGTGGTGGACCTAAGGCGACGTGGCAGTGACATGGCGGTGACGTGGCGGTGACATGGTGTGGGCCTAGGGTGACGTGGCGGTGACGTGGCGGTGATGTGGTGGTGACATGGTGTGGGCCTGGGGTGATGTGGTGGTGGATCCAAGGTGACGTGGTGGTGATGTGGCATGCCTGATGATGATGTAGCAATGGTGTTTAGTAGGCTTTCGGCAGCGACAATGTCGTCGCCAAATGTCAACTTTCAGTGATGACAATTTGGTCCTCGCCAAAGGTTAACTTTCAGCAACTACAATGTCGTCGCCAAATATCAACTTTCAGCAACGACAATTTGGTCCTCGTCAAAGGTTAACTTTCAGCAACAACAATGTTGTCGCCACATGTCAACTTTCAGCAACGACAAAAGATGTCGTCGCCAAAACTTTCAGCGACAAGAGTTATGCCGATGACAAAGTTGTTGCCGCTGAAAGTTTTCGACGATGACATTTTGACTTTCAGCGACGATTTTTGTCCACACCAAAAGTCAAGTTTTTTTATAGTATAAGTTAATAACTTTAAAAAAGTTTTGAAAATTATATTCATTTTTCATACTTTTAAATTAACCTTACTGGAATATATGGAAAAATATTAAAAGTAGAAGTTTAAAAATATTATATGGAGCCTAATAAAAGGCATATGTAGAGAAAAAAAAATTATACGAAACTTGAAAGTGGTTATGTAGTTCATATCTTATAAATAATAAGGCTTTCAAGACATTTTATATTTAATATTGATGATGATTATTGATAGAAACTAAATTCTTGATCCAAAACTTATGTATATACACACACACACATATATATACACACATACTCCCTCCGATTCCATTTATAAGGTATTATTTTTTATAATACGGATATTAAGGAGACATAATTATACTTTCAAATTTATAAAAAAAATCATATAAATTTCTAATCTTACCCCTACTGATTAAAAAATGGAACAATTTATGAGATAAAAAAGTCATTAAATAAAGAATAAAAAGAAATTTAAATAAAAAAATAATATAATACCTTATAAATAGGGTTAAATAAATTTTTAAAATAACATTTTATAAAGAGCACACCCACACGTATAAAGAGAGGGCGAGAGAGAAGGGAGTAATAACTCCTCGAACAGCTCAATATGAATTTGCTAGTGAGGACACGATCGCTCAATTTTAAATTTGGCAAACTTTGAACCTTTTGCGAAACTAACTAAAAAGAAAAAAAATACATTTAAATCATCAACTGGCCAAAGCGATGGTAAATTAATGCCTAAAACTACATATAATTAATATCTTTTTTAAGAATATACCATCTTTTATCTATTCTCTCCGTCTCATATTATAAGCTAATATGAAAGTTTTTTTTTTCCCATAATATAAATCAATGTGTAGTAATTTATCATTTTTGTCCCTTATTTATTGTATTAATAATATTATAACTTATATTATATTTAATGAAAGAAATGGAATTAATATAAATAAAATTGAAAATTTTGAATTTTTTTATAAATTTAAGAATGTAATAAATATTTTTTAATATATGTAAAACACCTCTCATTGTCTTATAATATAGGACAAAGGAAGTATCCAAATACCTTGCCTTTTTAACCTCTTCCAACTCTGTCTTAAAAGACTTAGATGATAACTTATTATATATCAATTTAAGATTTCGGTATATAAATTAAGAAATATAATTAATATGCTAAAATTTTTATATTTTCAAATTTGTCCTTACTAAATGTTGCATTTAACTTTTAAAATTTCATAAAAAGTAAGGATATAAATGAGAAGAATATCAATAAATGATGCATTGAACTTTTAAAATACATTGAACTGAAGCAAAAGTTTTCTTTTTAAATGACCTATATTTTGAAAGGAATGGGGTAACTTGTTCAATAATATTGATAGGGATTGGGACATTGATCTGAATTGGGTAGATAGGGATAGCTAGTGCTAATTGGCTTGCAAAATATAGCCCAAAATGCTTTGAGGATGTATACGTATTGCACAAACAATTATAAAATCTTGTTTATATTTAAGAAAAAAAAAGCAACTTCATTTTCATGTTATTAATCAATTATAAAATATGTAAATCAAACCAAAATTTCAGTTAACTTCCTTGCAAAATTCTTGTGCACGCAATAAGTAAGAAATTAAATTTCCGAGAAATTTTACGACAACCCTGAAAAGCCCCATCAAACGAGTTTGTAACTACAAATGTTACGAACAAAAATAGCGTCAACGCCTGTTAACTTCTCTCCAATTTACTTACTTTTTTTTTTTCCATAGGTGCAGTCAAGAACCGTGTAAAGCAAACCGATTTTGGTGTTTGCTTCTTCTTCATTTCCCTTTCTCATTCTTTCTCGCCCCAAATTTCTTTATAAACCCCATTTCCTCCCGCTTTATTTTCATCCCAAAATCTCTCTTTCTTACACTCTATATTGCTCCCTACTACAAAACAAACTGTTTATGTCTATTATTTATGTTTGTTAAAAAAATAATAGACATTACTAAATAACCAATGGCATATTTGTAATAAGGGAGAGTGGGTCACACATTATAGATGTCTATTTTATAAAAAATAGACGTATAAAATTATCTATCACGTCTTTTAAAAAAAAATATTGCAAATAATTATTTTTATTCGTTTTTATTATTATGGCTTTAATTTGTAAAATCTGTAGTGTTTGTTTTTCCCAAAACAAATGTTAAACACTCTCTCATAGTAAAAAATTAGTATAGAGAGACATTTTTTATTCCTCTCCATATTAATATAAATAGTGAAAAATTTAGTGATATCTATATTCCTTGCTAAAAAGCTATTCTTTAAATTAATTTAATTTACTAAAATTATTTTTTATAAAAAATTAATTTCGCTAATCAAAAATATTTTTTAAAAAATATTTAAGTTATAAAATTATTTTTATTGGATAAATTATTTTATTTTAATAAAAATAATAAATTGATTTTTAAAATAGGTTTCAATTATTTAATTTTTATTTTAATATTAATATTATGCTTTCAATTTATTGATTTTTAAAATTTTTTTTTAAAATATGTTTCAGTTTATTTAATTTTAATTTTAATATTAACATTATGCTTTCAATTTATATTGTGCTATCAATGTGTAAAATATGTAACGTCTGTTTTTCTCAAAACAGGCATTACCTACCGTATGTTAAACAATCTTTTTTTTATTTTTTTTTTAATTTCAATTTTTGGTGCACAGTTCCCTTTTATTTCGCGCGATACTGAACTCTGTTATCCCCTTCTCATTTGAGTTGCCACTCAACCCTCATTAATGGTCCCCGTCTTAGCCGAATATTCATCGGTCTCACTTGCCAATCAATCTTCGTTCAACCTTCCTCAGGCTTCAATCATCGTTCTTCTCCCTCTCACCACATTCATCATTCTCAGACTTGCTGATTGCTCTTCTCCCTTTTGTTTAGCTTCTCTTGTTTCAGTCTTCACTCCTTCTCCACTCCATTGTGCTCGTCAATCTCTCTTGCCAACTATTGTAACATCATTCTTCCACCCTTCTCGGTGCTGCTTTGAGTTTCAGCTTTCGTTGCTCTGCTTCACCTTTCAGAAGAAAAACAGTAAAGGTACAAATTATTTCATGAGATTGGTATTTGGTTTATAGTATATTTCCATTTGAAGATTTGATTGCTAAAGAATTTGATCTGAGATGCTGTGCTTTATCCTATGCTTTGCTTCACCTCACGAGATTAGCATCTGATACACATCTCAGTGAAATAGGTTGTGCTTTGCTTTATCCTGTGCTTTGCTTCACCGCACTCCTTGGATTCTTAGACACTAATAAAAAACCAAAATCATTCTTAACTACCAATAAAACTATTAACGAAATAAGGCAAATGGTTCTGGAATAAGTAGCTTCAAAAGTCACAGTAAATAGCCTTTGATACTCTCAGAAACAGAACAATTTATGCAGTTTATGAGATGAGGTTACTCAAAACAGGTTGCTGGGTATGGAGAGGAACGGCAAGTTGTTGGGGTAATCAGGGGGTGTGTGAAAACAGTCACCAGCGGGAGTTTAGATTATGTAAAGGTGGCTTATCTTGGTTTATATTTGTTCCACTCCCTCATGTTCTTGGTTTGCTTCCACCTATTTCTGCACAGCACATTGCAAAAAGCATGAAAAGGAAAACTAGAGAGACGTCAAAATCACTACCCTGGTTGTTCCCTTCGCATTTTTGTTCTTTTCCTATTCCACATCGGTTAGTACTCAACACAGTAAAATTTAAAAACTAATTGTCCTTGCTTAATTTTGTTTTCCACTTTCTCCCTCTTTCTTTCCCCTTTTGTCTCCAGTTTATATATGCTTTGTTTTTACTAATTATGGGGAGCATTTTTTATACATGAACTTTGTCAGAAGAATGGAGGATGCCTCTTATAGAAACTCAACTCGGAAATTAGTACATGGAGTTCTTATTTCTTAGATGATAAATTGGGCACTATTGGTGAAATTGATTGTAATTAGATGCTCTTCCATGCAATTTATGAAATTTAAGGAGTGAGTCTGTTCATGGCTTGTTAGTAGTGCAGCTTAGAGACTTTGTATTTGATATTGATGATTTGAAAAGCATTTACTGTTCACATATGTTAGCAAATGCGGATTTGTTCGATAAGGTTGATATGCAATAGGAAAAACTACCATGATCTTACTAAACCTTCTTGCAATGCAGGTTGGGTTTGTGAATTTCTTGGCTTTTGCAAAATCAGTACAATTCCTGATTGCTGTAGTTGGGCAGGTGATGGTTTGCACAAATTGTTATAGCCTGATGTCGATAATATGGTTTCTTGTTTGATAACTGATATTCTTTTTTTTTCTTTGTTTAAGCCCGTGGAATGTTTGTTGGTCACATCAAAGCTATCTTAGCTTTTCTTATTTTCACCTTTTTTTTTGCCCAACTATTTTCACTGATGTTTAGTGCTAAAATGAAGTTGACTAACAAGCTACTACTATATGATTGAGGAGGCTCCCCTTATGCTTAAGGGGTTTTGATTTTTTTTATCACTTAACCCATTCGTCTCCATTGGTTAAATTCTCTTTCACTCACATTGTTCTATTTATGACTTATGAGATTTGAATATTGGGCCTTTTCTTTTTATGAGACATGAATCTTGGCTTGAAAATTTTCTTGATCTATTGTCTTTGATTTCTTTATTATCCTGAGCATGAATAGCTCTTGATTATTTGACATTTCAATTGAAGTAAGCTGCAAGGTGGATCTGACCTTTGCTTTTGCTGCCGTTGGATCCATCTCTTTCCCTAGATGTTTCAATAGATTCCTACCTTCCTAAATAAGATTGGTTGTAACAATCACCAGCCTTCTCTTTTTTACTAACTCTGAATCTCCTCTATCAAACTTGTTGGCCAGCTCAAAAAGAAGGCACAAAAATCTGGTTTGACTTTATCTATGACAAATCTCGTTCCTCAATCTCTGAAATCTGGTTTAAAGCAAGGTGAACATAAAGGTATGCTCCTCTCACTCTATATATGACAAATCTTGTTCCTCAATCTCTGAAATTCTGATACAAACCATATGTGTGTGTAGTCGTGTGTGTGTAGTCCTGTGTTTAATATTTTATAGTGATATAATTGAGGGGAGGATAGATATATATTCTCAAAATCTTTGAACATATATATTTGTATATGCACCTATAATAGATCTTTAATGTTTTACCTATTTACAAACCTCGAATAATATAACTCATTCTGTACAAAGTGTGACTCCTTGAAAGTTGAGATAAATTTAAAGAGGATCAGAACAATAAATGGATATAGGACTTAACATTATTCCAGTTAAAAAGAATCGGCCACACTCCATGTTCTTAAATTAGTCTCACTGAACTGATCTACAGTTAGAAAGTGATTATATTGATTTAAGGTTCATTAATCTCATTTGAATTGAATCTATTATAATTAAACTAATTAACGATATATTTAAATATAAATTTTTATAAAAATAAAAATAATTTTTAATCTATTTTGATGACCAATTTTTATTATTAGTTTTGATGGATTTTTAACTGATTTTATAAAACCATTTCATAAAAATTTAAATTCGTTAGTTTGTCAGTCAAACTATTAATGAGTATTTTTTATTTACTTGTTCTCAAAAAATTATTTATGTTTTTTATGTTTTTTATTTTCTATTTACTTGCTTTCTTTTCTTTTTTTTTCTTTTCAAAATATGTTCTCAACAAATATTTATCAATCATTTTTTTTCTAGCCCTAAAACTATTTTTGGATTAATATTACCAAACATATTTTTCATGTTGTTTTTAATAATAGATCTTTAATATTAAGTATATATGCCATGTTAAAGATACAAAGTACACATGCCATACATTAATTCTTATACAGATTTATGTTCACTTTCATTTTTCGTGGTGGGTTAGTCCAATTAATATTCTGTTCAACTATATTATGTTATGGCTTAGGAACTAGTAACTACTCCTCTAATTTAAATATTAAGGAAGCCTCATTTTCCCTTTACATTTTTTCTCTTTAAATTAATTCAACATTAAGGATGATTTTAGGATGATTTTTTTTAACTTTTATTCTTAGAAACTATATTTATGGACTTAACATATTATCTTGACATATCTAATAAGAGAATTCTTGGTCACATTTGAGTCTAATAAAGATATTATACTTCATTTTGCATAATTTTTATTTTAAAAATTTGCTTGGCATAGAAAATAAAATAATTTTAATTTAAAGATAAAAATAAAACAAGTGGCTTCAAACTGTGGGCTATCATTCAGCCATTTGATCCAATTGGGCTTCAAGTACCCAGATCAAAATCATACACACACAACACACCGAATATTCTCTTCTGAATTATGATATGTGCCCACAAAGATATGGGAGCTTGACTACATAGCATTTAGAGTTCCTATTTTCAAATGTAAGTGGATTGATAGTAACAATGGTGTTCGAATAGATGAATTAGGATTTACCTTGGTAAATCCTAATAGGGTAGGTTACAAGGAGGAGCCATTTATCATGGCAAAACAAGTTTTATATGTCATTGATCTGACTAATAAAAAGTGGTATGTTGTTCTCTAAGGGAAAAGATAGATTATTGAGAATGATGAATCAACTTTTCACATTGATGAGACCCCTCCTTTTATTACAAGGCCACCTCAATTGAATGAAGATGATGAATTAGATAATGTACATGCAGTAAGACATGATCATCATGAAGGTATTTGGGAGAATAGCCCTACATAAGGTAATTGTCCTACAGGTAATTTTGTGCAAACACACACACATATAGATTAAAAAAAAGATCTTGCATACACATTCATATATGTTCAATGTTTAGTTTCATCTATTACTTTAATTTAATCTCATTTTACTTGCATAATTTATCTTATTGTCTAAACAAGCTAATGGGTTCCTCTAATGATCCCTCCAGCCATTCCTCTAGCAATTCTGAGTAACCTACCATGACCGGTAACAAGAATACTACTAGTATTGGTACTAAAGTTAGAGGTACCATGAGGATGAATTCATTGTCAAAGGCTCGAGGTATTGAGCAGAGATTACATGTTGACCTCACTAAGTTAGATTATGAAAGGTGCAAGGAAAGAACAAACTTTAAGAGTTACTTAGGTGACCTAGCTTGAAGTAAAGTCAATATCTTGTACTCTGATTGGAAAAAAGTTCCAAGTGGTGTGAAAGACCATCTTTGGCAAGATATCTTAGTATATTACTTTGCATTGATATATTTTTGTACTTACTTTATTATAATAATAGTCATTAATAACTTCATTGTATGTGTGTGTTACCTTGTAGATCAATTATGACATTCCTAACGCTATTGAGATGAGGAGAAAGTTGTTAAGGTTTGTAGGGAAAATGTGGAAGGACTTTAAAACAAGGCTCACTTCCAAATACATATATGGTAAATTGAAGGGCAAGAATCCATGTGACATGTATCAATACTTGGATGAAGAGACATGGAAGCAGTTTGTTGAGATTCAGCTAGCTCCTAAGTTTCAGGTAACTAAATTGGTTATCTTGATTATTTAAATTGCAGTTATGAGTAATCACTAACAGTTTATTGGTTTTATTTCTAACAGAAAATAAGAGCAGTGAATCAAGAGAAGCAAAAGCTGAATGTGTATCCTCACAACTTGTCTCGTGAAGGATATGAGTTACTGCAACATAAGAAGATGCAAGAGAAGTTGCAAGAAAGACAAGAAGCTGCTAAGTCTAACCCATCCATTGTTATTTCTCCTCCATCTCCTCCAACTCGTGCTCAAAAATGGAAGAGGTCAAGGATGAGTAAGAACGGACAGTATATCACCCCCGAGGCTAGAGTGGTTGGCAAGAAGATTATAAGTAGATTAAAATCAATCAAAATGATTATTTGACTTTTATAGTGCAATTACTAATTTTTTATGTATGCTACTTGTTTGTTATAGGATTCTCTTGAGAAGAAAGCCTCTCAAGGATTATTCATTCTTGTTACATGGTAATATTTAGGTTGGGTTGGTAGTTTGGAACAACATGTAGTGTTTAAGTTGAATTGGTAGCTTGGAACATATCATTTTGTATAAAACTAATATGCAGTGACCTTCTTATTGCTATTTTGGTTATAAAAATTGCATTGGCTGTTTTATTTTGGTTGTAAATATCGGTCTAGAAATATAAAATGTATGCCATTATATAAAAAAAAAAAAGTCAAATTTGACTTCTGTTTTCTGAAAAATAGACATTAAAGGCTCTCTCTTTGACGTCTGTTTTGCAGAAAATAGACATCAGATTTGATGCTTATGATATCTATTTTCTAGAAAAAAGATATTAAAGGGATTCTTTTTGATGTCTATGTTTTCTGGAAAATAGACGTCAGAAGGAACCTTTCGATGACTATTCCAAAACAGATGTAAATAGCTGAACTTTCAACATCCTATGTAGAACAGGCGTAAAAAGCCTAAAATAACAGACATTAAAGGGGTTTATTTGTAGTAGTGGCTCCTTCAGTTTCTACTTCGATTTTCTTCCCTTTGACAAAAAATGAACACTATTAGAAAACATACCCTAGAGGTCACGATTATATCCGATGAGTACCTTTGTATTGATCGGACTCTGGTGACAGAGGACATGTATGTAGTGGTTCGGCCCGAGTCCATAAAGTGTTGGAGCACAAAAAAGGCAAAGCCAGAAGGAGATGTACTTAGGTTTAGGGTTCACTTCATGGAACGAGAAGTTGATGGTGGAGATGCCCTTGCATGCAAAGTCTATCACGATCGAAGTTTAGTGGAAGACGTCGAAAGGAGTGGTTCGATCTATTGGGATTGCAAGAATAGCGATTTGGAATCTGATTCCTAAGGAAGAGGTATGTTCAAAGGTGTTGAGTTATTGGCTGAGGAATTGGGAGGGAAGGAGAAGTGGGGTTATCAATTTCACAATGAAGTTGAAGGAAGAAGAAAAACAAGAAGATGGTGATTCCATGTGCTCAAAGATTTAGGGAATGATTACGGAAAAGTCAGGCGATTCCAAGCCTGAGTTCAGGGGAGCTTCACTGGATCATCATCATCAACACATGAATGTTCAAAATAATGGAGTTGTTTTGGGGATTCCTGTTTGGTGGAATCATCCTGGCATTCATGTTTAAATAAATTAAAGATATAGTTTAGTTGGTTAATGTTTGCTTAGTTTTTGTTCTTGTTTACATCAAAGTTGTGGTTTTTATGCTATGTTTTCTTTTTCATGTTATCATAGATAGTGGTATTTGTTTTGGATTATTCCAGACTATGCCAAAGAAATCATAGATAAAAGTGAGAGTAAATAAGGGTATCTTTGCCTGCACAACCAATATATATGTAAGATCCTTTTATCCTTAATTAAAAATAAATTTTATTGTTCGGATCCTTCATTACAAATATTAGTTCGCTTAGGCTGTTCAATGTAATTTTGCCAAAAACTTATGAATTAAAAATTTAATTTATGTTTTATAAAGAACAGTTTAGAACGTCAATTTCATTTTTTTTATTCTTATAGTTATCTTTGTATGTGCAATATAGTGGAGAAATAATAAATTAAAAACATGTAATAATATAATCTTAAATTAAGTTCTTCGAAGTTTGTACACTTTTCATCAATATTTAAATTTTGTTGAAAAGTGTTAAAAAAAGATTGAATGAATATTAAAAGAAAAAGGGAATAAAACCAAAGAAATAATTTCGTGAAAAGAGTCCCATTATACGTGCCTTTTGAATAGTACTATTTTCAATAAATTTTATAGTTTATATTAATAGGAATAAAGAAAATTAAGAAAGGTAAAAAGTTCAATATGAGATACGGTGTCTATAGTTTGCCAATAGTAAATTGTTTATTGACACAATTAGTTCATATAGTATGAATATTGTGAATTGTATGAGATTATATATATATAATATAAATTATATATAAATTAAAATTTAAATATTTTAATATAATTATTTTTAATATTGATTTCTCAAGAGACAAAAAAAAAAAAACAACCCCATATTTATTCATGCAATCATTCATATATATTTTCTATTTCATAGAAAAACAAATTGTGTGCAGTAATGAACATTAAATGGAAAACAGAAATGAATATAAAATTAATATTTGTTTTCTATTTATTAAGAAACAGAATAAGTAGTACAAAACAAATTAAGAGAATATTTTTCAAGCGGACGTGGTAGAATGAAAATCGGTAAAAGATTAGGGCCCGTTTAATTTTCAGTTAGTTGAAAATGAGTTTTGGTAGAATTGGTTTTGTAACGTAGTTATGATAAAAATTAGTTTTGGACTAAGTGTTTATGTTTGGATGATTTATTTAAAAATTAGTTTTAATAAAACTCATAATTTTTCTCTAAATTGATCGTAAACTCTATCCCATGATTAATTTAATTTACTTGAACTAAAATTTAATCTGTATTTATTTAATTGAGAACATAATATATTTGATATAATATTTTTTTACAGATCATAATCTATAAAAATTAAAATTTTGAAGGGATATTTTGATTAATAAATAGAAAAAAATTTATAAAAATTTTATTTTCCTAATTTTTTTATTTTTTCTCATTTTTATTATTTTATTTTTATTTGACTTTAAAATAAATACTAATAAAAATAAAAAAGTAGACGAGAAAGCAGCAGTTAATTCACTTCTTCCCAAGATCCCTTTTTTGCGCAGAATGAGTTTGAAATGAAAAAAATAAAAATCAAACAAGTATACCCAAAACTCTATCAAACTTATTTTTACCTCCAAACCACTTTTGTAACTGGATACCGAAGAGAGCCTAGAAGTAGTTGATAATGGTTTGAGGGGTCTGAAAAGGGAGCTCTTGTCCTTGCTTGTGGAAGATACTTATTACCTTTGCAAGACCTGACCTTCACAACTTTCACTATCTGATTGATTCCTTATCACCCTTGAACACGGCAACTGAGGGTGTGTTTGGTTCACCTTTTACAAATCGTAATCATGGTTTTCAACCATGATTTTGTAAAAGATGTGTTTGGTCAAACACATGTGAAACACAAACTGACTTTTTGAAAAATGAAAAGTGGGTTAAACTGTGGTTTTGGAAAAGGAGGAGAAAAGTTACTTTTCCGTTAACAAAACGTGGGTTTTGAAAAAGGAGAAATAAATTTACTCTATATTATACATCTAAAAGTACTTTTAACCCCTATCATCCAAACATATTTTTTTGTCAAAACTTACTTTTACAAAAAGAATATCCAAACATAATAACTTTCAATAAACTTACTTTATCTAAACTTCATTTTTACAAACTTCATTCATCTTAACTTACTTTACAAAACGAAAAACTAAACGGGCCCTGATTAGGCTACCAAACGCCATAACAGTGAATATTTTTTAAATCTCTATTCCCCGCCCCCTTCTGCCAAACTCTATGACCGTAAGGCACAGTCATCGATACATAAAGCCCGCAAATTCAATATAATTACATACCCTTATACTAGTTATTATATTATAATAATGTATAAAAATTAAGGGGATGAGACTGCTTTTATTTCTTCGATTGATACATATTAGGTCAATATATTTCTTATATTGAGGAACAATTTGAACAATTTTTAGAATATTAAACCATTTTTTAGCTTTTTATTTTAATCTTAAAATTTGAAAACTTTATATGAGAATGAATTGAAAAAAAAACACGTTAATCATAAAAATTTTTAAGATTTAGTGAATTGATTGTTTTAATTTATTTTCAGAATTAAAGATATTAAAAGAAATTTTAATAAAAGAAATTAATACTCTAGTTAAAATATTAAATTATATAAAAAATTAGATTCTTTTCCAAATGAATGTATTACATATAGTGTTATAGACTTTATTTGTAATGTTCGTTCAAAGAAGCTTTTCAAAATTAAAATTACCAAAATCATGCTAAAATCAACCATATCACAAGATAGATTGAATAAATTAGTCATATTATATATTAAATGTGCAATGTTAAGATTACTTAATTATGAAAATTGAATAATTGAAAAAATGTTATGAAGATAAATAAGTTACAATTTACTAAGTGTAATGACCCTAATTACTAAATTTTAAAGGACTTGGCTAAAATGGTACAGGACTAGAGGAAATGATCAAAATTGAAAAAAGGACAAGTGGGATAGAAAGCATTACGCCGCGGCGTCGAGCAATGGCATAGCGGCGAATGAGCTTGGGTTGGGCTCCGGCCCAAATCAGTAAGCACTAACGCTGCGACTAGCTTAAGTGGCACTATGACACTAGTCACACGATCTATTAAAACTAGAAGGTGAACCAAACACTGAAGAAGAGGAAAAATGAAGGTGATCTATTAGGGTTTCATATTTCTGGCCTTAGGATTTCGATTTTTGGCATTTATAAGCTTAAATCTTGTTGGTAAATCATCCATTAACTCTCCTCTATGTTTCTCCTCAAGTTTTATTGAAGGTTTTTCATGATATTGGTTAGGGTTCTGATTTGGTTAAGTTTCCACTGATTAAATTGTGTTTAAATGTATTTTAGAAGTATTGTTAGACATTTCTATGGCTTAGATGTTGATTTTACAGTGGTTAAATGATATATTTCCCAAATTCTAACCCTTAAATATTGATATATTTGGGAATCTGAATCTATGGTGATATGATTGTAGTTCTATGAATTATTGTGGATGTTTTGATGTATGGGTATACCTTGGATTGCTTTATTAGAGCTGGTTGGTGCCTGGGCTTGATGATTGTGTATGATAAGGATTGGTAATTTGTGATAGAAATGAGAATTTGATTATGTATAGGCTGTGATACTACTCAATTAGGATCTCTTGACTTCGGGTTGTATTTGGAAAATGTTGAATTAGCAGTGGTTGCTCCTTTTAGCCTACCAAGGTGTCGAGTAGGTTAGATGGTTGAGGTAACCGGGGTGTCCTATCTTATGTTCTATTTAATTATATATGTATATGGCTAATCCTTTTCATATTATGATATGCATGCTTGATGTATTATGTTATGTTCTTTCATATCATGATATGCATTTAGTACAGATTATGGGTATTCATTTTCATATCATGATATGTGTAATGTTATGTATACCTGATTATGAGTATTTCTTTCATATCATGATATGCATTTAGTATAGATTATTGTCTTGTTTATGTTGTTAGTAAAGTACCATTCATACTGTTGTGTAACATTATGTATATCTAATTTATCTCTGTTATTCTAGGGTTGAACCATAGTGTTGCCTGTCTTATTCTTATACTCTTTATGTTTGATTTATGGCCTTTTGTGTGTTAATGGGCCTATGGTTATGTTAGTGATATGATGAGTATCAATTATGTTCTAGGTGTCGTATGTAATGTTTCCAATCTCTAATGTTTGACTATGTTGGACTTGAGATGAGTAACCCCAAGTCCCTTTAGGTACATATGTCTTGATTGTGAGCTGATATGATTATTGGGCTCTTGATGTATAAAATGGGCATATAACTCATTAGCTTGATTTGGGATCCAAGGGGTTCAAAACTCGGAGGAGCGATTTCTTCATGTTAAAACCTTCCTAGATGAATTCCTTGCGTAGGATGTAACCTATAAGAAGGGTGTATGGGTGCCAATTGCCCATATGTGGAAATTGGAGGTGTTATTTCTTTGATTTTAGTCAAAAAGTGAGCAATATGGTTTTGAGTGTCTAAAATCTCCATAAGTAGGTGTTTTGAGGTATGGTTGGTGTCTAAGTTTAGAATAGAAATAGCGTGATCAATAGGCTTTGGAATTAAGTCAATTGTAGGTCAAAGCATGAAATTATGCACGTTGGAAGTTCGTTAGGTGCACCAGCAAACTGCTGATACAAGTTCTGTCATTAGCACCATGGCACCATAACCATACCCACGGTGCCATTCATCTCGGGTTCCATCTCTTTTTCCTCTAGGAACACCCCTCGTCGTAGTGCTATAGTGCATGGCCACAGCGCCATCCCATCAATTGGTCTTCCTTTCCCTATTTCTGTATTCCTTTAGGCATGTTTAAGGTTGGTGAGTATAGGTTGTTACACTGAGTCTCTCCTACAATTTTGCCTTGTACTTCATAATTTCTTGACATGACCCTGTCCATATTGTTAATATAAATGTTCATTAATATCACTATTATCATGAAAATATATAAAATGATGGATAAGCAAAATATAGATATATAATGATAAGCAAATATGCAAAAACTAGGAGGGGGAGTGTCTCCTACTTCGTCCCTCTTGCCACAATCTTGCCGTGGCAGGAAATTTTTTTTTTAATTTTAAAAATTGTAAATGGTATAATATGTTCTCCAAAGATCATGTAGTCATATATCTATGTAGTTTTATCCTATTTTATATCTTTTTTACTTATATTGTATGACTGTAAAGATACTATTTTTATTATCTAATATATAAATTAAAGAAAAAAATGAAAGCTGTGCAATTTTATAGTTGTATAATTGTAAAAAAATCATTTTTTCTAAATTTACATATTAAAAAATAAAAATTAAGAAATGAGAAGTGGCAAGAGGGAGAGAGGATCTCTCTTGGTAGGAGAGACCCTGCCCCCTTGAATAATATGGCTATGGAATTCACTAGATATTTCCAAAAAAAAAATAATGAGCTTGTTTGGTTTCCGAAATAACTAATAATGAAATTAAATGGAATAGATAAATCATCCAAAAAAAATAAAACTAGATGTTGTCGAAATCAATTTTGACTATGGTATTGATGGAATAGGAGAGAAAGTCGAGGGGTGAAGGAGACAGATAAAGGTGAAAAAGATAAGGTTAGTGGAGGTGGATAATTTGGTTCAGAAAAGGACTTTTGGAAGTGGAAATGGGAAAAGATAAGGGTTAATGGAATTAATGGAATAGATAGGTCATCAAAATAAAAAATAAAACTAGATGTTGTCGAAATCGACTTTGACCATGGTATGGATGGAAGAGGAGAGGAAGTCAGGGGTGAAGGAGAGGGATAAAGGTGAAAAAGACAAGGTTAGTGAAGGAGAATAATTTGGTTCAGAAAAGGTTTTTTGGAAATGGGAATGGGAAAAGATAAGGACTAAAGTAATAATCCCCATTCCCTATTTTTTGAATGTCATCATTTCATATGGGGTCTAGATTCTCATTTCATTGTGCAATGAAACAATGTAACTTTTGTAGTAGAATCCGAAATTTTATTCTTAAATCCCTTAGGAATCGAATCAAACAAGTCATTTTAATCCATTTATATTTATTTTTATTTAATCAATTTTATTTAATTCACTCTCAAATACGTTATAGTGATCATCATTATAGTGATCATCATTCTATTTCCAACTATTCCATTCTCATTCATTCCAAGAAGCAAAGGAGCCCAATATACTGCAATTGTATTCTAATATATACAAGAAGACTCAGGTTGGAGCTGAAAGAATCAGAGAGAAGCTTCACGAGCAACTTCTCCTACCGTTGGTGCAGCAAAAATTTGCTTTTGCTCGGGTGAATGTGACATTAAGCACCATAAACTTCCCTTCAGAGACTTTCGTGAAAAAGATACTGTATCAGTGCAGGAAGAAATCTTGAGTGTCAACCGGCCTTTATGAGTTATACATATTCTCCTCAGTTCAAGACAATTGACGCCATGAAGTTCTGCATTAAGATTAAGAAAACTATTATATAACTTAATGATTAGCAAAATATGAATGTATTTTGCTATAATAACCTTATTTATGATTTACAATGTTTTTATTCTTTAATATTTTCTCCTTCTTCATTAAAATGAAAATTACTCTTTCCACTCTTTTTTTAGATAAAAAATGAACTAAAGGCTTAATGGTAAAGTTTAAAAAAGTGTCAACCGGATTGGGTATTATTAAGGGTTTCATATCAGAATCTGTTGAACTTCTTGGCACTCTTCCACTGCGGGTCACACGTTAACAAATCTTGTACACCTAAATCACTCAATCATAGTACCATTATTAAGGGTAAAATTGTTAAAAGTAATTAATATTATCTTAAAAATTATAAAGTTACAGTTATTGCATATTTCGTTGCTTTCTTTTGTTCAACTCTTCAAAAAAATTTTAAAAAAAATAGATATGGACTTTTTCTTCAGAAATTTCATATCCTATAGAGAAGCAAAAGAGAAGATAACGACGACATCAACAACAATTTAATAATAATAATAATAGTAGTAGTAATAGTTGTTGTTTTTTTTTTTTTTTGCAAAGTTTCATACATGTCAATGTTTTGTCACTCAATGGATACAATTTCATTTTGTAACATTTCATTTTTTTTTAACATTTGTGAGAGAGAGAGAGAGAGAGAGAGAGAGAGAGAGAGAGAGAGTAAGGCAAATCAAATTAAACCTTTGAAGAAACTAGGGGGAGAAATGCATTAAAACCTTTTATTAAAAAATCAGAACAAAAACCTTTTATGAAACAATAAGAGAGTACAGGCCCAAAAAAATTGAGATGGTAAAATTATACTCCCTCTGTTTTTTAATATTTCGAGTTAAAATTAGTTAATTATCTCAATTTCTTCAAAAATATTATTTTTTAAATTATTTTTATTTAATTTTTTTTTTATTTTTTATCTACATTAAATAGGATCATTTTTTTAGAAATATATAATAAATATTACATTATATATTGTAAAGAATTAAATATTTAAAATTAGAATAAAATACCCTATATTTAGCACGGAAGGATGTAACATAAAACTGAAAAATAATTAAATCGCAACTGTATTTTCAGACATTGATCTAGCTATATCTCAATATGTGAAATCAAATCAAAACTTCAGTATACTCCCATTAAAACTTCCTTAGAAATTTCTTCCACGCGCAATAAGTAAGAAATTAAATTTGCCGGAAACTTTTGAACAATCCCACAGCTACCCCCAACGAGTCAGTAGCTACCAATGCACCAGGAAAGAAACATAGGGTCAAGTCAACGCCCACAGACCAAACCGAGTATGGTCTTCTTTAAAACTTCTAACTCGAAAATAACATAGCTAGGTATCTTTTTCATGCAATATAATGGAGAAATAATAAATTAAAAAATGTAGTAATATAATCTGAAATTAAGTTTTTGGAAGTTTGTACACATCTCTTTAATATTTAAATTTTGTTGAAAAGTGTTGAAAAATATTGTACGAATATTAAAAGAAAAAGGGTATAAACCAAAGAAATAATTTCGTGAAAAGAGTGCCAATTAATATACCTGCATTGTGAATAGTACCGTTTTCTATGAATTTTAGAGTTTATATTAATAAAAGTAAATAAAATTAGGAAAGGCACAAAGTTGAATGTTAGTCACATTGTTTGTAGCTTGTCAATAATAAATTATTGAGAGAATTGGTTCATATCTTATGGATATTGTGACTTGTATGAGATTATATATGTAAATTAAAATTTAAAAAGTTTAATACAAATATTTTTAATATTGATTTCTCAAGAGACGCTTTAAAAAAATCATAACTGTGAAATGGAGACCATATATTCTTTGATCATGCAGTCATTCATATATTTTCTGTATTTCATAGAAGAAAATTTGTGTGCAAATATTAATGAAAATTAAGTGGAAAACAGAAACGAATATAAAAATAATATTTGTTTTCTATTTGTTAAGAAACAGAATAAGTAGTACAAAACAAATTAACGGAATATTTTTCAAAGTGGATTTGATAGAATGAAAATAGGTAAAACAAACAAACATAAGCAAGCAAACATATAAACGAAATGATGAAAAAAATTCAGTCAGATCATTAACTAATAATTATCAGCTACGCGTGAGGGACCTTACCAGGAATGAAAGAATATGGCTGGAAATTCGCTAGAATTTAACTTGTACAATATTAAAGCACAGTTGAATTTTCCGAGAAAATTTAAAACAATCCCTCAGAAACCCCCTACTAGTCAGTAACTAGTCTAGCAATATAAGTCATGCACGTATTAGTGTTATCCTCAGGGATCAAAATGGCCACGTGCTCAGGGTGCATGAAGCAAAGTGTTCTACTAGTTCAAGTTTTATGTCTACAGGTGGGAATAGACTAAATCCCTATGACAATCTATTATATACATGATTTTTTTAATCTATTTAACTAAATAAAAAACTAAATAAGTCAGACTTAGACCTACAAACAGATCTATTTAGTTAAATGAGCCAAACCTATTTAAGACGTAATCTAATGCCTATCATACTATACCTATTTAAATTATTATTTTTTTTTTAATATTATTTAATATATAATATAATTAGTTTTATAAATGCCCTTATTTTTTTGATAGATTGAAATAGGTATAAGAATAAGTGTTGTATTTGCTAAGACATATCATTCCTCACTACTTTTTGTATCACTACCTTTTTATGAACAAGAGTGAGTGAGTTAATATGTAAAAAGTCTCATCGATAAGATTATAAGAGAAGAGATATGAGTGATGTTTATAGAAGTAAAGAGGCTAACTACTTTTTTACTATGTAACTTAAATAAATGGGATATAAAATACATATATATATATATATGAATCATGCAGAATGCAATTGATGATTCAAAGTTTAAAGTTTAAAGTTTTTTTTTTTTTCAAAGTAGAGTTGATGGCTTTTTTACTTTATAATTTAATAGGCATTTAAATAGACTTTAGGTTAGACTAGACTTTTAGAAAATTTAAACTTGAGCTTAAAATGAAGACTTATATAGGATAATAGACTAGACTCGGGTTTTAGATTTATAATATAAGTCTGACCTATTTATTTAAAGTCTAAACTAGTATAACATATTTCCTCCCCAATTCATGACTTAATGCATTGCAATGGGGGAAAAAAAAAGAGTACAGATAGAGTATTTCTATACATTTTTACAGCATGCACAACTGGAATCTGGTTTCTTGCTTCTCGTGGTAGTTGATAATGGTTTGAGGGGTCTGAAAAGGGGGTTCTGTCCTTGCTTGTGGAAGATACTTATTACCTTTGCAAGACTTGACCTTCACAACTTTCACTATCTGATTGATTCCTTATCACCCTTGAACACGGCAACTGATTAGACTACCAAACGCCGTGAGAGTGAAATGTACTTATATTTTTTAAATCCCTATTCCCCGCCCCCTTCTGCCAAACACTATGACTATAAGGCCCCAGTCATCGATATAAAAAGCCCCCAAATTCAATATAATTACATACCCTGATACTAGTTATTATATTATAATAATGCGTAAAAATTAAGGGGATGAGACTGCTTTTATTTCTTCTATTCATACATATTAGGTCAATATATTTCTTGTATTGTTTTAACAATTTGAACAATTTTTAGAATATTAAGCCATTTTTTAGTTTTTTATTTTAATCTTAAAAATTCAAAACTTTATATGAGAACGAATTAAAAAAAAATTCATAAAAAATTTTAAGTTTTAGAGAATTAATGGTTTTGATTTACTTTTAGAATTGAAGATATTTAGAGAAATGTTAAAAAAAATTAATACTCTAGTTAAAATATTAAATTATATAAAAAAATTAGATTTTTCTCCAAATGAATGTATTACATATAGAGTGTTATTGATAATATCTGTAATGATTGCTAAAAGAAGCTTTTCAAAATTAAAATTACTTAAATCCTCTCTAAAATCAATCATATCACAAAAATATTGATATGGCCCTGCCCTTAGTATTATCGTGGAAACATATAAAATGATGGATAAGGAAACACATATATATAAAATGATAAGCAAATACGTGTAAAATGATGGAAGACTCAGTGAGCTCATCAATTATCAATTACGTGTAAGAAAGCCTAGAGTGAATAAGAGAATAATATGGCCATGGAATTCACTAGACATTTCCAAAAGGAAAAAATAATAATATACTGCAATTATGTGCTAATATATACTAGAAGGCTCAGGTTGGAGCTGAAAGAATCAGAGAAGCTTCACGAGCAACTTCTCCTACCGTTGGAGCAGCAAAAAATTTACTCTTGCGGAGTTGAATGTGACATTAAGCACTATACACTTCCCTTCAAAGACTTTCGTGAAAACGATGCTGTATCTGTGCAGGATGAAATCTTGAGTGTTAACCGGCCTTTATGAGTTAGTATCTCAATTTCAAAACAATTAACACCATGGAGTTGTGAATTTCCATTTGGTGGATGAGCATCATATGCTTATCATAGATCTGATCCGTTTAGATCAAAACTGGATAGTTCAGATTTTATTTTATTTTAGTATTATATTTTTAATATATTTTTATTTCATTAGATGTAGAATGTAAAATAGGCATAATTTTATAACTGTCATTTTTAAAAAAAATATTGCTATTATGAAAAAGATTAAAATAAAAAATTTTAAATCTAGAATGTCCAGATTAAAATTGGACGATCCAGCTTTAAATCTGGTTGATGAGCATCCGGTGCTCATCAAGCTGATGAGCACCGAATGAAAATTCTGGAGTTGTGTATGAAGATTAAGAAAACTAATGCTCCATCCGTAATATTCCCTCTATTTCAAAATATAAGATAGATTTATTAGGAATTAAGGTTTCAAAATATAAATCAATTTATGAAAGTTAGTAACCATTAAATACTTACTTTCCAATTTTACCCATATTTATAACAATCAAAAGAGTTGTAATAGAGAAAGATTGAAAGAAATAGTAGTAATAATTAAGAAGAGGTATTTAATGAGAGTAATTTTGAAAAATTATAGTAATTTTTTATAAAATTAAAGCACATAACAAATTTTAACTATTCTCATTGGCGGGAGAAAGATAGGTAATTTCACCCTATATTTTGAAATAAAAGGAGTATAAGGGGTAAAAGACAAAATCACATTGATTAAGAAAACTAATAAATCTATTTGAAATACAAAATAGTTTCCAATAATATTCTCATTTAATGGTAATAACTTTTACATCATGCAATTAATACAAATAAATTATACCACTAGATTTTGGAAAAAATGTCATTTTAATTAGGGGTAATTTTAAAAAAATTATTAAATACACCAAACAAATTCCTTGTGTCATTTATATTTTGAAATAAAGAAATTCCTCCAATTATTCCTTATATTAAAGAATGGAGGGAGTATATCACTTAATTATTAGCAAAATATGAATGTATTTTATTATAATAATCTTACTTATGATTTATAATATTTTTATTCTTTAATATTTTCTCTTTCTTCATTTAATTGAAAATTATTTTTTCCTCTCTTTTTTTTTGATAAAAAATGAACTAAAGGGTTAGTGGTAAAGTTTAAAAATGTTTCAATCGGATTGGGCATTATTAAGGGTTTCATATCAGAATTTGTTGAAGTCTTTGGTGCTCTTCCACCGTGGGCGTCTCACGTAAACAAATCTTGAACACCTAAATCACTCAATCATAGTACCATTATTAAGGGTAAAGTTGTTAAAAAATAATTAGTTTTATCTTAAAATTTGTAAAGAGAAAATTGTTTTGAAATAAGGAATTCAAAATATCACTTGTTTTGAAATGACAGGAGTAATATAGAATGGCCAGTGCAAACATTTGATTTCACACACAAAACAGCATCGTTTAATCTCCTCGCAGGCGTAGAACCAAATCCCACCACTCACAGCTTGAATGGTAACTGCAAACATTAATAAAATTTGGTTCTGTTGTAAGAAATTATCATATCCATACTCCCTCTAATTTTTAATATAAGTTATTTTTAACTAACTCACAGAAACCAAGAAAAATTGGTTATAATATTAAAATTATCTTAAAATTAATGTGGTTTTCATCTTTATCTATAATAAATACCACAAATTTAAATAATCCACACTTTCTCTCTTACTCATAAATAAGGATATTTTAAAAATACTCCCTCCAATCATTAATATAAGTCACTCTCAACCACCTCACCAGAATTAAGAAAAATTTGTTACATAATTAAAATTGTCTTAAAAATAATGTAGTTTCCATCTTTACACTCTAATAAACACTACAAATTTAACTTTCTTTCTCATAATTAAATAAGGGTATTTTTTAAATAAAGTAATTCATGTTTAAAAAACTTATGGAATGTGACTTACATGTAGAACTACAAAAAAGTTATAGAATGTAACTTGTAAAAAGACTCGAAGGGAATAATGCAATTAGTGCTCCTAAAACTTATGGAAAATAATCTACATTTAAAATCATAAAAAGTTTCTAAAATAAGATTAACAAAAAGGATTAGAGGTAGTGCATGTCTCAATTAATGTGGAGAAGCCATTAGAATGTTAAAATTTCAAATTCCAATATCATTTATAGCATATCGATGGCATAAAAAATTATTTATGGATATGATTCAATATGAAACTTCATAATTGCTTAAGAAAACAAAATTGTTATTTACTATTTTCATTTCTAAATTTATATTAAAAATTGGAATTTAATATTTAAATAAAGGAATAGAGTTATATATATTTTGATAAAGCTATAACATATATAAAAGAAACTCCAAAAGTCTAATCATATTTGTTGAATGGTAAAATTTATATAACTATAAAAAACATCATGTATTTACTATTTTATATTTTTTTTTAATAGAAAGAGATGATTTAAAAACTCATACAGAGCTACACTCTATCTCTAGGGACTAACTCCCTACAACCATAGGGAGGATTATTAAAACAAATATATATAGAGCATATTTGGCAAATGTTTTGAAAACAATTTTTTTATTTTTTAAAATAGAAAAATAAAAAAAACTTGTTTGATAAACCTATTTTTTATAAATTATTTTGAAAAATAGAAAAATAAAAGAACAAAAAACGCAGAACATCTTTAAGGTATTTTGTAATTTTTATTTTGAAAAATATAAGAAAAGGTGAAAAACATTCACCTTATTATTGGTAAAGTTATAAATTTTGAATAACTTATCTATTACTTACTAGTTATGATTTTGAAAATAATTATTCAAATAATTTTTTTTTTCAAAACATATTTTCAAAAATAGATTTTTTTAAAAATAATAAAATAAAAAATATTTTTAAACAGACTCATAATTGCCTTGGGCTGCTTTAGCCACTATGTCATATTAAAACATCAAATATTCCCTATGTGGCAATTGATTTAAGTGGTCTGCCATTTAGTTTAGTAGGGCCCAATGAAACTTGCTCAGTGTAACTTAACAGACTTCAAAAATTCAAACGGTTGGTATTAAAAAAAGAAAAAAAAACCATATATTTATTGCATATTTCGTTCCTATCTTTTGATCAACTCTTCATAAAATAAAAAAATTAGATATGGATTTTTTCTTCAGAAATTTCATGTCCTATAGAGAAGCAAAAGAGGAGATAACGACGACATCAACAACAATTTAATAATAATAATAATAATAATAGTTGTCTTTGCAAAGTTTCATACATGTACATGTTTTGTCACTCAATGGATACAATTTAACATTTCATTTTTTAACATTTGTGTGTGTGTGTGTGTGTGAGAGAGAGAGAGAGAGAGGCAAATCAAATTAAACCTTTGTAGAAACTAGAGGCTGAAATGCATTAAAACCTTTTATTAAAAAATCACATAAAAAACCTTTTATTAAACAATAAGATACTCCTTCAATTCCTTATTAGAAGTCCTATTCTAGAAGAATTGAAATATACAAAATATAAATTACTTTATAAGTATTAAATATCAATTTTCATATTTATCCCTCATTAAATAATTACAATGGAGAGAGAATAAGAAAAATATAATTAAGATATGTTATAATTTAATGAGTATACTAATAAAAAGTTGTGGTAAATTTTATAAAGTTCATGAATTTTAATTATTTTTAATCATTTTTCTTGATATGTGTAAATTGATTAAAAATAATTTATATTCCCTCCAATCCTATATATAAGATATTTTATCCTGATCCTAAATATAAAACCCTTTACAATATACGAGATAATATTTATTATATATTTCCAAAAAATATCCTTATTTAATATATCCAAAGAGAAAAAGAAAGAGATTAAATAAAGATAATTTTAAAAAAATATTAGAATTTTCAGAAAAATTAAAATATTTAATTAATTTTAATTATAATTATTAACCTGCATGATTTGATTAAAAAAATTTTATATTAACAATCAGATAGAGTACCAGGTAACAGAGGAATTAGTATAAAGCAAAAAAAAAAATGAGATAGTAAAATTATAAGATAAGACTGAAAAATAATTAAAGCACAACTGTATTTTCAGACATCGATCTAGCTATGTCTCGATATGTGAAATCAAATCAAAACTTCAGTATACTCCCATTAAAACTGCCTTAGAAATTTCTTCCACACGCAATAAGTAAGAAATTAAATTTCCCGGAAACTTTTGAACAATCCCACCGCTACCCCCAACGAGTCGGTAGCTGCCAATGCACCAAGAAAGAAACATAGGGTCAAGTCAACGCCCATAGGCCAAACCGAGTAAGGTCTTCTTTAAAACTTCTAACTCGAAAATAACATAGCGCATTCTTTGCTCCTTCTTCATCCCTTCTCTCACACGTTTCGCTCACCCAAATCCTTTCATATAAATAAATTCACCCTTCCTCCCCCTTGATTGAAATCCCAAAAAACTCTCCTTCTTGCACTCTGCATTACTGTTTCAGTTTCTTCTTCAGTATTCTTGCCAGGTTTAACCAAAAATGAACCCAATCAGAACACGTACCCTAGAGGTCACTGTTATATCCGGTGAGAACCTTTGTCTTGATCGGAATCTGGTGACAGAAAATACGTTCGTGGTGGTTCGAACCGAGTCCATTAGGTGTTGGAGCACGAAAATGGCGAAGCAAGGAGTGGGGTGCTTAAACACTTTGTGGAACGAGAAGTTGATGGTGGAGATGCCGTTGCATGCAAAGTCTATTACGTTAGAAGTTCAGTGTAAGACGTCGAAAGGTATGGTTCGATCCATTGGGTTGGCGAGAATAGCGATTTCGGATGTGATACCAAAGGAGGAGGGATGTTCGGAGGTGTTGAGTTATAGGTTGAGGAATTGGGAAGGAAGGAGAAGTGGAGTTATCAATTTCTCAGTGAGGCTGAAGGAGGAAGAAGAAAAACATGACGAAGAAGATTCGATGTGGTCGGAGGTGAGAAGAACGATTGTGGTGAATTATGGGGATTTTAAGCCTGACATAATGGGAGCTCTGGTGGATCACCATCATCATCATCATCATCATGACATGAAGACTCATAATAATGGGGTTGTTCTGGGGATTCCTGTCTGGTGGAACCACCCAGCAATTCATGTTTGAGGAAATCAAGATATTATGTCGTTAATTTTAATGTTTGCTTTTTTCTTTTAATTTTTTTCTTGTTTACCGAGAAAGTCGTTGTGGTTTAGTAATTTTGTTTTTTTTAAATTTGAGTTATCAATGATAGTGGTGTTTGTTATGTAAAACATGCCCAAACCATATTGTTCATAAGGTAATATTTGCCTAAGTTATATTTGTTAAAAATATATACTCCCCCCGATCCATATTATAAACTATTTTGTATGATAAATTTTTTGTTCAAAATATAGAGTATTGAATATTTTTTTCTCATTTTACCCCTATTATTAATATTTCATCTCTCTTTATTTATAACACTACAATGATAATATAATGAGATATTTAATAAGGGTAAAAGAGGAAATGTGAGTACTTTCTACATTAATTTTAGTTAAAAAAAAAGATTTTTTTAATATGCATATAATTGATATAAAATGTCTTATAATATAGATCGAAGGGAATATGTTTTATAACACCAATATAGGTTGATCTAGTAGGTAAAGATGCACCTGGTCATAACTCATGAAAGTGCATATTTAAATCCTCTTCTTGATGTAAGATCTTTATTAGTTGGTAATTTGTGCTTTGAATTCATGTAATTTTACTTGACTCGTTATTATTCATTGGAAATGACAGGTATATGTATTGGGGAAATTTTTCCAATGAATTCTAGGCCCTTCTATACATGCTGTCTTGAGTTTAAAATAAGCAGCCCCTAGTCTCTTAAAAAGCAGGCCAGTAAAACCTTAATAGCAGTCTATCTTCCCGACTTTAACTTCAGTTTACTTTCTTACAAAGCACTTTAGGACTAAAATTTTATGACCTTAAATGTTGACTTGAGAGAATGCATCAAATTTTGATCTCGTTTGGTCTGCAAAATAAAATAAAATGTAAAAGAGATTGGAATAAAAAAAAAACTTAGATATTTAGGGTCTGTTTGATAGTATTTCATGTTTTCTGTTCTCAAAAACAGTTTTATAAAACTGTTTTCAAGAAACTATTTTGAAAACAAAAAAACAAAAACATTTGTTTGAATAATTGTTCTCAAAATCATAACTAGTGAGTAATAAATGAGTTATTCAAAATTTATAACTTTACCATTAATGAGGTGGATGTTTCTCATCTTTCCTTGTGTTTTCCAGAACAAAAACCACAAAACACCTAAAAGGTGTTCTGAGTTTTCTGTACAAAACTGTTTTCTGTTTTTCAAAACAGTTTTTAGAAAACAGATTTACCAAATAAGTTTTCTGAGTTTTCTGTTTCTGAAAACAAAAAAACTGTTTTCCAAAACTCTACCAAACAGGCCCTTAATGTTACTCCCTCCGATTCAAAATATAAGTCTTGTTTAACTAATTGTAAGGAATTAAGAAATATAGTTTTACTTATTAAATCTGCTAAAAAAATACATTATTTTTCAATAATACATCTATTTAATGTATTACATTTAAAGTCTATCATGGCTCATACATTTAATTGCAAATAACGGCAAAATAAGAAAAAGAATACTTAATACCTTAAAAATTACCAAATAAAACTTATATTTTGGATTAAAACAAATTTTTGAAATAAAATGTATATTTTGAATTGGAGGAGTATATACTTAAGGTACTTGATTCTAATCAATTAGAATAAATAAATTTTAAATTTTAAAAATAAGTTAAAAGAGTTAATAACAAGATTTAACTACAAGATAAGTGGTGAATAGAATTTACTTATCACAATTTGATCGTAAAAAATAAGTATCTTATAGAAGCTTGAATGATAGCTTAAAAAAAAGAGAAGAAGAAGAAGAAGAATTTTAGCTTGAATACCTAAATTTTCTCCATAAAAAGGTAATTTCGTGGATGAGAAATCTTTTGTTACCCATAAATAAAGAAAATAATAATACGAAGAGATACCTCGGATATAATTTATAAATGATACTCCCTCCTATCTTTAATATAAAATCATTTTAAATAAATCATGCAGATTAAAAATAAAAATTAAAGTTAATTAACTACTTTATTTTTCCAAAAATCAAGGCATTTTTTTAAAACTATTTGTAGTTAATCTCTTTCTCTTTCTCTAGTATGAATTGAATAGTATTTTTTTGAAAATATGTAATAAATATTACCTCATATTCTAAAAAGGTTTTTATATTCATGATTGAGATAAAAGACTCTATATTTAGAATCAAATAAAATATTATATATCTTCATATTAATTTGTGTAAAGAAAAAGGAATCCCTTCCCATCACGCAAACCAAACATAGCAACTTGTTTCACAAGTCGAAACAAAAATTGACAATATCCTTGACAATAAATAAGCTAGGTCTCTTGCCTTGCTGATCAGGTTATGCTGATTGCCAAAACCATGGGATTTATATTATATAACTTATTCATTTATTTATTTTTATTGAAGGTATTATTAAAAAAAATAAAAACTTAAACGTTCATTTAAAAAAAAAAGGAAAAGATAAATGGATAATTCAACGAAATTTAATTAGTAAATTATTGTAATTTATTTTATTACATAATATTAGACTTTGTTTTAATTTATGAAAAACAGTAGTTAAGAGATGAATTCATTGTTTAAATATTGGATATGATTGCTAGATATTTTCCTGGTAAATTTCTAGTAATTAGTGAACATACTATTGTCTCATTAAAAATAAGCGTAAGGTTTTATAAAAGAAATTAATGATAATAACCGTAAGGTGGTAATGAATTGACTGAGTAAATGGCTTCTTGTGCTCTGCACCTTCGTTTGTTGACCAATTCAACCCTTCAGCATATCATTCAGCTTTTACGTGTCCTTCTTTCTTCTGTGTGCTTTTCTCATTACAGCGATATATATACAAAATTTGTGACGAAAATTTGCATAATAGAAAGTGGTTTTGTATAGCAAATTAGATTGTTGCGAATTAGGGCATTGCAAAATTGTTATGACGGATTTGTCACGGACTGCGAAATTTTGTGGCAAAATCAGTAAAAAAAGAGTTTTACAAAGGATTTTCTGGTGAATTTGTGATGGAAAATTTAATTTCCATCCCAAATTTTTTAATATAGTAACATTTGTTAGTGTCTAAGATAAATTGACATTTTTTAGTGTCTAGGTGTTGTTGTGTTCGCAAATAATTTTTTAGTAATTTTAGGCCTGCTTTCCCCCCTTGTTTACAAGTTTTTGCCTCCTTTTTTTACGAAATTAAATATTACCGTTTTCATATCTCATGTATTTTGTTAATCTTTTAAGAACTACAATGTACTGTGTAGGTAATTTTGAAGTCACAATACAGACCTTTAGCTATAATTAGTTACGTTTGAACCTTCCTTAATTGTAATTTGGCTCCGTTACTTATACGCACATATGCATACTAGTAATATTTTTTGGTGAACAGCTGACTAACATTTAATTTAACTTTTGAATTTGAATCAATCTTAAACTTTTTCCATTCAATCTTTCCTGAATAAACTAAACCCCCCTCCCCTGCTCAAATTCAGTTTATCTCATCAATTTGCAGCTTTGTTAGATTAAATTTAGATGTGTTGAATTTAATATGTTCAACAATATTATTGAGACATTAAAATTTAAAAATCAATAAATAAATTTAAGTCATTTAAATTTGACCTGAATTCTCGAAAGACTAAAAAAGAAGCTGAATGCCCTCTCAGCCGAAGGTCACGTTTCAATATTAAAATCTCTCAAGTTCAAGTGCAAATAACAACAACAACCACTCCGACCAAAAAAAAAAACAACAACAACAAATGAAAATAAAATATTGGAAAGGATATAAGCGTGTTTAACTTGGTACAATAATAAACTATGTAACAGTAAGTTTATATTATTTATCTATTATACAATGCATGAATTGAAATCAAATTGCATGCAGTACTTTTTTTATTGGTACATAGATATTGCAGTACTTTTATTTATCAACTTTCCAGTTTTCCATGGATATTTCTCCCCCATAGCCACGCCAACAAATATGACAATACGTAAAAAATTAAACAATCCATATTTCATTATGAAATCCCAATGCATGCATCATTGACTTTAATGCAGAATATAAAAACTATAATAAATTATATCATTTATAAGTCATGATCAATATGGCTTATATATATATATATATTAAACTCCCCCCATTTTTCTCAAAAAAGACCACATAAGCCAAACTCCTTCATTCTCTCAATACATCACGTCTTCTCTAAATCCCTCGAGAGTGATATAAATATTTGAAAGATAACTCTCCTTGATATATACTTACTAGTTTTAAAATAAAAATACAATCAATATTAAATATTATTCTATGAAAATTAAATTTTTAGGAATTTTTTATTAATTTTATTAGTTAAAATTTTCTTTGAAATGTTAAGCAATATGACACCTATATGTATCCATATATAGCTTCTTCTTACAAATTAAAGAACCGTGGGTGTCGATATTGATAAATTGATTTTGTCTCAAGGATACAAAAAGAAGCAAGTGACTATAAGTGAGGAATATATTATATTTATAATTTTTTATTTTTTTCAAGTGCATTATGTTAGTTCATAATATTAATAGACGTGAGCTCGATATATTATAATGCATGAATGAGTCACACTACTAATAACTAACTAATGGTGTAATTTCCTATAAATTTTATTTCATATACATAGGAGAAAGAGTGTGGGTTGTGCTTTCCACAAAGTTTGAGATGAGCTAGCTTGCACTATTAATAACTTATTAATAATATGATTTTCTATATATTCTATATATTTTATATCTATATAGATAGATTATATTTTAATAAAGAACAATAATATTAATTAAACAAAAAGGGGAAGCTCATGATTTTTGTCTGTTTATTTGAATTCTAAAATTCAAGTTTCAACTTCTATCTCTGTATTTTTTTTAATTTAGATATTTTTTAAATTAAAATATTTTTAAAATAATAATATTAACCAAAGGAAAAATTATTACTTTCTATTTCTTTAAATCATTTTATATGCTTTGAAGTTTAAGAAATCAAAATTCTATATTTTCCCTTTTTTTACTCAATAATCACATCTTTCTCATTTTACCTTTTGGACACTCATTATGCTTCTCAACCCCATATGTGCCACGCATAATGTTACAAGTGTTTTCTTCTCTTTTCCCCAAATTTTACAATTGTACTTATATACATATCTTCCTCCTGTATTTTTACTGACTACAATCTTAGAAAAATTCTTAGGTATTATGAGGGTACCACCTCATCTTTACGCTTTTCATTATCTATCCAATTTTATTTTACTTTTCAAATTATTATTTTATAAGTTTTCAAATCATAGAGTTAAAAATAATTATATAAACTATTTTCAAATATAAAAATAAATACTACATTGTTTTATTTTAATATATTTACAAAAGAGAGATTCGTATAACTTTAACAACATTTAAAAGGATTTCATATAATTTATTTTTATTTTTAAAAGAGATGTGTATAGATTTTAAAACTTATAAAAAATTAATGTAATCTTAACTATATTTATAAAACAAAATACTTTTCATTTGTTCAAAATTTAAGTAATCCACAATCTTGAGTAAAAACTTTTTCTTTTCACCTCATTTAGAATAATTTTAAAATTTAAGATCTTTTAATACAAGTGCTTTTAAAATTCTCATATTTATTTTTTTCCAAGATAAAATAGTAAAGTACAATAATAAGAATAGATAAAGACAAAGATAATGTCATGAAGATAATTTTTTTTATTTTGACGAATAAAGATAATATTTTAATTAAGCACAATGAAGATAAATGACACTATGCATGTCACTAGACATATTTGTGAAAATAAAAAAACTAAGAATGGCCGCGCGGTTGATATGTACTTGCTCTATACATATCCCATTCATCATCTATGCAGTTCTCCCCTAACCTTTGGATATGGCTGTTCAATTCTCCAGTAGTAAGGAAGTGGTTTAACATCTATATAGTTTTGCATCTTTATAGTCATGCAAGAGTCATTTTGAGCACTGTGAATATAATCTATATATTATATACTTGTCGTTTTTTTTATTATTTTTAAATATCAATAAATTCCTAATATTATTAATAGATAGCTAAATCTCTTAAATATGTTATTTTGAGTTCGATCTTTAAGCATGTGTATAGAGAAAAAAAAACTTGTTTGAAGAGTGTGAACACCATATTTTGTCTGAATTTTTTACAAAGATTAGAAAAATTGGAAAAATTAAAAAATGACACAAATTTCCTTTTAATTTCAATTTGAATACATATTTTCTAAAATTAAAGAAAAATCCAAAAAGTATTCTCCAAGTCCAAGGCTTTTCTTTGGGGATTTTCGAAAGAAAAAAAAATGATAATAAAAATCTCCTTTAAAATTTCCTTTTAATTTCAATGTGAAAGTAGATTTTCTAAAATTCAAAATTTTCAAAAATCATTTTCCAAATCCAATCCCTTTTCTTTTAGGATTTTCAAATTATATATAGAGAAGAATCATAAACTAATATTGGTATTTAATAAAAATAAAAAAATAATAATAAATATTAGTATTTATCATCCTATTGTAGCAATCAATTTGAGAAACCCACTCCCCTTTATTGTAGGATTAATCACCAAATCAATAATGTTATTTTGGTTCTAAATTAGTCACACTCTCCTTCCTTCAAGGGATAGTAAAATAAATAAATATGATGAGGAAAGTAAAAAATCAAAATCAAAATCAAACGTTTTCCTTAATTTGAAAATATAAAATATGTGTGTATACTAGAAACGAAGGAGAGGGTCAAAACGCTGAAACACCTTGCGTATGACCACAAATCCTTCCTTTCCCATTTTCCTTTTTCACGATGGGATACCTAGGCAGCAAGATGGGCAGAGCAAAGTACCATGGCGGCACAATGCAAATTGGATGAAGCTATCGGTTGAAGAGGGGGGAGGAGTCGAGTGATGAAGTGGGAGAGGAAAGAATGGAAGGACACCGAAGCTAAAGAAGGAGAACCAAGCTGTTCAGAACGTGGAAGGAAAGGGAGCTTGCACACCGGCAACTCTTCACTTTTGCAGTGGCTATCTGCAGCAGGTTTGAAAATAGTCTTGTTCTGCATTTAACCTTTTTTTTCTTTAAGATCAGTTTCGTTGCATACGTGGGTGCAAGCTGTGGCTTTAATAGATCTGAATGGACTTCTTGTTTGGGCTTCCTGACTGTGTTTCGTCTATAAAAATTGACAGAAAAGAATTTGTCTTTTTCCTATTTATCAATGTGGGTTTGCCTTTTGGTATGCTTGAATTGCTTTCCATCTCATGCTTTGCGCTTAAGAACTGATATGCAACTGGGTTGATGACTGCGTTCAGTATAAATAGATGCATGGGTCCTGTTATGGTAGTGGCAACTTTCTAAAATGAGGAATGTGAATTTTGATAGGTATGTGTGCATTTGTCAGATTCATCAAATGGGATGTTGTTATGGCTAGGAAGCAATATTGAACATTAAGTCTTGTTGAGGTAGTCCTTTTTTTCGCGTATGCACCCGGTATCCTAGAACTTATCTCACTCAAGTTGTGAGGACTTCAACATGACTCAGACTAATCCGGATCGAGGCCTGACAGGCACCACAAGAGTGGGTGCCCCTACCACTCTACGCTACTGCATTCCCACGTCTCGAACCCAAGACCTATGGTTAAACTTGTAACACCTTGTATTATGGCTCATTTTTCATATATTAGATCATTTTAGATATCTTTCATCATGATTTAAAGACTAAAATCATAATATAATAAAAATAGAATTTTTCAAAATTCGGGATACTGTTCACTTGACAATTTTGAAAAGTTATAACTAAATCTAGAAAAATCATCTTGAGGTAATTCAAGTCTTCTCAAATTCAGATCTACATGGGAAAAATATAAAAAAGTAATTTCATGGGGCCAATTTGTACAGTAAATTTCGTGGACTTTACTGTTCATTTGGTCATTTTTCTACTTTCCAGTTTTCTGGCCTCAAATTTGAAAAATCATATTTCATTTTATTCTGTTCCAAATTATACATACTCTATGTCATTGTAAAGATATACATGTCTACTTATAGACATAGTTTTCTTATACATTTATTTTGCTTACATAGGGCATATCATTAACTTAAATTGTGATGGGTCAGAATCCAACTCTTACTGGAACAGTTTTGGGAAAAACTCTATATCTCCTATTATATAGCTCCAATTAACTTCAAATCAGTGGAATATGAAACTTAAAACATAGGTCTTTTTATACATATAAACCACTGAATATTTGGAGTTTTGAACGATTTTATATTACCTTTTGAATTTTCCAGTACCTACTTTCAGTTTTCAGTTTTCCCATTCTTGCCTTGTTCTGAACCTTAATTTTGAAAAATCACCATTAATTGTATGCAACTCCAAATGGTGTGAATTAGGTGTCATTTTAAAGCTTGATATGTCCTCTATCTGGTTTAAAAATTCTAGTAATCTAACCTCCATTAAATATAGAACAAGGATGAGCTAAGCAAACCCATCTGATAAATGCCCTGTTTCAACCTATATTGCAAATTACTTGCCAAAACCCATGCAAATGAACTTATTTTGGCATGTAACTTGGTAGAATATAACATCATATTCCAACATCCAGAACTGAAAATTATCATACATTTTCTATAATATTAAGATAATATTCACTATGTTATAACTTCATATAAAATAAGGTACAAATAACAATTCATATTATAACATGATAACTTGCACATCATTTTCTTCTTCATGCATTTTGCTCCTTTCTTAGCTCTTTTGCATTGGTTTTTCCTAGCATGGTTAGTCATTGAAGGGGGGTAAGATTCAAAAAATCTCAGTAGCAATCACCACTTATGCATTCATATTATCATATTAAGCATATAATCATCATAAAACATCAAGTGAATACTTTTAAACATTTATGCCATAATATTTTATAAAAATTTTGGTAGAGTTTTGTTTTGTATTTTGCACATCCCAAGGTCTCAAAACCCTCAATTAACTCAGCCAACATTCTTGAAGCATCACAATTGATCATAGCAAATAATAAGCAAGTCATCAAAGAATAGGTAAATTGTTACCTTCATGCTTTCTCTTACTCCTCAACTTGATACCAATGCTCCCACTAGTTTCCTTGGGTTTCTTCAAGTCCTAATGCATCATCAAACAACTACTCAAACTAATGGTTCCATGACTTTCTTCAAAAAGTGTTTATGAAACCCTAATTCTTCAAAAATTCACCAAAAATTCATTTCTAACTCAAAAATGATGAATTATACCTCTATTCCATGTAATTTTTCATGAGGAATCCAAATATGGGCTCAGAATTACAAATTCCATCTCTAGCTTGATTATTGTTCATTTCGAATTAAGCTTCAAAAACCTAAAAATTTCACTTTCTTATTCTTAAGCCTTTTCATGAAATCATCACTTGTTTCTAATGTTTTGGACCATGAGGAACTCATTTTTTGCATCAAATCCATGAAATTCCAACTCTAACCATAAACATTAACTCGTAAAAAATCAAGAAAATTCAAGAAAAATTGCTACACTTTGTTATACAACAAACTACTTGTGTATTCAAACTTTAAATATGTAGTCTAGCATTTCCCCTATAATTTATGGTTGGAAAACTCCATTTCTTGCTAAATCATGCCATGGCTGAAAACCTAAGGGAGTGGAAAGGGAAATCTAATTCATGGTTAAAGCTCTAAAGACCATAAATAGCAAGCTTGAAGATGGAAGAGTAACTTACCACAAGTGAAGCTTTCCACTTGCCTTGAGCTCCCTCTTCCTCTTCCTCTCTTCTCCCTTGCATTTTTAAGCCTCTATTTTGCTGCTGCTTACTGGTGAAAGTGAAGTGGAAAAGTGAGTGATTAAGTGGTTAATTATGTAGTTTAATCATAATTAACCCTTAATTAAAGTTACATTACTTTTTGGTCAAAAAGTGACAACTTCTTGAGGAAGTTTTCAAACAAAACATGCTGCCCTAAGCATGCAGAGAATGAGTATTTTAAGTGTCCAAGATTGCTCAATTTTTCCTGGTCCAGATATATCTTAAACAGGATAATTTTTTAACCGTACCAATAAAACTATTTTTTTATGGTAAATTAGCATTTTTGGGCTACAAGACTATTCTAATTTCATTTTCATATTTTTCTAATTATCCTTTCCCAAATGATATATGTGTATAGCACATATCTTGTCCCGATTTCTTTTTAATTATCGGTGGGACCCACAATTTCCTTTATCGGTTTACTGTTACTTTTAGACACTCGGTACTGATTATTTTTTTATTCTCAAACATTAACCCTCAGTGCCATATACCATTGAACTTCTCTCGTCGAGGGCTTCATTTTGACAGTAATTTTGTATATTTACAAAATTACCCTTAACTCAGGATTAAATTATAATTTTTAAAATTTTCAGGTAATTAGGTGTAATTTTTTTCAAAATATTTCTAATACTCGCACTACGCAATTTGTATGACTTTAGGGATATGGATGTCCTTTTCATAATTCTTTAAGGATAAAAATATAATTTTTTTATTTTTTCATTTGATTGAGAAAAATAATCTCTTTGTCCTATTTCATACAAAATGGTGTATGTTTATTTTTATCAAATCTCTTTACATTCCTAGATAATTTAGCTTTTTTGAGATGTTACAAAACTAAAACGACTTCTGCCAGTCAATCTAATCGTTTGGTGGTCTTGTTGAGGTAGTCCTTTTAAACATGTATAAGCACCCCTTTTCCGTTACACTTTTCCTCTGGGTCCAAACATCTTTTGACAAAAGTACTATTTTAATTTCATCTTTGAATAGTGAATGTTAGCCTTGTTTTATACTTCAAAGAACATTACTTCTCAAGCTCAGGAATGTCTTTGTGTGTTACCTTGGCTCTTATTTCTTTGGGTTCACTTTATAGTTTGTTACCATTCACTAGGATTTGAGCTTATGGTTTCAAAGAATATGTGTAAGATCCCAATAAAGTGCTGAATCAATTATTTAAAATATGAGATCCTAGTCGTGAGTCCTTCTATGGGTTGTTTTGCGGTTCAAGCAATTAGTTCTATAAAATCTCTTATGGCAAGGGGTTTAGTAGAATTTCCACGGTCTGTTGAATATGGGTCATAGTTCTCCTGCTTCATTTTTTTTTTGTGCTAGAGTATTCACTCAATTAGTTTGGGTCCCACGGCTTATTCCATGGGAAGTATATGTTCGTAATTGAAATTCTTTGTGGATAAGAAGATGAAAGGTTAATGATTTTCTTCCCATACTTTAATGCATTTTATTTAGGAATTCAAAAGGTTGGATTTTCATTTTTTTTTTAAGAAATAATTTTCAGCTTTATACTTAAAGTTTGTCATGAATGACTAAGTCTTCCTATGCATATAGAGCGTCACTTATGAGTTATCATGGTACTTATATTGAGTATGTCATAATTTTCAAATATTTGTGGTTCTAATGGTTATGTGAACTTTTTTTTTTTATTAAAAGTAAAATAAATATGAATATTAATTTTCTTTTTTATTAAAATTAAAATAATTATGAAAATATATATAAGAATCCTTAATTTTTCTCTTTACCTTTGTGCTTTGAGTGATAACATTGTGAGCATTTAGGTACCAATCAACGAACTGTAAATGATAAAATTACCACATATATTGGTTGATTCTTTTTGAAAATACATGTCATAATCGTACTTTAAATTCTTTTTAATGTTTTTTCAAATAAAAATGTGTTCCCATGGTTCTATTTATTTTCATTTTTATTATAAAAAAATAAGAATAAAAGAATTTTAAATAAAAATTATTTATTTTCCTCCAAGCTTTTACTTTTTGCACCTATCTGCTTCGAGTGATAATATCGTGGGTATTTAAGTATCAATTAGTGAACGGTGAGTGATAAAGCTACTATAGGAGATGGTTGATTTTGTTTAAAATTGACTTTAAAAAATATAAATAAGAAAATAAAAAATAAATAAATCAAAATTGCTTTCAAACTTTTCCTTTTTAAGCTGAGAATAAAATATTCAAGATAAAATGCTTTGTTTTTTAATTACATCTTTTAAGATAAGAGCACAAATTTGATGATAAGAGTAAATAATGAAAATTAACCTATTTTTTACCAATTAAAACACATCAACCAATTTTAAAAATTATTTTATTTACAGAAATATAAATTATTTTCTATAAACTCCTCTTTTAAAAAAATATACATATTTATAATAAAAAATATTATCCCAATGACACATATTTTTATTCTGAACTACGTAAATTTTGATCTCTACCACAGGGTACATAGGCCCTAAGCTCTTATTTTAAATCAAGTTTGCCTTTATAAATAAATAATATTTATCTTATTTCATTTTCTTTTTTTTTTACGTTTATATTGACTTAAACATGTGAATGATAAAAGACAATCAAAATAATTTTTAAAATTATAAAAATTGCATAATCAACTTAAGGTAATTATTCTTAGGAATGGATGTTATGAGATGTGTAACACTTTTCTCACTCATAATTGTACTTTTGAACTCAATCCTATTTCACAGACCATCATTTTCCTTTCTCATTTGATTTTCCAAAATTTTCCTTAAAATTTTGATAATGACTCCTCCTAAATCTACTTTCATTGTAAAAGCCAATTTTGTCTTTGTCCTCATTTTCGCCATATTCCACATCACATTTTGAGTGTGATAGAGAGGCAAAACCCTCTTCAATGATTTTTATGCCTCGAGAAGATTAGTCTGCGATTGTCGATTGGGATACAATAATACTCACTGAAAATTAAAATAATTCAATATAAATATATTATTAAAATGTTATCTTTTTATCTTTGAAAAGATGGCCCACCTACATTTATGCAGCTTAATTTTATTAGCAAAAACTAACAACATAGTATTTATTTTTAAATTTTAAAGTATGTTATATAATTATTTTTAAATCTATGATTTGAAAATTTGTAAAATAACAATTTGAAGGAAAGAAAATAAAAAGCTGATAAAAAATTAAAAAGGTGAAAAATCATTTTTTCTGATAAAATTTCAAAATTAAATTGACTTCTATGTGACCCCAATGAGACTACGCGTATCAAACATGATATTACATAAATGCATAAGATACAACAATTTTTAGAATTTTAGAATGGATACAATACAAAGAATATATATACATATATAATTATTTATGCACTTAATTATATGTATAATCAACAAATCAACTCACTAAAGGCAAATTACATGCATGAATAATATAATTTTAACAACTTGCGAACAAAATTTTTGTTCCTTCTCCTCAAAACATCACTTAACTACAAGATCTTTGTTGTCTCATCTCAAAAATAAGAAAATGTCCTATTTTGTCATTAAAATTTGAATCAATATAGATGTATGCAAAACAATATAAATTACTTCGTACACATTAAATATGGAGTGTTTATATTGTATGTCTATTTTTTTTTCTAAGGTAGATGCACTATCTGTTGAATCCAGAGTTTTGATGATTCCAAACCAACCCTCAAGAGCTTGAAATAAAGATATCAAAGGTACCCAAAAGGTTTCAAGTGAAGAAATTTTGAAGAATCTATGCAAGAATAAATGTAGGTTGTTTAGTAGTGTTTTATTTGAGTAAAAGACTTTGATTTGGTAAAAAGATGTTTTAAAACCTTAATTCTATGTTAAATCATGGAATATTTGAAAAACACCCACCAACAAATGAAGTTTGAAAGGTTTATATTAAACTGTCATCTTGGAAATTCAAACTTTGGCTTTGCAAATTCGAATTTCATGTTTAAACTGAATAAGTCTAAAGAGATGATTCTCTGACAGATGAATTTTGACTTGGGAAAATTCGAATTTTGATAAGTATCTGAAAGGAGCTTTAAGCAACAGACGAACTTTGAGTTTTGAAAATTCAAATTTCAGACAAAATGAAACTTATGAAAACTAAATAAATTCGTCTGAAATTGTGTAAAAGTTCATCTGAAACCAAGTTTAGATTGAGTTTCAAAGTTGCTCACTGACAAACGAACTTTGAACATGAAAATTCAAATTTCAGAAACTAAGCTTGTAAGTCTGTTAGAATGATATGTTGACATACGAATGACAGTATTTATAAATTCGAATTTTGAAGTTAGTCTGAAAAGAGGTCTCTCTGATAGACGAACTTTACCCTTTGAAAATTTGAATTTTGAACTATATGAACTACGGAGCCTTGTAAACCAGCTACGGACAGACGAATTTTGGGGTTCCAAAATTCGAATTTCGAAGACACTGTAGCAAATTGAAAATACTATTCACACTTAACAGAAAAACTTTCTACTTGAAAATTCGTATGTCACAACACTGAAACATTTTCCAAACTTCAAAATTCTAATTTCACTTCATGACAGACGAACTTCGGGCATTCAACGTTGAAGCTGTTAACCTTCGGTTTCTTCGAAATTCGTTTGTTGACCAACCGAAATTCGAATTTCAGTATGTCAGAAACATTAAATGCGGTTGGTTAACGGATAGTTTTTCAGAGTAACCCTTGGATAACTTCTCCAACGGATAGATTTTGTCTCTAACGGATATTTGAGACCTAAATCTATAAATATAACATCATTTGAAGTTGTGGGTAACGATTTTAACATTGTATATACTAAAACTCTGACAAATCTTCTACTCAAAGTTTCTTACTCTCTCACTTCAATATTTATACTCAAACTTTCATATTCACTCTATTTAACAGAGTTTAATCTTTGTAAACAATCTTATCTTCATCTGGAAGATAGATTTTCTTGTGAGGGGATATCACAAGGGATTGGGAAGCACTTTGTAAGAGTGCATAGAGTGATTGAGTGAAGGTTTAGAAACAGAGCAATATCCTTGTACTGAAGCATTTGCAAGAAGCTCACTGAATTCTTACAGAATAGTGGAAAATCTCAAGTGGTGACTTGGGGACTGGACGTAGGTCAAGTGGAGAGACCGAACCAGAATAAATTTTCTGAGTCTTCTTCTCTTTACTGTCACCTTTACAATTATTTGTTTATATTCTATTTTATCATCATATATTGCTTTCTTCACCTTCTTGATATTTTGCAGGAAATTTTTAATCTTCCTAATTCACCCCCCTCTTGGGAAGCAAGCAAATCTAACACTATCAACCACATTTGCACACCCACAACTATCAAGGAGAGTATTAAAACAAAAAAGAATGAAAAACTTTGGGGCTGTTTGATTCTGTTTTTGAAAACAGCTTTTCTGTTTTTGAAAACAGAAAAACAAAAAAACTTATTTGGTAAACCTGTTTTTTACAAACTGTTCTGAGAAACAGAAAAATAAAAGAATAGAAAACTCATAACAACTTTAAGGTGTTTTATAGTTTTTGTTCTAGAAAACACAAGAAAAGGTGAAAAACACCCACCTTATTAATGGTAAAGTTATAAATTTTGAATAACTCATCTATCACTCACTAGTTATGATTATGAAAATAACTATTTAAACAAATTTTTTTATTTTCTTGTTTTCAAAACTTATTCTCTTGAGAACTAGAAAACAGAAAACACTGTTAAACAGGCCCTTAGTGTCTGTTTAGTTCTATTTTTAAAAACAGTTTTTCTGTTTTTGAAAACAGAAAAATAAAAAAACTTGTTTGATTGAACCTGTTTTTTATAAACTATTCTGAGAAACAGAAAAATAAAAGAACAGAAAACTCAAAACAACTTTAAAATGTTTTATAGTTTTTGTTCTAGAAAACACAAGGTGAAAAACACTCTCCTCATTATTAGTAAAGTTATTAATTTTGAATAACTCATGTATCACTCACTAGTTATGATTTTGAGAACAATTATTCAAACAGATTTTTTTATTTTCTTATTTTCAAAACTTATTCTCAAAAATAGTTTTATAAAACTTTTTTTATAACAATAAAATAGAAAATACAGACCCTTAATATCCACTCTTTTTATATAAAAAAAAATTATTTAATACCTTAAAATAAGGGAAAATTTCCCTTAAATACCAAGAAAAGAAGATATTTCTAAAAAGTGCCCCAATTCATATAATTTCAAAAAGAAGACCTCATTTGCAAGTGAAAATAGTATATTCATAAGTGAACAAAAAAATTTGCAGAAATTTGCAAATCATTTATAAATAAATCAATTTTAGTTACAAATATATTATTTTCACTTGCAAAGAGAAGTCTTTTTTTGTAATTACGTGAATTGGAACACTTTTTTAAAAAATATCTTATTTTCTTGGTATTTAAGTGGAATTTTCCCTTAAAACAAACTTCACATCTTAAAACACCTTATTATTTTCTATATCAACTAATGTCCATTCTTAATTCAAACAAATAAGAAAACAAATTCACAAGGAAGCAAAATAATCCACAATGAAAAATTTATCACTTCAAATTATACAATTTTATTTATGTCTATATACATGTATGCATGTGCATGTGTGTATCTTGAAATCTCTATCTATATTCTTTTTTGTTTTATTACTCTCTAATATATTCTTCGGGTATACACTACTACAAAAAATCCAACTTTCAGCATGGACAAAAGTCGTCATTGAAAGATGAAATATTGTCTCCAAAAGTTTCCAACAACAACAAAATGTCACGGTCCTGTCATCGCCACAAGTCTTGTCGTTGAAAGTTTAGTGACAACAAAAAATATTACCACCAAAAGTAGACATTTAGTGGTAAAAAGAGCTGTTATTGAAAATGTAAATTGTTACCATTGAAAGTTTGTCGCTACCAAAGGTTTGTCATTTGTCTGTTGGGTAGCATTGCCACATTACCATTGGACCTACACCACGTCATTGCTACCTCAGCTACCACCCATGCCACATCACTACTATGTTACCACCAAGACTATGCCACATCACCATCGCTATGTTATCAGGACCATGCCACGTCTTATAATCATTTTAAATGTACCTTGACCTAAATTCAAACCCATGATATCTTACTTTAAGTGTGTAACATCTAAATTTTTATGATTTTGTTTGAATTTGTTTAGAGAATTACTGCATAATTAGAATTAAAGGAGCTTAAATATCTTATGTAGATCAAAGTAGGAACTAAATTGCAAAGGATGATCAGGGACCAACTTGCAAAGAAAGTTGGATGGCATAATTGAAAATATTAATTATTAGCAAAAAGACAAAAAAGGGGACATAGATGTCATTTCCTCAAACAAATCATCTGTCCAGTATTTACTAAGACTGGTTATAGGAGGTGATTCAAGAAAATTCTCGTAAGAAATTATACTCTAATAAGCAAAACCAGAAAATAAATATATTGGGCAGAAAATTGATCCGAAGTTCCATAATCTGTAAATTAATAAGAATTAGAAAATAAGTCTAGATTAGGAAACTCAGATATATTAGGGCATAAAAAGAGATACTGGATTTTTCTATAAGGTTTAAATAGTCATAGAATCGGTCTAATGGATATTGAGCTAAAATCGGAGTCCGAGCCCAGTAAGACTGCACCGGTTTCTTAATGGGCCAAAAGTACTATTCATGGAGGCCCAATAAATGTGTAGAAAACCCTAATAGGCTAGGGATGATTTTTGGGAAACTCAGAAGTATTATTGACAAGAATAGCTCAAATGATGTCAAGAAAGGATAAAGAGCCCAATGAGCCCAATTCACACGATTTCCAGGCTAATTAAATTATAGGTGACCCAATAGACTATGAAATAATCAAGAATAAGTTCAAAATAATATTAGAAGGTTTATAATAATCCTCCATGCAGAGAAGTTACAGGAAAAACTAAATTAGCACTAATTTTATCGGTGTTTTCGGTTAAAGTCCAATAAGGTAAAATATCTTCTAAAATAAATTATATGGGCTTAGAAATGATTAATTAAGGTCATAATGAGTTTGAAATTCATATTTTAAATATATTTATGCATGAAAAATTTTATCAGACAAAATTTACATAATTAGAACCTGAAAACCCGGTATTTGTTGAAATTGGGCTTAGAATTAAATGGTTTAAGCCCAAATAATTAAAGGCACTATCTTGGGCTGAATTATCACTCAAAATTTCATGCAAAAGGAGTAGAGAAGAGTTAACCACCATGCATGACACTATTTCAAAGATTAGGTGTCAAAATTAGAAGTTTGGATGAAGTAAGCTTATGTAAGCATAATGATGCAATATTTACCTTATTTGGAGATAAAAGTGGCATCCAAATTAATGACAAGAGATGGAAAATTAATTAGATAAAAATTATGTGAAGAAATTAGGTGTATGGTGGAGAAAAGAGATGATGTAATGCAATTTTGGCCCTTGAATCAAAAGTTAATCAAATGGATGGAGTTGCTTCTTGTTGTCTATAAATAAGCTCTTCCTCCCCTCCATTATTCACACCAAAAATGAAAATCCACCATATATTAGTGAGAGAGTGAGTTATAGAGAGAAGAAGGAGAAGAGGAAAGGAAAATTTGCAAGTTTATGGTAACATCTTTTCCCTTTCTTATATTTTATTTCTAAATGATTGTTTAGATCTTGTATTTCTATGATTGGTAGGTAGAAAACATATTTATGTTATAAATATGATGATGATGTTGGATCAAAATGGTGAAAGAATGATGAATATGCTATGAATTTTGCATGAACAAGCATGAACATGTAAAGAACATGATGAACATGCTAAAAGATGTCTTTTGATCCTAAATGTTACCATGCCAAAATGAAATCATGTTTCTTGCAATTATTTTTAAATATTATGCTAAGAATGGGATTATGATGTTATTGGGATTTTCTTAAATCTCACCCCACCAAATATCTAACCATGATTAGATTCAAATCATGTGAAAGGCAAGGAGATAAAGGAGGATCCATAAAGAAATGTTTAGAAATAGAAAGGATATTTTGGATGCTTATGTAATATCAAGTATAATGACATTTTATGTCACAATTATGTAAATTATGTCTGACTCCTAGATGATGAATAAGAGTATGTTTTGGATCAATTTTATATGTGTTTTGTGACTACCGTTGAAAGTATGGTATTATGGAATTTTAGGGAATGAAATTTGGAAAAATTAGGGTAAAATTGCAAGTAAATTCATGAAATTTACTGCAGCAATCTACCTAATAAAATTCGAAATTAATATCTTTTCCTCATAGAGTATTTTAATAGATGAATTTAGCAATTTGAACCACCCTTAAACGATTTTTCTAGAATTAGTTATGATTTTTCAAAGTTTAACCAAATTTTTATATTTACCCAATGAATAGTGACTTTTGGTAGATTTTTGAAATTTTCGAATTTGGCCCAAATTTGCTTCCAAATATATCTAATTGGAAATCTAAACTACTAAGGATGAATAGTAAATGATTCATAAGGTTAAGGTGTGACAAAGTGCCTTTATATTCATTCTTCTACCAATTGAATTGAAATATATCTGCAATCTTTATATGAGATATTAAATATATATTGTTTATGTATACACTAACACAGACACACACACACATATAAATCAATATATTATTAAAAAATACACATATATTTTATTTTCAATTATTAATATCATAAAATATTTTATTTATATATATTTATATTTATATGAATATTTGTATTATAATTTTTATTGTTAAATCTTAAATAATTTTCCTATAAATATATTTTTTTCTTTGACAATAAAATAATTGTTTTCCTAGCCAAATTTTAAATTTTATTTTTATTTTTAAATAACAATAATTATGTATATAATGTTTATGATCTATATATATTAAAATTATATTATTTTTTGTTATGTCATATCATATAATATATTAATTGTGCTTAATATATATAATATAATAGGAATTTGATAAAAAAAATCATTAAAACAAATATTATACTTTTGATTATTGTAGGATTTAAAAGAAAATGCAATAAGTTTGAAATGTTATGGTTAGGAGAACAAAGAAAATTAAAAAGAGTGAAAGGGTGAGAGAAAGAATTAGCTAATACTTATTCTTTAAATATTATCATTACTTATTTTTCATGAAAATAGAATAACAACTCTTAAAGCCTTCTTCCTCTACGCAACATTGCTTCGTTAGAATTTTATACTATGTGAAAATATGCATACTACCAAGACCCATAGAAGTTTTGGTTGAGAGTCTCAATTCTAATATGGCTAATTATTTTCTTAGACCAACTACTGATCATTGTCTTAGTATGTTATTACTTCATTAATTATTATTAGTAAAAAATAACATTAATATTAATTTATATGTTAAATATATTAATAATTAATTACTTAGCCTAATAAAAATTTCTCCAAATACAGAGTTGATCGCATTAGATAATTAGGGATTTAACTTATCTTTTTGATTCATTTTTATTGGTGTTATAAATTCCTTTATTAATTAAAATTATCCTAATAAAAATAACATATTTCATTAATTAAGATAAAGAAAAAGTAAATATAAATGTGGATTCGATTCAATACTTAGACCATTCAAATCTTTAATCTCAAGTAAAGACAAAACACTCTCAAAATGTCTTTAATATTTTTTATGAAAGGAAATAGTAAAATACTTTGATTTTAACTAAACATACTAGATAATATTTACAATACAAAATATATTAAATATCTTATTTCTTTATGAAAAAATTGTATGAACATAAGAAATTATTATTTCAATATGTTATTTATTAATCTTTATAATAAAAAGAATAAAAATTCAAAAAATTAGCTTTGGTGGTAACCATCAATAGTCTTACTTTCAGTGATAATAACAAAAAGTCATCACTAAAACTAAGACTTTCGGCGGCAGCAACAAGAAAGCCACCGTTGAAAGTTAGATTTTCGGTGGCAACAAAAAATATTGTCACTAAATATCTTCAACAACGACAAAACATCATTGCTGAAAATTTTATTTAGTGGCAACTCAAATGTCACCACTAAAAATAAAATTTTTAGTGATGATAGGCAAATGTCACCACTAAAAGTCTTACTTTATGTGGTAACTAAAGTTGTCGCAGCTTAAAAGTTGCCTTATGGTGATAATATTATTATGTTGTCACTGAAAATTTATTTTTAGCGTCCACTTTTTTTTTGTTGCTAAAATTAGACTTTCATCGATGACTTTTATTGTAGCTGCTAAAAATTAGACTTTCAATGATAACTTGTTTTAGTAGCCTTCGAAAGTCATACATGTGGTGATGACTTTTTCTTATCAATGTCAAAAGTCATCTATGGAAGTCTATTTTTCTATAGTGACATTCATAATCTCGCTGTTTATTTTTATTCAGCTGCAATAATTTAAAGTTGTACTTGTAATATATATTTAGGGAAGAGATATATATACATATATATATATTATATTCATACTCGCGCTTTTTCTTGTAGAGCTCTAAGCAACTCTAAACTAAGCTATAAATTTGCATGTAACCCTACTTTGTTTGGAACAATGGACATTATAATTTCATTTTGCAGCGCTTAGATCTAAGCGCAACTAACGGATCATGATTAAATGTGTGCTTTTTTAGTCGTTAAATTAAAGTATAAGAAGTGCTCTAAAAAAAATTAAAGTATAAGAAAATTGAATTGAAGTGTTAGAGTTGTCTCTCTTTTCTTAACTTTTAGTTATACAGCTCTAGTTGTAATAAACTAAAAGTTATTATTTGAGGCTTGCCTTTTAAATTGTAGTGTAGTCAACTACTAGTATTATTTTAATTAATTATTCTCTAATCCTCTGATTAATTCTTGATAATTATTACATGCTTTCGTTCTGCTCAAAAACCATTGCTCAACCCCTCTAATTGTATTCTTCTTTAAGCTTTACAATATTTAACTTGAAAAATAAATTACTGATACTTAGTTGAATTACAAAGTTGATGCATTAATTTATTTTCGCTGCATCTAAGTCATTGACTTCGCCTTATGTACTATCATGCCCTAGCAGTCCCATTTGCAAACAAGCTAGCTCTTTAAAAAAGAAAAAAATTAATAAAATAAAAGGAAAAGACCAGATGAATTTATGTCCTCTATGCCTGCTATATATATTATCTACTGACAATATAGATAAAGAGAATGATAAAAACCTAAACAGATGAATTTTATCACTATTTCTATTTCAGAGTGGAGGGAATTCCAGGCCTTGAAGATTTCACGCTTGAATTTTCATACGAAACCACTTATTCAGAATTTTCATATAATAATAATAATAAGTTTATCATAATATGATAATTAAACAATTCAACATAAAGATTTATAAATTTAAGAAAACATTGAGTAAGTGAAATAAAATGAGAAAAATAATTTTCATGCCTCTAATAACGGGAAAATTCTCTTTTTCATCCATTTATATAACCTGTGAAGTGTTTGAGAGCTGCGATGAGTTCCATGCATATAACCTGCGATTGATGATCATCAATCACAAAAGTCCGATCTAACGGATGAGAATGCTTGCATTTGAGCTCTCTTTTTCAAACTTTAATTTCCTCAGTCATCATTGTTCTAATTCTTTTTTTTTTTTCTTTTTTCCTTCCGTATATGACATTAATGAGATTTGTCTTCACTCGTCCATATGATAATTATTCAAACCTATCTGAAGAATGGGAAAGATTCAAGGGTCCCATCTCGCATGTCCCATTGATCCACTTAGTCCCCTTCACAAGATACTTCCTTGCCTCTCAAATATAAGAAAATTTTAGAGGGGTTGTGTTAATTCAAAATATAATAAAAAAAAAAGTAAATGTTATGTGTAATAAATAAAATATTTCAATATTATTTCTCATTAATTAGAGGAAAAAATGTATTTTTCAATGTTCATTAATTGATTTGGTGTAAAAAAACATTAATTGAGGGTAATTTAAAAAAAATAATATATGTTTTAATACAAATTAAATGAGATTCTTACTGATATTAGTGAAGTAACTATTTTTTTTAATATTTAAAACCGGAGGTAGTATATTTTTCCACCAAAATTCCATTGCAAGAATATTCCCGGGTGTTTGGCAAAAAAAAAAAAAAAGAACATTATGGGGTGACTCAACATTAAAAGAACGTGCACTTTTATATATGAAAAAAAGGTTGTACTTTAAAATAAGATAAGAGTCTCAAAAGGACTGACAGTTATTATGGAGAATCTTTATTTCCTGGTGTTAGCGTTATCAGAATATCATCAAACTAGGCGTTTCAACAAATTAGACAAGAAACTAATAACTGGTCCAATTCTGACAAAGAAGACAATCAGCTGATTTTAAAATTGGTAAAAACAGGTTAAGAACAAGTAAAATCGGTATTAAACCTGACAAACCAATTGTAAACCAATTTGAAAATCAGTTGAACCGATCTTATCTTTTAAAATTTTTTTAAGATAAAATAATATTATTTTTAGATAAAAATATTTTTTATATTATAATATTATATAATTATTATTATTATATATAATTATTAAAAATTATATATTTATTTAATAAATAATATAATAATTAATTATTAATTGACTATTTTAAAATTAAAATGTGATTATGAATAAATATTAACTTATTTATATTTAAATATTAAATTATAAAACTTATTAATAATTAATTTATAGTAAATAATATATTGATGATTTAGTATTAGTTAATTTAAAGTTTTAATTATGTCATAAAATTTATTTAGATTTATATTATTTATTTAAAATATATTCATCAATCGGTAGTAATTAAAATAGAAAAGGCATGATAGTTACCACCGTTAACCAGAAAGGCCCATCATCAATTCAAGTCGGCCAGCACAACAGGCGAACGAAGGTCTCTACTTCCCCACGCAACTTCATTATAGTTCTACTTTATCAGAAACCGTTAACATATTGCTCTTTCTACAGAGATTCCATTGCTGAACCCAAATCACTGCCCATTTGCCCTTTTCCATTTTCCTCTCCCCATTTCCTCTTCACTCGTTCATTTCGCCGCAGATCTCTTCTCTTTGCTTTGCCTCCATGGGGTTTGGTTGCTTGTTTTTCTTGGACTCTCAGATTTCCTAATTTTAGGTTCATTCACTCCGCTATATCGATAATGGGTTAGAAAATTCGCTGTATCTATTGCCAGACGTGGTTGTTTCTGACTTCGATTAATTTTTTCTATTTGATTTTCTTATTATATTGGGTGAGTGGTGGGTCATGTTCGCAACTTGGCATGTTGAATATTCTCTATTAACTTATTTGAGAGTCAAAATTATATGCATCCTTTTCATTTCTGATCTATTTAGTTTTTTGTTTACTTTTCTGCACATATCCTCATGATTGGTAGGAATATACTACTATGGACCTGAAAGATTAGATCTTGCTTTATAGAAATTGATCTTAATTGGGAAGCTATGTTTTGGTTTTAAAGGGATTGCCGTTGGTCATCATTTTTACATGTCAAGCACATGGTTATTGGTTTAGTTCTAGGTATAGTATTCCGGAATGCTCAATTTTTTCCTACTTGCATTCTGTTGTAATTCAGAGTAGCTGTATTGTTCTGTTTCCTCCCATGCTGTAATTTACCAGTTTCCTTGACATGTGATAGTGTTCAATTGAGGTAATTGCAAGTAATGTAAGTTATCTGAAGTCTAATTTCTTGTGAGACAATGCAATCTAGATGCTAACAGTGAAGAAGACCAGGGCATTTAAGATCAAATAAATATCCGAGCAGACTGTTAAAAATTGGAAATACTGTAATGCCTTTTGTTAATGGAAAAGAATCAAGTTATAGCAGTTTCAGATCTAAACCATAAGTTGAGAAGGGTTTTGTCTTGTTCGGTGAAAAGTGCAATGGTGAAAAATGGATTAAGGATTTAGGAATAGGATGCAATTTGTCTGAAATGGATGTGATTAGAGGATAATGAACATGCTATATCTTCTTCATGTGTAATGTAAATTCTGCTTAGTTAAGCTCTTCTCACTAGACTAAAAAGTGTGTAGTTGTGATGCAACGCTCTTGGATTAGTAACCCTCACTTGTTCTGCCTTCCAGTTAGTAAACTGGATCTTATTAGTTAAAGTAACACCAAACGGTGGTGAGCTAAAATATTAAAACATACTCGAACAATCTTTTCCTTTTTCTTTTTTATGTATAGAATCATCATCATCACATAGTGTGAATGATATCTGATGTTGAACTTGAATAGTTCTTTAAATTATTTAAGAAAAGTAAGCAAGGTAACAGCCAGAATCAATGGTAGAATGATCATGTTTCACTCCAAGTACTACTCAGTTTCTTTACAATTACTTTTATTTACTTACTCTAAGCTACAGTCTTCATTGATCGCTTTCGCAATCCAATCTGCACACCAATTTGCTTCCTATTTATATGTCGAATCTCCACTTCCTAACTCCACAGAACAACTCTGTTTCTTGACAATTACTTCTATTTACAGACTCTATGCTATTCCATTTTCTAGCCATCTTGAATTGAGAAAATAATATGCATGAATTTTAACTGATCTGATTGTTTTGCCACTGCATTTTTCTGTCATTTATGGTTTTATCATTTGGGTATTTTCTAATCCGCTTCATTTTCCTGAGTCAGATAATTTAAGCTGAGAATTATCATCATGTGGACTTCATACTTGATTTCTTCCAGAAGTACTTGAAATGATCCCATTGTGATTCCCAACCTTTGAAGTGATAATTTTAAATTATCAGACGGTAAATCCCAGACCTCATTCTTGCCAACTTTAACCTAACATGGAGCCAATTAGGACACGTATCCTAGAAGTCAAGGTTATATCTGGTGAGAACGTTTATCTGGATTGGAATCCAGTGACAGAGAACGCGTATGTGGTGGTTCGGACAGAGTCACTAAAGTGTTGGACCACTAAAATGGCGAAGGAAGGAGGGGGGAGCTTAGGCTTAGGGTACCCCATATGGAATGAGAAGCTGCTGGTAGAGATGCCATTGCATGCAAAGTCTATTACCTTCGAGGTTCAGTGCAAGGCCTCAAATGGTATGGTTCGATCCATTGGGTTGGCAAGAATAGCAATTTCAGATGTTCTAACTAAGGAAGAGGGATGTTTGAAGGTGTTCAGTTATAGTCTGAGGAATTGGGAAGGAAGGAGAAATGGTGTTATCAAGTTCTCAGTGAGGATAAAGCCAGAAGAAGAAAAAGAAGACTCGATGTGCTTGGAGACGAAGGGAATGCGTATGGTTAGTTCTGGTGTTCTCAAGCCTATGGGAGTTCCTGTGGATCATCAGCATGACATGGATGCTAATAATAATCGAGTTGTTATGGGGATTCCTGTTTGTTGGAACCGTCCTGGCATTCATGATTGAAGAAAGCAAGATACAACATGCAATGCTGTTGATTAATGTTTGTTTAAAGTTGTGGTTCTTATTAGACAGTGGTGTTCATAGGCTTTTCCTAAAACTAGATCGGTGCATGGACAGGGACGGATCTAGAATGATAATTTTTTTTGGTTTTCATTAGCATTAACATACACAAGTCACAGTGATAACTGCGAATTGAATGAAATTTATATTATTTTAATTAATAAAGATAAAAGTAGAAAAATTTAAGAATGTAACAAATTTATAAACATTTTATATTTAGTATGAGGGAGTATAATCCATTTATCCCTTGCACATCTATAATCATGAACTTATACTTTTTAGAGAAAATGGGATGAATGATGCTGTTTATGGACAATTGTAGCATTATGACAATACACATGACGTATCAAAAGTTTAATTTTAATTTTATTAATTTATTTAATTTTTAAAGTATAATTAAAAGTTTTCCTATTTTTAACATCATTAATTATGTCAATGCTTTGTCGGCATGTTTTATTAATATAATTAGTAGTGTTAGAGATGTGGAACTGTTTATTGTAATTTGAAAATTAAAAAATTATTAAAAGAATAAATAAAGTTAGCAACCAAAGTGAAACTAATGCAAAGTTAAGAGACCAAAGTTTACCTTTTCCCTTAATTTTAACACTAGTATCAAAATATAAAAAATACAAATGAAACAAACATTTTAAGAAGTACTATTTTAATATTTCCAAACTATATTCTCATCAAAATTTAAATATAACAATATTATAAATTGAGCAAATCCACACCAAAATTTTGTTATAACATACAAGGGAAGGCCAATAATTGTTTTTTTTTTTGTGAGGGGGAGAGTGGAGGGATTTTTCATATCACAGCTATTTTTCTAAAAAGCTGATTCATTAAAATAGGATGACATGGCTCAATTTAGTGCATCTACAGCTAAGATCTTCCCTTTTGGCACTTTGCATGTTGTGCCTGCGTGAACCTACTCCAAACAAAATTTGAATCCTTGAAAAACAAATTAAAGGGAAGGAAGTTTCTAAGTTATCGGCTTTTGATTGGGAAAAAAAGATCAACTTTTAAATTGCCCAATTTTGGCTTCACTCCCAACCGGACTAAACACCAATTTGATGATTTTTCAATTAAAACTAGCCAATCTGGTCCAATTCTAATTACATCAGTAATAATAAAATTGTAAATTGAGACAGGCGGTAATGAAGCAAGGTTTTCTTTCTTTCTTTCTTTTCTTTTTTTTTTTAAGTGAAGCGGGGTCTTCCATCCATAAAAAATGCTGGAAAAGAGAAAAAAAATCATAGAGTGAGGGATCAAATGAGATGGCTCTTAATTAAAAGCACCTCCACAATAACACGAACTAAGGTATAGATTAGAGCCCACACACCCACTCTCCACAATAACACCCTCAACTTCAAAGGTTTAAGCTCAGGTACATTTCTACTTTACTCATTATATTAAATTTATTATTAAAATCATAGTTATTAATTACATATTAAAATCATCTTAATTACATACAACGCACAAGTGCCAGTATGATGCTGGTTAGAGCATGCAAAAAAAAAAAATGGCACATGATCTAATGTGAGAATGCATCCTCTTGTCCAATTCAAACTTGTGAATGGTTTCCGGTATGAACATTAAACTTGCAGAGAGGGCAGTTAGCATTGATGTACAACCACTTGTCGATGCACTCCGTGTGAAAATGGTGGGTACAAGGAAGTTCTCTTAGTTCAGCTCCATCCTCATAGGGACACAGACAGATACAGCACTCCTGTAATACATCACAAACATTCATGTCACACATCATAGTATGCTCGTAACCAAGAAGCCTCCTGCTAAACATAATCGCTCAGTACAAAGTTATCACACTCATTATGATATTAAATTGAATTTTCTAAGTTCGTACATTCATACACTTGAAGAGAGAGTAACATAAAAGAACTAGACTCTCTGTGAGGTTTACACCTCATCATTACATTCATCATCTATTCTCTCTCCATTTATCTCCAAGTGTACCATATACATTCACTTTTGTAACTGTATGAGATCCGGATTGCTCATAATATCTTAGAACATTGTATAGGTTATAAGGTCTGATATGCTATAATATTTCTGATGTTTATGTTATGTTTGATAGAAAATTGACAATTGTTATAAAAACAGACGCACTATTGATGGAATGAAACATTTCTCAAATATAAAATAGTCCAGTAAGAAAATAACTTTGTATCTTAGATAACATTCATGATTTTGGATATTAATATACCAAACATAAACATCTTGAATAGTGCCTATACCCAAGATGCCAGAGTTATGATGATGACATACCAAAAGCTTCATAAAACAAATAACGGAAAGGAAAATTTTGGATATTAAACTAGATGATTGTGTTCAGATATGGTTCTTCAACTTAAAGAGGTTTGGCAGACAGTTATGTTTATTTTGGGATCTTGGGTATCACGAAGTATCCAAGCTTCTTGTGTTTAGTGCACTTGTATTGAAGATATCTAGTCTCATCTAAAATATCAAGAAGCTTACGATGACAATTTTTTCCATCATGTCATTATCATCAACAAAACTATGGAGATCTTACGTCCTAAAATCATAGCACAGTTAACTTTTATAATATACCAATTTATCTTTTTATATTTCAAATTTTAATTATTATGCAAAACATGATAATCTTTAAGTGCCATGATGTATTATACTTATATCCTGAGTGGATACACAATAACTAGAGGCCAGGACATTGCAAGAACATTTAGCAAAAGTGGCATTTGTTTTGGTTTTTGTTTTCAAGCATGAATATGTAGATCAGATCAAACCCTCAATATCTGTAATAAATACAATGGAGATTTACCGCATCTTCCCTGGAAATAACATGTCCTGCAGGTGTATCACTGTCACATTCTGTCATCATTCCTTTACAAGATGAAGCTTGGGCATCATCACCATCAACATTAATCTTTTGTTCATCTGCCCTCCTGAACTTGTATTTTGGCAACTGATTGATTTCTTCCTCAGTTGCCCCTTCCTGCTCCCACATTAAAAGGTCACACATTATGTCCACTAAATGAACAAATATAAATATACATATACATGTGTGTGTGTACGCTTGCGTGTGTGCGCATAATGCATGCATCCATCTATTCATCAATGAGTTTATCAAAAAGCCAATGTAGAAACTTGGAAGTTATCAAACGAGCCAATGCATAAATTTTTTTAGGAAAAAAATGATGCCATTGGAATCTTCTGAAAACCAATACGATAGTTAACTCAAATTTTGGTTCATATCCATATAGCCACTTCAATATACCAAAGTGAAATATGGGCTGTGAACTATTAATCACAAGGAAGAAGCATTAAGTAAAATATTTAATAAAATATATAGCAAACCGTACTATTCACAAGTTATTAACAATACAACTCATTTTTTTAAAATCAGTGCAATGTATGGGAAAACATCTCTAGTTATAGAAGAAGCAAAAGAATAAAGGTAAAAAGCTTATTCACCTTATCAGCCACCACTGACAAAAATGCAAGTATGCATGGCAGACAGCAGCAAACAGCAATACCAACAAGACATGCCACAACCACACAGATCAAAACAATTACAATGTCGATAGCAAGGAAGGTGATACAAAGCCTGCAAACCACAACAATGAAATCTTGATTGGTAACAGAAAAATGCTGAAGGTGAGAAGAATGCATATACCATGTTAATTAATTAACACAGGAATAAAACCTTAATTCATTCGTAATGGATGTGTGCATTTAAATTTTTTAATCACTAACTACTTTTACTACTCTTGCTCAATCCTATTTTTATCCTAGGATCAATGACAAACTTGTCAGATTGCTTGTTTTGAAATTGTTCGTTTGACATTCAAATTTATACCCTAGATTGCTCACTATAAGTCCAGAAATTTTAGAAAAGCAAAGTGTCACTTATTTAGAACAAAATTAAAAGTACAAGTTCCAACTAACCAGTAAAGCCGAGGGGCATCCTCGGTCAAGCTCTGGCCACCAGTAGTAATCCAATAAAATCCAAGAAGCCACCATATGAATGAAAACATGGTATTTGCAGATTCCATGAGCTTTCTGATGCTGCCATGAACAGTGCCATTTACATGATCGAATAAGGTGAGACAATAAAAGTTCAATACACATCTTTAAGTGCTCAATTATATCTTTTTAACAATTATTATCTGGTATTCAGTACGACCAATTAAACCAAATTCAAGCATTCTCAAGCTCCAAGTAGCAAGTAGCCCTCCTAGTATAAATTTTTTTCCATCCACAAAGTTCAACCCCAAACCCTTCTTGGAAGGACATCAAGTCATTTTCACTCAACCCAATCAGTATAGGTTAAATGATTAATTATATTAAGCTAGGAATAATAGCACTCAATTATGTCAAATTAAATAGTATACAAGTAATACATTCTCTGTAGCATAAAAAGATGTAAATGTCGAAGTTCAATTTCCCACTTCATTCCCACAAAATCCAACAATTATGCAATGGTATACCTGTATCCATCCTGATCATGTTCGTCAGCAAAATCATGTGCATCACCAAGATCACTCCCAGAACTAGAATTAAAATTGCCACCTCTTTCCCAAGAAATACCATTCTGATAAGGTTCTTCGGACGCAGAACGAGCTTGGGCTTGCAGGTGTCGTCGGTACTTAACAGTCACACGCACACAGTGAAACACACCTTGAAACAAGTACCCACAAACCCACACCCTCAAAGGCACCGAAGGCCTCTCCTCCGCGCTCAGCCCCAAAACGACAATCCCACTTATCACAAACGCCAAGTTCCAAACGACTTCCAGTATCACCACCGGCTTCGAGAACGCCCAATTACTCTGACGCTCCTCCAACTGCTCCGCCGCGCTCTCCCTCACCCGTACCGACGGCTCCCGAAGCATCATCCGCCGCCCGCTCGCATGCCTGAAGAACCGCGCCGCGCTCCGTAATGGCCCCGATGTCTGCCGTAGCACTTGATCGGAGACGGAGTAACGGAGAAGCGGCGACGGGTTGACGCCGGAATCGGGTCGAGACGAAGGTAACGAGCTTGTACTAAACATTATGGTAGGTAAATCCCGACGGAGAAGGACAAAAAATAAAAAAATCTGGCTTCTTCTATTATATTCAGAAATTCAAAAATCGAATTGATTTAAGATTAAAAAAATCTGGGGCGGCTAAAATCAAATCGAATAAACGACACAGAGATCGAGGTAAAATGGGTGACTGGGAATTGGGATTAGGCAATTAGGATTAGGGGATTTTAAAAACGACGTTTTCTTGAGAAGAAGATTGAGGATTCTGAACTTGAGATTCAATTCAAGGATCCGGGAATAACGGAATGAATCAAATCTTTGTAAAAATTGGTGCTTGTTTGTAATTTTGTTTTCAAATTTGAACTTTGAATTGCTTTGAGAAAAAAAGGCGCAAACAAACACATAGGAATTACACGGGGGCGGAGGGCTTTGTACGAAAATGGAAAACAGTAACAGAGGCCTCTGGTGCTAGGTTAAATCCGTTTCTTTTTTATCATTCAATTTAATTTTATTATTTATAATTATTATCCAGCTAATTAATTTGATTTTTTTTGTTTGGCATTAAAATGATTTATAGCAAGGTGTATTTAATTTACATTTTTAGAAAAGACAGAAAACTTAATTAATTTTTAGTTTGAAAAGAATTGATATTAAAAAAACCGTGTATTATGAAATATAATGTGGGACATCATTTTATTTTGGTAGACATAATGTGCGACATTATATTTTGACATATTTTGAAATAATTCAAATTTTAATAAAAAATTCTATGAAATAAAGTTAGTCATACTATTTTTTTTACTGAAGTTAGTCATCCTATTTACAACTTATAAATACTATAACTTTATAAAATGTATGTGTAGAATAAATATATTGATAATATAATATAACTTAATAAGTAAGGTAATGGGTTGAAATCGTATATATAAAAAAAATTGCTATTAGAAAAGCTTTAAATATATATCATCTTACCCAACTTTGTAAGTAGTTGATATTCCATGTGATTTTTGGAAACTTGTTGGTATTATAAAAAATAATATTATTTGAATCCACCTATATTGCATGGAATCAAATGAATGAATAATATTGTCTATGGTTTATGAAAAATATCTTTTTCCCTCCAATCTCATTTATAAGATCATTTAAAAAATTACACAAATTAAGTAATGTGGTTAAAATTAAAAAAAAAGTACTATCATTCTAAAAATGCATTTCACTAAAACATTTTTTTTGCCAACACTTAAACATTAATTAAAACATTAAATAAGAGAGAGTAAATATTTGTAGCATGAATAAAACTCATAATTCATTTACCTTCACCAAATTATTTAAAGGATTTTATATTAAGGGAGAAAGAAAATTTTTCTAAAAGGGTCTTATATAAGACCTAACCATTTCTTAAAATAATTATTAACGGTGGAATCGGGCAGTGACGAAGGCAAGAAGCTGACCATGTTAAAGGTAAATTCAAACGAAATTATTATATATATATATATATGGAAATGGAAATGCAAAATGGGGCGTCTGAAATCAAATTGAATAAAGGTAAAACGATTTTCTGAATATCAAACAGAGATGAGAGATCGATGCAGAACGCAAATGTTTTCCTTGAGAAGGAGATTGAGGATTCTGAACTTGAGATTGAATTCAAGAATCTGGGAATAATGGAAGAAGGGAATCGAATCTTCGGAAAAATTGGTGCCTATTTTCAATTTTGTTTTCAATTTTAAATTTCAAATTGGTTTCAAAAAACCGAGGTGCTGACAAATCTATGAAATACCAGTACTTTAAAAAAATAATCGCATCCATATTAGATATATGATATCTGGATCATATTTATGTACACATATTCATCCATATCACTTTATATTTATTTATATTAATTCAAATTTATATAATAAGATAAGTTCTCTTAAAATTGTTATAAATATTTTATAATTTATTTTAATATATACTATAATTTTTATAATATTTAATACTAATTTTTAATAAGTAAATTTATTAATTATACATATAAATAATTACATAAATAATAATATATGTATAAATATTTTCGAAACCAATATCCTAAAATTTTAAAACTTGTCCCATCTTCTATACCGTAATTATACATGGATGCTACATAGTGACAAATACAAAAAATTACGAGGTCTCGGGGGGGCTTTGTACGAAAATGGAAAAACAGTAACAGACGCCTCTAGTGCTTACCGTCAAATCCGTTACGTTTACATAATTCAATTTAATAATTTTATTATTTATTAATTATTGTATAGTTATCAATTAACTTTTCCTGTTTGACACAGTAATGATTTACAGCATATATTAAGAAGGATCTCTATATTCTAAAATAGAGGGAGTCGTATTCATATCAAACATGAAATATGAATATATGTTATGCTGGTTTTTAAGTTGGTCAAACTTGGCCAAAAAAAAGTTGGTAACAAAAATATTGCTGGTTTTCAATACTTTTTGAAAGGTGCAACACTCCGTCCAAAAAAAAAATAGAAAGAAAGAATAGATTTTAAAATATTTTCAAACGTTTCAGAAGCTTATAAGAAAATATTGACAATAGAAGTGGAAATAATGTTGTCGTTTAATTTACATTTAAAGTTGCAATTTTAATCAATTCTATTTTTTAATTTGTTATATATATTTTTTAATTTAATTTAAAATTGTTATATGTTTTCCAGTTTTTTATTTATTATTCTGTTAAATGTCAATATAATAAATCATCATATTTCACGTATTGTTTCATATTATATTCAGCACATATCTTATTGAAAGTTATATTGAAGTTTTCAAAAATTTCAAATAAATAATGTTATATGTAATTATATATATATATATGAAATATTAAATACTAATATTATTCTAAGGAGAATAATATTTATGAACTTATAAGATAAATTGATAATGCTTAAAAATCTTAAATATTCAAAATATTAAGTTTATCATTGTAATTTTTTTTAAAACAATCATTAATTTAATAGTTACAACCCAGTCTTTTAAATATTACAAGTATATCTTAAATTTATAACCCTAGTAGTATGAGTTGTAATTTTTTTTTTTTTGAGGAATTACATGAGTGTTGGTTTAGAAGCATTTTTAAGTGCCGAGACGAGATTCCTGCATTGGAACTATTAAAAACTGTCTACTTCACTTGTTTTAGGATGATTAATTTTACTTTGTTTTTCTCATAACTTCTTGTTTTCCTTTTTTCTTTTTTTGCCAGATACTTATTGTTTTCATTCAACATAATGCCTTTTCTTTCATAATTAAATAATTCTTGATTCTTACCATTGCCTTCCAATTCTTCCTTTTAAGCAAACTATACTCTATTCCATAATCCTTAACGACACTATTATAAACCTTTCTATTTCACTTTACTTCACTATTTAGTCACTATTTTAAACATTTTCATCTTGTTCTGTCCTTGAACTAAACTATTATTATTTTGAACGTCCTCCTCCTTCACATTTAGTGTTCTGCCATGCCATCTTGAGTTGTCTCTTTTCTTTCACTAGTGCCAGAAGCAAACATCAGATGCAGAATACAGAAAACCAAAACCCAAAAGAAAAAAGATATGCCAGTCCATATGATGATCCCAGTTAGTCCAGTTTCGGGAACAACCCATGAACTACTTAAAAACATGATCAGAAGATTTCAAGAACTCATCATCTTTCACAATTGCAGCATCCATTCATTCATAAACTACACTAGTAAGTAAAAAGCTGGAAACCCTATATCCAGACATGAGTACCACTTAATCAAACCCGGATTTTCCCCACCACAGGTCTTTCCATGGTCCTTGATGAACACAGCTTGCAAGTTGTTAAGAAGGTTGCCAATAAGTTGTACGGTCTCATTTAAAGATTCTGCAGGCTGGACAACTGAGATCTGAACTACTAGGGCAGGTAGTAGACTACTGGTATGGGTATATATCTATCCATCCAAAATCCCATTTACATTCTTCCCTACTTATGTATCCATGCCTCTGATCATCAATTCAACTCCTTGCATGTTCGGGAATGAGACGATGACGCAACTCAGCAGGTGCACCAGCCAACTCTGCATCATTTTTTTAGTGAGCAAAAGCAATAGAAACATCACCTTACACAGAAGTAAACTAATTTTTTCCCCAACTTGTGATGCATTTAGCTTACTCCCTAAATAGTAGTGAATACAAGAGTTTGATCCTTGAAAATAATGAATTTGTTGCATCCTTGGTAATGTGACCACAGAATGCCAGAAGAACGAAAGATCAGTGTGTTTGTTATTGTTGGTTCCTAAACTGTGTATTTGCTAATCCAGAGACCTAATCTTACACAGAACAGAAAATAAAAATCATCAGCTTACCTTGCGCTGTGAAATTGAACAATGGAGGCAGCGGTCGTCCATTTGGCAAGCATGCATTTGGGTCTCTCAGATCATTAAAGAAGGGGTGTGCACATGCTTCCAACTGTGAATGAGACATAACCGGCATCAGACTAACCAAACAGGGCCTATGACTTTCATTCCATAACTTCCAAGCTATGCAGTTGTATGGAAGCATGCTACTGTGTTATAACAATTTGAAACATTAATGAGCACTAAATTTTATTCCTGAAAGCAAATTAAATTCCTTACCGCAGTGCACCGTAGATTTGGCGAATACTGGAGCAGCCTTGATACAAGATCAACAGCTTCTGAAGGCAATCTCTTGTGGAAAACCTGGATGTTACTAATCCAGTGAATTATCTGACTGAAAACATTCATTAATCATGAATTGAATGCTTCGTTGGGTGGGGTTGCCAATGTAAAGAACAACTAACCTTGTGCCATGGATGTGCTTTAATCTGAGGAAACTTAAATTCAGAGTAATTTGGATTCATGCACTTTATTTCTTCTCTGGTTGGTGTCCCCAAAATCTATAGCACATAGTAATCATGGATTGAAGAACAAAAGCTAATAGAAAATAAATGGAACTTTAGGAAGAAAATGCTTGGAAGGAAAAAAAAAATGAGGGAGATCATAGAATAAGATTGTACCTTAATGATTTCCACCAACTGATCAACTCCACTCTCTCCAGGGAACATTGGCTGTAAATAATATAACATAGATCAGACATCATTCCACCCATCTAAAAATGTGACCTTTTATTCTAAGACCTAACTAGTGGTGAGCTGGAAAAGAAAAGGCCTCAATGACCAAAATTTACTTCCACAATAAATCCATTACATTCACTTCATGCTGCAAGTCCCATGACCAAAAGTTTGTATGGATCAAAAATCAACTACGCAAGAACATTTGAATAACTTAAGTTGCATATAAAGAATTTACTAAACACAGCGGAGCAGATGCTTGATGCAAATATTATCAGCCATAAAATGCAGAAACAACGCAGAATTGGAAAATAAAATTCATGAAAATTACTTTTTCTTTTTGAACTGGTTTCAGAATACCCTTTAATTAACAAAGCCAGAAAAGAATAAAAATAATACACATTCTTGCACATGCTCACCTGTCCTAAAAGGAGCTCAGCCAAAACACAACCAACAGACCACATATCAATAGCATTTGTGTATTCAGTTGCCCCAAATATGAGTTCCGGGGCTCTATAATACCGTGAGCATATATAAGATATGTTGGGCTCACCAGGCACCTAGAAGTACAACAATTTCATAAGCTCAGTAACAAACTAGCACAATAATTCAAATTCAAAATGTTAAAGAAAAGAAACATACCAGCATCTTTGCACTCCCAAAATCACATATCTTTAGCTGATGACTTTGGGGATTAACCTGTATGTGATCAAACGTCAATTTAATATGCTTTGATGTCGAAGAAATGACTTTCAAGAAATATAAAGTGTAAAAATAATCTAAATTAGCATCTACAATGACAATAAGAATCTACTCATACTCAGAAACAGATATAGTATTGGTCATTCTGTGTTTTGCCTTTCTTTTAAGCTCAATACCACGGAAATCATCAAATAAATTCATCAATGTCTCTCAATCCCCCTGCCCTTCTACCCCCAAGAAAGAAAAAGGAAAATAAGAATTTAATAAATTTCAGAAAAAGCTTTAATTAAAGGAAATGTCTTGAATACCAGAGATTTCAGGCGTTTGCATGAAACAAAATCGTGGTGCAAATAGAAAGAAACCCTAGTAGGGAATGAATGCATAAAATCTTACCAATAAATTCTGTGGTTTGATGTCACGGTGGCAGACACCAAGTACATGATGTAGATAGTTTAATGCACGGCATATCTACAAGAAAGATGAGGCAAACCAATCAGCATAAGAACAGAAATAACAAAAACTTGGCTACTGACTAAAATTCTAGCATGCATAATCATGGAAACTCAAACTCACCAAAGAGTGCAAATAATCTCCCAGTTTCTAGACTTACCTGGTATGTATACAGTTGTGTATAAATGATAGGCATAGGTTGATGCATTCTGACATAGAGCTTTGAAGCTCTGTAGACAGTTTCTGATACATACTCCAAAACCAGGTTCAGGTACAACTCATCTTTTTCGGTAGTTGAAAAGAAACAGTGCTTAAGTTGAACAACATTGGGATGGTCAAGCATGCGCATAACCTGTAGTTCCCTATTCTTATATCTCTTGTCTTGCAAAACCTTCTTTATGGCAACTATTTCACCAGTTTCAAGGCACTTAGCCTACAAAACAGATGGTTTGCATTTAAACAAATTGGTATCTTGACAAGTACACACAATAGAGCAAAATATCAGTACTTCAATAGCATACAACTTGATCATAGAAATGCATGAAAAAATTAATATAATTACCTGAAAAACAACACCAAAGGAACCAGTACCAACCACACGTTCTGCCATGTATGATATGGTCTGAAAGCCAAACAAAGAATAAACTATTGAAATATCTAATTTTTGTCACAAGTCTTTAATACAATTTATCGTTCTACTGCCAACAATATAAGCAAAATGTTTTAAACAAGGCATGTACCCTAATCACTACCTCTTGCCAAATGTCAATGCCAACACAACCAATCACAGGCTAGACAACAGTATTTGGGCTGGGACTTTCAAATAAAAAGCCAAGAAGGAAAAAAATTTAGAGCCCTTCCCATTTGCACATTTTTATTCAGGCCCAAGCCTGGTCCATAGACTTACTAAAATAGCATTATATTTCAATGTCAAATTCAAATTTTTGAAATTTTTTTAAAAGAAAAAAATATAGTATATTATTTAAAAAATAATAAGCACATTAAACTCTAAAACATCTTGAAATTATCAAATTATACATTACAGTGGATTAAAATTTTCTGTATAATAAAATTTTTGAAAAAAGAAATAGTACAGCCAGACCGGAATCAGGCCCTGTTTTCCTCAACACCTGAGCCCCGCCTGAAACCCAAATTAAATATTCACAAAAATATGAGGATTGAATTTAACTTTCTGTGGCCCATCAGGCATTGATCATTTCTAATGTCAACTAGGCTGCTTTGCTACAAACACTCACAAAACAAAAAATATATATATCAGAAACGATATTTCCCATAGCTTATTGCCAATAGAGTACAAGCCAAGAAGTGCAATACAGTCAAATGGATTATGAATGTAACCCTGAAAAAATAAAAAATAAAAAAATAAAAATTAATGCATCAAAATAAGACCAGGAGCAGGGAAGAAAAGAGCCATTAATCTACTCATGGAAACACAACAGTAACGAGAAAATACCTGCTTTGGTTGTCCATCACGACCTCCAATGGCAGTAGTAATTACCTGCCCTGTTTCAGTCCCATTACCATTCACAATAGTTGCCTCTATATCCTGCATGGAGCAAAATTATAACCAAACACAAAAATTAATCATATTGAGCATAGACCATTCAGGCTCATACAGCTCAACAATAAATGAAACTTGTCTAACAGTCTAAGGGCATTTTAATGAAGCTAAAAGATTCATATCCGCTCAGTTACTTACATTCAAATGAATACAAATTATCTAAAACTGCGTTTGCGTTATTAATAAAGTAAAAATGTCATGATTAACATATACATTGAAAATGGAAAAATATGGGAAAGTGAACAGCAATAAATACCTTTTCATTGCGGCTGTTGCCTTTCTCATCTCTAATTTTCATTTCATTCAATTCTTTAGGAAGCTGATCATAACCTGATCTCTCTCTTCTATCCACCATAGATACATTGGATGTGCCTACAGCAGTTTCTTCTGATGCATTAACATGTTGTTCCACATATGTGCTGCCTCTCTCAATAGGATTTGCTTCCCCATTGACTTTTCCTTCAGTTTCTTGATCAAACTTAGCTCTCTTTGTGCTAGAATCCCCTCCCTATAAGGAAAAATGAATTTACAAAAAAAAAAAAAAAGAACATTTATCACATTAGTATATTAATTATATTATATTAAATGGAAATAAAAATCAAGCCTGCATTGTATAGTGAATTCTACTAACCCTGCCACTTTGCCAAGTTCATTACATTTAGTTCTTACATACCTAAATTATGTGATTACAATTACAATAGCCTATTACTAAATAGACAATTTGCTCATCAAAGGGTATAAACAGTGCACCAGCAAGCAATATAACCTAACTTTAGGTTTCATTGATTACTTAAACTATGCAAGGCATTTAGTGAAAGAAGCTAAGCCAAGTTAATCTAGTTACTTAGCAGGCTCACAAAAGGAAGATGCATTATGTGGCAAGTGGTGTAGATCAAGACTTGAACACAGGTGATCATCAATTAATCAATTAATTCAATAAAGGAAGAATTAGATCCAACAATTCCCTCCTATAAAAGGCTGTAGTTCCATCCTTTCTTTTCCATAAACAGAACATCAGAAATTAACAAATATTCAAATAACTTCCAGTAGTTAGAAAACAAACAAGAACCCAAACTAATATGGAACACGGTCAAGGAACTCAAACACTATATGGCTGACCGCTTTTTCTTTCCTTTTTCAAAAGCACTTTAAACAATATAATCAGGTTAAAACTACACACATCAAATGCTGCAATCAGCTAAAAAGAGCTTCAGACATAAGGCTGAGGGTCTCCTAAACAAAATAACAGCAAATGAAACAGTATAATCAAGACAAGGATTGCAAATAGCAGATTTAAAAACCTTATGAATAAAAAAATGTTTTAGAAAGGCATATTGTAATCACAAACGCCAATACGATGAAAGAGGAAAAAGAGGTATGAAAATATTCGCAAATGAGTTTCATACGGACCAACCCATGAATAAAAATTACCAAATTTGAAATCTTCAGGAAAAAATAAAATAAAAATTCTCTTCCCCATAACAAGCTTCCTCTGGGTTGGCATAATAGACAAATTTCCACAACTTTCAACATAACATTTAAAAATTCACTTTAATCCAGATCGGTAATATATCCATTCCTTCCGCATCTAGTTTCTTTTTCCTCCATTTTTCCAGCAACCAAACAAACACGGACCACCCTTGAAATGATAAAAATAAAAACTATTCCGGAAAAAATTTTGGCTTACAGGATCTGACGAAACAGAAGTCCGCCCAGACGCAATGCTCTTCAGCCGTCGCATCATATTCATGGTTTCGGATTCCACCTACGAGACAACACTACCCAAACCAAACCCTAACGAATCCCTCGAACCCCACACCAGAAATTCAAAACAAATTTCAAAACTTAAACGCACAGAAGAGAGAGAAATTCAACTTTCTCCCCCTTCCTTCCACCGTCCCCAGGTTTCCAGCTCTCAGAAGAAAATGGGATTAAAAATGGAGACAAGCACACAAACTAATGACCTCCCTTTCTCTCTCTTCTTCTGCGGACCGACCTTCCAGGTGGCCTTTTGTTGTTTTTTTAAAAAAGGAAATATTTTAAGCCGAAATTCAATTTTCTATGGTCAAACTTCATTCATAGTTAATCATTCTGGCTTCATTGTACGTCAGTCAAACATGAAATAGTGATCGCCCATCCTTCGTTAGGGAAAATTGGACGGGCCAGATCTTTTGCTTTTGAGATTATAGAGTCTTGGTTTGGTGAAGCGGAGTTACCGAAAGATCCTCAGCTTGGTCAATAATTTACGGAAAATGGAATTTTCGGACAAAGATGCGACAATAAAGGAATATTCGGAAGCTGTATGGATTGACAATTTTCCACGGCAGTTAAACTTGCCGTCTTAATTAATCATATTTATGACTCAAATATTTTTTTGGCAAAACAATTTAGGACTTAATTGAAGTAGTCAATGAAAAAAAATTAATCATAAATGTATCAATATGCTTTTTGTGTGTTGAAATACTAGTTGTAATATTCTAAATCTATTGAAGCGCAAAGATTGAGGGTATTAAGACCAGTTGTCCAAAAAGATAAATTAACACTGAATAGTAAAATAATAATGATCACTCATTTTTTTATTTTGTAAAATACAATATATTGGTTAAACATAAACTTCTAAATTTCAAGTTATTTACAAATAATATTTATTTTTAAAATTTGATAATAAACATTTTAAAATTTTATATTTTGTACAAACCACACCTTATTGTTATGTAATCCTAATATGTTATTTTATCAATAAAAAGTGATATGTTAATGATACTGAACATTTATAAACTTTATATTTCGTGAAAAAAAAAACTCCAGTTTGTCACTTTTCATTGCTGAAGTAACATTCCAATTAATGTTAAAAGTTATATGTACAAAATTAACAAAACTATGAAATTTTATTGTTAAGTGTTGAAAGTCGAATACCTTTGTGTGTAACAGTAAATTTTTCTCACACAAATAATGTGTAATTTTAATATAATAAGTTTATGTAAAATTTGAAGAATAAATTATACTATCATGTTGATAAATAATAAATATATATATAGTAACAAAAATGTTTTGGTGTTGTTTGATAGTTTGTATAACAGATAATAGCACAAAGATTAGGTACCACCCGATTAATAATTAACATAATACATAGTTTTTATAAGGTCAAGTAAAATTGGGATAATGTGGTATACAAGATTGGAGTTGGTTCAGTTTTAAAAAGTATTTAAAAATAAAAATAAATTAATTTTATTTATTAACAAAAATATAATTATATTCATCCAAAATATATTTTCTTAAAAAATAATATTATAATAAAAATAATATTTGTTAAAGTTATAAATACTCAATAATCATACATTATTTTTATACAATATTAAGAAATTACTCTAAAATTTTAAATAAAATTAAAAAATTGAATTCTAAAAAATATTCACAATAGATATAATCAATTTATTACATATGATGTATTAAGAAAAATATCATATAAAATTAATATTTATAAATTTTTAAAAAATATATAAAATTATATATATACTAAAATTAGTTTAAATCGAGTTCAACGTCAATCTAGTGCCCAACCCAACCCAATCTCTGGTACCAACATGGTATGTTGGTTAGAATTGAACCTACCAGAACACTTTTAATGACAGGACTGTATAATATTATTATATTTTACGCTTATTATCTAATAATAATATTTTCAAAACAAAGATATATGGGTCATTTTTTATCTTTGAAGAGTATTATTATTTTTAAATAATTACTCTATTTTATTCATTGTATCAAACAATACAATTATAATAAAAAAATATCTATATGAAAAGATATGAAATTTTGAAATTACTTTAAAAGTCATACTGGCCAAAAATTTAAGCAATACAAAAAGTTATAGTTTATGAAATTAAATAAAAATTTTTATTTGTCATTACTCAAGGACAGCTTGAACTTAATACTATCTTAATAAGTGGTCGAACCTTGAATATGAAGTCAAATCACAAATTACTCTTCAAAAATAAAATATTAAGCAATTGTGTAAAAGCAGGAAATTGAAAAGAAAAAATAAGCCCAAAAACAGCGAAACGAGGTAATATAAAATTATGATGACTTTTCTCGTCACCAACCATATTGGTTTCTTTACTACATGAAAAGGTGTTGCTTAATGGCCTAAAATTAAAAGCAAAAAGGTATTGTTTTGATTAAAAAAATAATTTACTAACTTTTATTGTGAATTTAGGGATAAAGGATATTTGTGATAATATACTAAAAATTACAAGAGAAAAATGCTATTTTTGTCCAATGCACAATTCTTATTTGAGTTCAAATTTACTTAATTCAATAACTACTTATTATTTTAATTAAAATTTTTTTTTTGCAAACAAATTCATATAATATTAGGTTTCTACCCCCTTCGAATTGTGTCAATGTTGATATTTCTAGTATGTTAATGGAAAGGAGAGAAAAGAGGAATAAATGGGATTTAAAAAGATGTTTGGCATGTAAATGAAATTGTGATATAATTTTTATTTGATTTATGTATTTATTATAACAAAAGACCAAAATATCCATATCAAAATAAAAAGAAATTTATAATAATAAAAAAAAAAAGAAAAAAGAAACCTCGGACCCCAATCTGTCAAACACCTCTCCCCAACTGAAGCCATTAACACTATTGGTGCCAATAGATGATGATCAGAAAACGACATTAAAGGGATCGATGATGGTCCATTCGTTTGCTACTTCGTTGATTCACTGGTTCTTTGATGGCATTGAAGAAGATCAATGGAGGAGGAAACGATGGACGAAGGAGGCAATGATAAGTGGTCTATCAATGGTTGCATCAAAAATTGATATCCTCGGACAGTGGCCTATCGATCGCTAAAGAAGATCTACAATCGTCAATCTAGATTAGCTGCTAAAGGGTATTGTGGTCCAAAAATGTTTTAAGTGGGGGCTATCATGGCTATAAAAATTTTCAACATGTCAAACAAGTAATTTTCAAACTTTCATTTTCATTTTAGAATTCCATCATACCAATACCAAACAGAACATAAAAATGACTTCTCTTCCAACTGTATTATGTCACCCAATATATATATATATATATAAATACATCAAAGTAATATAAAAAATAATTTCATAACAAATTATTTCAAACCGTTTTTGTTACTTGCAAGCAATGCTTTGTTTCCAAGGAAGAGCAACGTGGGGAAGAAATTTGTGAGCAGTTTATTTTATATTTACTTTTAGATGCTGTGAGAAAAATAGTAGGTATATACTTTTTAATATTAGTATGACATATGAATAATTTTATTGAAGAATGATTTAATTATTTTTAAAAATTATTTTTAATATTCCCCATTCTTTTTTATTAGACTCCTTTTAGAATTTTTTTTTTATATTTCTTAGTATAAAGCCCTTTAAAAAAATAGTGAAGAATTTATGAGTTTTTTTTTTTAAAAGTCCTTCATAAATTCACTTTGCCAATATCCTTCTCTTCCTTAATGTTAATATGGATATAAATAAAGGTAGTTTTGGAATATTAAGTAATTTTTGAAAAAAAAAAGATTCTTAACTAATTTTAACTACATTTCATAATCTATATAATTTTGTTAGAAGGATTTTATAAAAAGAAATATAGGGAGTAAAAATTATATATTTTTATATTTTGTTAAAATATTGGCAATAAAAATATAACAAATTATAGAGAAATATTTTTATTGTAATTATAGATAAAATTTTTATGGATATTCAACTGTCAACAACTCTGGTCCAGGACAAAAACACTGTCAACAACTGTCTTAATTTTGATGGGTTTAAAAATTGCTAGATGTCTCGTTTTAAATTAATTTATAATAATTGACCAAAAAATTAATCTATAAATGAAAATAATTGATAAACAATTCTTTTAATAACAAATCAAATCATGCAAAACTAATGAACAAGAAATATGAGCGATGAACATGTCAAATTAACTATCCTTCCACACTAATTGATTAATTTTTTTTTAACAAACTGACCTTACGGAAATGAACAATTTATTACATCTTTTTAAATAGGCTAAACTATTTATCTATTAAAACAAAGTATTATTTTTTATTATTTTTATGCAACTATTTACTTTCTGAATTTTTAGCTTATACATATTAATAAAAATATTTTCATGAAAATCCAGAAGTAATATAAAATAAAAAATTATTTTTTTAACATCAAAAAATTTAGAAGTAAACTTAAATGTCGAATTTCATGTATATTTTAAAAATAGTATAAGTTCACCGAAATTGAAGGTCAATATGATTTATTATATTTTTTAATTATATGGCATGTCTATTTTTTCTTCTAATAGTCACTTTCCATTTTTTATATTTTTCAGTTGAATTTTATTTTTCTAATATAGTCTGCTGTTGATTAGCAAATTCAAAAGTCATAATTCATACTCGTCAGAATTTGTCGGCTGAAATGTGAAATCTCAAAAGATGCAAGGCATAGAGTATTGCTTTCCTTTTTGGCCAAAAAAAAAAAACGATTCTAGCTTTTCTAAGCACAACTGCCACCAGTGACTCACAATTTTCTCCACTTGTCGAGAAAACAAATCATTTTACATCAAATTTAAATGATTAATAAATCATAAATAAATGAATAAATAAAATAAATGATATATTTACAAATAAACACATTCTGTTAATAATTAGATGATCAAAATTTGTTTTAAATGATCGTTTTTCTTCCATATTTCTTCACGTGAATTTCTGGAAAATTTTAAATATTTAAAATACATACAATATAATTATTTTTTTAAAATATTTTCATAAATTTATTGTCGATGTGCTTTCCGAAAGAGACCTTATCAATCTAAAGTCAAGAGTTCTCTTTTTGACTTCGGGCCACAGTTAGGTGGTTAAGCTACATTAAATTAAATTAGATAATATGAATTTGGGTTCTCTCAATAATGTATGTCCACGTTAATTTGAATCATTCAATTAATTTAAACAATTTAACGTGAATTTTTTCAAAAAATAAAAATATATTTTTAAAAATTTATATTTCACTTAAAATGACAATTTTTTATTATAATATGAAGGAATCCAAACTCAAACAATATATTATATGCCAGCATCGTTCTATTATTTTGGTAAGAAAAAATCTTTATGTTTTTTATTATTATTTTTTAGAATTTTCTAATAAAAAAATTTTAATTAAAAATTATATATTTTTGAAAAAGTTAAATGAAAAATTTTTTTTCACCAGTTGGTCTAACGAACTTTATTAAAGAAAATTGTAAAAAGTTTACTTTTGTTGCAACTTCAATCCTAATAATAATATGGCACCGACCAAAGTTTGAATGATTGTCTTATCTCACATGATTGAGATCTTGTGGGCCACATCTGTTTATTTTCTGTGTAAAGTGTGGGTAAAGAGAAAGGAACAAACAAAAGAAGAATCATTATGACATTGCATGAATTGATGAAACATAAACCCAAAATATATATATATATATATGTGTGTGTGGGTAAAGAATTCTTTTATTTTTACCTCACAGCTAAACTTCTCTGATTCTCTACCTTTGGAGGCAGTACCTTTTCTCTGTGCAATTGGTTGAGCAATAGAAGATACATATTGAAATTTCTTGCCTCTCCGAGTTGGAGACTCATTCTAATTTGAATGAACCAAATTATAGGAACACAAGAAGATAAAATGGCCCTGGATGACAAATTTTTTTTTTAACAAGGCACTATGATTAAAAATCATAGAAAAGAGAAAGCTAAATAATATATAGTCAGTCTCTATCGTATCACATATTCACATGTGCTTGCTAGGCTAACCAATCAACTTAATTATTAACTTCTCTAAAACTTGATATGGTTTTTTTTTTTTTTGGCGAAAACACCATTAGAGATGGTTTATGACCATGGCCCACAGTACTGCCACTGTGGTGTCTCCACCATGGAATTGATTAAAAGACAGTCTCACGAACATTCATTAGCATCTACAGTAGACCCGATGGTTCAATCTTGCCTCTAAAACCTAGGCCCAAATTTCATGTGGGCATAGTAGTTAAATTATAGGCCCAATATATATATATATATATATAAAAGCAGCATCCCAAATCGCCGCAGTGTGCACTGCGCTGCGCTGTGCGAGGGGGTCACGAAGGCATCTCGACTGCAAGACCTTCTCAGTGTTGGTATGCTTGCTGCGAAGGGGATGCCAGATCTGATGGAGACTATGCCATATTGCTGCGAAGCCACCAAGAATATGAAGAACGCAAGCAAGAGCCTCAATTTGAAGAAGAGGAAGGATTGAAAATCGGCGACGAGGATCGCTTAAGAAGGGAGGTCATTGAGGCATCTCGACAGCAAGACCTTCTCAATGTTGGTACGCTTGCTCGAGGGTGCCACCACAAATAAGGAAGAAGGAAGGAATAACGAGGGTAAAGGGTTACGTGAGAGAGAAAGGAAGAAGAACGAGGGGGACCAAAAAAAGAAAAAAAAGACGGAAATGAGCTGAAAGAGAGAGACTGGTGAGAGAAAAGTTTAGGCAGGCGCATTTAATTCTTTGAAGGTCTCTAGAAAAATTTCAATCATTTCTTGATTTGTGCGTGGCATTCTTGTGCAAAAATCATCCTAACCTTCTCTGTATCTTTCAATTTTATAAGACATGGACTCCTACAAAAATTTTAATACATATTCATCCATCAACCTAAATAAATTGTTAGTGGTTCATTTCTCTAAATAAGTTGTTTTCATAGTTGTTATAAATAATTTCGCTATTATGAAAATTTTGAATATTCACGTAAAATATTTTTTATTTAGGGTTGAATCATCGATAAGTCATATTTTTTATTTATTTTAATTAATTAATTATTATATTCTCCAGGATTAAGGCTGATTCTAATGGTAAGACCCATATTTTTTGTGACTAAATAATAGACACTTATTTTTGACTTTTCATATTTCCTTCTCTCTTAATTTCTCTTTATATTTTCTATTTCATTCTTTCTATTTTCTATTTTATTTCATCTTTCTATTTTCTATTTTATTTCATAACACATTATTAACACGATTTTGTTTAAAATATGATATATGTTTTCTTCACTTACTATATAATATATATTATCAAGTTCTTCATCTTCTTCTTTTTCTTTTTCTAAATTAATTATTTATAGTGACTTTGAGTTAATTAATTTTTTTAGTAATAAATAATTATACCACATCTTGAATTATGAGGTAGTATGAGGCAATTTAATTGAGATGCCACGTCCATAAGTATGAGCATAATTTAATTTTTCTATTAATTGGATCATGAAATTATCTTCACAAAATATAAAGTGAATTATAAAATTGTTCATATGGGATTATAAAGTAGATCCTAAAGTTATTTACACTAAAATTATTTACATGAAGTATACAGTAGATTTTGAAGTTATCTACACTCAAAATTATTTAATTGAGATATATTATACTAGAAGTATGTGCATAATTTAATTTCACTTTTAAATAGATTTTAAAGTTATCCACGTAGAATGTAAAGTAGGTTATGAAATTATTTATAGTTTATTTAGCCTTTTCATATGATTCATTTACTACTTTATTTAGAATTTTGGGTTATGTTTGTGTTTGGAGTATGATTTCTATTTATTTAAGGTTTGCATTCAAATTTGGATATGTTTTCATTAGTAATTTTGAATGGTTGATACTTTATCCTTATTTAGGGTTTTCAATTGTAATTTTACCAATAAATTCTTGAATTACTTTGACCGGTGTGTAATTTAGCTTTGGGTTCTTAAGGGTGATGAGGCTTATTAGCTTTGGTTTAGCTTATAATTTTAACATTTATATGTGTTAATATCGAGTGCATCCCTGGTTGCAATTTGTGTCCTTAATCATAATTTTAAATTTATATATTTGTACAGCGTTCTTAATCATAATTTTGACATAATATTGTAAAATTATTTTAAAGCCTGTCTTTACCCTAAGTTATAAAAAGTTACATTAAACCAAATTTTAAAAATCAGGTTAAAAGTGGGAGAGTTTTATTTTCATTCAGCAATAACATATATTTAATTTGATTAGCTAATTAAATAAATTTTCACTTAGATAAAATTATTTAAGACTAAACTTATGTACTTCCTTATATATTTTTCATACTATTTTTCAATTACAATTTAACATAAAGACATTTTAAATTTTTTTAAGTTTAAGAAGTTAATATTTTTAAGATATAATTAATGACTAAATCTATAATGTATTAAAAAATAATATACATGTTAACTTTTAATTGGAAAATAATACGAAAAGTACATAAGAAAAAATATATAAGGATTTTCTAATTATTTATTGAATATAAATTTATCTATATTATAAAAAGTTGTTTATGGTGTGATTTTATTTTTGTACAAATTCTAATACATAAAGATATAAACAAATTATTATTTAGTACTATTTAATTTGTTTGAAATATTGTTTGACACTTAACACATATAACATTTGATAAGAAATATTTGAGGTTATCTAATTTCATTAGAAATTATAAAGAAATTCTATCATTTTAATCCCAAATCTTACATTGAAAATGATTCCTATTTAGTTTAATTTACTACTTTTATAATAAATGGTGAATGGAAGTTTGATACTTTTTGTTATAGAAATTATGTTCCTTTTGATTAGTATTGTTAATAACTTCTCATGATCATAATATTATCTTGTTTGGTATTATTTTACTTTAACATAATGACATATTAAGTGTCTTTTTTCAACTTAATTTCTCTTGATTATGTTTATAATTATGAAAGTGGGAAAAATTGAGCTTAATTGAATTTATAAAGGCCTCTTTGAGGAAATATAAAATTATTATCTCAATTATTGGTTAAGTGAATACATTTGAATTTTTAGTGTTGTGAAGCTTTTATATCTATTTAATTTCACATATCAATTATTATTTTATTGCTGATAATAATTTTAATTCTATAAATAATGAGTATTAAGTCATCATACATTGATGATTTATGTTCTTATTTGTGAGTTTTATAATATGTTGATAATTGATAGAAGTTTTAGTATCTAATTGATTTACTTTAGAAATATAAATTACTCGATATATTACCTGACATGTGCCATTAATTATATTATTATCTTTTCATTCATTTAAAGGTTTTATACATCCCATAAAAAATTCATATTATGTAACCTATTTAATTTGATATATTTTACTTGATAGGATAAAATTATATTAGTATTATATCTAGCAGTACAAAAATAATTGAATACTACTTTAAAAGAACCAATATAATGTCACTAAGGTGAACAAAAATTACAAATTGATAATGCATTTATTCCTCTAAGTTTCATAGAAACTTATTAAGTTTAAAAAATATTTGTAAAAATGGATATTATATTGAGACAACAAACGATAGATATGTTGGCTATTTTTATATTACAAGAATTATCTCAAATAAAAAATGTGTATAGGAAAGACTACCTGTATTTTCCTCCAATTTGTAATATATGTATATTAATACAATTGAATCATAAATCATTGTAGACCAGAAATTTACAAATCATAATATGTTTGGCATGACTGGTTAGGTCATTCCGGATCAATTATGATATAAAAATTAATTAAAAATTTATGTAAATTTAAATTGAAGGGCTAGGAGATTAGCAGATTCTTTAATCCAATAGTTTTTCATGTATTCTTTATTCTTAAGGGAAATTAATTATTCAATTATCACCAACAAAAATTGGGAGTGTGCTAATAATCTTTATGGAATGTATATAAGGCAATATTTGCAGGTTAATCCACCCATTATATGGACCATTTGGATGTTTTCTAATTTTAATTGATATATCGTCTGAATAGTCATATGTTTGTTTATTATCAACTCACAACTGGGCATTTGTGAGATTACTTGCTCAATGAATTCAATTTTTAAGAGCATATTTTCCTGAATATTCAATTAAGAAAATGTGCTTTGACAATGTTAGTGTGTTTACATCTCAAGTTTTTAATAATTAATGCACCTTTATTGGGATTGAAGTTGAACATCTTGTAGCATATATTCATACACAAAATTAACTTGTAGAATTATTTATCAAATATTTAAAATTCATTGCAAGACTATTACTTATAAGATCAAAATAATCAATTTCCATTTTGGGCATGCAATCCTATATGTTACAGTATTGATTCGTATCATGCTAACAAATTATCATAAATACTCCCCTTTTACAAATAGTTTTTGGTCAGAAACCTAATATTTCTCATCTAAGAATTTTTGGGTGTGCTGTTTATGTTTTAATTATTCCACTACAACGCCTAAGATGAAACCTCAAAGAAGATTAGGAATATATATTGGATATGAATCTCCGTCAATAATGAGATATTTTGAACTTTTAACAAGAGATTTATCTACAGCACGATTTATCTCGTTCTTCATACAAAACAATGAGAACAAAAATTTCAAAAGATAATTCAATTATAAAGTTTAGCAAATCAATTGGTAAACACATTTATTGACTCAAAAGGAGTGACTAAATCATATATACAGCTACTAATGCTCCAATAAAATTGATGTCCCTGTTGGACAATCAAAGTTTGAAGCACTTATAAAGCATAGTGGACTCATCGGTTTCAAAAATAAAAATTCCTCAAAAAGAAAAGGAGTTGAAAATCAAGATGACTTAAATAGAGGATATGGTAACTCTAGAATAGTACTCAAAGGTAATTCTAGAAGAATCCTCATATATAATTAAAGTTTCTTTTTCAGAAGAAACTCAAGTATCTGATATTTGTGAAAATAATGATATCTCAATAAATTATGTTATGAATAGAATATGATGGAACTAAAACAAAGTCAACGTTGATGATAATTTTTACATATAATGTAGCACATGATGTAACATATGAAAATGAGGATCATAAACCAAATTATATTAAATATTGTAGAAAAAGAGATGATTGATCAAAATTAAAAAAATACAATTGAGGCAAAATTAAATGCACTTGTAAAGTGAAAGGTTTTTGGACTTGTAGTTCACACACCTAAAGTTATGAAGTTAGTTGGATATAAATGGGTCTTTGTGTGAAAATAAAATGATGGTAAAATAGTGAGATATAAAGGATAACTTGTTGCATAAAGGTTTTCACAAAAACCTGACATTAACTATGAAAATGCATATTTACTTGTGGTGAATGCAACTACTTTTTGTTATCGAATTAGTCTGACAATATGGGAAGAACTCTGTTTGCGTATAATGGATGTTATTATAGTCTATTTATATGGCTTACTTAATAATGACATCTATATGAAACTTCCTAAAGGATTTAACTTGCTTGAAACATGCAATTTAAGTTTATGAGTAGACTACTCAATCAAACTAAATAAATCTCTTTATAGATTACAGCAATCTAGACTCATGTGGTATAATTATCTTAGTGAATATTTGTAATTGAATGAAGGGTATAAAAATGACACATATTTGTCCATGTATCTTTATGCAAAGATTTAGAAATGAGTTTACTATAATTACAATTTATTTTGATAATTTAAATATTATTGGGATCTCTAAAGAGCTCCCAAAAGCCATGAATTACTTAATGAAAGAATTTGAAATGAAAGATTTAGAAAGAACTAAATTTTGCTCCAGTTTACAGATTAAGTATCCAAAGAATAAGATTTTGGTGCATCAAGAGGCCTATATAACAAAGATATTAAAATGGTTTTATATGGACTAGTCATATCTGTTATGCACTCCAATAGTAGTTAGGTTAAAAGGATGAAGAACTAATTACTTGGCTCTGAAATACTATATCTTAGTGCAATCAGAGCATTATTATATCTTGCTAGTCATACACAATCAGATATTTCATTTAGCCTTAATTTATTAGTAATGTATAGTTTTTCACCTATACGAAAACATTGGATTGAGGTTAAGCATAAACTTCGCTATCTTAAATGTACAATGGATTATATATGTCTGATCCTCATAATGATCGATCACAAACTGACAATGTATTTACATTCAGTGGCACCGCTATTTCATGGTGATCTATAAAATAAACTATATCAGCCAAATCATCAAATCATGCCAAAATTTTAGCATTGCATGAGATAAGCTAAGAATGTGTTTGGTTGAAAGCTTGATTCAACATATAGAAGAGATTTGTGGTATATCTTCAAAAAAGATGATCCTAACAATCTTATATAAAGATAATACTGTATATATTATCCAAATAAAGGAGGGTACATTTAAGAAAATAGAATAAAACATACTTCATCAAAAAAATTTTTCACTCATGATCTTCAAAAGAATAATGATATAGATATTAAGCAAATATGTTCATGTGACAACCTAACAAACCTATTTACCAAGGTACTTTCTACTATTTGAAAGGCTCGTATATATTGAACTTCTTTGACTTAAGGATCTGAATTGATATACGCACTATATTTTTTTTTCCCTTAACAATGGTTTTTTTTCATTAGGTTTTTTTGATAAGGTTTTTAATGAGGCAGTATTTGATGGCGTATATAAATAATGATTTATTCTTTTTTTACTAAGTTTTTGTCCCATAGAGTTTTTCCTTGTAAGTTTTTTAACGAGGCACATTCTTTGTTAATGGACATCCAAGTGGGAGTATTGTGAAGATTTTGGATGTCTATATAGAATATTCTTTACCTCGAGTTAAGTCATTACCGAGTCATATTTTCTATTTATCTTGTTTAATTAATTATTATCCTTTCTAGTTTTAAGGCTCACTTTAATGTTAGAGCCGATTATTTCTTGTGTAAATACTTTCTTGGTGGCTAAATAATAAATATTTATTCTTGGCTTCTTATATTTTATTCTCTCTCAACCAATGTAGAAAAAACCGAATTGAACCGGCTGGTTCGACTGGTCCTACTGGGAACCAATTCCAAGTCTTGTCTAGTCATGGTTGAAGATCGGTTAGTTTTAGAACTGGAATGAACCGACACAAAATCGATCAAACCAGTACAAAACTGATTTGAACTGGTTTGCTTTTTCTAATAATTTGTTAAATAATTTTTTTATTTTTAATATAAACTAACATTATTTTAGTAATAAGTAGCATTATTTTTTATATAATTTTTTTCTTTTTATATTACAATATTATATAAGTATTATAATGATACATAATTATTAATAATGATAAATTTACTTGACAAATAATATGAAAATAGAATATCAATTGACTATTTTGAATTCAAAATATAATTATAGATGAATATTAACTTGTTTAGATTTTAATATTAGGTTGTAAAACTTATTAATGATATTTTTAATTTTCTATGTAATATATAAAATTTAAAAATTATTAAATTTATTTTTATTCTAGATTAAATGTTAATTTTATGATCATGGATAAATATCTTTTATATTTTTCATCTACATTATTTAAAATATATTAATTTATTCTCAATTGGTCTGACTCTAGTCCAACCATTGTACCTTAAATTGTTGCCTCAAACAGTTCAATAGTCAGTCCAATTTTTATCTTAAAATTAAATGTAAAGTTAAAGGATAAAAACGTATTTTTGTCAAAATAAATCTAACAAGATCATAACAAAATTATAAAATAAAAATGTGCCAAAAACCATAATTTTATATGCTAAAAGATAGGTGTATACAAAGACCAAGTAAAAATGGATTCATAATCAACCTGGTCCGTGATTCTCTAAGGTTGAGTTGGATCAAGTTAGCCCAATATAAGAGATCGAATTTGGTCCCATCCTTAAATTTTTTCTTTTTATAAAACAATAAATTAATTTTATTTATTAACAAAACTATAAAGACATTTATCCAAAATATATTATCTTGAAAAATATGGTTATGATAAAAATAAATTTTTTAAATCATAAATACTCAATAATTATGCATTATTTTTACATAATATTAACAAATTAATTTAAATTTTTAAATAAAATTAAAAAGATTAAAATCTTAAAAATATTTATGATAATGATAAAGCGAATTTATTATATATTGTATTAAGAAAAAATGTATTAAGAAAAACAATCATATGAAATTAATTAATATTTATAAAAATAAAAAAAATAAAATTATATATACCAAGACTCGGCAGGAACAACTTTAACGTCAATCCGTAGTTTGACACAACATAGTGCATGTTTGGTTCCACGTTTTGCAAACATAATCATGGTTTTCAACCATGATTTTCTAAAAGATGTGTTTAGCCAAACACAGATGAAATGTAAACTGACTTTTTGAAAAATGAAAAGTGGGTTAAACTGTGGTTTTGGAAAAGGAATGGAAAAGTTACTTTTCTTTTAACAAAACGTGGGTTTTGAGAAAGGAGAAACAAATTTACTCTATATTATACATCTAAAAATACTTTTAACCCCTATAATCTAAATAGATTTTTTGTTAAACTTACTTTTACAAAAAGAATATCCAAACATAACAACTTTCAACAAACTTACTTTATCTAAACTTCATTTTTAATAAATTTTATTTATCTTAATTTAATTTTACAAAATGGAGAACCAAACAGACTCATAGTCTCTAAGCCAACTCTGTATATTGAGTAGGATGAGGCTTATTAGGCCACCGAATTGGTTACCCTGCTAAAACATCATGAAAAACTGATAAACTAGATACACGTAACAAGTGGCATACCTTGATCAAATCGTACTAGAACTATTGACGAAGGGAAATCACCATCTTCCATTCCATTTCAGCATTTCCCATCCACTTGTCACAAATCCTCTCCGTTCCCATTAATATAAATATTTTCATCTCCTCTTGACAATTGCATGTCCATAATAATATTTATTTAGAGATACTTTAAAACTAGAAGTGAATGCCTATGTCTTAATTTTATTATTCTGGGATTGTTATTATCTGTGTGTGTAAGTATAAGGTGAAAATATAAAAAAAAAAAGTATGTCTACGTGGAAAAAAGGTACAATGATAAAATGTTCACCTTACACTGTTAAAACTATTAAAAACAATAAGGTAGCATCTATTTAAAATCATAAGTTATGCATTTCTAATTATGAAATGGATGATTGAAAAATTGATTGGCAATAAGTTTCTAACATATTTTGATTTTATAATTGGAAAATCAATAATGATTAAAAAATTATAATCATAGTTTATATATTTTAAAATCTCATCCATAACATTTGCCTCTAGTCAGTAAAAGGGAAAAATTAAAAAAAATAGTTATCAGCTAAGAAAATAAGGAGGTTAATATTAACAATGAATAAGTACCTCATGGATGAGAATCAATATTCAATGGGGAAAGCAAAAGTAAAAAGCCACAACCAGAGTACTTGTGGGTAGAAGAAAAAGAGAGTTTGAAATAGAGAAATCCTAAGAATACTAATAGATAAGACAAACCGAAGCTTCTAGGCATTTCTATGTATTCCATGAGTTATGCTCAATTTTACTCGCACCTTTAGAGGAAAGTAGAGAGAACCCCGCCCAAATTTTCCAAAAACAAAAGGAATATGAATTTAAATTTAAATAATGTTGAAACTTCACCATCGAAACCCATATGCTCCCTTTGCAACTTTGATACTCAAAGCTTGATACTTTCCACATGCGAATTAGGATCATCCACGGGTTATATCTAATACTCTTGGAGCTTTATACCCATTCGATCTGCTACACCAAAAAAAGAAATACTTGGCATTTTTTGTTTTGCCCTTTATTGGTGTTTCCAAAACACCATCTAATCAGGTGCTGATAACAATGAGAAAAGAAAAGTTGGTTTTTTTAAAAATGCTAAATAAAGTTAACTGTAGTTGGCAATGCCAACTAAAGTATTAAATAATTAATTTTTAATTTTATTTTTTATCAATACTTAGTCATTATAATAAATAAATAATTAAATTTAATAAAATACATAAACATTCTGTTGTTGCAACCAATTAAAAATACAAAGTTGATGAAAGAAATGAGAGCAGGCATGCAAATGCCATGCTTCTTGTGTGATCCAAGATCTTCTTTGCCATAGAGTTGAGATAATTTTCAGGAACATTAAGTGGAAAGAATATATTGTTTGCTGCTTGCTTTGTTGACTTGTTGAGATGTTGAAGGAATCATATGTGCATATCCTAGTAGTAAGGGTTAGTGGTGGTCTATTAGGTGATCCCTGTGAACATGCCAATAGATTTCGTTCCTGATGGCCACCATATATTGAAGTATTTTTTTTTTGTAAACAAAAGTTTAGATGAGTTAAGTCTCGAGAGTTTATTAGGATCAAAACAGACCTCGTAGCTTAAAGAGTACTTATAAAGATATTTACAGATTATCCACCAACGATGTCATTACATCGACAGTAGAATTCAAACCTTTATCATTGTGGGATATAAATTATATCCTTACCAACTGGAATAACTTTTGTTAGCAATATATCAAAGTATTTATCCCCAATGGGAGGACAAATTGGATGCCCTTTGGCAAAGCCGCTGAGATAGATTGGATTCATATAATCCAAGGGAGAGATATATAGGATAGTAGATAATGTACACTGTATTCGTGTATCCATAGACATAGCCTTTTGGAAAGAAACCAAAAATAAATAAATTAGCAAGATGATTAATTAAAAGAAGAGAAAAAAACAAACTAGAAAAAGATTAACATGAAAACTAAAGATAGAGTATGGGATATGAAGAGATAAAGTAACTTGTTAGATTTAAAGTTAATACAATGGGATTTTGATCAATATCTTTCTTTCTGGATTGCTTTGTAAACTTCTTTTGGCTTATTTCATTTTTTATTTTTCAAGAAGTTCAAATTATTTTAAAATAAATATATAATGTTTTGATGTTAAAGACACTAATACCCTTTTCAATTTTATTAAAGAAATATATGAACTCAATGGTATTTTTGAAATAATATATAAAGTACTTGGGAAATCTGAGGTTTTGCCCAATTCTTCAGAAAATTCTATATTTTTTATAATTCTAAATATTTATTAAACCCAGCAATAGCCATTAATATATCTCCAGGAAGTTTGACTTCCCATTATTTCCCTATATTAAGGGACCCTTTAGTAGTTTTCATGAAAAAGGGAGGGAGAAAAGAGTTGGTTTTAAATTTGAAAATTCTAAAAGAGATTACATGATAAACTCGTTTATTCAATTTTTTCTTACTGTTTTTTCAGATATCTCTTAAAGTGGGATTTTTTATGATTTGTTGATTTTGGTTTTATCTTAGTAGATATTACTTAAGATGAAGACTTTTTTATTTTTATTTTTATTTTCGTTAAGATCATGAAAATAACACTTTAGGATAAAAGAAATTTACAAAAATAAGATGATTGAAAACTGATTTTTTTAAATTTTTTTTAAAAAATGTATAATAAAAATTTATTAGAGAATCATTTTGTTGTGAAAAATCTTTTAAATTTGAATTTAATATTATGAAAAATTGAAAAAGAAGAAAAGTGTGCAAGAATTTTTTTCTTAAATTAAATAAAATTATTTTCTTGGGAGTATCCAAATTTTTCTTATACAAGAAAGATAAAATGTACTGCTACATAAGATTAATTATTATGGTAAGAATAAGGTAGGATGTAAGTAGAGGACTAGAGGTCAAGGGTTAAAAAATGTAACAAAAACATATATATACTGACTATTTTGTTTAGTGAGCATCAAGGATCAAATTCAGGATATCATATTTAGGGGACTCAATATCTATCAACTATACTAAAATCTTATTGGTATAATTATTCAAATTTTAAGTATTAACTAACTAGTATGATTATTTTCAAAGGATACATTTTAAAGAATATGTATTTACTTAAAATAAAAAGATAATATGTATGAAAAGTTTTTAAAGAAAATAATTTAGATTATTTATTTTTTATCTCAAATTAGTAATTATCAAATACGAAAAAAAATTATATATATCAATGCTATCAAAATCGTACCAAACTACGCTAGAACCAGTTAGAGGCAGTGAATTGGTGCTGTTTAGTATATAATTTATTACAGTGAAAAATATGAAAATGTTGATGTGGAATTTCTCTCCATATTTTTCAACTCAGTCAGCAAGCAATCTCATATGGCATCCTTTTGAACAAAATATAATAAAGAACCTTTTTCATTTTGGCGAACAATTAAAGAACTAATCAATCGGTGAAATAAATAGTCTCGTAATTAAAGAAAAGTGAGCTCCAAGCTTGAATGTTGTTCATGAACCACTTTGAGATCTTCGTCCAAAAAACCAAGAACTCTTTTAGGTCCTTAGAAACGAATGCACAGAATTGAAGGCATCAAGAATCAGAGGCCCAATTGGTTCTCAACTAAACATGAAGGATCTTACTTTTAAAAAATGTTTTCGGCCCAATATTTCTAACGCATTCTGATTCCTTTTTTTTTCTCCCCTTTTGTTGAGCCCTGATAAATGGTTTTTTCTTTTCTGGTCAAAAACGCAAATAAAAGAGTCAGAATTCTGACAAGTGACTCAATGGCCCATAGATTGAAATTAAATTGGGCTCATATTTACAATAAAAGTTCATTTTTCTTGAGTGCTTCATTTGTAAATGTGAACCCAACATCTTTCCCTCACCAATCATATTTACCGCAAACGGAAAAACAATTTCAAGCCCACGTTTGGTTCTCTTAATTATCCTTAACTTACAAAAGACTGAAGCCTATTATAGTATATTAATCCATTAACAACACCAATTTTTTTTTTTGCAAAAAAAATCTTTCTTTGCATGTCTCTGTTTTTGTCTAACACAGCTTCTTCAACTATGTCAGCATTATTTCTCTTTTGTGCATATTTCAGTTTAGTTAGATGCATTTATCACACTATATTACACATAATATAATAGATGAGTTATACTATTTATGATTTGTTATAGATTTCATTTAGTCATATATCTAGAAATAAAACAAGGAGGCCAAAAGTTAACATTTTGTATAAAAGTTTTAGATAAAAAAAAATATTTGGGGATTTTGTCCACACTTATAAGTAAGTCATAGAAAAAAGAAAGTTTCACCCCATGGATAAATTTTGCACTCGTACATGCGTTGACGAACAAAATCCATAGCATTTCCGAATAAACAGAAAAAAAAATCAATTAAAGCTTATAAAAGATGGACATAAAAACTAAAGACAAAGTTTGACATATAATGAGATAAATTTATAAAGAACTAGAAATGATAAATTAAACTTAATATATTATGCTTTTTTTAAACAGAAAACTTATTAGATTTAAATTTAAGGATCTTCAGTAAGTTCAATTAGCAAAAAAAAAAAAAAATTAAGAATCTTCCTCACTATGGTTCTTACTGGAGATTTTTTCAAAAGGGAAGGAGTGAAAAGAATGGGTTTTGAATTTGAAAAGCCCAAGAAACAGTTACTTAATAAATTTTATCGTTTTCAAATTTTGTTTATTATTTTTTAAAATATCTCCTTAAATTGGGATTTTTATGGTTTTAAATTTTTATTTTATCTTAATTAATATATATCACTAAAGATGAATATTATTTTTTTTATTTTTAAAAAAATAAGAACATGAAAGGAACATTTTGAGAAATAACAGAATTTTATCAATTACTTATAAAAGGAAAAAAATTGGAAACTCTTATAAAGAAAAGGAAATTTATTTAATTTAATAAAAAAGATCACTCTTTGAAACTTTCTTTTTTTTTTTACTTAATTTTATCCTTCAATTTAAAATATTTTTCTTAAATTTTTTAAAATTTTTTTACTTAAAATAGAAAATAATTTTTTTAAAAAAATTAATAATGTAATTTAGATCTTCTATAGGTTTTTGTCTCAAAATTGGTAAATTAAAAAAAAATTTCACACACTTCTTTTTTTTTTTTTTCTATGAAGAATTATCACATACCTTTTAAATTATAGAAAGAGGTATATTTTTGCCGAGTTTTTTTCCTATAATCTCATGCGTGTTTTGGATAATACTTAAAGCTCATTTAAGCTCTGTTGTACAAAAATTGCATAATTTAGAATTTTTCATTAGGTAAATAACAACAATACCCACATCTAAAGATAAATCCTTTCAATGTATAGAAATTATTAAAATAAATTTTATTTTTTAATAAGATTTTCTATAAATATGACTAGAAATCATATATTAGGTAATACATTTAAAGAACTTAATTATCTATCAACTATGCTGTACTTTATAGGACCTTCTTGTTATAAGATTCTTTTCTAAAACGTGGCTCAATAGCTATTTGGGCATTAAGAATCTATTTAGAAGAAGATGGATTTTTTGTTCCAAATGATTTCATCATAGTGGCTCAAATCAGATTTTCCAAAAGGATTTTTTATTAGTTTTTTAAGGATTAACCATCTCAATAACTATTACCAATAAGCTCATCATACAATTGGTAAATAGTTGGTTTTTTTAAATATGCTATATTAGATTCAATTTCAATTATATATATGAAAAGAGGGAAAAACGCACTTTTTTATTATTTTTACTTATAAACTAATTATTATTATTTTTTTAACATACGGTGGCTGTGTCTCATGTATTTCACGGGACATTTGATTTAGAAGTTATCTCAAGCTTGTGTACGAAGAGCAGAGATCAATTATGTTTATAATTGATTTCTGTTGTATAATATAGAGCCTCATTGGTAAGTGCTTTATTTGTATTTATTTGCGGATGTAGAGGCTATTGTAGGTATTTTAAATCTATTTTATAATTGTAATTTATTATTATTTATACAATTATAATTAAATTTTTTATTATCATAAGAGGCCATGGCACGTATTTTAAATCCATTTTATCAAAAGGTAAATAAGGTAATAAATAAATAGATAAAAATAGAAAAGTAAAAATTGAAAGCTATATGATAAAGTTGTGAACATAAAAAATTTCAGTTAACAAGAAAATTAATGATTGAAATATGAAGCTTAAATATTTGTGGAAGAAAAATTGAAGGTGCATATTAACTTAAAAACATAAAATAATTGATTGACAAGAAAATTACTAATTGAAAGATGAAGCATAAATGTTTGAGGAAATTAAGAAAACAACACAGACAAAAACATGCGAGTAATGTGGTTGGCAAATTTTATAACAGAAGATGGATTGGAACTATGACCTTTTTGATTTTTTATTTCCGAAAGATGTTTTCTCAAAATTTAAAGCTACTTCACCTCCTAGTGATATGGATGGGGAGGATAAAGCGGCTTGGCTTCCTAGAAAACAAAGGAGTTCATAGTTGTTGATATGTACAAAGTTTTGAGCACTACACTATAAAAAATAATAGTTAGTGCTTATTTTTGGTTTTTTTTTTATATTTCAAAATGCCAACTATTTCAATATCGATAAAAAAAAAAGAACTTTTTATTAGTATTAATAAGCACTAATAAAAGTTGGCTTTAGTTGACATTTGTTTTATCTAAACAAATGCCAACTAAAGTCAATTTTAGTTAGTGTTTGTCCAAATAAATGCCAACTTTCATACAAACACCAATAAAAGTGGACTTTTGTTGGTGTTGATATATTGGTATTTATATGAACAAATCCTAACTTTTTTCTTTTAAAAAAATTAGATGTTTTTATTAATTATAGATCAAAGCAAAATTCAACAGCAATCAAACAAGAATGAGATTCGTAGCAAAATTCAACAGCAAACAACAATCAGACAAAAGAATGACATTTGTATATAGATCTAAGCAAAATTTTTACAATCTTTAATAATATTTGTATAGAAAATTGAACCAAATTGAAGCCATTTAGATACAAAAACAAAAATCTTCTTCCTCACGTGCTCAAGCAATTATAGAGACCTCCCGTATATTTTATAAACATGCACTTTTATCCAAAATGTTAACGCCTTTAAGAAGATTCTAGAAGATTATTTATTAATTAATAATTTTATTAAAATAAATTTTATTTACTAAATTATCCCTTACTATATTAAACTCTTATTTACCAAAACATGTCATTGATAGCACAAATTTCCAACAAAGCTTCCGACATAGGAGGAAAAAAGTTTGACAAAAGCAAAACAAGAGCCACTGTGCCAACAAAGGCAATGGGGATGCAAAGGACAGAGGTGATGAGGGGTAATCATCAATATAATATAAAAAGCAAAGATGCGCATCACTTACATCTAGATCTCATTTTACTATTGCTTTTACTATACAAAAATCTTTTATATTTTCTTCTCACAAACTTCCTTCCGGACCAATTTGTCAACCTATGGATCCTCCTTGTAGACTTTTTAACCAGCTATTCTTTTTATTTCTTGTTGTGAAGTTTCCCTTCTTACTTTGCACTTTTTCTTGAGAAGTTTCCCTTGACTTTATTACATGAAGTTCCCCTTCAGTTTATTATATTGATATTATTTTACTATTACTTTTATTGTACAAAAATCTTTTATATTTTCTTCCCACAAACTTCCTTCCGAACTAATTTGTCAACCTATGGGCCCTCCTTGTAGAATTTTTAACCAGCCATTCTTTTCATTTCTTGCTGCGAAGTTTCCCTTCTTACTTTGCATTTTTTTCCTGTGAATTTTCCCCTAACTTTATTACACAAAGTTCCCCTTCAATTTATTATATTGATATTTCAGAAAGTTTAGCCCTTTTTACACTTTTTCCTTTGTCCAATCCTCTTATAGCGTTTTCCATTTGTCAATAATTGGTGACCATCACTGTTACATGGGCAAGCGTCAAAGGATAAGTAGGTTAGAAGTTTTTAGTGCTACAGGCAAGTTATTGCATATCTTTATTATTGTGAGTTTTCTCAATTTCAAATTTTGCATAACACTCAACAATCAAGATTACTTTTCTGGTGAGACTCTAGTAATGTTGGCTATTTATTACTTGATTTTGACATTTCATTCACATTGCTTGAAGATTATTGCAAACCAAAGTATGTGGAACCATTGCTTCAATATTAGGTGCTTATTTTCAAGTTTTCTTTCCAAAGTTTAGGATTGATTACAACTACCATCAACCTATTCGGTTTTATACATGTACAACATTGAGAATTGGATCTATAAAATCGGGTTGAACTGAGTCACTGATCTAACCAACAAGAAGTGTGGGGCCAAGTACCTGGAATCACAATTGATCCCAAGAGGTTGATTGCCAAGAGCAAGAGCAATTGTTACGCTACACAGGTCGGCAAGAAATTACTAGAACCTATTCTTGGAGAAAGGAAGGTGAAGTTGTCGAATTCAAAGATGGAGGAAGTTTCGGTAAGTGTTTTCTTTTTAATGAAATTTAACTTCCAAATTTAGATTTATTTAGCTTTCTTGTCATTTCCTTTTAAATGAAATTGTGATCATAAAAGTTAAAACTTGCGATCTTAGGAATATCAGTCACATAAGCTCTTAAAAGAATTTTCTTTAGGAATTGTCAATTTGAAATAGTTCAAGTTGCAGAACAAGAAAAGAAATTCCTAATAAAAATTAAAGAACAAGAAATTTTACTACTTCGGCAAAACTAAGTTAATGACTTAATTATGAAAGAATACTATTTTCTCAATTTGATCTTTCAATGATAAAATATGTCAATTAAGTCTTATAGAGAGTAGCTAGGTATTTTCAACCATGGTTGTAGCAAAATGAATAAATAATAATTATTGCTACCTTTTTCATTATTAGGTAATAATAATAAAATATTTTATGATCAATACGGGTAAAATTTCATTATGTGGTTCAAATTAGTTCATTGCTCATTGCTTATATCATTAATAATTAATAACTTATTTATATTATGAGTTTAAGTTCCTACCAAACAAAGTCATTTAGCTTTATTGGCCATTTTTCTAACTTTTAGTGAGTGACACAAATAGTGTATACTTTGCCATAAGAAATACAAATTCAAAGAACCTAAAAAAAAAATACAAATCCACTTGAGCAACTGCACAAAGGAAACCTTTTTGTATACATAAAATCTTTTTGAATTGAACTTCAAATTTCAGGCAAAAGGAAAAAAGAATTAAATTAATCACTTACTGGCCAAGAGAAACAAAAAGAAAACTAACCAATTAATCAATATAATATTGACATGAACATTGAGCAGGTAAACATTCCTGGGCATATACCATTTCTTTCTTTTAAATCTATTTTACTGCATTAAGACTTCAACATAATCACCAATTATTCTATGCTTGCTTTATGTGGTCTTGATGGTTTAGATTTAATTGCTTTAAGCCATCTGTCATCATCTAGTCAAAACAACCTACAACACCATGTCCGCTTTATTACTAACAAAAGAAAGCCAACTTAAGTATAAAAAGGAATTAACTATTGGCAAAAGGTCTTTTTGCATGATGGAAATGTTGAAATTATCAAGTATGCCTTGTAATTGCAAGCTTAATTGAGGACTAAGTGTTTAAAATGTTAGAACTATTAAGTACTGGAACCTATAGGTTATAATAATATTATAATTATAAATATAAATTATAAATGATGTTAATATGGTAGGACCTCATTATTTTGGCAAGCTAAAACTGAGATAGTGAAGGTGTATGACATATGCCAAATGAGTCTTATAATAATACCTATTATGAGCCATTGTTGTACTATGAATAAATTTGGAAAACTCTTACCATCCTCCAATGAGAGTCCACTATCGATGCATCCCCATGAAATAGTGACTGAAGGTAAATTGTCCTAGCTATGATATTTCCACGTATAATGGTATCCTTATTATTAAATTCAATATGACAATACTTCATTAATATATAACATAATAAGGCATAAATAATTATAAAATAAATCCAATGTGAATATAATAAAATTTTCATAAATTGTTAAGATTATTAACTGTTGTCATCGTCAGGCATTTTTTTTCTTTAAAAACTATATGTTTAGCTAGGCTTCATCTGTGGTTTCTAAATATTGCGTCCAATGTGTTTAGTATCTACTATTGTATGCATGTGTAGATATACGTGGAAGGAACAAGGATGCAAATTTGATTGTTCGATTTTTTGGAAATTTGGTTGCCCGTTTCTAGAATATAATAGTTATTAATTCATCTTCTTTTGCTTTTACTTAAAAAAAAATCTTATTTCTTACGCTTCTCTATTTTATATTGTTTTGAACATTAAAGTTTGAATTATGTTTGGGAAGATAAAGCTGGGAGCTACATAAATCACAACTTTAATTAGAGAACCAATTTTCATTACATTAATCCCAAAGAGTAGGCTAGATGGGATGACGTAGGTACTCAATTGTTTAAGAAGAGTTATAGGAGGAGTTAAATTTAAGCATCAAGGATCACAAAAGATTGGGATTTCTGTGTACAATTGGATATTTGAGAAATTATGCTTCCTTATAGTTTTGGTATTAAAGACATTTGTGAATACCCAAGGGATTAATGAATTTTCATAAACGGTTGGTAGTTACAAAGACAAATTTATGCTCCACATGTACATATATATAGTAGAAATATTTATATTGATGCAGACCCATGATGAAGAAACTAAGAAATTTTTTGAACATTGCGTTGTTCATTGTTGGCTTGTTCAACATTATGCAAGTAATAAGCTTTGTATTTTCAAGCAACATGTGCGAAATTCTTGTGCTTGTGCTTAAAATCATGTACGATGAAAATATGGAGTTTTATTGTTGTATCTCCTAAAAAATCATCATCTTAACAATCAATAGTCATTTATAAAGCCAAGTATTTATAATGTGGTTATTGTTGTATTATAATATGCAAGTTTACTGGTTATAATTTTGTTCATACTGGTTGTTTGCATATTTGGGAAATTACAAATATGTTTTTTGGCAAACCAAGATGCACATGAGATGCCAAATCTTCTATTGCAACATGATATGTGGCACAATCTCCTAATTTATACTTATCACTTTATGCATTTCTGGATGTTCTTGGTAGCAGAATTCTCCTGCAAGTGACAAGTCAAATCTTTGATAATTGTCTTAATTGTCACTTGAATTATAAACTTTCAAATAAAGTGAGAAAAGAATGATTTGGGACTATTATCTTAGAAAATACCTTAGAGATTTAATATGATCCCTACTATTATTCTAAAACCCTCCCTGGGGGTTTAAGTTATTTTTAGTGACATTCCTTGTGGGTTTTAGTAGGTGTTTTCTTAATACAAGTGTTGGGTTTACAAAGGGGATTGAGAAGTTCTTATGAGCTAATGAGTTTGTAATTTTTTCCCAGTTTTTGTATGGCTTTTCTCTTATCATCAAGAAATATTTTTTCTATATATAATAAAGTCCCTTATTTGTTCCTAGAAACAAAAGAAGAAAATGAAAATTTAACCTTACTATTGTCTATGGATAGAGATTTTGTTTGAAAAAGTATAATAATTCAATTCTATTCACATGAGAGCCATTGGCTAGTAGTTTCTCACCGCAAATAAGCAACTTTTAGCTGCAGTTGCATCTTTACATTTCAATGCTTTTCTATCTAAATCATATTCTGATTATATATCATTTATAAACAAGCACTTATTGCATATAAATTAAAACTGCATATGCATCTCCAAGTTGTGTAAATTTTCAATTGAACTTTGAAAATGCAAGTATATATATCTTTTTAAACGTGCTATATCCTTGGATTCGAAGGAGTGCTTTCTTGAGACATTTTTGTCTGCAATGACACTTTCATGAATTGGTATATACAGGAAGAATGGGCATCATATGCTTATCTGGATATTTGTTTGGCAATTGATGATTTTGGCTCTACTCTTGATGTAGTGGTAATTGACTCATTTTAATTTTTTTTTAAAATTTTTAGTCCCATTGTCATATCTGGAAAGTGCGAGTATTTCATGTTCTTTATGGTTCAATTTTTAGAGTTTCATAATTATCAAGATATTGCTTACTTTCTACAAGAGTAGTACTTTAAGTTTCAACCTATGACTTTTGCAATTTTGTTTTTCTTTAGTAGTTTCACATGAAAAACATTGTATCTTGAGGTGCTTAGCTTTGCTAGTAACATGTGAACAGAGTGAAATTTATTTTTCCAAAAATTAGTGGCTATTTTTTTTAAAGTTAAACATTAACCTTTAGGAAATAACCTGCATAATTAATTCATTGTGTAATCCACTTCATGTGATCTTTTTAGAGTTTATAATAAAAATATTCACATGACTTCACTAAATAACTTAAGTTCTTTAGTTGAAGGAATCCTTGATTTATTACTAGAGTTTCTATGACCAAGTTGTTGAATTAAGTGTTTTAATGATTCCAAACCAACCTTCAAGTGCTTAGAATAAAGATATTAAAGGTGTACAAAAGGTTTCAAGTGAAGGAATTCTAGAAAAATCTATGCAAGAATAGATGTAGAATGTTTAGTAATATTTTAATTTAAGTAAAAGACTTTGATTTGGTAAAAAGATGTTTTAAAACCTTGATTCTATGTGAATTCATGGGATATTTGAAAAACACTTACCAACAGACGAAGTTTGAAAGGTTTATATTGATCTGTTGTTTTACAAATTCGAATTTTGGCTCTGAAAATTCAAATTTCGAGTTGTAAATAGAACAAGTCTAAAAAGAAGTTTCTTTGACAGACGAATTTTGACTTGAGAAATTCAAATTTTGATACGTGTCTGAAAAGAGCTTTCTCTGACAGATGAACTTTGACTTTTGAAAATTTGAATTTTAGATAAAATACAACTTATGAAAATTGAAAAATTTGTCTGAGAATATATCAAAGTTCATCTGAAACCAAGTATAGAGAGAGCTTCAAAATTACTCACTGATAGACGAACTTTGAACATGAAAATTCAAATTTTAGAAACAAAGCTTAAGAGTCTGTTATAATGGTATGTTAACATATGAATGACAGTATTCATAAATTTAAACTTTGAAGTAAGTTTAAAAAGAGATCTCTCTGACAGACGAACTTTGCCCTTTGAAAATTCGAATTTCGAATAAGATGAACTACTATGCCTTATTAAATCAGCTACTGACAGACGAATTTTGGGTTCCAAAATTCAAATTTCGAAGGCACTGTAGCAAAATAAAATTACTGTTCACACTTAACAGAAAGACTTTCAACATGAAAATTTCTATGTTCCAACATAGAATTATTTTCTAAAGATGAAAATTCAAATTTTACTTCATGACAGACGAACTTCGGGAGTTCAACGTTAAAGGCTGTAGCTTTCGGTTTCTACGAAATTCGTCTGTTGACGAACTGAAATTCAAACTTTGAGTGTCAGAAGCATTAAATACAGTTGGTGAATAGGTAGTTTCTCAGAGTACCCATTGGGTAACATCTCTAACGGCTAGATCTTGTCTCTAACTATAGTTGGGGCAGAAATCTATAAATAAAACTTCATTTAAAGATGTGGGTAACGAAAATTACTTGTATATACTGAAACTCTGCAAAATCATTAACTTAAAGTCTCTTACTCTCACATACTTCATTCTTTGTACTTAAACTTTCATATACACTTTGATTAAGAGAGTTTATTCATTGTAAACAATCTTATTTTCATCTGGAAGAAAGATTTTCTTGTGAGGAGATATCACAAGGGATTGGGGAAGTACTTAGTGAGAGTGCAAAGAGAGAAAGTGTGAGCTCTAGAAATAGAGCATCAACGATGTACTGTGACATTTGCAAGAAGCCCACTGAATTCTTGCAGGATAGTGGAAAATCTCAAGTGGTGACTTGGGGACTGGACGTAAGTCAAGTTGAGAGACCGAACCAGGATAAATATCTGAGTCTTCTCTTCCTTACTATTACTTTTACTATTTATTCATTTATACTCTATTTTACTATTACCCTTTGCTTTCTTCACTTTCTTGAGATTTTGCAAAAAAAAATTTAATCTTCCTAATTCACCCCCCTTTTGGGAAGCCAACTTATCTAACACAAGTGGTCTAGAGTTCAATCTTTGTTGTTCCCCTTTTACTAAATTATAGATTAAAGATTTAATTACAACACAAGATATGTTGAACCTGTGCTTTATCCACACTTTAGCTCAAGGGGCTTTTGTGTAAGGGGGTGGTAAGGCTGGAAATAAATCAACAAAATGGAAAAATGGAAAGGAATAGAGAAGTTTCTATTAGAAAAAATTACTGTAAGAATCTTAAACTATAATCACCAATAAAATAGTCTATATTGAGGGGAGTACTCTCCCAAATACAAGATAAATGGCAAATAATATTCTTGATACAATACCCAAATGAATATTTATAGGAAATCCTGAAGAGAAAAATATTTACTATAAAGCAAGACATAAACATAGACTAACAGTAAGGGGGTAGTTATGATGGAGTAGTAGAATATGGAGCCAAGAGATAAGCTGAGTGATAAGCCATGTGATGAGTTTAAGGGCTGTAGCAACCACCATTAAACACCAGTACTTGCTACTTGCATTTCCATGTAACCTACATTACTTAGGAGTGATTTAGGAAAAATGAAAGAGGATTGGCCATTGTTTCTTTTTGTGAAGAATCTAATAGTATTCGTGTTTAACATGGAAATTGATTACTTCAATAAGCAACTATTAGCCTAATTGATATTGTGTTGTGCTCTTTTTGTAATGTTTAATATTTATGTGGTATGAAATTTTATCGTGACTAATGAATTCTCTTGCCAACTTTAATATGTATGTCATGCATTTATAATTTTCTTCATTCATCTTTGGCAGTGAAGAGTATCCTTATAAGAGAATGGTGATCAACTTGGCCTTATAGTTATTTTTACGTGGGATTTGGCAAACGGTAAGAAATTAGTTAGTGCTACTTTTACTTTTGATTCATTTCCTAATGTCTTTTTTTTTTTTGGTTTAACTTGGCTTATAGGTTTCATTATGAGAATCAGCTTAAGAATTTTGTACACACGCTTTTACTGTGCATTTCTTATGGGCATTATTATATAGTTTATATAGTTCCCTTTGTATTTCTTATTATGAGTTTAGATATTAACTCAAATGCAAGATATAGTAATCTAAATTGATTTACTTGAAATAGTTATGGCATTGACAATTGATTTTGTTGGTTAAAATGTGTTGTTATCTTAAGGATGCTTCCTCTATTCTAAGCAAGATAGACGAACCTTTGTTCCATTGTATTCCTTTTCCTCTATGTTGCAATATGGGCCAATAAACATTATATATGTGTGATTGAAATGAAGGAGATGATCGATTGGGAGTTGATTTTGGTAGGGGACTTATTATCCCTTTCAAAGAAAAGAGAATTGTATTTCCTCAGTTTTGTTGTCTCTTGTTGGGGATTTTTCACAATGGCATTGATAGAGGATGGACAACTGTGGAACTGGGAGGTAATTATCATATTTGCTGAGCTTTAATATTTTTCTCTAAACTCTAGAACAATGGTGCAATCCATTTATCCCAAGATTTTGGTTTAGCTATTTAGGATAACTAACAATGTTAACCTCTTCTTGCCAGCAAACTCTAATTATGAACTTGAGAGAGATGATAAGATTGGAGCTTGGAAACGAAAACCAATGCCTAGCCTTAGAGATTTTTGAATAATTCATATAGCAAGTGGTTGTTTGCTATTACGTGATTGTTTGCTAGAAGGCTCTGTCATTATATTCTATTCATTACTAAATGTTTATTTTTTGGCCAACCTATTAGTTGTTATTTGCCATTGCTAATTCAAAAGCAAAATTTTCATTGTAGGTGAATTGCCTTCAAAATGACCATGCTTTGCTTCAAATCTAGCAAAAAGAGTTGAAGAGTACTATACAAAGTATACTTCAATTAAGGAAAAATTTCACACATGTTTACGTGGTAATTTTTAGTAATGTAAAGGATTTTTTTTTAATAATAACATTATTGGTTAGTTTTGGATTTGTATACTTTCTTAATTATATTTCTAGAATTTGTAGACTTATTACTGAGATTGAAAAATGAATAGACTAAGCTACAGAAAATAACTATGAATAATAGTGGTATGAATTTTAAGGATGATAGATGCAGATGACAAAGTAGTCCCCTAATGTTGGTCCCCTGATGTTAGTCCCTAAAAAATAACCTGTAGATGAATTGTAAGATGTCAGTTCCCTAATGTTATATGGAAACAATCTTAATCATTAGTTAGCTAGCTGATCACTTAATACTAAACAATTTGGATTTAGATAAAGTAGTCCTTGTCATTTGGAGGGGAAAAAATTAAGGAGGCTATGTAAACCCAAGTGTTAATCCTCCAACTCCACTAATCCCCAGTTTCTTTGTTTCTTTCATTCTTTCTTTCTTTTTTGGTGTTCCACCAATTACATGTATTTTGTAAGAGAATTGTTTAATTTACTCAATATTATAATGAATCAATTTCTATTACATCAATTCTCCCTTTCTATTCAAACTTTCAAACTGGTCCATTTAGATGGCAAAATTGACAACCTTGAAATTTTAGCTTTATAATCTTAAGGAAGTGTGACTAAGCCTTTTTAATCTGATAACTCATATTATATAAAGTTGGTTCTTTGCTATAAATTTTGTTTGCATGGGCTTGTTTTCCGTTGTTAATGATTTTTTTAATAATAGCATGCAATGCTCTTTTCCTCGATACTCTTCTTTTCATATTTTTAAGTTCAAGTAAATCAGGATAATTAGATTGGATATAAGATCAAAAGCATTGAAACTATCAAAAATATTGAAGAGAGCTAGATGTGGTGTAACAGCTAGAACTACCAAAAATATTTTGTTACCACATACTTATTACAGTATGTAGACAAATTTTTAAGTTATTATAATAAAATAAGTTAATTATTTTAAATTACTCATACTTAAAAAAATCATAAGAGGCTGATAAAAAACTATTATAAAAAATTACTAATCACCATTACATATAAACAACTAATTTTCCTTATTATCCATCATTAAAAAGAGAAAATTTTTATGCCTACTATACAATCATTACACCACATAATTGATTGGTTGATATTGCGTCGCATTACAATTTGTGCAGGGTGGGATTCTATTTTTGTTAATGCTTAATGTTATTGTTAAATCTACTGTGCAAACATGAAAAAATGGGATATTTTTTGGTACAAAATCAGGGTTCCTTTTTACCGTGGGTTCAGCATGTTTCCCCCTTAATAGGTCCCTCTTGTAGATTTCTGTGCTTTGTAATTAAATTGTACATTGCTAAAATATTCTATTATCAAAACTAAACCAACATATCACTATTCTTTGAATAAATTTACCGTATAAAACATGTAACAGCTAAATCTTTTAGATGCCATAGAAAGCTGCCTACGCATTGCGTGGAATTATGAATTCTAGTTCATATAAATTAAAGTATGTTTATACATTTTTTTATGTGAAGCAGCAACAATATTCAAAGCTTTCACTAGTAGTGACCAATATTAGGCCATTATCATGGAAGTAAGTTTCGTTGCATTATTGCCAAACGTAGAGTGAGGATGATCATCACGAAGTGCTACATGTTCAATTGATTGATGTTGTTGAATATGCTTATTATTTGGGGTTTTTTTTTTCCCAAAAGGGCATGTTTATATATATGGGGGGGCTTATGGGTTCGTGTCACTGCCAGCTATCTTTTCAATTTATGGATACCAAACATTTTGTGTTAAATGGCATTTTTTAATTGTGTCCTATTATTACTTTACCAGTTTTAAAAATAATAATGCCATCAAAGTTGGAGTGTTCTTTTTGTTTTTTTGTTTTTGGCTAAAGGATTGTTTAAATAAGTATTAAATTTGAACAACGCACTATCAGTAGAGAGGTCCACTATTCAATTAGCATTATGGCTGAGCATACAAGTAATTATTTATTTATTTTAATGTTTAAAAATTTCCATCAATTAATTATATATGCAGGATAATTAATGTGATTTGTAATGAAGATATTGATAATTGGGATAAGAGTGAACCATCTATTGATAAACTATATATAGATAGTGATGAAGACTGTGAAGATAATGAGGTAGAAGAAAGTAAAGAGAGTGAAGGGATTGATGATGATTCTACTTTAAATAAGGTAGAAGATAAAGAAGGAAGTGAACCAGAAATTGACATTGATAATGGTGAAAATTTTGCAAGTGGTAGTGATGTGGAAAAGTAGAATCATCATCATTAATTATCATAGGTGAAGAAACTGTTTATCCAAGTTTTGACTCTCTTGGACCTCAAATCAAGCTAATGAGCTATATGCCTATTTTATACACCAAGAGCTCAATAATCATACCGATTCACAATCAAGACATATGTACCCAAAGGGACTTGGGGTTACTCATCTCAATTCCACCACAGTCAAATATTAGAGATTGGAAATATCACATACCACACCTAAAACATAATTGGTATTCATCATATCACTAACATATCCATAGGCTTATTAACACACAAAAGGTCATAAACCAAACATAAAAAGTATAAGAGAGGCCACACTACAGTTCGACCCTAGAATAATATAGGTAAATCAGGTATACATAATGTTGCACAATAGTACGAATGACACTTTACTAATAATATAAACAAGACAATATAAAAAAAGGGATGAACCCCAATATCCATGAGTACTCTCAATCCTCCTTGCTTAGGCCCTCCTTTGTTTTCTCCTCATTAAAGCTGGATCCTTCACTTGTTAATTGTTGGTCATGAGGTGAGACATACATCTCAATAATCAGGGGTATATACATATGAATATAGACAAATAATAGAATATGCTCTCATAAAATATTCAATGACATAACCAATCTGAATGCAAGATACATGATATATAGACACCGGTCCCATCAATACACGGCTAGAACCATGAACTAGTTACCATGACAAGGTAACCTTAACTAGTGGCCTCCTTCTAATGACTCGTGATAGTCAATTTCAAGGTCATTACCTAGCTCTCCTTCCCCTGCCAAAGGTCAATGCACTAAAGGTTAGATCTTGACTCTCCTTCCCCTGAACCACCTGAATTTATGTCTATTTAGAGAAGGTGCACCACAATTCACAACCACTTGAGTTTCCCGACCATAGGATGACTATTTAGTGATTGGAATAGCATGAGCCCCGCACCACCTGAACATAACTTTTTGTGTGCTAGTTAGTGGATTAGCATACCACATGACATATAGAGTATTGTCAGTCAAACCACATATCCCAACAAGGTATATCATGTGACAATACCCAATGCATATTAACATATCAATACGTGTTAAACTTTACGGTGCTAACATGCAATATGACTATATATAATACATCATGGGGTGCATAATCACTATTACATATTAACATTCAATCATAACATACGTATATCATGTTCACTGTCATCATTAGCAATATCAGCACAATATAGAGTATGGAATACCCATAATCTATACTAAATACATATCATGATATGAAAAAGCTCAACATAATACATCAAGCATGCATTTCATAATATGAAAAGGACTAGCCATATATATGTATAATCAGACAAAAAACATAAGATAAGATACCTCGATTAATTCAACTACCTAATCCACTCGACACCTTAGTAGGCTAAAGGAGCAACCATCACCAATTCAACACTTTCCAAATACAACCTGAAGTCAAGAGATCCCAATTGAGCAATATCACAACCTATACATAATCAAATTCTCATTAGCATCATAAATTACCAATCCTTATCATACACAATCATCAATCCCAAGCACCAACCGTTGTAACAAAGCAATCCCAAATATACCCATATATCAAAACATCCATATTAACTCATAGAACTACAATCACATCACCACAAATTCGGATTCCCAAAGGTATCAACATTTAAGGGTTAGGGTTTGGGAAATATATCACTTAATCACTATAAAACCAACACCCAAGCCATAGAAATACCAAACAACACTTATAAAACACATTTAAACACAATTAAATTGATGAAAACTTAACCAAATTGGAACCCTAGCCAAAACAACGAAAAACCTTCAGCAAAAACTTGAAGAAAAATGTAGAGAAGACTTAAGGGATAGCTTACTAACAAGATTTGAGCTTCCAAATACTAGAAATTAAACCCCCAAAGCTGGAAATACGAAACCTTAGCACAACTCCTCCGTTTCCTTCATTTTTCCTCTTCTCCGGCATCTGGTTCGACTTCTAGTTTTAATAGATCATGTGATTGGCACCGCAACACCACTTAAGCTTGCCATGGTGTCAGTGCTTACTGACTTGGGCTAAAGTCCAACCAAACTCATCAGCCACGGTGCCACTGCTCCTCACTGCGGCATAATACTTTCTATCCCACTTCCCCTTTTTCTTAATCTTGATCCTTTCCTTCTGTTCTAATCCCTTTGGTCCTATACCATTCAATTAAGCCCTTTAGAATTTAGTAATTAAGATCATCACAATATATTTTTTGTTGTTGCATGCAAGGATTGACACAAGATGATGCTGAATTTTTTCCAAACTCATGGCATAGACATTGTGGTAGTCATTTATTTAGTAATTTTAAGGCTAAATTTCCATTGCCAATCTTGGGTGAACTTTTTTGGATGACTGTTAAAGCTCCAAATGAGTTTATTTTTAAGAAGGCAATGGAAAAGATGAAAAGACATGATGATAAGGCATACTACTATTTGATGTCTATTCCCTTGAACTCTTGGACTAAACATGCATTTCATAAAAATTGTAAGAGTCCACATGTCACTAATAATGTTTGTGAGTCATTTAATGAGTGGATATATGACTTGAAAAATATGAATGTATTGAATCTATTAGATGGGTTAAGGTAAAAAAAATTATGATGAGATTTTATAAAATGTTTCACTTTAGTGCATCTTGGCCACAAAATGTCGGTGCAAGGATTGTGGATGAAATAAACAAAATTAGTAAGGATGGAAGACATTGTAGAGTGGAGATAGATGGTAACAATTTATTTGAAGTATATTATGGGTTTACAAGGTTTCTTGTGAACATAAATTTTCATACTTGTGAATGCAAAGTATGACAACTTAGTGGTTTGCCTTGCAAACATGATATAGCTGCCATAGCATATATAAGAGCAAAGGTAGAAGATTATTGTGATGCTTATTATAGTAAAACTAATTACATCACAACTTATTCTCGATTAATTATCCCTTTGTCAGATTTAAATACTGTGGAAGAAATAGATATTCTTTCATCCCCATTATGTAGACTTTTAGGGAGGCCAAAAAGAGTAACAGAAGAGAGAAAGATGATGATGCACCATCTTATGCAAGATGAAGACTATCAACTATCAAGTGCACTAGCTATGGAGGTTTAGGACACAGTAAAAGGGGTTGTCAAAGAGCTCTAGTTAATGTCAAGAAAAATAGATAGTAAGATATTACCTTAATTTTTTATCAATTATATGCAATATTTTCTACTTTTATATGTTTTAATCTTTTTATAGGCAACTTCAACAAGTGCATTACAAACTTCAATTAGGGAAGGAACTCAAGAACATGCCATAGTATAGGTAAGAGCAAAGTAAACAATTGAAGCTAGATGAATGAAGAAGGTATAATACATCAAACTTGCCACATTTCATACCATTTGTAAAATATGTTAGGAGTACTTTACTGAAATTTATTTATTGTTTGCTATTGAAGAATATCAGGTCCAATAGAATTCCTATCGATCCTCCTTCAGTAGCTACTGGTTCTTTTTCTACTACTGCTCCTACGTCTTCGGTGACTTCTCCTGAATAGAATTAAAATTATGTTTTGTCTTTTCTCTAGTTGGTTCAAAATTAAATAGAGATTACATAATCACTTACATATGATTGAATTGGATATTTTGTGTTACATAGTTTGACTAGAAATTTGTTATGCAATTAAGAAATGTTATTTATGTCTTTTTTCTTTTTCTTTTTTTTTGCAAATAGTTATCTCCTCAATGGCTTTAGTAGAGGATGCTTAAGTAATTTTTACTTAAAAGAAAATATTAAAGACATGCTAGAATATTTTAGCAATTTTTTAATAAATATATGTTTAAATCAATGTGTTTGAAAAATTTTCTTTGCCAATATATATGTTTAAAAGATTACTGGATAAATAAATTTAAATAAATGTATTTGAAAATTCAAAAACATGAAATTAATCAACTTTATAAAAAGATTACTGGATAAATAAATTTAAATAAATAAGTAAATTTAAATAAATGTATTTGAAAATTCAAAAACATGAAATTAATCAACTTTATAAAAAGATTACTAGATAAATAAATTTAAATAAATGTATTTGAAAATTCAAAAACATGAAATTAATCAACTTTATAATATGATGATAATCAATCACTTTTATGATATAATAAAAGATTTAAAAATATATTTTTTTAAAATTATTTTTTTGAGGCTAACTTAAGTGTTTAAACAATTCTTAAATAATATTTTTGTGAAAGGAGGGTATTTTTGTCCAAACAAATTTACTAACTTGGTCTAATGGTTAATTAATGGTTGGGTGAATGGAAATAAAATCTTGAAAAGAGAAGGGAGGCCTATGTAACATAGTTTTTTATTTTAAAAAAGGTTTATATGAGTCTTTAAAATAGAATGAAGGTTTTTATAATTAACGTAATATATAGAAAATGTGAGTGTATTTTACTCTGAAAAAATGCAAATAAGTTTTGTAGCATTGGAAGGAAGTTGAGTGGAAGGTTTATCTTCCATTATATTTATATAAATAAAATTTTTATTTAAATCTTACAAGTGATGTTTCCAATTTGTGACAAATAATGACCTAAATTACTAGCAAGTGGTGTTATCATATTTTTCATTTATTTTTATCTTTAAACTTTAATTTTATTTGATTTCATTAAATTCAATATAAATTAGAATTAGAAGGAAAATTGTCATTTTAGTCCCTTAATTTTATATTTGGTTTCGTTTTAGTTCCCTAACTTTATTTAGTTTCTTTTTAATTATTTAATTTTCAAAATATAATTGAAAACTTTCTTATCACTAACACTATTAACTTTGTTGATGGAAAATGCTAACAAAGCATTCTCAAATGCTGCTAAAGCATTTTTCAATGATGAAATACTTATCCAACTCATTTTTTAATTATATAAAAATCCTAAAGTAAGACTTAGTTTAGAAGTCAAGTATCTAGAATTATTCATTTTATAATTTTTCAATTTAATTTAAAAGTATTTTAAACTTAAGATTAATGAAGACAAAATTATATTAGTGACCTAGCATTGAATATTGATATGTCATTATTGAAAAATTTTAATTATATTTTGAAAATTGAAAGATTAAAAATGAACTAAATAAAGTTATTGGATGAAAGTGAAATCTATTATAATATTATAATAATTAATTAAAATATGAATAATCAGTTACTGTTCATGAGCAATCTTTGGCTTTGCTTTGGTGGCTTGGCTTGGTTCTCTTGCATCTTGATAAGTCATCAAGATTTAAATTTTTGTTTTTTGATACCGATTAAGATTTAAATTTTTCCATCAGCTTTCTCTTTATTCTTTCCCGTGCACATTTAAGAGGCCTTCATTTTCCAATGTTTAGAATTATTTGCATTTTCAATGTTTAGAATTACTCCCTCCGGTCTATATTATATAATAAATTTTTGATCCAAAATATAGAATATTAGATATTTTTTTCCCATTTTACCCATATATTTAATATTTTATCTCTCTTCATTTATAACTCTATAATAATAATAGAATGGGGTATTTAATAAGGATAAAATAGGAAATGTAGATATTTTTTACATTGATTTGAATTGAAAAAATGATTTTCTTAATATACGTGTAATTGATACAAAATACCTTATAATATAGACCGGAGAGAGTATTTGCATCAACCTTGATGCCCTGCATTACTTAACTTTGAATTATCAAAATATAAGTACTATTTAAATAATTATATAAAAATTTTTATTTATTAAATCTATCAAAAAATATAATATTTTTTAATAATACTCATATTTAATATATTATATTTAAAATTTATTATCTCTCTTAGATTTAATTATAGATAAAAATAAAATAAAAAATATTTAATATTTTAAAAATTACTAACTTATATTTTAGAAAAAAATACTTTTGAAAAATCACTTTTATTTGAATGAACCGTAGAGTAAGGCCCTGTTTGGTGGAGTTCTGCAAAACAGTTTTCTTGTTTTCAGAAATAGAAAACTCAGAAAACTTGTTTGGTAAACCTGTTTTTTAAAAACTATTTTGAAAAACAAAAAACAGTTTTATACAGAAAACTCAGAACACCTTTTAGGTGTTTTGTAGTTTTTGTTCTGGAAAACACAAGGAAAGATGAGAAACATCCATCTCATTAATGGTAAAATTATAAATTTTGAATAACTCATCTATTACTCACTAGTTATGATTTTGAGAACAATTATTCAAACAGATTTTTTTGTTCTTGTTTTCAAAACAATTTCTTGAAAACTTTTATAAAACTGTTTTTTAGAACAGAAAACAGGAAACATTATCAAACAAAACTGTTTTTGAAAACAGAAAACAAGAAACACTATCAAACAGACCCTAATTTTTTACAATGTTTTCTGTTTTCTTGTTCTCAAAACAGTTTTGTAAAACTGTTTTCGAGAATAAGTTTTGAAAACAAGAAAACAAAAAAATCTGTTTGAATAGTTGAAATCAAAATCATAACTAGTGAGTGATAGATGAGTTATTCAAAATTTATAATTTTACCATCAGTGAGGTGGATGTTTTTCACCTTTTCTCGTATTTTCCAAAATAAAAACTACAAAACATCTTAAAATTGTTCTGCGTTTTCTATTTTTTTATTTTTCTATTTTCCAGAACAATTTATAAAAAATAGGTTTACCAAACAAGTTTTATGAATTTTCTATTTCTAAAAATAGAAAAATATTTTGAAAACACCAATCCAACATGCCCAAAATTTTTCTCCCTCAAAAATAAATAAAGATTTAATTGCCCAGTCTCCATGGGCAGAAATTTCAAATTTCAATCTGATGGATTTCCATGTATTTGTCATCTATTTATACCTTGCAGGGGTACTTGGGCGTTCATTTTGTGCGTCAGATATTCTCCTTCGTAGTGAACCCATGAAGATGATAACCGTGCGACTGAAATTTTGGAGTCGGAGAATGAAGTCGGCCATCTCTCCGTTGCCATTAACGCTTTCAAGAGCAGGTTTGATGAATTGCGGGAGCATCTAGAGAGTGAATCGGGTTCGAATCAGAAATTGAAAGTGAAGAACAAGAATGCCGGCGACGACAACGGAGGTGCTTTGAAATGCACAACTAAAGCTGAAAAATCGTAACTTTTTTTTTCTCAAAAAGATCATCTAATAGCAGATGAGTTCTCAAGCGAAATCGCCGACGGGTTAGCTTATGTGGCCGGTAATGATGATGAATCCAGACCCATAATGGTAATATCACCACCCTTGTCTCTTCTCCTGTCTTCATTTAAAATTTAAATCATGATGCGATTAATTTTTCTTTATATTGCTTTGTTGACCCTTATTTGCAGATTTTGATTTTAAAGCTATGCTATCATTTATTGAAACAGATTTTATTTTATTGTCATATTTTCTGGGTTTTGTAACTTTACACAATCTGAATGAGGGTAGGATTATGTTCCATGTTTTATCTGTTATCATGCTGATTTTTTTTCTTAACAATTCAGTTGAGCTTTCAAGGTTTGAGGAAAATTGGATAGTTAATAATATTGGGCATTTGCCTTTCTGTATTGGAATGGAAGTAAGTTGTCTTTCTTCCCTTTGGGTGAAAGTATGTTTTCAGTTAAGCATTCTAAAATGAAAATTTCTGATATTTGAGCATGATGAATAGATTGAAGATTCTGTTGTCGTATTATGTATGTTAACGTGACAGGCCATGCATTTGATAGTTCAGGAAGACGGTTGCATTTGGTTCCTCTTTTGCTGGCTTGCAGTTTTTCATTTTCAAGTTTATTATAGTTGGTTAATCGATTATTTGATAGTTGATGCTTCAATTCAATATGGTTATAGAAAAATACGTTTTTGTTTATTGTTGAGGCAAAGACAGACTGAGGGATTTTTTTAGTTTGGAAAGTGTTTTCTTCTTGGCTTGGTTACTAAACATGGTTTCATGTTGGACTGAATTTTTTAATTGCCATTTATAGCTTATGTATCCCAATCTTAATACTTCCAATGAACTCTTTGTTTCCTGCTGGGCTCTCTTGATTATTTCATACTTATATATGACTAGCATTAATGCTTTCTTATTTTCATTGATTTTATGCTGGCTGGACAATGCATTCTTTTGGGGGGAAAACGATTTTTGTTGTAGGGGTTGGGTTTTGAGCATGTGAATAGCTCTCCTGCAATCTCTTGAGGAGGAAATTGATTTACAAACTTGATTACGTTGTTTACATGATAGTTGAGCCTGTGGCTGTGGATGCAACTTTGAATTTCAAAGGTTAAACAAAGAACTTGTAAATAACTTTTTTTTCTTATCAGCTTTTTCTTTTGAAGTGGAAGTAAAAAAAACAGATTCTAGGTTATGTTGGTTAGTTGATTTTTTGATAGTTGATGCTTCAATTCAATATGGATATTGAACAAGGTGTTTTTCTTTGTAGTTAAGGGAAAGAAAGACTGTGAGGGATTTTTAGTTAGGAAAGCGAAGGTGACTGATGCATTTGTTTCAAGAAGCTCAGCAAGAGTATATTCTTCACTTACACATGAAGATCAAGATGAATGTAACTGGAGTTAAACCAAAGGAGATGGTTTTGAAAACTCTGTTTCAAGTGTTGATCTTGAAGTAATTGATTTATGGAACTTGGTCTAGAAAATCTTGAGGTGGACGCTTTACTCTTAATCCAGAGCTTTTAGCTTCATGATTAATAAAAGGTTTTTCTGGTGACATTACTCCCATATATATCGATTTTTTTCTTCTCATTATTTTCTTATGTTCAACAACAATCATTAAGATTTTATCTTCTTAATGATTTGATATTTTGTAACATAAAATTGGCTTTTGAGGATTTTGGAAAAGCCGTGACTTGGAGAACTTGATATAAAAGGTTTATATTAATGGTTTCAATTGTTCACGTAGGCATCTAATCTGTGCATAAATTGGCTGCATCTATGCTAAGATTTCATTATTTGTTGCATTATGGTTTTTTAATCATAGATTTCTATTTTATGTCTTCAGGTTCAATCATAGCATTGCAGTTTAGATATATTTATATTGAGAAATTTTGTTTTCCTGCTTACATTAATTTATATGCTGATGGAATGTGCATAGCTCTTTGTTGCATTTTAGTGGTTTAATATGTTATTCTTAGCATGCCTTATGGAACACCATGCTTCTTTGTTGCAGATCAATGGCTGAATACTTTATTGTCTTCATACCCTGTTTCATCAGAGGCAGAAAACTAAATATGAGGAACCTTTTTTAGATTATCAGGTAAATATGAGGAACAAATGTAGTATTAGTGACTGTCTGATAAACTAAACTTTCATTCTTGACATGCAAATTTAGTATTATATATGTCTGAATCCAGGGCTGCAAAATTGGCTTCAAATAATAGGGTAATTTGAGACTGCAGTAAGGCTTGCAGGTCACTCTTCCCAAATTTATATATGGTTCAAAACTCACTCAATGTTGAGAATGGATAACTATGAATAATACTGATCTGGATCTAACCAATTTGATAAGAAGCAATTTAGAAATAAGGTGGGGTAATAAATTTGGCATGATCTGAAACTGAATGATTTTATGTGATTCTATAATTGTTTTGTTAGTTAATTTATTTTATCTGCTTTAGAAAATGGCAAAGAACAATTCTTGAATTGGGGGTCCCATGATTCAGTGAGGTGGTTGGAGTATTTGTCCAAAAATTGTGCGGATGACTTTCAATCCAAAATCTCCTGCTTGATCAAAACTTGAAGTCTCATGTCTCTAATTTTGGCCTTTCATGTTTGAACTATAGATGCTTGCACTTTTGCCCATTTGGCACAAGGTATTTAATAGACATGTATATTAGAAGTATACAAAGATATTGATGTTAAAGTATTTGATGGATGTTTATAAAAAAAAAAAAAAGTATTTGGTGGATGTAATATACTAATATTACTCTTTTGTTGGCATTGTTAAAAGTATTACTGTTTAGATGCTTTTTTCGTTTCCCAGCTTCCAAGCAGGACAAAGTTTTGTTCCAATCTCGAAAAGAAAACAAAGTGGAATCATGTTGAAACATAATTTTTTATTCTTTGTATTTCTTCCAGCTTTGTTAAAACCTGTCTAAACAAGAACTTCATTAAAAAAAAAAAAACCCTAAATATGTCAATCAAAAAGCAGATTTCTATTGTCATAATTTTTTTTTTGGCCAACTTATTATATGGTCATATTAAACATACAAAATGTGGTAATTTTTTCACATTGAAAACTGCAGGGGGGAAAGTCCAGATTTTTTTTAATAATGCAAATTGTAAGAAGAAATGAAAATATATATATATATATATATATAAGCAATCATTTGTAGTCATTTTAATTTATCATCACTACGTTTTATGAAAATAATTTATTCATATAGTACTAACTATTAAACATCAAATTGCATAAATCTATTACATCTTTTAATCTCCTCAACATAAAAATATTTTAAGGCGCCTGATTTTTGTTTTTTTACATTTTACTGTCAAAGTTTTTTTTCATCATGTACATCGCACCCGAAGAAATACCTAGTTAAGTTAATTGACCAAAAAGTCACCTTCTGTCGAATTAGAATTTGTAGTAAATTTGGTGCTCCTCAATGTATATATTATATTAGTATATTTATAGAAAGTCATATAAATAATTAATACATTATATCAATATCTACGAAGATGGGATTCTCATGTTTATTTTGAACCATTATATTAGCCACTAATTTGATATTTTGAACGCAAATAATTAATATATGTTCAATTATATATTCTTAAAATTTCTCCGTTTTTTTTTTTTTTTTGCCTAGTCAGCAATTTTAGGTGGCTACATCAGAATTCACTCACGAACTGAATAGCATGTATCTGTTATATATATAAAGAAGATAGATTCCAAGAACTGTATTTGAAAACATTAACTACTTAATTTTTCAATTTATAAAACCTCAAAACGTGTTGTATAATTTTTTAACGATGATTTAATTAGATAAATTTTGATCTAAAACTATGCCATTCAATACTTCCCGACATTCTAGTGATCTAGGCTGGCTCTAAAGATTTTTTTTTTTTATGAAGATGATTGATTTGCAGATAGATTTGCGGTTGTCTTTATTGTTTTTAATCAAATGACGTGTTTTTGGTGAGGTACGTATTCACTTTTCTGATGAATGTTATTGATGAGTTGATCTACGTTTGTCGACTAATGCCCCTTCTCCTATGTTCTTTTTCTTCCTTTTTATGGAATTGCTCTATTTTTCTTAGCGTTTTGGTCTACTTAACCTTGTCCTACCAACCTGGGGAGGCCAAACTAGTCCGGTCTTGTGCTAGATTTTTCTCAGCTCAAATTGGGCCTTGAGTTGAAAAACCGAACCTAAGGCAAGTGAGGGCCAGACTTTGGGTTGGCTACCAAAGCAGTCCAACCCAAGGCATGTGCAACGATACTCCTCCTTCCATCCCCATAGTTGTCTTTGGCTTTTGGCATCTCTTGCTTTCATCGCACTTCTCCGAGCTTCTGAAAAAAAAAATAATAAAAAGAAAGAAAGGAAGAGGTAGTTTGTTTGCATTTGATCAATAGTTGAAATATTTCATTTGCGTTGATGTTTTTTAACACTTTGCTTGTAAAAATACAACTATGGACTTCTCGTGAAAAGAAGGAAAATAAGTAGAGTATTTTCAGCATTATCAAATAAAACGATATTTATTTCTTTAATGTTTAAAAATAATATATATTTTGCCAATAAAAAATTTTATAATTTTAAAAGAAATATTGTAAAACAAGATCCGAAATTAAGACTTTTTTTATATATGATCAACGGTTGAAATAGCTCATTCACGTTGATTTTTTTGTTTTTTTTAAAGCAAGGGCAACAAAAGAAATTACAAAACTTTTTTTTTTTCTTTGTGTATACCCATAATTCTAAACCTACCCCGCTTTAACTGGAAGATATATTGAAGTTTAAACTAATGGTAAGTTTTATCATCAAGTATTTAACGTAGTTACATTTACAAGACTCAAACTTAAAGCCTCTAATTAAATTGGTATAACCCTTTAGTTGAACTAATTCCTTTGAGATGTAAAGATCATCAAAGTGAGTTAAGATCACCGAAGTAAGTTTTACTTCTTCCAACGAGCCACTTTTCATATACAGACAGAAATCGAATTTAGGACAGCATACTTAAGGGATCCAACCATTTGTCAACTATGCCAAAACCTTGTTGGTTGAAAAAAAAGAAAAAAGAAAGTGATTTAATTCATCAGTATTTTCTCCTCCATCATCTCAGTGATCCGCCTACAAGGTATTTTTGGATATTTGAGTATTCTTATTTTTTTTCTTAGGCCAGGATATTTGTCTGTTTCAGTGCTCTAAAGCCTACCCCATTGGAAGGGATCCAAAAGGTTTTCTTTTTTCCTTTTTTTTCTTTTCTAATATAGAAGGGATCCAAAAGTTGGTAGGTAATCCATATCAGTATCTCTGTCTTCGATGTTTTTTTTTTGGTTTAACTAGTCTTTGATGTATGTTTGAGAGGATGTGGATTACCGACCATCATGTGTTTTTAGGGCCGAAAAACAAAGACGACCTTTGTGTCTGGAATAGGTCACATAAATGGGCCAATAACGTAGTGGCCTTTTTTTTATTTTCTTTTCAGAATAACGTAGACAAACAACAACAACAACAACAACAACAACAGCAGCAGCAACAATTTGTATTTGTTAGTACTTAGTAGGTTATTTTAATTTAATAACCTGCTCAAGTAGTAAGGGACTTAACCAGTATTTTTTAAGGTTGAGATTTCAATTTCTAAGGGGTGCAGTAGCATTAAAAAAATTAAGGTCTCAAAGAAGTCTTCCCATCGATACCCGTGAGCCTCTGTAAGGTTCTACACAGCGAGATCTAAATTAGTCTGGAGCGAGTAACAAACCTAAGATATCCCAAGATACCAGATGATAAAGTATAAAAAAAATAATATATATTATGTTAAAAGTTGAATTATATTATATTGAATTATAAAATATTTTTACTTATCATGTTTTATTAAAACTTTAATGAAAATGTCTAAAATTATGTTTATATTTTTTTTATGAAAAGTGTTAAATTATATTAATTATTCTTAAGCAAAACACATTTTTATCATTTAACTTTAAACTAGATTTCATTTTGACCCCTTAAAGTTATTTAATTTCTTTTTAATCTTTTAATTTTCAAAATACAATTAAAAGTTTCTCTATCACTAATATCATTAATTATATTAACAAAAAATGTTGACAAGCATTTTCCAATTTAACTCATTTATCCAAATCTTTTTTTTTTTTACGAAAAATCCCAAGATTAAAGTTTTTTATAAGTTAGTTATTTGTAATGATTTATTTTTAAAATTTTCAATTTTAAAGTCCTATTTATGTCGCTCATTTATGAACTTTAATTTTAGAATTATTACATTCATGAATAATTATAATTAGACATATTAGATATTAACTCATTATAATTAGACTTTCTCTTGGGTGAATCTAAAGATTTTGGACCTAAAAATAAAGAATTTCAATGGTAGAATGAGAGTGTGTAAGAGAAGGTCAAATATAAGAAAGTGTTTCAAAGCCTGACATATGTGTAATAATGATGAAAATTGAAAATGTTATCGGTTGATTAGAAATGAGACTAAAAAAGAAATGAGCAAGGCTCAATCTAAAACTTTTAAGGAATTTTATCAGGATTTAGGAATAAAGAATAGTGAACATAAGATTTACAAAATTACCAAGAGAAGCAAAAGAAAGTCAAGAGATTTGGACCAAGTAAAATGTATTAAGAATGAGGAAAAAAAGTTTTAGTTATAGATGATAATATAAAAAAAAAAGATGGGGGAAATACTTTTGTAAGCTTTTCAATGATGGATTAGGTAAGAGTATAAGGATTAACAACTCACAAAGATGATCTGAAATTAAACTTTTATCATATGATTCAGGTTTGAGAGGTAAAAGAATCTCTTAAAAGAATGGATAATGGTAAAGCTATTGGTCCCAATGGTATTTCTATTGAAATTTAGAAGTGCTTAGAAGAGAAGAGAATTTTGTGGCTCACTAAGTTATTTAACGGAATTTTAAGGCCCAAGAAAATTCCAAAAGAATGGAGAAAGAGCACTTTGGTGCCTATATACAAGAACAAGTGGAATATTTAGAATTATGAAAATTATCAGGTGATAAAACTCATGAGTCACACTATAAAACTTAGAAAAAAAGTGATTGGGTATAGACTAAGAAAAGAATCTTGGATTTCAGAAAACCAATTTGAATTTCTTCTGGACGGTCTACAACAGAGGCTATTTATTTATTAAAGGGTTTGATTAAAAGAAATCGAGTAAAGAGAGAGACTCATATATGATTTTTATTGATTTAGAAAAACCTATGATAGAGTACCAAAAGATGTGTCATGGAAAGTAATGGAGAAGAAAGACATTTGTATGGCTTATATTCGAGCTACAAAGAAATATATGAGGGGGTAACAACAAGTGTGAAAACTCCTGGATGTAAGACAAAAGACTTTCCTATAAAAATAAGCTTACATCAAGGATCTTTCTTGAATCTATACTTATTTGATTTGATTTTAGATGTTCTAACAGAACATATATAGGAGAAAATATCAAAATGTATACTTTTTGCGGATGATATAGTTTTAATTAAGGGTTCAAAAGAACATGTCAGTGATAAACTTATGTTATGGAGACACACTTTGGAATTAAAATATTTCTACTTGAATAGAAGTAAGACGAAATATATGCATTACAAATTTTACAAGAGATCAATTAGAAATGATGTATAGGTAAAAATTAGAGAGTAAATCATTCCAGAAGTGTCAAAGTTTAGATATTTGGGGTTGATTTTACATAGTGATGGTAAAATTGATGGGGATGTTATGCATAGGATACAAGTTGTGTGGTTAAAGTAGAGAAAAATATCATGAGTTATTTGTGATCGCAAGGTATTTACAAAAGCTTAAAGGAAAATTTTATTGAATATTTATAAGGTCAACAATGCTATATGGTAGTGAATATTGGGCTTTGAAAGGGCAATAAAAGTATAAGATGTGAGTAGCAGAGATGAAAATATTGATATAGATGTGTGGTCATACAAAGTTAGATAATATATGAAATAATTGTATATGAAGAAAAGTTGGAGTAGTATTTATCGAGGAGAAAATGATGGAAAATTATTTAAGGTGATTTTGGTATGTAAAAAAATGAGGGTAAGAGGATCAAGTTAGGAGAATTGATCAAATGGCTTGGAACCCTATTAAAAGGCGTAGAAGAAAACAAAAAAAAACACTAAGAGAAGTTATAAGGAATGACCTATTGATAACGGATTTATTTGAGAAAATGGTGTTTGATGGAGTCTATTGATATTGTATGATCCATGTAGCTGACCTCACATTAATTGGATAAGATTAATCTTCTTATTGTTATATATATTAACTCATATTGATATTAATAATTAAAATTAGACATGTTTCTTCCTAAATTGCATAGAATTAAAAAAATGAGTCACAATATTTATTATTTGTAAATCATTTCACTTGATATGAATTTTTATTATACATATTAATGATTTTATTTCATATTATTTGTACTAGTAGAAGATCAAAGGCTAGTATGAAAATTTTTCAGAAAAAGGAAATGTACATAATCATAGCAGAATTATTAGAGGAAGACGTGATACATGCTTAGTGAGGTCCACATTCAATAGATTAGTTGTGTTCCAAATTCAAAAGTGGGTCCTCCTTCATCTTCCAAAATTTTAATCCAAGAAGCAAAAAAGTGGAGAGGCTGGCCATACATTTGTAACCTTCTCACCATTTTTCTTGTCCTCTCATGACTCATTGATATATATAATCAATCAATATACACAATAAAATTTACAGAAAATTACATTATTCATTAGTTATAATTAATATGACTTGTCTTAAACTCTATATAATATACAAAATTGATGTCTAATTAAATTTATAAGTTATAATAATTGATAATATGGACACATGAAGCAAGTAATTGGGGAAAAAAAACAAAAGAAAAATCATGATTTGTGTAATTGGGAGAGAACATTTTGCTTGAAAGCTTTCAAAACTTGCAATGCCAATTGTTGTGCAGTATACAAATATATTTACACATCACTGAGCCAATGAATAGACTGACTCTTTAATTATCACAATCAATCAAATCTTGAGAGTCTAAAGTCCAAAAAGCATATCTTGAAATCTTGTGGCAGAGGGGCCCAAAACAAGAAATAGTACCTTACACATATGTGGGTGATTTGTCTGTCTATGAGAGGTGGAGACCACAATGAAAAAGTAAATTTTTAAAGTGAAAACAATAGATAGGAAAGTGAGAGGTGCATGCATACAGGAATGAATGGGACACCATATATAAATGAATTTAGAAGTGGGCCAAGAGGTAAAGGACAATTAACCTGGAGATTCATGAGCAGTACTGATGAGATCATTAATAGAAAAATATATACGGATCTATATGTACTCATACCATCCCATATTATAATATAATATTAATAATTTCATGTATATTAAAATAAATATTATATTATTAAATTTCTTAAAATAACTTAAAAATCTCTTTTTATTCTTATTAAATATCATTAAATGCTCATTATTTTATTATTCCAACACAATTTATATTATTAGATATTAAATAAATAAGAGGTAAAAATGATAAATAAGTTCATATTATTTTATATTATAGAATAAAAAAAATCTATCAGTTATCTTGTAATATGGGATGATCGGAGTATATATATATATATAATGATTATTGGATGAGATATATGAAGTGTAATTTTCAAGCAGAGATGGAACGTTAGGGTTGGGTGAAGCAAGAGTCACTTTCTGAGTAGGGAATCATGAGGTTCTGATGTTTCCAAACTTGACACTGTTTCCACCGTCAACTCGATCATATTCTAACATTCAAGGAACTTGTATCTGAAATATATATCGACTTTTATTATATATAAGGAATTTGAATCCTATGGAGTCTGAGAAGCGTGTTTGAAATAGAGAGTCCAGTCAGATTTCCATCATCTTCCGTTGGGAATTTGTTCTTCCTTATCTAGAATTTGATCTGTTGGCTTGATTGGATCCATATTGAGAAAGGGATTTTGATCCTACGGCTGACATCTATGTAATGTATTGCACGACTGTTGGAACAAGTCATTTATATCAAACTCACGGGTCATGTTTCATATAGAAGGGAACAACAACATGTAGTTTTGGGGAGGATTTGTTCTCTTCCATTGTTGCAATGAGTGTGACTCTATATATGAAGTTTATTTCTTTTATTTTCACTCGCTCAATTTCTTTTTCTTTTCCTAACTTACTCACTAGATCATTACGCAACATAAGAAGGTTTTTTTATTCACAAAAAAATGTCTTTTTTTGGTAAGAAAATCATGAGTCTTTTAATAGCTTGATGAATAACTTACAAATATTATTATAACAAGTTCTTTAGTTTTTTATTTTAACACCAAAGGCATCTTTTATTAGATTACTGAAAATATTTTTCTTGAGGCATATATATTATTGAAATGGGTTTTGTCTTATTCAATAAAATCTTTTTCATATACATAATTAATAATCTAATAAAAAATAAATCTTGTTTAGCAAATTTTTTTTCCTGATTTTTTATACAGTTTAATAACCTCATGCAATTCATATAACTAACTTTATTTAGTGATAATTCTATAGTTATTTGTTTTTTCTTTTATAAAACTACTTTTGTTCTTATTCTTATAAAAAGTTCACAAGATTGTGTTCCTCTCATAGAATTAAAAATCGGACTGGTCCAACCAGGAATCGACCCCTGGTTTGGTGTGGTCATAGATGAGAATCAGGAGGTTTCGGAACCAGTAGAAAACCGGTTGAACCGGTCACAGCTTTTTTATTTTAATTTCTTAATTTTTTTAAAAAATATTTTTTAAAAATAAAATAACATTATTTTTAATACTAAGTACTATTATTTTTAGTATAAATTTTTTTCTTTTTATATTATAATATGTTATAAGTATTATTATGATACATAATAATTAATAATGATAAATTTACTTAACAAATAATATAAAAATAAAATATCAATTAACCATATTATTAAAAATATATTAATTTATTCATAACTGATTCAACCCCGATTTGACCCCTGAACATTGAACTATTACCTTATCTGATTCAATGATGGATCCGATTTTTAATACCTTAATTCATCTATATCTCTTTCTCTTTTTACCCTTTGCATTAAATGTTCCCCACAGCTTCTGGCCATCCCTTATTTAATGTCCTTCCTCCCTTCCTCCCTTCGAACATCCCCTTTAACCGGCGCCCCAAGGCAATCAACTAAATCACCATCTTCTCCAATTATTCATTGTTTAAAAATATAAATTCATATTCTATATATATATATATATATATATTAAAAAATCTTTACGTCACAATCTGTCTTAAACAGGATGGCCTAATATACTTTTTTTGAAAATATATTTCTCAAAAAATTAATTTTTTAGGGAAGTTTGTATTTAATTTTTTTGTTTCAATTTTTTTAGTTCTAAGAAAGTTTAAATTAATTTTGAAATTAAATATATTATACTTTAGTTATAAAGACATAAATATCTTATTTATTAAAGAATTGAATTAAAAAGAGAAGGATATTTTTAAAAAATTATTGTAAATTATTCAAAAAATAAAACTTTTTAAGGGTATGGTTAGAAAATAAAACTCCAAATTAAGTCAAACTTCTCATAAACTTTTATACTTTTCTCTTTTTTTTAATAGCAACAAAGGGAAGTTACCAAAGGAACTTAGGTTCTTTTTAGTATATTGAATGATTTTTTATGTAATAAAAATGTGAATAAGAATAGGAATGAGTTTAGAATGAGAATGAATTTTAAATTGATGTTTAATATATTAGATAAAATGACACAAGAAAATGACTATAATACCCTAGTTTTAAAAAAAAACAGAACCTCCCCCTTCCTCATTTCTTCTTCCCTCACCGGTCACCAAAACCACCTCCTCTATCTTTCTCAACAGGCACCACATCTACATCTCTCAATAACAGACAGACAAACCAATTTTAAGGGGAAAAAAAAATAAATTGCCATTCTAGTTTTAGATTTAGAAGTAAATCTTCGCTGGGTGGAGAGCACGGTCGTTGTCGAGCATGGTGCATGGTGAACTAAAAAATGGATACGACGGTAGTTAGCATTCGAACTAGTGTGATGAACTCACAAACGGATTCAAACCCAATCGAAGAAGATCGAACAACATCCAACGTTAATAACAAGATTCGAATGATGGGTGGAGAGCACAATCGCCGTCAACTATGGAGTATGGTTAGAAGTTTCACAAGCTTCACTGTCAAACAACCCAAATTGAAGAAAGAGACGGAGATGTTGCCGTCGATTTCTTTCAAACCGTGAGGTTGAGACAAGAACAGTGAAGATGGAGGTTGTGTCTGTGAGCTTCAGGTCGGTGACGGAGCTCTAGGATGGTGAGCTTCAAGTAGATGACAGAGCTCTATGAAATGCCAGTGATGATCGATGCAGTTCTAAGAGGGATAAAATTGTCACTAGAATTTAGTTGCCCACGAGAATCAAGCATCCCCGAGGGGTGGGTGGTGTGTTAAAGTTTTAGGATTCCCATGTATGAAACAATCTTCCATTCCCGTGAATCAACATTGATGCATACTAAATGCATGCAAACACCTTGAGCATATTTGATTCATATTTAAAAAAAAATAAAATAGAAAAATAAAATACTTGTTTAGTAAGTTTACCTTTTATAAAATATTTAAGGAAATAAAAAAATAGAAAACTCAAAATATCTTTAACATGTTTTATATTTTTTATTTTAGAAAACACAAGAAAAGACGAAAAATACTCACATTATTAATAGTAAAATTATAAATTTTGAATAACTCATTTAATATTTATTAGTAATAATTTTAGTAACAATTATTTAAATAAATTTTTTTATTTTTTTATTTCTAAAACTTATTTTAAAAAATAACTCTACAAAATTACTATTTTAAGAACATTAAAATAAAGGTGCATTCAAACAATCCCTCCTTTTCTTACCCATTTCCATTCTTTGACCTTCATTCCCTACTACTAAACATAACGTTAGAGGTTTTTATACTCTTGGGATGGAGACCTATTACTGTCATCAGCAAGGATGCGACCAAATTCAAAAACTTCTATATTATTTTTAAATCAGTCAGTTGCCAATGATCCTTTTTTTTTTTTTGGACAATAGTTGCCAATGATTTACTATCTTGAAAATTCTACTACCCAGCTTATTTAGAAAGCAACCCCCCTCTATCTCCGTATAAACTTCATGTAAATCATGAGCTCCACAGTCTAGTTCTAGGAATCAGATTTGAATAGTTCAGCTTTGCATGTACTCATTAGATTTGGGCGTCCAATTCTGGACGATTCAGATTTATAATTTTTTATTTTAACTTTTTTACATAATAATAATAATATTTTTTTAAAAAATAACAATTATAAAGTTATATCTATTTAAAATTATATATATAATAAAATAAAAATATAATAATAATTTTAATCCAATCTAGACACTTCAGATTGATCTGAACGGTCCTCATGATATATAGTGCACCGAAAGAAGATTCCTAGTTCTAGTTACAAATTTCTCAAGTGGAATTTTATTGAAACTCATGAAAATCTCTATTTTTCTGACAACAAAACTACTGAAGATCCTATAAGCTTCTTTGACGAGTAAAATATATCAATAAAATAATCAGTAAGTACAATTATAATTATAATAAAAGTTCTATTCAAATGCAGCCGAGGGCAAAAATTATTTTTCTTAACTTTTACCATTCAAAAGATATTTACAACTGGATCTGCTTGATAATTAAATGAAGCTGCTCCTATTACATCCGAACAAAAGCAAGAAGCACTCTAATTCAACATTAACAAAAATCAGCAAAAAGATAATTTTGATTTTGATTTTTTTTTTTTACATCGTGTTTATAACATTGGAGCAAACATCGGATCTTTCCGAGTCAATACCCGAACCACCATCCTTGCTTCGGCCTAAGACATACCTTAACTATAAGCAAGGACTCTCACCATCCTGCGCGGTTCGTTCTTGACTCAATACCCTTCCCTGCTCGCGTCTTTCCCACGCGCCGCCCTTTCCCGTTTCAAAACTACAAAACGCCAAAAAAAAAAACCCAAAAACTGTAATTTACGTCTCACAAGTCAGATTTCACAGTTAAGCGCGGCCTTTATCTTCTGCACCGTACACGATATGAGGTTGTTCACCGTCTCCACCGACTCCACCGTCAACTTCGCCGTTGGTAGGCTGTTCACTAGTATCTGAAATGCCACAGTTAAAAGTGACCCACCCGCTTTACCGCCGCCGTTGCTGACCGGCGTTAGGGACCCACGCGACCCAGACCCGTCTGGCAGAATCACAAACCCCGACGGCAGTAGCGCCACGTAAGCCGAATCGCCACCGTTCATCACCAAGTGCATCGCCGGGATATCCACTGGCGCGTACACCACGAGCGACCCCGACGCGTCGATGCACGTCTCCTGCAATATTAGCATGCTACTCTGGCTCGAATTGATAGCCTGAAAGTGTAAAAAAAATATTAAAAAAATTAGAAAATTTACGTCCTTGTGTTGTCCTTATCGTTAAGCTTTCAGAAAAATGAGAACGCGGTCAAGAGCTGGGTCCCACCTTTTTCTATTTTTATCTCATTTTCTAAAACTATCAAAAGATGAGGTCAGAACTCAGAATTTCAGAAGAAAGGTGACAACTGTCCTATCTATTTTGACTTTGTTATCAAAGCTTTCATGCGCCTACTCAAATCCTAATAATAGGCACGATCATAGATATAATCATTTTAAAAAATAAAATTAATAAATTATCATCAAATTTTCTTAAATTCTATAGATTTTAGAATTTTTAATTAATAATAGTTAATAAATTTTTAAATGCATCTAAAATTTTTTAAGTTTTTACCAGTATTATTTAAAATTATTTTTTACTGAAACACTGCCTTATTTCTCTCAGCCACAAAATTGTCCACAGAGATACGTCCAAATTCCCAAATTTGTCCATTCTCCAATTTCACCTCTTTTTCCTAACCAGAGCACACAACACAACGAAAATGCCACTTTGACTTGAATTCCTATTAAAGGTATTTTGGCCATTGCGATGATTCAGATAGAGAAGATGAGGGTTCAGTTCATACACTGGCTCGGAGAAGGGAGACGCAGTTGCCGTGGTCTTGGCCCTTAGCGATGTGGGCCATCTCCTGCATGGGCCCACCGTTCGACAGTATGTCCCACTCGCTTCGGAGCCGTTCGTCACGGAGGAAATCGAAGACTCGCTGCGGCGACACCGGCAGCCACACAGACGTCGCGGCGCTCAGCACAATCCCCGGTGGTTCCCCAGGGTCGTCGACGCTCTTGCGGGTCATCACCCGGACGTCCTCGCCCACGTTGCCGGCGTTGAGCTTGTTCCACTTGTGCACCGTCGAGGCACAGACGCCGGCACAGAAGTTGTTAGTCATCCGCTGCGCTAGCTTTAGCATGCTCCGCCGCCCGCCGGCAGTAATCGCTAACATACCCAAACCAAATCGGAAATCACCCTTATTCATTAATAACGTTAATGTAAAACATGTGAAGGAATTAATGGCGGTTCATATAGCGGTGGGTATATATACACACATACCAGAATGGTCTCGTGAACCAACTGATGAGGACATTAAAATGGCGAGGCATTCACACTGACGTTGGAGGGTGGCGATCCAGCGTTGCGCGCCAAAACCCATGCCGGAGCTTAACAAAGGTCTATAGAGCTGGTGAATTTGGGTTTCATCGTATTCTGCATGCTCCACCCATGTCACCTGCATTTGAATGCAAAATCCCATTACTAAAGTTTCAAGCTTTACACTCAACTTTTACCAAAACTACGAATCAGACCCATTGATTTGGGACTCAAACACGTGATATGAATAAAAATATATAAATCGCAGTTTAAAGTGGTTACTGTGCGTTCAACTCCTTTCAAATTACCATTGTTTGATCAATCCAGATTCTCTATGCTCCTATTCTATGGGTTTTATCAAAACAGAAAATTCATTCATGGAAGTACACACACAGATCTTGAGAAAGATGTAGCTTAGGCTCAACCATATATAGTTAGCCAGGGAGATTGGATCTCCCCATTTTTTATCAACTCGACGAAAGATAGATAGATGGATCCAAGTTCAATGATGAGTTTCGTTTGAATGTGTAAAATTCTGGGTAAAAAAATGAGTTCAATCTGTGTAGAATCAATTTTTTAATGCTTTTTATGAGTTGTTAAGAGTTGTTACTCTTGTCTACCTTCTCCAGTATTCATAAGATAAATAATATATATGTATATATATGTGTTGTATAGTACTCCTTTCGGCCATATATATATATACATATATATATATATATATAAAAGAAACTTTTGAGAGTAAGATTTTCTGAACGAACAAACCTCCATTGTTCCCCTCATTAAATAATAATTTTCTATTTTATCCTTTGTCATTAATACACATCATATTTAGGTGATAGTGTAATTTTCCACCTGATCACTTTAATTGTTGATAGAGAATTTAGAATCCTTTCAATTAATTTGGGTATTTTTCGAAACATTTTTTATATTATGACATATTAATTATAGTTAATTATTATTTTTTATCTTGATAAATTAATTATTTGTTTCTTATAAAAGGGATATGAAAGGGATGAGATAGTATTTGTTTAGGAACTAAGATTGCAATCAGCATTATGTTACGTTTTCAGGAGCAAAGAAATCAAAAAATTATATCATATCCATCTCTTTTAGAAGCTGAACCAAAAAGGAAAAAGAATAAATAAAATCTTAAATCTCTGGGTATCTGATGGACCTGAAGAGAGTACATAAATACAGCAACAAGATAAAGTGAAGCAGGATTTGGAGGAGCAAGGAGCACCGTGAACAGAGGAAACTCGAGATTTGCTAAAGCAGTGAGGTGTAACTCATCCCAGATTCTAAGATCACAAACAAACAAAAAATAGACAGTCTCGTGTTTTGACCACAATATATTTTAATTTTATATACCCACACATGAACGAATGATAGGGCTGGAACCAGTAAGGTACAGTGAATTGAATAATCTTTCTGGGGGGAATTCCAAGACAGCATCAGAGGGTGGAATAGAAACATCAAATGCTTAGTTTATTCACTCCAAGAAGTAGCTTCTGAAGATTACAAGGCAATTTGCTAACAAAGAAGGTACAGAAACAAAGAGGCTTCCATGAATATAATATTGGATTAGCCTCGATTTGAAGTTAAGGTTAGGATTAAGAGAAGGAGAAGCATCGAATCTCAGTGGTAGATTGGATTCTTTGGGACTTTTTCTTAGTTTTTTGAATTGGGAATTATCACTGACGCAGTGGCTATATAGTGAATAGTCACTAGACAAGCTAAGTCACTTAAATCCATGAGCTCTTTCTTCAATAGCTTGGAAAAGCAAAAGAACACGTGAAATACTAAAATAAGAGAGGATTTTAGAGATAGAAAATAAAATTATATTTTACTTTCAAAAAATAAAAAAAAATATAGTAATTACTATTATCAAAGCATTATTAACATTGTAAAAAAATAAAGAAGTCATTGTTGTAGTTTTAAGAATAAACTACAATAATTTGAACCTTTATCAGTATTCAATATAGTCAGATCTAATGTTTAGAATTAGCAAGCACTTAAATTAACATATGAAAATAACAAATCCATAGCAGATTAATTTTTCTCATAATGAAAATTACTTTCTTTGTTTCATTATTTTTAAACTCAAAAAGACCCAAATGGGTTTAATAATCAAGGACATTAGGAGACTCAGAATGGAATGAAATGGAAGAGGGAACGAAATCAAAGAGGTAAAAAAATAGTGACTTTCTAGATGTGAAATATCATATATGTTCCAAAATAAAAATTAATAATAAAAAGAAATAAATTTTCAGCTATAACTATAAGAATATAGTAGATTTTTCACATCTCAAATGTTGTGCAATGGAAAAGGAATCCTTCCTTTAGTAGTAACCAAAGGGGCCCTAATGTTAATTTACCAAGAAGAAGACAATGAACAGTTTTCAAGTACTACTTGGGAAAACATGACATTATCAAGGCAAGTGAAGACAAAGTACAGGTTTGGTTAAAATAAAACTACGGACAAAACAATGTCAATTTTACTGTCTTCAAAAGATTGGGAAGCAAAAACCGCGTGTACAACTAAATACACTACAAACTCACAATAACAACCAAAAAAAACCTATGCATAGAGAATTTTGTCAATTACCTTGGAGTAACCATTAGGCATGTCTTCCACTACACAGCCTGAAGGAAGCCTCCTGCAGTTCACAAAAGGTGGTGAACCAGAACCTTCCCGGACGGTATCAATGGACAAATCCACAACAGCCCACACTCCCTCGGCATGCTGCTTGCAGAACCGGAGGAAATTGACCTCACGAACCGGTACCAACGGTGATAGAACTTGGAGCTCGGCATGCATCTGGAGAATCATAAACAAATTTATGGTGTTTTATTGATGATTCAATCATTGAAAATGACATAGACTTGATAAAGTAGAGCTAATTCAAGTAGGTGAAAGGTTGAATTTAGGTTTAAGTTAAACTCACTAGTTGAAGAGCACCATTTCTGGATCCATTTATTCCACTACATACCACATCAGTGGTGGAGGTTCTTGCAATCATGCAAGGAAACATCTCAGCCCAACGATTCTGTGAGAAAAATGCAGCAAACCAGTTTCAGATAGATTTAAGTTTCTACATCAATAAGACTAAATAAAACAGTATAATTACCGAATCCATTAAGGTTTCAACAAGGGCTAAGCTGTTTATGATGACCACTCCAGTTTCTTTTGAGGCTTCAGACACAAAGCCGCTAGGTTTCAAACCAATGCAAGGAGTGAAAGTCCTCAAGTACTCCTCATGGCTGAGGATTTCTCTTCCAGATTCCAAACTCTTGATCCAAAAAGGCTCATCAGTCTGAGCCATCTTCACCAACTCATCCATGGCAGCCAAGGCAAGCTCTAGCAACATAGACCTCTCTATTGATCTATCAAGCCCGGTCACCCCTGAGCCGGCTGGTCTAGCCGGAGTAGGATGTGGAGGAGTTCCCATGGCTAGGGGGCTGGAAATACCCACACCCAAGTCAGGCCCCATGGGCAACGTTGCAGGCACAGTGCTTATACCACCAAAGCCATTGCTTCCAACTCCTAGCTCCAAACTTGAGTTAGCCAATGGAGGAGCCATTGAGTTGGCATATGAAGAAACCGGGCGGCCGAGGAACTTGCCGGCGAGAGCACAAACTCGATCTAATTCGTCCTTTAACCGAGCATTTTCAACCCGAAGATGTTGTTCTTCTAGTGAAATTTCTCCAAGTATAGCTGGTCCCCCACAGTTTGAGCAAATGGGGTTCCTCATGGCGTCCCTAATGGACATGTTCTCAGCTCTAAGCTTGTCATTCTCTTGCCTAAGCAGTGTATTCTCATGGCGTTCCAATTGGGTCTGACACAAAACATACAGAGAAGTTTCACAATCCATCATATGGCCCAAGCAAATCCATTTAAAAAGAACTTGGAAAATAAAATTAACACTACCTTCATCTGAGTTCTTCTATTCTGGAACCAGAATTTCACTTGCCTCGTTTCCAAACAAAGCCTCTTGCTCAGCTCCAACCTCTGCTTCTCATCTGGGTGTGGACACTCCTTGAACAAACTAAACCCAAAATCCAACACAAACAAAAGCTTTAACAATTCCCAGAATGAAATTTGTTTGCAGCAAAAAAAATAAATAAATAAAATAAGTCATACGCTTCAAGTTCTTGTATCTGTTGAGGCGTGTGTCGATGATAGCGCTTTTTCCTGGGAGGGTGGTCAGAGGCGTCTTGATCGTCCCCGGAAGCACCTTCCACGTTATCACTTCCAGATCTGCTTTCTTGCTCTTCTTCTCTGCTTCTTCTCCCATTAACATTCACCTCGTAATTCTCAGACATTCTATTCACATCCCTTTGCCCATCTATATCCGTTTGCTGAAAATATATACAGCAAAAAATGTCAAGAAAGGAGTGACAAAAATTAGGCAAAAAATGAGGAGGAGGAAGAAGAAGAAGATCTTACAAGGGCAAGTGAGAGGCCGGGAGAGTTGAACATGGTTTTAGCTGAGAGAGTAGAAGTGAGAAGGCGAGGCTGAGAGATTGCACTAGAGGGCATTCTAGAAGAATCGTTGCTGCTGTAAGGTGGAGGAATATCTGGAAAACCCCCCAAACTCATCAAAGAGAAATAGCTTCTTCGATTCCTCTTGTAACTCGAAGCTTCTTCGATTCTTCTTCTTCTACACGAATTTACCCACAGATTCTCAAGTAAGCTGAAATTATGTCTTGTTCCACGATATTCTCTCAGCCCAGAATCTTTTAAACTAAAATATGAAACGGGTCTCCTCGAAATCAGCCTCGTGTGTATATTTATATATACAACTCAAGAGGGCCAACAAAAGCAAACCTTCAAGCTCATAAAAATAATAATATTGAGACAGAGAGAGATGTGGGAGGAGACAAAAGGATAAAGCCCAATGTCTGGCCTCTATGAAAAAGAAATATTTTTATTTTGAGAGAGAGAGAAGAATTCTTTCCTCTCAAACCCACTTGGTAGTCTATATGAGAATAGCAGTTTCTGATGCTTAAATCAGCAGAGAAGGAGGGTATAGATTAAAATGAAAAAACATGAACCCCAGTCTTGCAGAGTGCGTCATCGCTTTCTCACTATGCATGCTTGACCACGGTAAGGTTTCAGACGGATAGAAAAAAGAAAGTTCAGAAAAAAATGTTAGAAAGTGAAATGTCTGTGGATTTGGACAGAGAAAAGAGAGAAAGAAGGACGAGGAGGGTGAGAGAGAGAGAGAGGAGAGAGAAGGAAAAAAGGGTAAAGATAAAAGGGTAAAGATAAAATGGAACACGTGGAGTCTTCGAAGCCTTACAATTACATGCATCCAAAAAGGCCTGGTTGACTCTTGCAATCTAGTCACTTTCTCCCTCCCTCCCTCTCTCTCTCTCTCTCCTCTTCTCTCTATTCCTGTGAGTAAGCCTGTGAATGACTTGGGATCTGAAACTTGCTGCGATGCGCCTTTTTTATACTTTCTTTAACTTTTTGGGTGGCAGAAATAAGGAAATGAAGTTGCATATTACTCTCTTCATTTAGTTATACATTTCACTTTTTTTTTAATTTATATTTTAAAACATAAAATAATTTTTAAATAAAAAAATTATCCCTAATATTTAAATATTTATTTATTATTAAAATATTATATTTTTAATATATTTAATAAGGATAATTTAAAAAAATGTGAGAAATTTTTTTAATTATTAATTATTATCTTAATCTATATATAATAATTAAAAGTATATTATAAACTGAAATAAAGGGAGTACTATCCATTTCCATGGCCTTTTTCTCTGAACCTTGTATGTGAATCATTGCTGGGTGATTCTTCCAATCAGCACTAACATGGGATCAAATTATCATATCATCAATTTTTTTTTAGATATTTTGACTACTCATCGGAATGGGGACTTTCTGCTTTGACTTATGAAAATAAGACTTAAGTTTGAATTAATATTTTAATTTATTAAATTTGATTGAAACCTTGGAAAATTGTCTTTTATATTATACTCTAACTGTTATACTATATAATGTATTATTTTGAAAAATTTATATTTCAAAATATAATACACTGCATAAATTACATTATGTTTTTTGAATTATCTTTCTAGTATTACTCCCAATAAGTAAATAAATATAATCTATAGTTATCAATATATTTAATAAAAATTTTTTAATAATTCGGTTAAACCATAAATGAATGAAGAAAAATTTTTCCCAAAAACCTCACTCTTCACGATCACAGATGATTCATGGGAACTGAAAAAAAGAAATGAATGAGAGAATGACTGCAATTTATTAATGTATGAAGTATTATTAAATGAGGATAATTTGGAAAATAATGGAAAAAAATTTTGATTACTAATTATTGTTTTGATATGTGTGTGGTAGTTAAAAGTGCACTATAAACTAAAATGAGGGGAGTATTAATTAGTATTGAAAATGCCTTGGTTCGTTTGAGGTCGAAAACATTAAGTCTTGGTTGGTCAAACGGATCAAATAAGTTATTACCAGTAAAAATGTTTAAAATTGAACCAAACCTTATACCAAATTGAACAAAATCAATTTAAACCGAATTGAAATGAAGTCTATTTTAGTTTTTCCTTATTAGAATTGACTCATTTACTTTAGTTTTAATTCAGTAAGACCTAAACTAAACTAAACTACACTTGATAACCAATAACTATATTATAATAATTATAATATATAAATATATCAAATTACTCATAAACACACTTATTTTATTTTACTTTTCTAATATTTATAAAATATATTGGTTATTAAATTATTTAGATATAATTTGTGTTCAAAAAGTATTTATATGTAACTTTTTTAATTTAATTTTTCAAGAATGATGCTGTTTTAAAAGAAAAATTTAAAAAAGTATAAATCAAATCTAAACCAAATCGAACGAAATTAAATCAATTATTAAATCAAACCAAACAGATTACATTTTGAACTAATAAGATCCAAGAAAAAGTCAGACCGGTTGTTTTGATTAGATCTGGTTTTTATTCAAAAACAAATCAAATTACATCTATGAATATCCTTAATTTCTACAATATTTCTAATCACATTTAAAAAAAAATGCTAATCACATTGATGTTTACCACAAAAGAACATTAATTTTGTCAGTTTCTTTAGAGCCTTTTTTCTTTTTTTTTAAGTTTTTTCATCTTTTTCAGCTTTTACGTTATTTCAACTTTGAATAATGGAAAAAAGTACATTAGCAACCTAAATTTGGCAAAAGTTAACTTTAGGATTTTAAAAATTATTATATAATTACTTTTATTGATTAAAAATTACAATTAAATTTTAGAAACTATATTTTAAATTAATTTCAAGTAAAGAAAACAGATGATCCACTGATGTAAAGACTCAGACTCGTCATTTCTTTTCTTCTGTCTTTTTAATTTTTCACTTCAATGTGAATTACATTTCATAGAATGAGGATTAATTTTATAAGATTTTATTAAAACTAGCAGTATCCCATGCAATTGTACTCGGAGTTAAACTCTTTTTTTATTTTGAAAAAAAGCATGCAAATTGAAAATTGATAATATATCACAATATTATCACAGCGTGCATTAATTCTATTATTGGTTTAAAGGGAAAATATGCCCCTGGAAGTATTTGTAGAGGAGCAATGGGCATCCTAAGTAAACTTTTAGAACAATATTACTTATTAGGTTTTAAAATTGGAACAATTTTACCATACACTAACTGTCAATATTAAAATTAAAACAATTGGTCCCTTCTTTGACTAAGGGTGAAATTTCTCCGATGTTGAAACATAATTAGTAATATTGTTCTAAATTTAAACCCTTATTTTTTGTATAGAATTGTATATTATTTGTACTATACACCATATTTAAATTTTAATACATATAGTGTTTTCAACGAGTGTGAGAACCCCTGGAGGTGTGACAAATGACTTCCCTATAACAATAGGCTTACATCAAGGATCTTCTTTGAGTCCATACATATTTGATCTAGTTTTGGATGTTCTTACAGAACATATACAAGAAGAAATTTCAAAGTGTATGCTCTTCACGAATAATATAGTTTTAATTGAGAACTCAAGAGAAGAGGTCAACTCTAAACTTGAATTATGGAGATATACTTTGGAATCAAAAGGTTTCCGTCTAAGTAGAAGTAAAACGGAATATATGCATTGCAAATTTAATAAGAGGTCAATTAGAAATTATTCAGAGGTAAAAATTGGAGAGCAAATCATCTCTGAGGTGTCAAAATTTAAATATTCGGGATCAATTTTACAGAATAATGGTGAAATTGATGGGGATGTTATGCATAGGATACAAGCTGGGTGGTTAAAATGGAGGAAAGCAACATGAGCTATTTGTGATCGCAAGGTGCCTACTAAACTTAAAGGAAAATTTTACAGAACAGCTATAAGGCCAGCAATGCTATACGGTAGTGAATGTTGGGCTTTGAAAGGACAACAAGAGTATAAGATGGGAGTAGCAGAGATGAGAATGTTGAGATGGATGTGTGGTCATATAAAATTGGATAAGATACGAAATGACTGTGTATGAAGGAAAGTTGGGATAACACCTATCGAAGAGAAAATGGTGGAAAATCGTTTAAGGTGGTTTAAGCATATACAAAGAAGAGGGCAAGAGAAGTTAGTCAAGAGAGTTGATCAAATGGCCTGGGGCCCGATCAAAAGGTGTAGAGAAAAACCAAAAAGGACATTAAGGGAAGTTATAAGAAATGACCTTTTGAGAAATGATCTATATGAGGAGATGGTATTTGATAGAGCTCATTAGTATTGTTTGATCCATGTAACCGACCCCACATAGTGGGATAATGCTATTGTTGTTGTTGTTGTTGTTGTTGTATAGTGTTTTCAACCAGAAGAAACAAGAATATTAATTACTATCGAGTTTTAATAGACCATAAGACTCACGTAACAAGTGAACAAGGAATATAACTTTCACAGGGATATTGGATTCTATTTTATATTAATATATTAATTACTATCAAGTTTTAAAAGAAAATTGTCTTCTATAAATTTTGAAGTAACTTTTTGAAAATTTGAAAATGACTATCTTAAAACTTTATATCCTAAAAATTGATAATAGCTTTTGATTTTTTTAAAGATAATTATATCTTTTTTAAGATTATTTACTATACTTTTTGTTAAATTTAAATTTTTAGAACTATTTTTTCTTCCAATTATTTCCCAAATTCAATGTAATTTTTGTTTTTTGTTTAATTTACTTGAGTGAGTGATAAAGTGAGACCTATTAAACGTAGGTAGAATGATTTCCCAAGAGATATTATATACATAAGCTTCAAACAATGTGATTTATTTCTAGAGTTTCATGTGACATATAGGGACACACCTAGTCATCCGTCGCACGAATTTTAAATTAAACTGGTTTATCTTATTGGTTAGACTGCGTACAATGCTTAGAAAACAAGTCTAATTAAATATATTTATTAGAAAAAGTAAAATATGAAATTCAATTTTAACACTTTCTAATTTGGCATATTAGTTTTAAATTTGATATAAAATCAAGAGATAAAAATATTAAATTGAATAAGAATTTATTGTAAAAATATTGGAAATAATAAAAGTAAGAGAAGATTGAGAAAATAAATGACGAAAAAATATGGATTGCTTAATGCTTTATGAATAATTTTCTATTTGATGACATTCAACCATAAATTAAAAAAATTCAGGCAAAAAAAACCATAAATTAAAAAATTAAATATAGACGTATGAGTTGTGATAACATAAATAAAAGAATTAATTTCCATAATTGTGATATATATGAATTATTGGGAGTTATAAGATGTATGTCATTGAATATAAGAAGGATACCCAGAGAGTAGTTCTTTTTCTTTTTTTTGGCCACTCCAAAGAGTAGTTCTTCGAGAGATATGACTATCTACATAAGTATATTAATTATAATTTATAATCATAATATAAATCATTATCTACAAACATTTTATGTATTTCATAAAGCAAAAGAAGAGTACAAACTATTTACAAATACATACATACAGTGTAGCTGTAAGTTGCCTCATTATTTGAAATTTACCAAGAAATTAAGTTTAAATGAGCAAAATCTTAGTTGAATAATAAGAAAAGGGTCCAAGTCCAACACATTTTTTAAATGACAAAGTCCCATATTTGAATAGTCACGTTCTAATATCATATACTAAGCTGTCGAATAATGTTGTAATTGCTAATTTTTGAATAATAAAATTTTGTGAACTTATCTTATCACATAAACGAATCTATCAAACACCTATATCAATTCAGGCCAAAAAGAAAAAGAAATCTATATCAATACTCTTTTTGAAGATCATGAGTTAAAAAATTGATAAAATATATTTTATTCGATCTTTAAATGTACCTTGTAATTTTTCTTTTGATAAATTAACAGTGAACCTTACTTTTAAATGAGTGCTATTTATATGTGGTGCAATATTATCTTTGTATAATTCAACATGAAACTTTATTTTTTAATCAATAACAAATGGAAAAACTATCCAATGCGGGGTGTTACGTAAATGTATGTTTAGAAGTTTTATGAATGGAATGGAATGAAGCAGAATAGCTAATGAACTTTAATCGTTGTTTGGAATAATTTTTTTTATAAAAGAATGGGATGGAAAGTAATGGCATTCTAAGCAATCTTTAACTATTATAAACTCAATTTTTTATCTCATTGGATTGGAAGGTTAATGATAGAATGACCTAATATTAATATCATAATTATAAAATTATTCACATACCCTATAAACATGTATTGCACATTTCACTCTCCTCTCGTTCCTACACTAACCCCTCTCATATCATTCTTTTTATTGCATCATATTTACTTCTCATTTTCCATGCTATGTGGAATTTTTTTTTGAAGTCTATTTAATACATAATCTTGTTTATCTTTTTCAACCCTAGTTATTTCATCTTTTAATCAATATATATGTTTACAAATTCACTTAATAGTTGATTTCTTTTGTGATAAAATATTTTATTATAACTTAAAAATAAATTTAATTTTTCTTAAACTAATAACCATCAATTTTTTTATCTGAATTAATTCATAGGGGTAATATTATAACAAAAGGTTATAGTCTATTCTATTATGTCCATTTTATATTAACTCTCAAATAGTGGTTAAACAAAATTGTTTCTTTTCTCTATGAAATTTCCAAATAATAGAACATTATATTATGCTTCACTCCACTCTATTCCATTCCACCTCATTCAATTAATGATCGCTCCATTCCATTTTATCCCAAACTCCACTTTCTAGAAAGAGTTAAAAAATATATCTTTTATTTTTTATATTTTGCAAAATTTGGAAAACGCGTGCCTGATCTAAGCAAAACAACAATCTTTAAAATTCTGAGAGGGGGTTAATTTTACTGTATCAATAGTTCAATGAATGAGATGTTTAAAATCTGAATAGGCCAAGGCGTGAATGGAAAGAGGAGATCACTGGTTCCAGTGTATCCTAATCATATCCCTCAGCAACACATGTATTGTCATTTGAGATTGTGACTCCAAAATCAATATATATTGACAAGAACTTTCATGACGTATATATATACCTGTAAAATTAATCTTGGATAATTACACCAATATATATCAGCATGCATGAAGGAGATGCATGTATAATTCTCAACGGGGCCCAATGAGAGAAATAAAAATCCACTCTTGTCTACTTGTATGTATAATTGAAGACACCGTCCATCTACTGCAACTGTATACTTATGATTAGTCTCGTGAGCATAGCTTCCTGTATATTATTGTGAAACAGTAGGTTCTTATCTCCCATGATGCAACCCAACTTGTTCATGAAATGTATTATAAGCCTTGAAAAATCTTGAAAGATCTTGTAGATTTTAATTATGATAACAAAATAATAAATTTTAACTATATTTTTTCACAATCTATCGTGTTATTAGACTTTAATGGAAAATTTTTAGAAATCATGTAATATGAATATACAAGCTTTAATGCAATATCTATTTGAATGAAAAAGAAAGAAAGAAATAATATAATCGATATGTGCGAAGATTGAAGGAACAGATATATGATAAGCTGTGAGAAAGAAAAACGGACTTTGCAAGATCAAAGAATGAAATCAAGAGATTACTTTCAGGTAATACTCGGCTAATTGGTAATTAGTACTTGTATTTTAGTACTTTTATCTGACTGTTTCTTTCAAATAAAGACATCCAAAAATTCCAATTTTTTACTTGTCATTAAAAAATTGCACTTGTTTATCAAAAAAGAAAATGTGCAGTTATGAGTTCATAGCTAGTGAATATATCATCATGTTGTTACAATTAGACCGAATTAGCTAGTTAACTGGAAATTGATTGACTAGCTATAACCAAAACCAGTTCATAAAACTAAGGGCTCAGTTGGTTCCGAGAATGATTGGGAATGGAATGGAATAAAATAATTGGAAATGGAATAATAAACAGTATTATAAATTTATTTGATATGATAGTAGGGTTATAGAAAATGTTTTTGAAAAATAAAATTGATTAAATAAAAATAAATATAAATAGACTAAAATGGTTTGTTTAATTCAATTCCTAAGGAGCTTATAAATGTGATTCCAGATACTATATCAAAAGTTAGATTATTTGGTTGCACAATGAAATGAGAATCTAGACTTCATATGAAATAAAGACACCCAAAAATTAGGGAATAAAGATTATCATCTTAATTCCATATTTTTCCTTATTTTCACTTCCAAAAATTCTTTTATGAATCAAATTATCCTCTTCCACCAATTTTGTTTTCTTCACATTTATCCCTCTCCTTGACCCCTGACTTCCTCACTTCCATCAACCTCCTCTCCTACCCCACTAACACTATGGTTAAAATCGATTTTGACAATATCTAGTTTCATTTTTTATTTTGATGATTAATCTATTTTATTCCATTTCACTCTCAATCATTCGAAAAACCAAATGGGCCCTGATTATTTTGAAAACCACTGGTTGAAAATCAAATGAAAAATGAAAGAACTAGAAAGATTATTGAGTCAACAAGTTCTTGCTAGAGCTAACAAAATGGGGTGGGTAGGGTTAAAAAGCCACTTTGTCAAACAAACTCGGCTTTATAAGTCGAAGTAGGGTAGGCTCACGAGTCCCTTTTTTTAAAAATATTTTTTTATTTTTTCATATAATTATTTAAATTAATACAATTAATCATCATTGCCATTTACAAAAAAATCAACATAATATTTAAATTTTACAATTTATACATTATGAATTTATAAAATAATATATTTTCTAATATTTAAAAAGAAAAAAGAAAATGAGTCAACCCGTGGTCCATTTGAGCCGGCCTGCCATAGGCTAAGCTCAAAAACCCTATTTTTTATTCAGGTTCTCATTTTTAAAACCCAACTTTCTCATTTTATCATGCTAAATGGGTTAAATCATTGGACCTGACTCATATTATTAGCTCTAGTTTTGGTTTTATTGGCTTAAAAAAAGTTTAGACTTCTTTTCTATTTCTTTTAAATGTTATACAAAATAGCTTCACCTTTTTGGAGTTAAAATTTTTTATATGGGCTATTGTTCTTTAAGCAAATGGTTGAAAGTTTAATTTCTAAATTTTATATATGAAGCTAATATGGTTAAAAAGGATCTACCCCTTAGTACTTCATACGAGATTGTGGTTACTGTCAATAAAAAATTTTTATTCTATATCAAAATGTTACCTTAGTTACATATATAATTAGATATGAATATTACATAGTCCTCCAATTATGGATTTAATACTCAACGATTTTGGGATCGCTATGATGACGATGACAATATTTATGATATAGATGCTATTGAATTGGCATTCAATAGATTTATTTCTCAAAAGGGATTCTCTTTTGTTTTTTCGCCCGCCAATTTCTCAATGGATTCACTATGACGATTGATTCTTAATTAGTTAGTTTAAGTTTTTTTTTTGTGATTATGTATATTAATTTGTTCACATTTAAATGTCAAGTTATAGAACTTATTAGTATTAGTCTTTTATTTCTTATATGATTTTAATAGATAAAATGAAAAATATATTAAATTAATAATGATCAATTTGATCACGATTTGTGAAAATCGAATCTTGAAACATTTCCAAAAACATTGAATATCATCTATCCTAATTTCACTTTGCTCTTTCTAAATGGTCACAATTACTCACTAATTTGTATTGTTGGGGAACATTCAATTTTTTTAAAAAAGAATACATAATTAAAAATATATGGCGTTTACATATTCAAAAATATTTTAATGAATAATAAATAAATAATCATAACAAATTTGATATACTGATGTCATACCAATAAATAAGGAATAAATAATAAATATATCCTCAAAAAGTAAATAATGAATAAATAATTGATAAATCATTTTAATTTTTTATCGAGTAGTATTACTTTTTTTTGGCCAATGTCGTATATTGATTAAGAAATCCCTTTTTTTATTGCAGTCACCGCCTAACTTAAATTGACCTATGAAAAGTGTGTGTGAAAGGAGGAAATTAAACAAGTCAGAATTGATATGGTCAAAAGAAATGGACCACACAAAAATTGATAGAGCAAGATACCACACTCCATTTTTTTTTCTCATTTTTATTATGATTTTTTTAGATACATTAAGATTCATGAAACCTGTAAACAAATTGCTTAATTTAGCATCTCATGCAGCAATGTTTCTTAATTTATTTTCTCATAAATGAAATTATTATTGATAATACTTTTTATTACACTGAGAAATGTGTGTGTGAGAGAGAAAGAATTGTTGTTCAAAATAACTAAATTAAGAATAAAACATTACAGGGAATTAAATTGAGAAATATTTTATTTGTGAGGCAGAGCAAATTGGAAAGATACTACTAGAAAAAACTAAATTGAAAAACAAAAAATCATCTATCTAAAACACCAAAACAAGATTTTTTTTTAATTTTATTTAGACTTGAGAATTTTAAATCGTATCCCGTAGCTTTGGTGATCTCCTGGATATCAAATAATTATATAAATTTTTTTGGGGGCCTAAATACAAAAACAAAATTTTGCTCTAGTATATTCAATTCAGATATGAACTATAGGTATAGGTATATTAAACTTGAGACCCTAATTAAATTTTAATCAAAACCAAAATTTTCGAACAGCCAAATAAATCGAACAAAAAACAGAACTTTTGTGTATATTTGTAAATTAGAGATAATGGAAACAATGTAATTCCAAATAAATTCAAAAAGAAATTTATTAGTCAGGCATTGATAGTCATGGATGTCACATGGGCTTTCACACTGAACTTAGCCACAAAGGTTGAATGTAGCGGAAACAGACAGCTCACAGCTCTGTTGACCTTTATATTCACCGCTTTCACTTTCCTAGACATTGACAACTGCAAATCACAGAGAAAATCATGCAAAAGGCTGTGTCTCTTGTGAAAATGGTATTCCAAAATGAAGCATCATTATTTTACCAACACACAAACCTAAAATCTTTGCAAGAAAAGCGAATGAAGGGTAATCTAGTTAGTAAGGAAGCGACTCATATTTCACAAGGATGGAGGTTTGAATCCTTTTACTAAGAATTGCGTTGATAGGTAATTTGTATATACCTTTATAAATGTTTTTTGAGTTATGAGACATGTTTTGACTCTAATGAACTCTCATAACCCAATTCACTTAAAAAAAAATCTTCTCAAGTAAGGATTATTTAGATAAGATAATGACATAGATGTGGGTTCCATCTCTCTTTTCATTTATCTCATTAATTAGTAGAAAAATGTTTTATTTTTAGAAGATCCAAAGCTAGCTAACTGTATTACTATTTTATTTGATGAAAATAAATAATTTTTAATATTTTTAATTAAAGCATAAGTAAAGTTTAATTGAGATGTGTATATTAGATCTCTTTAAACCTCATGCATCGCTTTGATCTATCAAATTTGATAATTTTTCTCTGTGCAAAGAGAAAGATAACAACTGAAAGGTTGCTTTTGAAGATACCCATCATATTTTGGTAAAAAAAAAAAATACCCGTCATCTTTTTTAAGATTTAAATTCTATTCAAACAGGTGACAAGAAAAAAAAGAACTATATTAAAACATATGGAGAAATATTAAAGAAATAAAAGTAGAATTGCAATACCTACAAATTTGGTTTTTCAGTCTCCAAGAGAATCATATTTTTCGTTTTCAGTAATTTTCTTAAAAATTATTCACAATAATTTTATTATGCTTAAAATAATTTTATTACTTAAAAATACGTATCATATAAAAATATATGAATAAAAATAAATATTTTTTAAAAAAATCATATATTTGTTTAACCAAACTTAAAATATAAATTATTCTAAAATTTAATTTAAATATAATTTTTCTTTTTTATTTGGGATAATCATTTATAAAATTATTTATTCATTATATTTTGTTAAAAAAACTTAACAACAAAAATATAATAACAATTTTTTTTATAAAAATGATAATTATATATATATATATATTAATAAAACCAAAAGCGTCTATACATATTACAAACTAGAACAATAACATGAAAGAAAAGTAACCAAACAGAAACAAACCACAGTAGTTATCACGACAAAACAAGAAAGAATGGCTTCTCGGCTCCATTGTTTAAGGCAAGGAAGAGATCAAATTTGAAAGGAGAGCACTGCTACAATGGATAAAATCTTTGGTCATCACTTGCAAAGGTGATTAAACCTTGAACCACAAAGGAATTCTCTTAATTTCGTTTAGCATGGTTGCATCTACCACCAAATGTGACTAAAATTAAAGATTTGAAATTGATCCCAAAGCATCCAACTAAGGATATCCAACTTAACTTCAGTCAATGCATGATTGTGCTCAACAAATGTAATGCAAAAGATCTAATGGGACTAATTGCTGTAGCTCCATGGTGAGACCTTGGTAATTGAATCAAGACCATATTAAGAAATTTCGGGGTAAGGCAAAATTATTAAAGAGGTATTGTACTATAACATATCAATTCTCATATAATCTTTTTTAACTTTATAAACTGCGAAATTAGTTATTAAGGTTTTATAATTAAGTAATTTTTTTTATAGATATAATTAAGTAATTGTAATTATATAAGCAATATAATTTTGGAGAAGAATATAGTGTTTTGATATAGTTTAATATTTCAATTAAAGTATTAATTTCTCATTTTAATATTTCTCTCAATACTTCTAATTCTTAAATATGAATATCAAAATGTTCACTAAGATTTTTAAGACCTTGCAAGATTAATACAAATGTTTTTCCCAGGTCATGAAAGCAATTAAAAAAACACATTTGTATTAATCTCAATATGACTATTTGAAAGAGATAGATGATGAAAGTTATTAATAAGATTTTTGGAATGAAAGGAATTTAGTTTTGAAAAAAAACAAGATTAGTTGGGAAAATTAAAATATTGATTAAGGCATATAACTCGCATTGCATGGTTAAAAAAAGAAATTAAGTTATAAATAAAAATAGTTCTCTTCTCTCATTTTTTTTATATATTTCTTCTTATTGCATTATTTTTATATCTTTATTATAAAATATAAATGCTGGTATAAGAAGATAGAAAAGGACATCGTGCTTATGAGATACTACTATATATATATTTTGGTAAAATATGAGATTTTTTTTGGTAAATAGATACTATATACTTTTTTTATTTTTTAATATAAGGAATAAAAGATAAAATTACACAGACTAATAAAAAATGAAAGTAATAAATTTTTCTTGAATATAAAATAGTTTTCAAAAATACTTTTATTTAATTTTAACAATGTTTATATCATGCAATTAATACAAATAAATTATATTAAAAAAATGTCATCTTAACTAGAGATAATTTTAAAATAAAATTATTAAATACACTAAATAAATTTTATATATTTTTTATATTTTAAAATATAGAAACCCCTTTAATTATTTCTTATATTAAAAGATGGAAGAATAGTATATAACAATATGAGTAGTCAAGAAGATTATCCGTAGAAAAATGTCAGAGCAACTCATAGTTCAAATTGGGCCCGATTGCTATCTAAGTGTGCTCCATGTCGGCCAGGAAGCCCAGTATTCTCGACACGAATGGCCCAGTTTTGGTTCCCCGAATCCTTATAGAAATTTGTGAAGACAGAGCGAAGGCCAAATTGGTCTCCCACTTCTCCTTCCCTTGTATTCCTACTTACTTAGAAATAAAGTTGTTCCAAACAAAAAAAAGAAAATGAAGTTGTTCTATTTTATCAAAAAAACCAAAAAGGAGCGAAAGCCTATCCCTCCAGTCTTGCGTCTCACTTGGGGCTAATTCCAGTTTGACATGATTCTATGTTAAAAAATAATGACATTTGTTAGCATAAAAAAAAAAGAAATTTGAATATTTTGTTAGCACAAGATTTTTAACATCTGAAGGTCACCAGGTGCGTACACACAAAAATCAGTACCCTATTTTCTGTCTAACTTTCGTTCTAACAACTTTTAGGATTTTAAAAATCTTATCACCTTGATATATAATTACTAAAATCGAAGTTTCTTGTTGAGGTATTTTCACACTACTCAAACTAGTAGTTTGTCAATTGCGTCGACTTATTAATTTAATATCTCAATCTTAAGAGATCTGAGTCAATTAAAAAAAATATCATCACTTAATCAACAAAGTTAACCTTTTAGAGAATCTTATCACCTTAATATATAATTGCTAAAAACGAGTTTCTTGTTGAGGCATTTGCAGACTATTCAAACTAATAGTTTTTCTTGGCCCAAAAAAAATAGAACTAATAGTTTTTCAACAGCATCGACTTATTAATTTAATATCTCCATTATAAAAAAGCTGAAAATTTGGAACGGATTTTGAGTTAATTAAAAGTTAACTTTTAGAGAACCAATGTCTCAATTTACTTTCTCTTAAATAGAATTATTATCAATAATAATTTTTATGAACTTGAGAATTATGTGTGTATGTGAAAGAATTGTTATTCAAAATAACTAGATTAAGAAGACAACTTTGTGATGAATTAAACCAAGAAATATTTTGTTTGCCACAACAATTAAAAAGTATTTTATTTGTAAGGCAGAGCAAATATTTTTGACCTAACAGCCTGAGTAAATTGAAAAGATACTATTAAAAGAAACTATATTGAAAAATACATCATCCATCTAAAATAGCAAAACAAAAAAATTTTTTTTAGACTTGATAATATTTAAATATGATCTAATCGTACTGAATATCAAATAATAATGTAAATTTTTTTGTTGGGGAGATGAATACAAAAACAATGAATTACTCTTCTAATATTCAAATCTGATACAAACCCCAAGTGTAATAAACTAAATTGAAAACTACACTATCTATTTAAGATACCAAAACAATATATATATATATACACATATATATTTTAGCCTAATAATGTTTAAATATGAAAGCCAATTTTCTCATCTTTCTAAGATAACGTGTTGTGTTGAGCATTCTGATCACTATAATAGCTAGTAAATTGACTTTTTGATATTGGCTCTCACATTTGCACACTTGCCTTTTCCAAACAATGTTCAAGCTCTTATTTGCACTCATAATTGATTGACTAGTTTTTAGTATAATGGTAGTCTACTAACCTTCTATTATTTGTGTTATATGCGATGATGATGATGATTATGAGAACAACAACAACAACAACAACAACAACAACAACAACAACAACAACAATAATAATAATAATAATAATAATAATAATAATAATAATATGTGTGTTTCTTTTCTTTTTTGTTGCAGATGACATCGAAGATGATGAGGAGGAAAAAGTTGATATATTCTTGAAGTGAGATTCAAATTATTATTGATGATGATGAATGACAAGCTTTGATGTGGTTTGATATAAAAAGAATTTCCTCTTACTAAGTGATGATTTTGTTGTTGAAAAGTCTTAAGGTGCTATTTTGCTAGCGAATGACTTGTATTGGTGGTGAGTAGGGTGGTGGATGGACAAAGATATTACTAAATGATAGTTTCTTATTGTTTTTGTCTCTTCTTTAGCTATAAATTATGGTGGATGGAATGGAGATGTTAAACTATTAGTGAACAACTTTAATGAATATGATGATATATTTTCGACTCATGAAAAGGAAATATTTTGATCTAGATGATGACTTGACTTCGAGGATATATATTTGCTATTGTTTTATGGTGGATGCATATATTTATTATGTATATTGAGTAGATGAAAAATTTTGAATTTGGATGATGGTGAGTTATATGGGTTAAGGGTTATGAACCTGACTCCTCTGCTAATCAAAGATATTAGCAGAGGAAGCTCATCCTATCTCAACCATTCAAGTAATAAATGGAGCATATGCTGACATGTAGCTAGATAGTAGTTTAATGGAACGACATGTTTCATTAATATGGTTGGGATGAATCTAAACCTTCAATTTGCATGAATCTTAACTGTGTATATGTATTCCCAATATTTGGCTCCATTATCACTATTCCCCCAACAAAAGAAAAAATTCTGCCCCATTTTTATATATAGCCATCCTTGTTCCTTGTAAACAATGTGTAGAGTTTATCTATCGCGATAGAAGGTGGAAAAAGTTTACCAAAATGTAAGCTTGATTAGAAAAAACAAATGATGTTCGGCTAGAGAAAAGGACAACAAGGAAGGAGCCTATTTGATTTATGGAAGTTTAAGAAAAGGAATACAACATTTGTGGAAGCTTTGTTTTCTTTTTGGGCATCAAATGTAAGTTTTTTTTTTAATTACTACAGTTGTTTCATTTTTAGGTATAGAATATATTTATTTACCTTTAAGTTTGCAGTGCCTATGGCAATGATCATGCCTTAATTTCAAAGTTATAAACCATTGATTATGTGTTTTACTTGAGTTGTTGTCAAGGAAATTGTAAGTTTATTCTTTATATATGTAAGTTTGTTTAGAATTTAGGATACTATAACATTTCACTTCTTGTAGGTATTTTCTTATTCTGTGTTATGAATCATTTACTTAATATTAGTATAATCTGACTAATTATTTATAATTTTTATTAGGGATCATTATACGGATGTTGATAGGACTCCTAGATTGGGTATGGAATTTGATAATTTAGATGAAGCATGAAAATTTTGGGTTGATTATGCTAGTAAGATCAGTTTTGGAACTAGAAAGCTTAATGGTACAAGGAGTAAAAAAAGATGGATTTATAGTTTCTTGTAGATATGTATATAGTAAAGAGGGAATTAGAAGGCCAGACAAAAAGGGATGTCAACACTATTAATCCTTGCACTAAAACTAGGATAAATTTCAAAGCAAAAATGGGAATTGTGTAATAGCCCCAAATAAATTATTTCGGACATGTATATATGTGGTCTAATGGAAAACATATTATTAGAATTATATAGGACTAGAGGGGGCCCACACCATAGAAAAGGAAGAAATTATAAGGTTTAATATAACATAAGTTTTGATGATGACAAATATAGAGTAATAAGGAACAAATGCATTATATGTGTCTGACATATATAATGTTTCTTAAAGAAGTAAAATACATATTAGTATATATTTAATTATAGTTATAATACATATATCATGCTATGTGTAAATATATCCATTGTACTTTTACAATGAATAGCATAAGTTGGATATATAAACTGGACTAACTACTTAGTTTGTAAGTATAATATATTAAATGCAGGTTGGTTCAAGTAAGAAGAGTGAGCATTGGAATACAGAAATGGAAATCAATATCATGCCTCACTCAAGAAAAAAGAAAAGAAAGGATGCTCCAAAAATGGAAGATCAGAAGGGAGTATGCCAAGAAGAAAATGATCAAGTGGAAGTGAAACTCAACATTTGAAGACCTAGTCACTAGGTATATTTTGTTTTCACTTAGGTCTTGAGGTGAGATTAATCTTTGAAATTACTTAATCTTGTTACCATATGTTTTAAATGAGTTAGATTAAACAAATCTGATTTTCAAGAATATAGAGTTTGACCTTTGATTAGTTTTTTTAAGGAATCTCTCAAAATACATATGACTTTGATGCAAAACTTATTTCATATGAAACTAGACTTAATAAGATTTTTAAAGAAGGTTATTTCACTCAAAATAAAGATCATATGAAAAAGTTATGGTCATTTAAAGTTGAGTAGTGAGATATGAATTTTCAATTTTGATCTCTTATCATTATTTCGATCATACCTCATAGAATAAGTTTTTTTTGAAGTGAAATTGTTGCATTTGAAAGTAGACATTGAGAGCTTTCCAACCATAGGTCATTTGCTTAATTTGGAGTTAAAATGAGAGAGTTATAGCTTTTACAAAATTGTCTATAGTGTAAAATTTGAAGTTACGAGGTTTCATGTTCGATAGACAAATTTCGGGCCTCCAAAATTCAAATTTCGCAGAGAACCTTTGTGCAAAGTTGAGCTTGCCACTGACAGACGAATTTTGGCTTTCAAAATTTGAACTTTAGGTCTAAGAGATAAATTTTGGCTTTCAAAATTTGAATTTCAAAACACCAGAATGTGAAAATACTTCTAGAAAAGCCAACAGACGAATTTTCATATCTAAAATTCGTACTTTAGGTATAATAGATGAATTTTGGCTTTGAAAATTTGAATTTTGAAGCTCCAAAAATGCGGAAATATTTCTGGAACAGCTAATAGATAAATTTTTACATCCAAAATTCGAATTTCGAAAGGAAGAACTTGTACTATATTGAGTTGCTCACTGATAGACAAATTTTGGGCACCAAAATTCGAACTTTGAAGGCACTGTAGAAATATGGAATAACTGTTTACACTTACCAGAAGTACTTTAAACTTGAAAATTCGTATGTTCCAACATAGAAACATTTTCTAAAGATGAAAATTCGAACATTGTTTTATAATAGATGAACTTTGAAGTTCAACATTAAAGTCTTTAACTTTCGGTATCTTTGAAATTTATCTGTTGACATCTAAAATTTGAATTTCAGAATGTCAGAAACATTAAATGTGGTTGGTAAACGGCTAGTTTTGCAGAATAACCATTGGGTAACGTCTTTAACGGCTAGATCTTGTGTCTAACATCTAATTACACTACAAAACTATAAACAGAACATTATTTGAACTTATGGGTGACAATCTTAAGAGAGTTTATGCGAAAATACCGCCACTATTTGTAAAATCTTTCTATCTCAGCATTATTTGAAAAACCCACCTCAATAGAGTGAACTTTTAGTGTATTATCTACTCTTCAAGAGAGTTTTCATTCTGTAAACATTTCTTTCTACATATTCTAGGTAGGATCTTAGTGTGGAAATACACTAAGGGATTTACACATCTTATAAGGGTGTGAGGAGAGTGGTTTCACAAGTACCTACTAAAATTTGTGGGAATGTATTGAGGCTTCACAGGTGCCCGGATAAAACTTGTGGGATATAGTGAAAATCTCAAGTGGTGGCTTGGGGATTGGATGTAGGCTAAGAGATTGGGCTGAACCAGTATAAATTGTTGTGTATTGTTCTTCATCTTCTCTATTTGGTTGCTACACACAACTCTCTCCGTTTATCCCTATTTTGCTGCACTCTTAGTGAAATTGGGTTGTGATCCAAAAAGAGTGAAAATCTTGCATCACTTAATTCACCCCCCTCTTGGGTGACCACTCAACCTAACAGAAATCAAAGCTGTCAATTTTTTTTTTTGGAAAAATAACACTAGCTCCACAACTCTAGTAAAGCTCGCCGTGGTGCTAGGTTGAGAACTTGGTTATATAAGAAGCTTCTCCACTCATAATGTGATCTTGTACGGCTTTGCTAGGGTTTTAGTGTCTAAACTTGAGAGTGTGAATCCTTGGCTTTGGGAGGATCAAATATTCAAGGTAATGTGATTTCTTCATCTTCCTCCTTCCTTTCTTCAAGTTTCTTGGTAGATTTTCATTGGTAAAGCATGGGTTGTAGTTTCTCCTATATATGATTTGACTAAATGTATTGAGTTAGAATGCCTCAATGGAGTGTGATGAAGGGCATCTAAGGTTTGGTTTTGACTTTTTGAGGAGCTACGAAGCATTGATATGGGCATGTGTGTTGGATACGATACGATATGATACATGGGATTGACAATTTCTTAAATTTTAGGATGTAAGTACGGTAATATATATAATTATATACATACACACATACAAAATTGATTTAAATAAAAATAAAAAGAAGTCTTGAATATTGTAAAAATTATAAAATGTCCATAACAACCTATAAATAAAATCAAAAGTTATGAAACAAATAAATACTAGAATTTTCAATGTAAATTAATCATCATTTATTTGAACATTACTAAAATGTTTTTGTTCTAAAACCAGTTTATCTAGAGATAGATTTGCAATTTCAAGACCTTTAGCACCATCAAATGGCACCTAATTATCTCCATTGACATCCCACATTCTAGTTTGTCCATTAGAATGCATTTCACTCTTCACTGATAAAAGGTGAAGATTTGTATGAATATAGATCAAGTCTTCTGCTCTTTTTGGACACATCTTATTCCTCTTCATCGAGTGAATAAAAGAATAAGTACTTCAATTTCTTTCACAAGAAGATGATGAACTTGGTTGACAAAGAAGTTTCAATGCAATTCCTTAAAGAGTAGGAGTGACAAAACCATAGTTAATCCACCATTCTTTAGGCTATAAATTCCATCTATCTTGTAAGGAATCAAATGAAGCATACTCATATGAACAACCACAAAACTTGGAAAATTCTCGAAGGACTAACTTTTTATCTATCAAATCACTAAAGTTCCTATTTAAGCACCTTGTTCTCTTATATGATATTTCAATATCTTTATGCAGAGAAACTCTATTTGGTGCACCTTGAATCCAATGAGGTGTATAATACCTATATAATATGAAAAAAAAAATTAATGAGATTTATTTACCATAAAATTAAATTTGAAAATAAAATGAGTAATATATATATTTAGTATGGCATACCTAGGATTCAATAAATAAGCCAAGCAATGAAGAGGTGTGCAACTCTTTGTCCAACGATTAATAATGATTCTATAAACAACGTTATAAAACATTGAATACCTAGAAAACAACTTATTCTTGAGTTTGTAAATTGATGCCTTTATTTTTTCTATCATCAAGTCCTATCTCTCATAGATTAAATGAAGTGTAGGTTTATCTGTATAAGAAAATCTTAACATATAATAAATAGGCTTCATGAAAGGGTGGATGTACTCAATTTTATCCCACCAAAAGTTATCAAGAATTAAATCTCTAACTGTAGTTGCCTTTCTAACATCATCTTCTTTTTAAGTATTCCATACTTTACTAATGACCATTGTTCAAAGAGAAGTTTTGATGAGCTTAATTAGATCTCTTGATAGCACAATTGTTGAGGCAAATCTAGTTTCAGCAATAGCAAGTAATTTCAATGGCACATTCATTAAAAATTACTAGTCTTATTGAATGTTTCATGATGAAATTCCTAATAAAAATTATATCATCCTAGACTTTAGTAATCCAATGGCATTCTTCATATATAACTTCATTTGCCTCAGTGTTTTTCGTAGCGCATATAGTCTTTAAAGCAAGGATTAAGTGTGTGCACAATGCATGGTGTCCAAAAAGTGTTAGGATATTTATCCTCAATAAGTTTACCAACACCTTTACAAACAAGTACATTATCTGTAATGATTTGAATCACATTTTGAGGCCTTACATCTTCAATTACTTGGTGCATAAAATTAGCAATATAAAATTTGTCTTTGTATTCTTTAGACCTATCAATTGCCTTAAAAAAAAAATAGGACCCCCATTAGATACAAATATAAAATTAATTAGTGGCCTTTGTTTTACATCTATCGATCTATAAGTAACTATACTTACCCCCTTTTCACTCTAAGTCCCTTTAATTGGTTCAAGCAACCCCACTATGTTGGCCTTTTCTTTTTGTAACAAAGGGCTCCTTAATAAATTACAACTAGGAGGTTTATATCCACCAATCATGTTATTTACAATATATTGAAATGCACTAATAAAATATGGATTACAACTATACGTTGGCCTTTTCTTTTTGTAACAAAGGGCTCCTTAATAAATTACAATTAGGAGGTTTTTATTCACCAATCATGTTATTTGCAACATATTGAAATGCACTAATAAATGGGAATTACGTGCTAAATTAAAGGACAAACCACCTGAACATAACATTCAATAAATTTCTGCATGTAAATTTTCCCTTGCTCCTTGTTGAAGGCTCTTTTTAATTGTGCCCATTGCCCTTCTCTTTCTCTGATTGTATTCACTTTCAATAGGAATACTATTACTTTGGTTTAAAGGAGACAAGCCCTTAGTTGGGGCTAGTAATGACACTTGTTTAGGTTTTGATTTATGATCAGCCTTGTAGTTTTTGCATTTCAACTAAACAAATATGATCAACTTTTGGGCACATAGCGATTCCCTTACTAGATACTGTTAACAAAGACCATTTAACGCTAGAGTATAACACATTGTATTCATGATTACAATAATTACACTTCCAATATTTATTTTCATTAGAATGAGCAGCTTCTCCCTCTTTACTTCTACTTAGTAATGTGTCATAAGCCCACGAGGGAGTCTAAAGCCCTACTATTGAGATTCCTCATGCATATCAAAATTACTACGATTGTCCCAAATCCTATTTCCAAGTTAAATTTAGCTAGAGTGCATGTAAGTGCATTTCAAAATTTTCAGAAAACCTAAATGTTATTCACTTGACTAAGCTCTATAATGCATTAAAGTATCTTCCTGCTATATTATACTTTTATGCATCTTCTTATCATTAAATTAAGAAAAAATTTACATTAATTATCCAGTAGCTAATCAAATCCAGGTCAAAAAGAAGAATAAATTAGACAAGGAAATACTCAAATTTCACATTTAAATTGATGCTATTCAAAAGTACTCAATTTTCCCTCACCCTTATGCTTAAAATCAACATTATCCCCAATGTTATCATAATGAAGCACAAATAGAAGAGAGAGAGAGAGATAGAGAGAAAATTTACCTAAAATGATCAAACACCTTAAATAATATCCATATTATCCATGTATTAGACCTTATTATGGCCCATTTGTACCATTTTAGGAGCTTGAAGTACATGAGGGGCAAAAATAGAAAAATTTAAAACTTGAAATTACTGTTTATTTGGTTACTCCATTTTCAAACTAAACTTTGAAAATTTATAACTAATCTAGAAAAATCTTCTAGAGGTGATTCAAGTCTATAAAAATATCTTAAAATATTATTTACATGAAAAAAATATGAATAAGGTGTTTAATTGTGCCAATTGATACAGTATTAACATGAAATGTACTATTCATATGGTCATTTTACAACTTTCCAAGCATTTGGCCTTAAATTTAAATATTCATATCTTATTCTACCTGAATCAATTCGTGCATTCCTTATGTCATTTGAAAGATTTGAAAGTCTAATTTTTAGCTACATTTATTTTGTACATTTATTTAACTAGAATAAGACATAGCATTATTTTAAACCATTAAGTGTCAGAACTTAACTTTAACTGGAACAATTTTAGAAAACTTACATATCTCTCATTATATAGCTTCAATTATTTCCAAAACATAATACATATAGAATTACACCCTGGTTACCTCAGATTATCTACAACACAAACACACATAGGAACTAGTAGGTCATTGGAGTACAATTGATGAGTTCAACTCTTCCAAATCACTTCTTAGAATGCCATAACTTCTAAACAACACTCTTGAACACTACAATACCATAATACCTCCAATTAATACAATATACATGTAATTTAATAACTCACAAATCACCCAACCAAGCTTAATGATGACAAATCTATGGTTTCAATAGGACAAACATATATCAAGGAGCCTTAAAGACCAATCTAAACCATAAACAACCCAAGGAATTCAGATTCCAAGCTTCCTCAATGAATTCACAATCCCTCCAAAACTCATATCCAAACTATAAAGACACCAAATAATACATTTACAACTCTTTTAATTGGTAGAAATCTCAACCAAATTGAAATCTATCATACCCCCATGAATTTCTTCCCAAAAACGAACAGAAAAGAGAGGAGGAGAAACATAATTCACTTATCAACCAAGATTAGAACCTCTCAAGCCAAAAAATTAAGTCCTAAAGGTCGAGAATTCCAAATCTTAGCAAAACTCCTTCATATCTTTCAAATTTCTTCTTCTCCATTGATTGAAATACATTATGATTTAAACAATTTTTGTGATTGGAGCCACTAAGCACAATAAGCTCACCATAGCGCAAGCCTTTACTATCTTGAAATTTTTGAAATTTCTAGCTTTTTAGCGGTGGTGCCTCTGCTCTGCACCACAGCGTGAAGGCTTCTGTCTCATTTTCTTAACTTTGATCACTTTTTGTTTTTCCTCTGGTCTTGGTTCCTTTGATACTGCACAAATCAACATATATAGTTCTTATCAACTCGGGGCTAAGTCTAGGATAGTAATTTGAGGGTCATTACACAATGAGAATCAAAACATTAAGTAATTAATGTGGATTATTTTAGAGGAAAATTTAAATCTGTGATTTTTTTAAAAATCCTTTAAATTGAAATATTGGAAAACATTTAAGGAAGTGCAAAGGAATAATGCAATCAATAACTGTAAGAATGAAATTATTTTACTAGTTTTTGTTCATATATAAAAAAAGTACATGGACATATATCTTTTTATTTTTTTTAACATTTGATTGAAGGAACATTATTTGAGGTGAAAAGGAGTTGTATAAATAATTTTATTAATGCTTTATGGAATGAGTTTTTCTTTTTTTTTTACTGGTATGCAATTTACATATAAAATATATAGAGACATAATTGTCTACCAAAAAATATTTTTTCATTTTATAACAAAGATAGATATATAAAAAAAATAAGTGAAGAATTTATGTTGTTTGAGTTAATGTAAGATGCTGGAAGAATGAAAGCTAAAATTTTAACACTTTTTGTAACAATCTGCAACATGTTATCGTCGACTTAGATTCAAACTAATGGGAGGTATACTTGTTGATTTGTGCGGTATCGGAGGGACTAGAATTAGAGAAAGGACAAAAGGAAGCATAATTTAGGAAATAAGGCAGAACCACTTCACACTGCAGCCTGGCATGGAGACGTCATAGGTAATGAAATAGAAGGCTTCAATATTTTTTGGGCAGAAGAGTCTCAGGACTGGGTGAACTTACAGTCTATTGCAATGCTAGACCTATTTAACTAGAGCGAGTTCAGTTGGATGAAATGAAAGAAATTGAAGAGGAAGAGGAGGAGCTTTGATAGGGCATTGAGTTTTTAGCCTTAAGGGATCATTTTTGTACTCAAGAAGCTTCAATTTTTGTTGGTAAGTAGATCTTGCTTCTTCTCCTTTTTTTTTCCTTCCCATTTTTGGTGTGGAATCCGTGGGAGTAAGCTAGCTTTTGAATTTATAGATGATTCTATTGATTAAAATGATTATAAATGAATTATTGAAGTGTTGTTTGGTACCTTAAGGCTTGGGTATGAATTTAGGAGTGATTGTATATGTTTTAGCATAAACCCTAGCTTGGAAATGAATGAGAGAACTTGGAATCCAAGGTTAAAGTGTTAGTTCATGGTTGGCATTTGTGTTTGGGGCTCATTAATGTGTAGTTATGCTACTGGAACAATGAGATAAGCTTGAAAAGTTGAATTGTGGATTTTGGTGTATATAATTGGTTGATTGGAGGAATTCAATCCGTTGTTGGTACTTCGAAGGCTAGGTAAATTCCCCTATGTGCATTGTGTCATTAATTCAAAGTAACCAAGTGTATGTTTTATATGTGTTGATTTATTGTTATATATATTTGTTCCTTTCATACCAAGATATTACTTTTGTATATGTATGTTCTTTTCATATCATGGTATATACACAGCTAACGGAAGTATGGTAAGACCTGCTCTTATTCCTTGTTTCTTGTCCATGAATATGTTAATTTTATTTATGTATGTGATTAGTAAGCATCCCCACGTGATTGTATGCTAGCATGACGACGATGACGATTATGAGTATGATGATGATTGTCTATAGCATAGACATGTTAGCATAGTGATGTGTCCATTTGATATATTTAAAATACCCACATTTAAGTTTCAAATTGCATCTAAATATATTTATATTGATATATTTTAGCATGATTTTACATATTTTTTGTGTTTTATGGCATTATAGGCTCATTTGGAAGCATTCGAAGCAAAAATGTTAAAAATTGTTCATGTTAAAAAGCTTCAACACTGGTTGGTATTTTGATCATAACTCTTACATATGAACTTTGATTGAGGTGATTTAAGATGAGTTGAAAAAATAAGACATAGAGATACAACTTTTGTAACATCTTATATTAGGTCCTATTTCCCATGTATTAGATTATTTTAAATATCTTTTATCATGGTTTAGAGACTAAAATCATAATATAATAAAAATAGAATTTTTCAAAATTCAGGGTACTGTTCATTTGGCAATTTTCATTTTACCTGATGAACTTTGAAAATTCATAATTAAATCTATAAAATTCATCTTGAGGTGATTCACGTCTCTAAAATTTTCTTAAATTCAGATATAGATAGAAAAAATATAAAAAAGTAACTTCATTGGGCCAATTTGTACAGTAATTTCGTGGACATTTACTATTTATTTGGTCATTCTTCTATCTTCTAGTTTTCTGACCTCAATTTTGAAAAATTCATATTCTATTCTATTCATGACCAAATAGTGCATACTCTATGTAATTTGAAATCTATACATGTCTAATTATAGACATATTTTTCTTATATATTTATTTCACTTACACAGGGCATATCATTAACTTAAATTGTAAAGGGTCAGAATCCAACTCTTACTGAAACAGTTTTGGGAAAAACTCCATATCTCATATTATATAGCTCCAATTAACTCTAAATCAGTGGCATATGAAACTTAAAACATATAAATTTTTATAAATATAAATCACTAAATATTTGGATCTTTGTATGATTTTATATTTCCTTTTGAATTTTCCAGTACTTAGTTTTCGGTTTTCAGTTTTCCCATTCTTGCCTTGTTCTGAACCCTAATTTTGAAAATTCACCATTTATTGTACAAAACTCGAAATGGGGTTAATTAGGTGTCATATTAAAGCTTGAGATGCCCTCTATCTGGTATAAAAATCACATACACTAAACCTCATATTAAGTACATAAAAAGGGCGAACTAAGCAGACATATTTGGAAAATGCCCTATTTCAATCTATATTGCAATTTCTTTCCAAACTCATGCAAATGAACTCATTTTGGTATGAAACTTGGTAGAATATAACTTCATATCCCAACATCCAAAACTGGAAGTTTTCATACATTTTCTACAACATTAACATATTATTCACTATTTTACAACTTCATATAAAACAAGGCACAAATAACAATTCATATTATAATATGATAACTTGCACATCAACAACTCATCATTTTCTTCTTCATGCCTTTTGCTTCTTCCTTAGCTCTTTTACATTGGTTCTCCCTAGCATGGTTAGTCATTGAAGGGGGCAAAGATTCAAAGAATCTCAGTAGCAATCACCATTTATGCAATCATATTATCACATTAAGCATATAATCATCATAAAACATCAAGTGAATACTTTTGAACATTTATGCCATAATATTTTACAAAAATTTTGATAGAATTTCATTTTGTATTTTGGATATCTCAGGGTCTCAAAACCCCTCAATTAACTCAGCCAACATTCTCAAAGCATCACAAATGATCATATCAAACAATAGGCAAGTCATCAAATTCATTGAAAATCACATGACAATATAAGGCAAGAATAGGTCAATTGTTACCTTTATGCTTCCTCTTACTCCTCCACTTGATACCAATGCTCCCGATAGCTTCTTTGAGCTTCTTCAAATCCTAATGCATCATCAATTAACTACTCAATCTAATGGTTCCATGACTTTCTTCAAAAAGTGTTCATGAAATCCTAATTCTTTAAAAATTCACCAAAAATTCATTCCTAACTCAAAAATGATGAATTATACCTCTATTCCATGTAATATTTCATGAGGAATCCAAATATGGCCTCAGAATTACCAAATTCCATTTCTAACATGGTTACTGTTTATTCTGAATTAAGCTTCAAAGACCTAAAAATTTCACTTTCTTAATCTTAAGCTTTTTCATGAAACCGTCACTTGTTTTTAAGGTTTTGGATCATGGGGAACCCATTTTTGAGGTCCAATTTATGAAATTCCAACACTAAGTATGAACAGTAGCTCATCCAAAATCAGGGGCATTCAAGAAAAATTGCTACACTTTGTTATACAACAAACTAGTTGCATATTTAAGCTTTAAATGAACATTATGTCATTTCTCCTATGATTTATAGTTGGAAAACTCCATTTCTTGTTAAATCATGCCATGGCTGAAACCCTAAGAGGATGAAGAAGAAAAACTAATCCATGAACCTTGCTTCAAATACTACAAATAACAAGTTTGAAGTAGTACAAGACTTACTTAGAACTTAAGCCTTCAACTTTCCCTTGAGCTTTCTCTTCTCCTTTACTCTTTTGTCTCCTTTCTTTCTTGCATTTTTCAGCCCTTTGTTTGTTACTGCAACTCTCATGAAATGAAGTGGAAAGATGGTAATTAGATGGTTAATTAGGTGGTTTAATGATATTGCCAATCATGGTTAATTAGCAAAAATTCAACAACTTCTTGAGGAAATTTTACCAAAAATTCAAGCTGCCCAAGCTTCCCATTTTGCATGCCTAATGAGAGTGTTCCAAGTGTCCAGTATGCTCAATTTTTCCTGGTTCAGATATATCTTGAACCAGGTAATTTTTTAATCGTACCGATAAAACTACCTTTATAGTAATTTAACATTTTTGGGTTGCAGGACTATTCTAATTTTATTTTTATATTTTCATAATTATCTTGTCTCAAATGGTATCTGTGTATGACCCATATTCTATTCTGGTTACCTTTTTATTATCGGTAGGGCCCATAGTTTACTTTGTCGGTTTACTGTTACTTTTGGACACTCGGCACTGATTATTTTTTTATTCTTAAACATGAACCCTTAGTACCATATACTATTGGACTTATCTCATCAAGGGCTTCGTTTTGATAGTAATTTTACATATTTATAAAATTACCCCTAACCCGGGGTTAAATTATAAGTTCTAAAACTTTCGGGTCATTACCTGTAATTTTCCCCAAATGCTTTTTAACTTCTTTCTCCATGTGGATTTTATATATTTTGGGACGGGATGTCATTTTTGAATATTTTTAGGGGCAAAAATATAATTTCTCATTTTTCTATCCAACCGGAAAAAAAACCTCTTTACCCTTTTTTACGCAAAATGATGTCTATCCATTTTCGTGAATTTCTTGTATACTTCTAGGTATTTTAGTTTTCTTAGAATGTTACAACTTTCATATTTTGATTTTTTCCAAATTCCAATGTTATCATGGTAAATATGGAGCTCAAACTGTCAACATGAGTTGGTGACCTGTCGAGAGCTAAATGAAGCAGTTGTCCATAGCATGCATCCACCTGGCACTGGGACAAACTTAGCCGGCACTGGGTCGACTTGGTTTTCATATTTTTTTGCCATCCAGAACCACACAGTGCCGTATTTGATGATCCTATGGCCGCCCAACGCTGGGTCAAATAGTAAAAGTCCATAAAATCATGTTTTGATGCGTTTTGGTCATATTTTGTGTTTTTTTGGGCTTCTAGACTTTCTCTATATAAGGAGGCACAACAGAAATATTAAGGAGATGGAGAAAAATGCACTTGGAGGCTAGAGAACATGATTCAAATGTATCTGGGAGCAACTAAGAGTAATTTATTGAGAGAAAGTAATGAGATTTGAGGAGTATTTGAGATAAATTCCCTCTCTTATAACTCTATTTTCTTGTTATTTTTACTATAATTTGAGATTTTAGACCTAATTTGATTTCTTTTTTCATGTGTGGCTAAATTTTCTAGTCAGGGGTAGGGATGTAGCCTGACTAGGATAGATTGAATTTGTTTTCTTTAGTTATAACTTTGTGGATTTGTTCTTCAAGTTATAATTAATTTGTTTCTTTATTATATTTATCTATTTTGTTCACTCATATGGATTCTATACTTGATCATCTTAAAGTCTAATTAATGGGTAAACTTGATGGAATGAGAAGTGAAGAGTGAACTTAGATTTAGAGAGATAAACATGAATAACTAATCTAGAGATAGAATTAGGAATTCATGGTGATATACGTTGTAATTTTCAAGGTTTAATTAAGAATTTTAGTTGCGAGAGAGCGAATTGAATTCTAATTAAATAAGGAATAATTAACTAAAAGGAAATTTGGACACCTAGGGAATATCGGTCACTATAATTGTGTAGAATCTAATTAAAGAATAAAATATAGTTATCCCATAAGGTGGAGGCCGATCCTTTGATGCTTCTTGTGATTGAATGAAACTCGTATTAATTGTGTTTGCTTACTTCTTTCTTATTCATATTTTCAATTTAATTGTTATTTTCTTTTGAGACTAAAATTTTGGACCGATAAATTTACTACATCTTTTGGGTTCGACCTCTAGAATACTCTAGAGACTTTTTATTACTGTGATCTACCCTATATACTTGCAGGATCCCATTCAAGTTTTTGGCACTGTTGCTAGGGAGGTTAACTGATTTATTAGTCCATTAAATTTTAGTCTTTTGTTTAAAACAAAAAAATTATTTATTTTCTATTTCCTTGTTGCATGTTGTTAAGATCTAAAAGTCTTAATAATACTTCTGAATTGTTTGCTATTAATCCTAAAGTTGAACGTGTTTGCAAGGAGAATAGAGCTAGAAGGAGGCGCGTGATGGTTGATGGAATAGTGCCCACTAGTGCTCAAGCTAATCTACTTCAGAGGGATGCGGATAAGCCTACAATTTTTGGTAGCCCATCATGTATCGGGCTAAGTAAGAATGCTAGAAATTATGAGTTTAAAATAATTCATTTGAACTCTCTTCCTTAATTTCATGGGTTGGGAAGTGAAGATGCACTCAGATTTCTCAAGGATTTTTATAATATTGTAAATCAACTTCCCCTTAACAATATAACTAAAGAAGAACTTAGAATGAGGTGCTTCAATTTATAAATAAAGGATAAGGCAAAACAATGACTTCTTAACCTTCCTGAAAGTTCTTTAACTACGTGGAGGGAAACCTATGATGCTTTTATTGCAAAACTCTATTCTCCAGAAAGGACTTTGGAGTTGCGAGATAAAATTTACAACTTTGTTGAGCTAGATGGTGAACCTTATTATGAGACTTGGGATTGCTACAAGCTGCTTTTGAATCAATGCCCACATCACGGGTTTAGTGATATGATGATTGCTCAGATTTTTTATAATGCCCTATCCTGAGCTGCTCAATCTTTAGTGGATAAAGCTATTGGAGAAGGTGCTGTTACTGCAGCAGATATGATGAATATATATATGAGAGAGTGACAATTCAAACTAGACAGAAAGGTGTGAGAGATAGAAAGTTTCAAATGCATAAAGTCAATGATCGCCCTGATGTAACTGCTTAACTTGAGAAAATAAATCAATGCATTGATCTCTTTTTCCAACAATAGAGCAGTAATTTTAATCCTCCTAAAGAATCATGCTCTGCATGTGATGGTTGCATGCTGTGGTTCAGGTCATACTGTAGATACATGTGTGCATATGATTGAAGGGAATGCAGAAGTTAATTATATGGGATAAAATGCTGAATGTCCATAGTTATTATAGAGGAAGAATGATCCTTTTTCAAACATATATAATTATGGGTGGCGAAATCATCCAAACTTTTCCTAGAAAAATCCACTAGCACTATTAGGATTCTAGCAATAGGCGTCTCCTTAGCTACCTACATAATCTACAGGAAAGACTTCTTAGCTAGAGGAGATGTTCTCTCAATTCATGGTTAGTCAAGTAGCAGTTAATAAGAATCTGGATCAATTCATGGTTAGCCAAGTAGCCGTTAATAAGAATTTTGATCAATTTATAGTTAGCCAGATTGCTACTAATAATGTTACTCAAGCTGCGATCCAAAATATAGAAATCCAAGTGAATCATCTCGCTAATCTAGTGATGGATAGAAGTCTAGGTAAGTTCCTAGCAACATGGAAGTAAATTCTAAGGAGAGTGTGATGGCTATAAGTGTGGGGGAGAAGGTAAAAGAGAGTGATAGGGGAGATAAAGAAAAAAATGAATTAAAGCAAAAGAGTGACATGAGGGAGCATGACGAAAAATTAGGGAGCTCTAAGTCAAAGGTTGAAGGAGATAGTCAAGCTCCTAAAGTAAAGCCTTATCAACCTCTCATACCCTTTCCTTAAAGGTTGAAAAAGGAAAAGCACGATAAAAGCTTTTGAAAATTTCTTGAGATATTCAAGAAATTGCAAGTCAACATCTTATTCATTAAAATTTTGGCTAAGATGCCTGATTATGTTCAACATATCAAGATTCTCCTCTTCAATAAAAAGAAGCTCGAAGAGTGTGCTACGGTAACTTTAACAGAGGAGTACAGTGCCATATTGCAAAGAAAGCTACCTCTGAAGTTAAAAGATTCATGAAGTTTCTCTATTTCTTACACTATTGGTTCTACTATCATTGATAATTGTTTATGTGATTTAGGTGCAGGCATTAACTTATTGCCGTACTCAGTTTGCAAGAAACTAGGAATTACAGATTTGATGCCCACAAATGTCACACTTAAATTGGCAGACATATCTCTTCAGTACCCTATGGGAGTGGTCGAGGATGTTTTGGTAAAAGTTGGTAAACTCTATATTCCTACTAATTTTATGGTTTTAGAGTTAAAAGATAAAATAAATGTCTCTTTAATCCTAAGAAGACCATTCCTATCTACTGCAGGTGTCTTCATTGATGTGTCAAAGGGAAAATTGACATTTAGAGTAGGGAATGAGATAGAGGAATTTAATTTCACTAATACTTCAGATATTCCCTCTCTTAAAATGAATTGTTGCAGCATAAATGTAATGTAGGTTCCTTAAAATCAAGAATTGAAATTTTCTTCTAGACCTTTGGATAATAATAAAGGTCCCTTTTAGAAGGCTATTAGAGAGCAAGTTAAGATTAAGAAGAAAGTGGAACCACCTAATCCCAGCAACAAAAGAGGCATCTGTGTAATCTAAATGGACTGGTTGGTACCAATTTTTATCGTAAAGAATCTCTCCAAGGGAAGGATGAAATTAAAGTGGAGGAAAAAGCCAATTCTTAGATCTGAAGGGCTTGGTCCAAAGCCTCTGAACAATGCCTTCTCTTGATCTCCTAATATATCTAGATATCAACGTTAAATTTAGCACTTATTAGGAGACAACCCAACATTTTTTCTTCTTTTATTTTCTATTTTTATTTTCAACTTTTGTTTTCTTGCTCTTGTTACTTTAAACTCTCTCCCTCAAGACTGTTTGTAGGATTAATTTGATTATGGTGAAAATGAGCTTGGAACAAAAACAAAGGACTCCAAAGAGCATTTTAAGTATTGTCTACAAATCAGGGGAGTCTTAGTTCCTTTTATTTTTATTTTATTCCTACAACATTAAGGACAATGTTGGATCTAAGTGTGGGTGGGAGGGGGGAGGGAGTTTATTAGTTGCTCTTGGTGGATTTGTCCTTAATGAATTGTGCTGATGTGCTGAAATAGTGTTGAAATTAGAAAATTTTTCACAAATTTATGTGTTTAATTGATTTTATTTAGATTTATTTTGCTTATTTTTCTAAGCTAGTGGTTATGTTTGTCACCATGGGATACTCAATTATTATGCTTAATGAGGTAAGATAGTTACTTTGCAAGTCAGAAACATGAGTTTTGAGACTTTAAAATTTAGCACTATAACTTAACATATGATAGGTGTGGAAAAATGATTGAGTTTGTAGGAAGATGGATTATATGTTTATTTCTGAACTCAGGTATTTTCAATTGTTGTGGATGAATTAATTATCTAGTTGGAGAGATGATTCGAGGTTTAAATGAAAAAAAAAAATCCACTTCACTGGCTTGAGCTGTGCTTAGTCACCAAAAAGTGTTATCCTTCACATCAAACGGTGCGGTGTGAGTCATGGGTGTGCCAAAGACATCTTGATGCAGTAGGTTATGTAGCTTGAGTAAGTGGTGGTTTGCATCACAAATGCGAGATCTTCACGTCAAAAGAGTACATAACGGCCTAAGAAAAACAAATGAATCCCCAGATAAAATTGAAGTACAAAGTGCAAGGAAATTAAATAAATAAATCCTTATTGATCTTCATTGCATATGAGTTGAATTGAGATTTGTGCATAATTGATTGAAGTATTTTAAGTTCTTAAATAAATGTTATAATTTTTCTTCCTCTTTGTTGATTGGTTATCTGCATCTGTCACATGCTAGGTACACACACACACACACACACTGAAGTCTCATGGATGAATGAGAATGATAAGTAGGTTGCTATTGAACCTAATGTTTGATTTGTTGAGTACTTCTTTTACTTATATTGGTAATAGACTATCACTAGCAAAAAGGAGTGAGTTTGATAAATTTAGAAAATAACTCTATGAGAGTAGCACAATTTAGTTCTTGCTTGAGGACAACCAAATGTTCAAGTGTGGGGGGATTTGATGTGTCCATTTTATACATGTAAAATACCTATATTTAAGCTCCAAATTGCATCTAAATATATTTACATTAATATATTTTAGTATGATTTTTTATATTTTTGTGTTTCATGGCATTATAGGCTCATTCGAAAGCATTCGAAGCAAAAATGTTAAAAATTATTCATGTTGAAAGTTTTGACATTTGTCGGTATTTTGACCATAACTCTCACATATAAACTTTGATTCACGTGATTTAAGATGAGTTGAAAATATAAGACATAGAGCTACAACTTTCATGTTTTGAGTTTTCCCAAATTCCAACGTTATCATGGTAAAAATCGAGCTCAAATTGTCAACACAAGCTAGTGACATGTCGAAAGCTGAACGAAGCAGTTGTCCATAGCACACATCCACCCGACGCCAGGTCAAACTCAACTGGCATTGGGTTAACTCGGTTTTCATGTTTTTCCACCTTCCAGAACCACACAGTGCTGTATTTGATGATCTTATGGCCACCCAGTGTCGAGTCAAACAATAGAAGTCCATAAAAACACGTTTAGACATTTTGATGATATTTTGGGCTTCTAGACTTTCCCTATATTAGGAGACACAACAGAAACATTAAGGAGATGGAGAAAAAAGAACTTGGAGCCCAAAAAACGTGATTCAAATGTATCTGGGAGAAATTAAGAGCAATTTATAAAGAAAAACCAAGGAGATTTGGGGAGTATTGGAGATAGATTCATTCTCTTCTAATATGACTCTGTTTTCTTGTTATTTTTACTATGATTTGAGATTTTAGATCTGATTTGATTTATATTTCCATGTATGATTAAATTTTCCAGTCAGAGGTAGGGATGCAGCTTGACTGGGATGGATTAGATTTATTTATTTTTAGTTATGACTTTGTGTATTTGTTCTTTAAGTTAATTTTAATTTGTTTCTTTATTATATTTATCTCTTTTGTTCGCTTATGTGGATTTTATGCTTGATCATCATAAAATCTAATTAATGGGTAAACTTGATGGATTGAGAGGTGAAAAGTGAACATAGATTTATAGAGGTAAACATGAATAACTAATCTAGAGATAAAATTAAGAATTCATGGTGATATATGTTATAGTTTTCAATGTTTAATTAAGAATTTTAGTTGCGTGAGAGCGAATTGAATCCTAATTAAATAAGGAATAATTAACTAAAAGGTAATTAGGACACTTAGGGAACATCAGTCACTATAATTGTGTAGAGTCTAATTAAAGAATAAAATATAGTTATCCTATAAGGTGAAAGCCGATCCTTTGATGCTTCTTGTGATTGAATTAAATTTGTATTAATTGTGTTTTTTACTTCTTTCTTATTTATTTTTTTAATTTAATTGTTATTTTCTTTTGAGACTAAAATTTTAGACAGGTAAATGTACTATCTCCCTTGAGTTCGACCTCTGAAATACTCTGGATACTTTTTATTACTACGATCCAAGCTATATACTTGCAGGATCTCGATCACATAGCATTGAGCATTATTACCACATTATGTGGATGGGAAATGATTGATTGATTGATTGATGATGATATGAGATATGATAATACCATGTGGTTTATCAAATCACTAGTGGCCAAGTGGTGAGGTTGATGATTGTATATCCTTACCACTAAATCCTCTTCTTTGGCTAGGAAAGCCAGGTGATAATGGATTTGGGGATGTACCTTCCCTAAATCACCACCATTTCGAGTGGTCAAGAGGAAGGAAAACCATGGTTCGAACACTTGTGTGGCCTTTAGCCAGGTCATAGTAGTTGAAGGTGAGCTTAATGATGTCTTGGAAGAAGTCTTTACTGATTGTTGGAAGGGAATCACTTATCGAGTATACCTTATGGTGGTAACTAGCCCGTGGTTCTAGCCGTATATAACGTGGGACATTCATTTCACAACATTCCATTACATTGCATCTCATGTGTATACTTTGCTACATTGGCTTTATATGTTGTTTGTTATGTGTTTTTTCTGGTTACTGAAACTCTGTCTCACACCCCTCCATGGTTAGCATTTCAAGCAAAGACTCTAGCACTAGTTCAGAGAAGACTAAGGAATCCTAGTTATCTCTATCACGGGAATATTTGAGAAGGTGGTAGCTTTATGTTAATGTTTATGTAAGGAATTGTGCCACGGCCAAGTAGTGTAATGTTATATGCTTTGCCTGTAGCTTTGAAATCCTGGGATTACTATACTACATGTGGCATTGTATAATTGGTTGAATGGTGATGAATGTGGTGGTATGGGTTAATATGTGCTTGTGTATGTATGATTGTATATGTTAGGCTTAGCAAGCCTAATTATGAGCCTAGTATGGTTTGTGAACTTTTGCATGTGTTTTGGTACATATAGCTCATTATGTTGTTTTGAGGGTTTAAGGGGGTTGAAACTCGAAGGAGTGGTTTCTTTAGGGTTAAACCTCCTTGGATAAGGTGGTTGTATCATTTGTGACCTATAGAAATGGTCCTGGGCTACTAAATGGTTATTGGTGGCAGTTGGAAGTGTTAAGTTCTTGGTTGTGAAAAAAAAGTGAACAAAATGGTTTCAAGTGTTCAAAATCTCTATATAGAGGGATTTTGCAGCATGGTGGTGCCTATAGTTAGATTGGATGTAGAGTAACTTGTCGGAGTTGGAGCCTGGTCAATAAGAGGTTGGAGCACGAAGTACGCATCAGAAGTTCTCTCCTTCTTCCTCATTCATATTTTATTCACCCAGATGATCGATTGAGGAACATATCATACAAAAATAAAAAAAATGCTAAAATTACAATAGCAAATTTGGTCAATTTGAAACATATCGGACCCAAAAAAAATTTAAAACTTATCAAAATTAGATAAAACTAGTCAATAATAAGTTAAAATCGATGAATCTATCTCAAATTTTACAAAACCAACAAAAAATTTACTATTATTTGACTATTTTGAATTCATTATAAATTAATATTAATTTATTTAAATTTAAATACTCCATTTATCCCATTTTATCTAGTGCTTTGAGACTTTTCATACATATCAATAAAATTATTTAGATAATCTAGAATATAGTAAAATTTAATGAAATTTTACCAAAATATTTTTAATTTAAATGTGAAAAAATGATTTGTCTATATTTATAATTATTTTTAATGAAAGATAAAGCAATTAAAAAAGTAATTAATTATATATTGGTAATGTAAAATGATAGTTAAATTAAGACATTAAAAATTTTTAAATATCAAACAATGTAGGATAAACAAATAAAAAAAAGAGAATTTAACAACTAAACACATATATTGTTTCTATTTAATTATTTGAAACCATATTTAAATTAGAATGAAAGTGCAACAAAGCAATCAAACTAAGAAACACAAAAATACTACTCGTGAAACAAAAAAATATTAAAAACACCATCAGCTCCTACATACATAGCATTGGTTTAGGGGAACCAAACAAACAAACTTGGATTAAGTTAAAATTGGAAGCAACCTTAAACACATGCAGAACATAACATACTTAGTTGGATTAAGTTATGATTGGAAGCAACCTTAAACACATATAGAACACAACATACTTAGTCCCAGCAAACTACCCATTTTTTTTTTTAATTTTTTAGTTTATATAACAACAACAACAACAATAGTTTTATCCCACTAAGTGGAGTCGACTACATGGATTATACAATGCCAATGGACTCCATCAAACACTATCTCTTTAGATAAATCATTTATCAAGACATCATGTCTTATAACTTCTCTTAGTGTCATTCTTAGTCTTCCTTTACGCCTTTTGATAAGACTCCAAACCATTTGATCAACTCTCCTTACTTGCTCCTTTTGTTCCTTTCTTTGCATATGCCCAAACCACTTTAAACAATTTTGTACCATTTTCTCCATGATATGTGCTACTTCAATTTTCCCTCGTATACAATCAATTCTTATCTTATCCATTCATGTATAATCATACATGCATATCAACATTCTCATATTTACTACTCTTATTTTATGCTTTTGTTACCTTTTCAAAACCCAACATTCATTACCATATAGCATTGTTGGTTTTATAGCAGTTCGATAAAATTTTCCTTTAAACTTTGTAGGTACATTACAATTATAAATAACTCCTGAAGCTTTTCTCCACTTTCACCACTCAGCTTGTATCCTATGCATAATATCTCCATCAATTCACCATCACTCTATAAACTTGACCCAAATATTTGAACTTTGACACTTATTGAATGATTTGCTCTCTAATTTTTACTTCTAAATCATTTTTGGTCTCTTATTAAATTTACAATACATATATTCCATTTTACTTCTACTCAAACATAAACTATTTGATTCCAAAGTGTGTCTCCATAACTCTAGTTTAGAATTGATATCTTCTCTTGAGTCCTCAATTAAGACTATATCTTCCATAAAAAGCATACACTTAGGAATTTCCTCTTATATATGTTTTGTCTGAACATCTAAAATCAAATCAAACAAGTATGAATTCAAAGAAGATCTTTGATGTAAATCTATCTTTGTAGGAAAATCCTTTGTCTCACCTCTAGGAGTTTTTACACTTGTTGTTGCCTCTCATACATATCCTTTATGGCTTGGATATGAGCCATACGGACACATTTATTCTTTATGACTTTCCACAACATATCTCTTAGTACTTTATCATAGACTTTTTTCAAATCAATGAAAACTATATGCACGTATTTTTCTTTATTCAGGTATTTTTTAATTAAAACCCTTAATAAATAAATAGTCTTTGTTGTAGACCGTCTTGGCATAAATACAAATTGGTTTTCTGAAATATGAGACTATTTTTTTAGTTTATGCTCAATCACTTCTTCCAAAGTTTCATGATATGATTCATGAGTTTTATCTCTCAATAATTAGTTTAATTTTGAATATTCCCCTTGTTCTTGTATATGAGCATTAAAGAGTTTCTTTTACATCTCCAACTCGGATCCTACGATAAAAACTCAAATTTAATTTATCTTTGTGAGTTGTTAAATCTTTTGTATCACTTGTCATACCCAATTCATCATTGAAGAACTTATAAAAATAGTTCTTCCATCTTTCTTGGATAACATCATTAGTAACCAAAACTTTTCCTTCATCGTCTTTAATGTATCTTACTTGATCCAAATCTCTTGACTTTCTTTCCCTATTGTTGACAAGTTTGTAAATTTTGTGTTCATCAACTTCATTTCTAAATTTTGATAAAATTTCTCAAAAGCTTTATATGGAACTTTGCTCCCGCTTTCTTAGTTTCTTTTCTAACTAAGTGATGATTCTTCCAATTTTTCTCATTATTGCACAAGTGTAAGACTTTAAAACACTCTTTTTCTAGTTAAGTGATATTTCTATTTTAGTTTATATAACAGTGTAGTAAAAATGGGGTTGCGATGTCAATGTGATCATTTGTTTTTTGTGCTCTTCCAATTGCATCACTTGAATCCGTTTGAGGCCACAAAAGATATAAAAGAAAAAAGTATTTGCTTTTTTTTTTTGTTGGTGGCTTTAAACATCTCCCGCCAGCAGCAATGAATATTCTCTTTCAGAGTATCGATATGTGATGATATTTTGTTTTTATATTCAAATTATTATTGTGTTATTTGACGATTAAATTGGCACAGATATCATAAAACGGAACTGAACTGTAAAACATGCCACAGAGGATTATATAATATCCAATCGATTTTGAAGTTTCCAATTATTTCCATATTTGGCTGGCCAAAAAAAATTATTTCTATATTTGGTGATAGAACTATGAAAGAATTTAGTTTTGAAAAAATCTACGGATAAATGTCTAGTACTGAACTTTGTAGCTAATTGCAAAAGTTGTTAGTTTAGTCCTATTGAATATGTTATACTAGTTTGGACAAAACAAAACAAAAAGGGTAATATGTTATATTAGTTATGTTATATTGTGGACCAACATGTTTGTCATTGGATGAGCTTTCATGTTCTCATAAAAGATTCAAATTGTGGGTCTTCATACTTCCTTGAGTTATGTGACATTTTGGGCTTTCGCGCTGATATTTGTTTTGGTCTGTTTGAATTTTTTTTTCTTATAATTTATGATGATAACATTTCAATTATGCTTGCTTACATTTATCTAGTACTTTTATTTTGAACTATAAATGTAAATTGATAGCATTAGATTTTCATGAGTCATTACATTTTATCATGTGACATATGGTTTAAATGATACAGCGCAAAATGTAGATCAAAATTTGATTAATAGCTTTTGAATTTCTAATATTTTTTAAGCTCCCAAATTTAGTTATGGGTGAAGAATTTTAAACATCGATCCAAGAAAAATATACTAAACAAATATGCAAACAAAAGAATTCAACATTTAAACTCACAATACTTTTTTTAATTGAATACCACAATGCAAATATAACAAAGTATTTTTCAGACTTATAAAAAAAATATATAACAAAGTACAACACTGGTGTCAAATCACGAAACATGACAATATAACTCACAAAACAACAAATGCACTCGCCAAAAAGAAAACCCAAAATGTTTAGGAGAACCAAACAGAGAAACTTTAGTAAGGTTACAGTCCCAGTCAACCTTAAACCCAAGCACACTGGATGTAAATTATATAGTCCCAGCAAACTACATACGGCACACCTTTTTTTATTTTTTATTTTTTTATTTTTTGTATTTTTTTAAAGTTTTAATAAAGCAGTGCAAAAAAAAGAAAGTGGTTGTGATGTGATCATTCTCCTTATCCTCCCTGAATGGCATGATCAATAGAGTCTGTCTCAGCCTACAAAAATCAGAAGATAAAAGAGAAAAGACATTAGCATTAATTTGTAGCTAAAAACATGTGATGATATTTCCCTCCTACATCTAATTATTCATGTGTTATTGGACGAATAATTTGGTATGAATAAGGCTTTGTTTGGAATGTGGAGAAAATAGGGAGAGAGGAATACTATGAGAAAAAATAAGGAGAAACCTAGGTGGGGGAATGTCTAGATTCTTTCTTATTTTTCTCCATATTTTTCTCTCTTCTTGTTTTTTTCTCATCCAAACGGAGTGTAAATACCGAAATTCAACATTGGCCACATAGGGAGGCATATAATATTCAATTTATTTTCAAGTTTATAATTGTTTCTATATTTGTTAACGGAAATATGAAGGAGAAACAGATAATGAATTGAAAACTAGTACATCAATTAATTTTTACCTTTGCATAAACAACGTAACTGCTGTAGTGAGGTGCTAACATAGATCTATATCTGTTAAAGCATGAAGTTGTAGCCAATCATCGTTTTCCACGGAAGCTGGAATCTCTCGCTTTTGCATTGAGGGCGCATAAATAGAGCCTTGAGAGAGAAATGTCATGTTGGGGCATTCATCTATACTGAGTACTTCCAGAGAATAGAATTTCAAAGCAGCAGTCCCCGTATAAAAGCATGCTAGCCATGGTAGAGATTCTAGATTGACCGAATAGAGCTTCTCAAATATCATTTCATCATGAGCATGATCAATTCCGTCTTCTTCTTGGGTGACTACTAGTTTAATAGATTCACATTTTGAGACGCTCAACCAGCAAAGCTGCAACAAACCTCTGGCAGCATAGGTTGTGAATAAGTATTCCAATCCATGGCATTCAGTAATAAGTAATCCTTCAAGATTGGAAAAGGATTCTGGAGATTGTACTAGCTTTGCCAAGCGAGGACATCTTTCTACCCTTAAGTATTGGAGCTTTTCTCGAAGTGAATCCATGCAGGGGTGCTCTAACCCTATGCAATCGAGGATTGGCAAAACCTCCAATCTCAAGTCTGTTAAACTTAACTGTGAAAATGGGAGTTGAAGAGTAGGAGGGAATATCTCATTGAGGTCACTGCAAGAAACAACAAGAGTCTCCGTATTGGGTGACTTGTGAAGGATTCTGAATAATTCATCTGCCTGTGGGACATTGTGAAAGCAATGCAGCTGAAGGTATTTGAATTTTAATTCATCCGAAAGGTGAGGAATAATGTCATTGCATAACATCATCGCCTCTTCTTTATGCAGTGATATATACTCCAGGCAGCTAATAGCCTAACAAGCAAAAAGAAAAGGTTGCATAAATATCGTCTTGCTTGAAGAATGATGAATCCATTTGTTGACTCCATATAAACATACACATAGGTACCATGCATATTTTTTTTATATATTGAAACAAAAGAACTAAATTATGAAATAAAAAAAATTCCATAATATAATATGTAAAATTAGGACCATATATATTTCTAACGTCAAATATACAAACTTGTCGTCGTCCAAAAAGGATTGTTGCTTTTTTAGGTTATTACTTCTAATTCTAATTAATATATAATAAAAAAAAGTGTTCAAGTTGAAATTTGAGGGACAAAATTATCTGACTTCTCAACTTTGGTGACTAAAATATTTGAAAGGTATGTCAACTACAAAAATAGGAAAAAAATTGTTAACTCACACAGAAACCGTGAAACTAGAGTACCAAAACTCTAGAATGGTCATGGATAAAAGTGATTGTGAATGAATTGAAGGGCCAATTTGATGCTCAGCAACTTCTTGATGGTAGCTTTGGGATTCTGGTGCGAATATCTGCAGCTTACCACAATGATAAACATTCAGAAATTTCAGATAAGGGCATCTTGGTATCATTCTTCCAGGGTAAAAGTGCTTGAGCTCAGGCAACATGTTTAGAGTCAGAAAGGTTGAATTCCGGAACCCAAACTCTTCAATAGCTGCTTCTTCTTCTCCAGATGCTTCAATCTTTCCAACAATTTCCACGAGTGTCCCACAATCTTTTATTTCAGGAGTTTCAAGTTTCAAAAGAGATTATACGAAAGATGGTGCTGGAAACAGAGTTTGCAGGTAGTCACATTCCATGACCCGGGCTTCATCAAGATATTCAAAGCTCAAAATCCCTTGAGGATTTTTGTTCCAAACGTGCTTCGTATTTGGCAACTGATCTAAAGTCAGTTTCTTCAAATATTGGTATTCTACCTTCACCTTGTCATTTACATCAAATATTGTCACCACTGACCTGCATCTTCGAACTTCCAACTGTCTCAAGTTCCGTAAGTAAGGAAGCAGATGAGATGGAATTACATTCAATATAGATTCACTCCACCACCAGGGTTGTCAAATTTCGAAAGCTGTTGTTTGTTAGTGGAATTTTCCCATGGCCATGCCGTATTTCTTGTATCTCAGCACACTCGGAAAGCTCCAATATCTTGACCGATCCCTGTGAAATTAAAATAGGAAGAGTATGAAATAGACTTAATCAATTTCTTATACTAACATGTCACTAAAACTCAACGTATATTTCTAAGCCGACTACCAGAGTACTTCCTAGCAAACAAGAGCATACATATTAATCATGCTTAGATTTTCTTGATCAGAAGTTCATTTCTAGTGTCATTCACAACTTCAGTGTAAACCCACTAGCTAATTGTTGTCCTATTCATACATACATATATATATATATATTATAAATTTTTCTTTAATTTTCGTGAAGAGTTGAATCTACTTCATCAATGTGTTGTGTTCCGTTAAATATATTAAGAATAGAGTTGGGTGAGAAGCACAAGAATTGAGGAAAATAAAGTTGATTGGCTTCTCTATAGAGCAAATTACTTATAGATCATTGCGTCTATATCTCTTTATATAGAGTCTAGAGAAAATTTAGTTTCAAAACTATAATACAAAACAGAACATTTTAATTTGATAGCCAAATAGAGTGTGATTTGCAAAGAAGTCAAGCTGAAAATTAACGGTCTCTATTTTATTTTAGATAATCTAATTAAACAATTTCTATTTTATATTTTTGTTTTAGCATTCAAGTTGGGCTCAGATTTTTTATTGGATAGGTTGCTTATGGTTAATTGGACTTGAGGAAAATAGGAGTTTCAACTCTCTACAGATTAATAATGTTTTTCTTATTTTATCCCAGAAGAATAATGTATTTTTTTTTTTAAAAAGAGATAAAATTGATAATATAAAGCAACTAACAGTATTCCAATAAGTTTTGTAACATCTAAATTTTTATGATTTTGTTTGAATTCTAGTTTAGAGAATTACTACATAATTAGAATTAAAGGAACTTAAATATCTTATGTAGATCAAAGTAGGGACTAAATTGCAAAGGATGATCAGGGACCAAATTGCAAAGAAAGTTGGATGGCATAATTGAAAATATTAATTATTAGCAAAAAGACAAAAAATGGGACATAGATGTCATTTCCACAAACAAATCATCTGTCCAGTATTTACTAAGACTGGTTATAGGAGGTGATTCAAGAAAATTCTCGTAAGAAATTATACTCTAATAAGCAAAACCAGAAAATAGATATATTGGGCAGAAAATTGATCCGAAGTTCCATAATCTGTAAATTAGTAAGAATTAGAAAATAAGTCTAGATTAGGAAACTCAGATATATTAGGGCATAAAAAGAGATACTGGATTTTTCTATAAGGTTTGAATAGCCATAGAATTGGTCTAATGGATATTGGGCCAAAATCGGAGTCCGGGCCCAGTAAGACTGCACCGGTTTCTTAATAGGCCAAAAGTACTATTCATGGAGGCCCAATAAAGGTATAGAAAACCCCAATAGGCTAGGGATGATTTTTGGAAAACCAGAAGTATTATTGACAAGAATAGCTCAAATGATGTCAAGAAAGGATAAAGAACCCAATGAGCTCAATTCACCATATTTCCAGGCTAATTAAATTATAGGTGACCCAGTAGACTATGAAATAATTAAGAATAAGTTCAAAATAATATTAGAAGGTTTATAATAATCCTCCATGCAGAGAAGTTACAGGAAAAACTAATCAGCACTAATTTTATCAGTATTTTCGGTTAGAGCCCAATAAGGTAAAATATCTTCTAAAATAAATTATATGGGCTTAGAAATGATTAATTAAGGTCATAATAAGTTTGAAATTCATATTTTAAATATATTTATGCATGATAAATTTTACCAGACAAAATTTACATAATTAGAGCCCGAAAACCCGGTATATGTTGAAATTGGGCCTAGAATTAGATGGTTTAAGCCCAAATAATTAAAGGCATCATATTGGGCTGAATATGGACTCAAAATTTCGTGCAAAAGGAGTGGAGAAGAGTTAACCACCATGCATGACACTATTTCAAAGATTAGGTGTCAAAATTGGAAGTTTGGATGAAGTAAGCTTATGTAAGCATAATGATGCAATATTTACCTTATTTGGAGATAAAAGTGGCATCCAAATTAATGACAAGAGAGGGAAAATTAATTAGATAACAATTATGTGAAGAAATTAGGTGTATGGTGGAGAAAAGAGATGATGTAGTGCAATTTTGGCCTTTGGATCAAAAGTTAATCAAATGGATGGAGTTGCTTCTTGTTGTCTATAAATAGGCTCTTCATCCCCTCCATTATTCACACCCAAAAATGAAAATCCACTATATATTAGTGAGAGAGTGAGTTATAGAGAGAAGGAGGAGAAGAGGAAAGGAAAATTTGCAAGTTTAAGGTAACATCTTTTCCCTTTCTTGCATTTTATTTCTAAATGGTTGTTAGATCTTGTATTTCTATGATTGGTAGGTAGAAAACATGTTTATGTTATGAATATGATGATGATGTTGGATCAAAATGGTGAAAGAATGATGAATATGCTATGAATTTTGCATGAACAAGCATGAACATGTGAAGAACATGATGAACATGGTAAAAGATGCCTTTTGATCCTAAATGTTACCATGCCAAAATGAAATCATGTTTCTTGCAATTATTTTTAAATATTATGCTAAGAATGAGATTATGATGTTATTGGGATTTTCTTAAATCTCACCCCACCAAATATCTAACCATGATTAGGTTCAATTCATGTGAAAGGCAAGGAGATAAAGGAGGATCCATGAAGAAATGTTTAGAAATAGGAAGGGTATTTTGGATACTTATGTAATATCAAGTATAATGACATTTTATGTCACAATTATGTAAATTATGTGTGACTCCTAGATGATGAATAAAAGTATGTTTTGAATCAATTTTATATGTGTTATGTGACTGCCATTAAAAGCATGGTATTATGGAATTTTAGGGAATGAAATTTGGAAAAATTAGGGTAAAATTGCAAGTAAATTCATGAAATTTACTGTAGCAATCTGCCTAATAAAATTTCAAATTAATATTTTTTCCTTATAGAGTATTTTAAGAGATAAATATAGCAATTTGAACCACCCTTAAATGATTTTTTTAGAATTAGTTATGATTTTTCAAAGTTCAGCCAAATTTTTATATTTACCAAATGAATAGTGACTTTTGGTGAATTTTTGGAATTTTTGAATTTGGCCCAAATTTACTTCCAAATACATCTAATTGGAATCTAAACTACTAATAATGAATAGTAAATGGTTCCTAAGGTTAAGGTGTGACATTTTTGGTATCAGAGCATAAGATTCTGGTAAGGACAACCCGAAACTTATGACTTCAGAAAGCATTTGGTTGTATAGTTAAGATTGATAGTGATGAGTTATTGTTTTGAGGACAGGAAATATGTCTTCTAGCAGTAACACTCCTTTCTCTAATTACAATGGGTGGATTGAAGAATCATCTAAATCCACAGAAGAAACTTCTTGTACCATGAATGATAATGAAGTAGCAAATCTCAATTGGGATGTATTGGAAGTTGAAAATCTTACAGATGAGGATTTTGAAGACTACCCTGAGCTGTCAGAAGATACGAAAATGGAAGAATTAGAAATGATGAAGAAGGTTACTCCTTGAAGGAATATTTTGATGAACTTAAATGAAGAAGATGGGCTAAAGAGATGCGAAGAAACATTAGGAGAGGATACCGGACACTTGATGCACCAGAGTAAGAAGTTCCAAATAATGACTCAAAGGAAGTAGCATCAATTGACGGAAACCCACTAGAAGAAGACTTAATGGTTCCTGATGTTGGCAACCGTCAGGCTGCTGATGAAAGCTCCACATCATCTTAGAAAGAGATAGATATATGTTTAGTTAGTGATGTGACAAGGGACTGCAAATTTCGTCACTATTAATAGAGCAGTCATAACTAACTAAGTTCAAAGGTAGGATGAAATATTATGTAACATATATGGATGCTTTATGTAAAATATATGGTATAATGAATAAATGACCGTATTATATGTTGTGGTGTGAAATGGATCCTTGTTTATTTTGAATAGATAAAATGGTGAACATAAGAGGAGGAAGACCATCAACAAGAGGACGAGGAGAACTTCAAGTAGATCCTTTACAAGTGATCCTTAATCAGCTTAACCAACAGCAGCAAACAATAGAACGCTTACAAGAGGCTATAAATAACGAAAGAAATGTAAATCCACCACCACAACAAAATCCACCAAGACAACCTAGCCCACCAAGAGTACAAGAATATGATCAACAACAAGTGGTAATCCAATTCTATAGGCATCAACCTCCCTCATTTGATGGAAAGTTTGATGTACAGGTAGCTGAAGATTGGATTGCTAAGCTTGAAAAGATCTTTAGGGTTATGGGTTGTGAAACAGAAGTAAAAGCATTATTAGCCACTCATATGTTAGAAAAAGAAGCAGATCGTTGGTGGAACAATACAGAGTTAATTCGCCAAGAAAGGAATGTCCCTATTACTTAGGAAATATTTCTAGAACAATTCCACGAGAAATATTTTCCTAGGTCGGTAAGGGATGAGAAAGAAGCAGAATTCATTACTATAAGGCAACAAGAAAATAAATCTGTGGATGAGTATGTAGCACGATTCATCTGATTGTTGAGATACTGTACTTATTTACAACAAGTGAATGATGAAAGATGGAAGGCAGAAAAGTTAGAAAGAGGTTTGAGGCTAGCCATTAGAGAAAGGGTGGCTCCAATGCAGATTAGAACTTTTAACCATTTGGTGGAGGTAAGCAGGATTACAGAAAATAGTCTAAATCATAAGTTTATTCAGACTATTGAACCTATAAATGTTAAAAGGCTAGTTGAAGAAGAAGTGAGACAAGATAAGAATAAGAAGACTTGGAATAAGAATAAGAAGTTTAAGAGATTCAGAAACAGGAATGGCCCTGGCAATCAAAGGAATACCTCTAGATTGACTTGCCGTCAATGTGGAATGGATCATGGTGGAAGACCATGCCTCGCAGGACAGAATGCCTGCTTTGAATGTGGGAGAGCTGGACATTTTGCAAGGGACTGTACAATGGAGGTGAACAATACCAGACCCCGAGCCTAAGGGAGAGTTTTTGCTCTCAACCAGCAAGGGGCTAGGAAGTCACCTGAAATGATTGAAGGTATGATTAAGATAAATGATTATCTTGTAAATGCTCTATTTGATTCAGGTGCTAGTTACTCATTCATATCCTATGATTGTGCTGGGAAATTAGGGCTGGTAATTACTATAATGCCTTACGATTTACATGTTTCTACCCCTACTGGAGTTAAAGCCATCACCTTCCATGTGTGCTTGAATTGCACTGTCCAGTATAAACATTCTTGCATCACCATTGATTTGATTTGTTTACCCTTTCCCGACATTGATGTTATTATTGGTATGAATTGGCTATCTGCCAATAATGTCCTTCTTGATTGTAAAAATAAGACTTTAATTTTGCCTACCCCTGAAATAATTCCAATTACTGAGGTTAAGCTAAACTTTCTGACAACTACTCAAGCAGAGAAATACCTAGAGAAAGGATGTCAAGGATATCTAGTTTTCTTCTCTGTTAAGATTGAAATAGAAGAAGGAATTGAAGAGATCCCAGTAATAAAAGAATTTCATGAAGTTTTTCCTAAGGAAATCACCGGTTTACCCCAGAAAGAGAATTAGAATTTAACATTGACATTATACCTGGAACCGGACCCGTTTCCAAAGCACCTTATAGAATGGCTCCTAATGAAATGATAGAGTTAAAGAAACAAATAGAGGAACTATTGGAGAAGGGTTTTATTAGACCAAGTGTCTCACCTTGGGGTGCTCCTGTGCTGTTTGTAAAAAAGAAGGATGGAAGCCTTAGATTGTGTATAGATTATAGAGAACTTAATAAGGTGACCATAAAAAATAAATACCCTTTACCTAGAATTGATGATCTGCCAGATCAACTGGTAGGAGCCAGTGTATTTTCAAAAATTGACTTAAGATCTGGCTATCACCAATTAAGGGTTAAAGCGGAGGATGTTCCAAAGATTGCTTTTAGGACAAGATATGGGCATTATGAATTCTTAGTTATGCCATTTAGTCTTACTAATGCACCAGCTATTTTTATGGACTATATGAATAGAATTTTTCGACCTTATTTAGATCAATTTGTTGTGGTCTTTATTGATGATATACTTGTATATTCCAAATCTTATGAAGAGCATGAGAAGCATTTGAGAATCATTCTGAAAACCTTGAAGGGAAAAGAAATTATATGCTAAACTTAGTAAGTGTGAGTTTTGGCTCACAGAAGTCCAGTTTTTGGGGCATGTAGTGTCCAAAGAAGGGGTCGCAGTAGATCCAAGCAAAGTGGACGCTGTACTATAATGGCAAAGACCCAAAACTGTGATTGAAGTAAGAAGTTTCCTAGGTTTAGCAGGATATTATAGAAGGTTTATTCAAAACTTTTCTCGCATTGCTTTGCCGCTTACTCAACTTACTAGAAAAGATCATTCTTTTGTGTGGGATCATAATTGCGAAAATAGTTTTCAAGAACTCAAGAAAAGGCTAACCTCCCCTCCTGTATTAATCATACCTGAACCATATATGACCTATATGGTCTATAGTGATGCAAGTAAATATGGTTTGGGTTTTGTATTAATGCAGCAAGGTAGAGTTGTAGCCTATGCTTCTAGATAATTAAAACCTCATGAAGAAAATTATCCCACACATGATTTAGAACTTGCAGCTATTGTACATGCTTTAAAGATCTGGAGGCACTATCTTTATGGTGCGAAAGTAGAAATTAATTGTGACCACAAGAGCCTCAAATATTTACAAGAACAAAAAGAACTTAATATGAGACAAAGAAGATGGATGGAATTATTGAAGGATTATGAACCGACCATTAATTACCATCCAGGAAAGGCCAATGTAGTGGCTGATGCCCTAAGTCGAAAATCTATTCACATAGCCACCATGATGATTAAAGAACTAGAGCTAATCGAAAAATTTAGAGATTTAGTTCTTGCTGGTGAAATGATGATGAATGAAAGACAAATTGGCAGAACTAGGATTGAAATGGAATTATGGAAAGAAATCAAGGAAGCCCAGCAAAAAGATGAATTCTTAAAAGTAGTCAAGGAAAAAATGGAGCAGGGACAAGCCCCAGGATTTGAGGAATGAAGAGATGATGGTCTAATGAGATTTCAACAAAGAATCTATGTACCTCCAATAAATGAAATAAAAGAAAAGATCATGATAGAAGCTCATCAGAGTAAATATACTATTCATCCAGGAATTACAAAAATGTATCATGATTTAAAGAAATTATTCTGGTGGCCCGGAATGAAAAGTGATATTACTCAATTTGTTGCTAAGTGTTTAACTTGCCAAAAAGTAAAAATTGAACACCAAAAGCTTGCAGGATTATTACAACCTTTGGATATCCCAGAATGGAAGTGGGATAGTATTTCAATGGACTTCATAATGGGTTTACCTAGAACTTCATCGGGATATGATGCTATTTGGGTAATTGTGGATAGACTTACAAAAACTGCCCACTTTTTAGCTATGAAGTCTACCTATACCTTAGATAAATTAGCACAGCTATACATTAAAGAAATAGTTAGACTTCATGTTATACCCAGTAGCATTATTTCAGATAGAGATCCAAGGTTTACTTCAAATTTTTGGACATCCTTGCAGAAGGCTTTAGGTACCAAGTTAAGATTTAGCACAGCTTACCACCCTCAAACTGATGGGCAAACAGAAAGGACCATTCAAACTCTTGAAGACATGTTAAGAGCTTGTGTTTTGGAAATGAAAGGAAACTGGGATTCATACTTGCCATTGGCAGAATTTGCTTACAATAATAGTTATCATTCCAGTATTGAGATGGCTCCTTATGAGGCTTTGTATGGAAGGAAGTGCAGGTCCCCCTTATGTTGGGTAGAACTTGGGGAAAGGAAATTATTAGGTCCAGACTTGGTAAATCAGACCTCCAAACAGATTGAATTAATAAGAAAGAAATTGTTAACAGATTAAAGTAGACAGAAGAGTTATTTTGATAGGAGAAGAAAGCCGTTAGAATTTCAAGAAGGAGATCATGTTTTCCTCAAGGTATCCCCTACAACTGGAGTGGGTCGATCTCTGAAAAGTAAAAAGCTTAGCCCAAAGTATATTGGACCCTTTGAAATCCTTTCCAAAGTTGGACCTGTAGCCTACAAATTGGCCTTACCTCTAAATCTAAGCCAAATTCATAATGTCTTCCATGTTTCCCAATTGAAGAAATACCAGCCAGACCCTTCACATATTATAGAATATGAATATGTTAAATTGCAAGATAATTTATCTTATGAGGTAAAACCAGAGAAAATCATTGACTTTCAAGTCAAGCAGCTGAGAAACAAGAATATCCCTCTGGTAAGGGTGGTCTGGAAAGGTTTATCTCCTGAGGAAACCACTTGGGAAATGGAGGATGACATGAGACAAAAATATCCAGAATTATTCTAAGGTATGTTCCAAATTTCGAGGACGAAATTTTATTTAAGAGGGAGAGAAATGTAACATCTAAATTTTTATGATTTTGTTTGAATTCTAGTTTAGAGAATTACTACATAATTAGAATTAAAGGAGCTTAAATATTTTATGTAGATCAAAGTAGGGACTAAATTGCAAAGGATGATCAGGGACCAAATTGCAAAGAAAGTTGGATGGCATAATTGAAATATTAATTATTAGCAAAAAGACAAAAAATGGGACATAGATGTCATTTCCACAAACAAATCATCTGTCCAGTATTTACTAAGAATGGTTATAGGAGGTGATTCAAGAAAATTCTCGTAAGAAATTATACTCTAATAAGCAAAACTAGAAAATAGATATATTGGGCAGAAAATTGATCCGAAGTTCCATAATCTGTAAATTAGTAAGAATTAGAAAATAAGTCTAGCTTAGGAAACTAAGATATATTAGGGCATATAAAGAGATACTGGATTTTTCTATAAGGTTTGAATAGCCATAGAATCGGTCTAATGGATATTGGGCCAAAATCGGAGTCCGGGCCCAGTAAGACTGCACCGGTTTCTTAATAGGCCAAAAGTACTATTCATGGAGGCCCAATAAAGGTATAGAAAACCCTAATAGGCTAGGGATGATTTTTGGAAAACCAGAAGTATTATTGACAAGAATAGCTTAAATGATGTCAAGAAAGGATAAAGAGCCCAATGAGCTCAATTCACCCGATTTCCAGGCTAATTAAATTATAGGTGACCCAGTAGACTATGAAATAATCAAGAATAAGTTCAAAATAATATTAGAAGGTTTATAATAATCCTCCATGCAGAGAAGTTACAGGAAAAACTAATCAGCACTAATTTTATCAGTATTTTCGGTTAGAGCCCAATAAGGTAAAATATCTTCTAAAATAAATTATATGGGCTTAGAAATGATTAATTAAGGTCATAATAAGTTTGAAATTCATATTTTAAATATATTTATGCATGATAAATTTTACTAGACAAAATTTACATAATTAGAGCCCGAAAACCCGGTATATGTTGAAATTGGGCCTAGAATTAGATGGTTTAAATCCAAATAATTAAAGGCATCATATTGGGCTGAATATGGACTCAAAATTTCATGCAAAAGGAGTAGAGAAGAGTTAACCACCATGCATGACACTATTTCAAAGATTAGGTGTCAAAATTGGAAGTTTGGATGAAGTAAGCTTATGTAAGCATAATGATGCAATATTTACCTTATTTGGAGATAAAAGTGGCATCCAAATTAATGACAAGAGAGGGAAAATTAATTAGATAACAATTATGTGAAGAAATTAGATGTATGGTGGAGAAAAGAGATAATGTAGTGCAATTTTGACCTTTGGATCAAAAGTTAATCAAATGGATGGAGTTGCTTCTTGTTGTCTATAAATAGGCTCTTCATCCCCTCCATTATTCACACCCAAAAATGAAAATCCACCATATATTAGTGAGAGAGTGAGTTATAGAGAGAAGGAGGAGAAGAGGAAAGGAAAATTTGCAAGTTTAAGGTAACATCTTTTCCCTTTCTTGCATTTTATTTCTAAATGGTTGTTAGATCTTGTATTTCTATGATTGGTAGGTAGAAAACATATTTATGTTATGAATATGATGATGATATTGGATCAAAATGGTGAAAGAATGATGAATATGCTATGAATTTTGCATGAACAAGCATGAACATGTGAAGAACATGATGAACATGGTAAAAGATGCCTTTTGATCCTAAATGTTACCATGCCAAAATGAAATCATGTTTCTTGCAATTATTTTTAAATATTATGCTAAGAATGAGATTATGATGTTATTGGGATTTTCTTAAATCTCACCCCACCAAATATCTAACCATGATTAGGTTCAATTCATGTGAAAGGCAAGGAGATAAAGGAGGATCCATGAAGAAATGTTTAGAAATAGGAAGGGTATTTTGGATACTTATGTAATATCAAGTATAATGACATTTTATGTCACAATTATGTAAATTATGTGTGACTCCTAGATGATGAATAAAAGTATATTTTGGATCAATTTTATGTGTTATGTGACTACCATTGATAGCATGGTATTATGGAATTTTAGGGAATAAAATTTGGAAAAATTACAAATAAATTCACGAAATTTACTGTAACAATCTGCCTAATAAAATTCCAAATTAATATTTTTTCCTTGTAGAGTATTTTAAGAGATAAATATAGCAATTTGAACCACTCTTAAATGATTTTTTTAGAATTAGTTATGATTTTTCAAAGTTCAGCCAAATTTTTATATTTACCAAATGAATAGTGACTTTTGGTGATTTTTTGAAATTTTTGAATTTGGCCCAAATTTACTTCCAAATACATCTAATTAGAATCCAAACTACTAATAATGAATAGTAAATGGTTCCTAAGGTTAAGTTGTAACATCTAAATTTTTATGATTTTGTTTGAATTCTAGTTTAGAGAATTACTGCATAATTAGAATTAAAAGAGCTCAAATATCTTATGTAGATCAAAGTAGGGAGTAAATTGCAAAGGATGATCAGAGACCAAATTGCAAAGAAAGTTGGATGGCATAATTGAAAATATTAAATATTACCAAAAAGACAAAAAAGGGGACATAGGTGTCATTTTCTCAAACAAATCATCTGTCCAGTATTTGCTAAGACTGGTTATAGGAGGTGATTCAAGAAAATTCTCGTAAGAAATTATACTCTAATAAGCAAAACCAGAAAATAGATATATTGGGCAAAAAATTGATCCGAAGTTCCATAATCTGTAAATTACTAAGAATTAGAAAATAAGTCTAGATTAGGAAACTCAGATATATTAGGGCATAAAATGAGATATTGGATTTTTCTATAAGGTTTGAATAGCCATAGAATCGGTCTAATGGATATTGGGCCAAAATTGGATTCCGGGCCCAGTAAGACTGCACCGGTTTCTTAATGGGCCAAAAGTACTATTCATGGAGGCCCAATAAAGGTATAGAAAACCCTAATAGGCTAGGGATGATTTTTGGGAAACCCAGAAGTATTATTGACAAGAATAGCTCAAATGATGTCAAGAAAGGATAAAGAGCCCAATGAGCCCAATTCACCCGATTTCCAGGCTAATTAAATTATAGATGACCCAGTAGACTATGAAATAATCAAGAATAAGTTCAAAATAATATTAGAAGGTTTATAATAATCCTCCATGCAGAGAAGTTACAGGAAAAACTAATCAGTACTAATTTTATCGGTATTTTCGGTTAGAGCCCAATAAGGTAAAATATCTTCTAAAATAAATTATATGGGCTTAGAAATGATTAATTAAGGTAATAATGAGTTTGAAATTCATATTTTAAATATATTTATGGGTGAAAAATTTTACCTAACAAAATTTACATAATTAGAGCTCGAAAACCCGGTATATGTTAAAATTGGGCCTAAAATTAAATGGTTTAAGCCCAAATAATTAAAGGCATCATATTGGGCTGAATATGGACTCAAAATTTCGTGCAAAAGGAGTGGAGAAGAGTTAACCACCATGCATGACACTATTTCAAAGATTATGTGTCAAAATTGGAGGTTTGGATGAAGTAAGCTTATGTAAGCATAATGATGCAATATTTACCTTATTTGGAGATAAAAGTGGCATCCAAATTAATGACAAGAGAGGGAAAATTAATTAGATAACAATTATGTGAAGAAATTAGGTGTATGGTGGAGAAAAGAGATGATGTAGTGCAATTTTGGCCCTTGGATCAAAAGTTAATCAAATAGATGGAGTTGCTTCTTGTTGTCTATAAATAGGCTCTTCCTCCCCTCCATTATTCACACTAAAAACGAAAATCCACCATATATTAGTGAGAGAGTGAGTTATAGAGAGAAGGAGGAGAAGAGGAAAGGAAAATTTGCAAGTTTAAGGTAACATCTTTTCCCTTTCTTGCATTTTATTTCTAAATGATTGTTTAGATCTTGTATTTCTATGATTGGTAGGTAGAAAACATGTTTATGTTATGAATATGATGATGATGTTGGATCAAAATGATGAAAGAATGATGAATATGCTATGAATTTTGCATGAACATGTGAAGAACATGATGAACATGCTAAAAGATGCCTTTTGATCCTAAATGTTACCATGCCAAAATGAAATCATGTTTCTTGCAATTATTTTTAAATATTATGCTAAGAATGAGATTATGATGTTATTGGGATTTTCTTAAATCTCACCCCACCAAATATCTAACCATGATTAGGTTCAAATCATGTGAAAGGCAAGGAGATAAAGGAGGATGCATGAAGAAATGTTTAGAAATAGGAAGGGTATTTTGGATACTTATGTAATATCAAGTATAATGACATTTTATGTCACAATATGTAAATTATGTGTGACTCCTAGATGATGAATAAAAGTATGTTTTGGATCAATTTTATATGTGTTATGTGACTACCATTGAATATATGGTATTATGGAATTTTAGGGAATGAAATTTGGAAAAATTAGGGTAAAATTGCAAGTAAATTCACGAAATTTACTGTAGCAATGTGCCTAATAAAATTCTAAATTAATATTTTTCCCTTATAGAGTATTTTAAGAGATGAATATAGTAATTTGAATTACCCTTAAATGATTTTTCTAGAATTAGTTATGATTTTTCAAAGTTCAGCCAAATTTTTATATTTACCAAATGAATAGTGACTTTTGGTAAATTTTTGGAATTTTCGAATTTGGCCCAAATTTGCTTCCAAATACATCTAATTGGAATCTAAACTACTAATAATGAATAGTAAATGATTCCTAAGGTTAAAGTGTGACATAAGTTCTGACAAGTTTCTTGTCAAAATTAAAAAAAAAAAAGAAGGGCCTAACGGTTATACTCAAGTGGTAGTAATTTAATAAATTATGACGCATTACATTAAATAATATATAAATTTAATTATCTAACTTTTAAATAAAAATAAATTTACTTATATTTTAATTTAAATTCACTCTACATCAACAAGTACACACGTGTACGTATAAGTGCATTAGTTTTATTTATATATAGTATAAAGTATTTTATATAATTTAAAATTAGGAATAAAAAGAGTCATTAATTACTCTATATAAAATAAAATCTATGAGAAGTCACACTATAATTATATGCTACAAATAATGCAACTCACCTCCATGTGAAGCACAAGACTCACAATCTAGTTGTATAAATAAGTTTTTAAGATTTTCATTTTTACTATCTTTAGTTTGAATGTATACTGTCACTACAAAAAAAGAGGTATTTAGAGATGGACAAAATCTGTCACTAAATAACTCAAAATCCGTCTCTAATCTATTAGAGACGAATTTAGAGACAACATTTAAGTCGTCTCTAAAAGTGGCGTCGCTAAATAATTAGAGAGGGATTAACTCATCCGTCTCTATTTAGAGACGGATTTATTCCGTCTCTAAATAAAACAAATTCATCTCTAATCTCAATCAAAATTTGTTACCAAAATTATTAAAAATAATCAAATAAAATAATAAAAATAGAATATAATCATTAGCCACTTCACCCCAGCCCAAAGCTCACGCCACATCACTGGTATGTCATTTGTAGTGTCATATCATATTAATAGCTTCAAATGTGTCTCATCCAGGTTCGAAGTCATGACCTCTTACTTCCAATACCTTTGTAGTCATCATGTTGCCAGTTGAACTGAAATGTTTCTGTAGTCTCTATATGTAATATTAAATATATATTATTTATCTACACACTAATATATAAACATATATATTTATAAGTCAATATATTTTAAAAAATACACATATATTTTATATTCAATTATTAATATCATAAAATATTTTATTTATATATATTTATATTTATATGAATATTTATATTATTTTTTTTAGATCTTAAATAATTTTCCTATAAATATATTTGTTTTTCTTTGGAAAGAAAAAAAATTATTTTCCTAGCCGACTTTTAAATTTAATTTTTATTTGTAAATAAAAATAATTATATATATTATGTTTATGATCCATGTGTTTTAATATTTTATTATGTTATTTTTTGCATAGTCATATCATATAATATATATATATATATCGTATTTTATATTATTTAATAAATTATATTATATATATGCTTAATATATATTAGAGGTGGGAGGGAACCAGATATGATCAAGTTTTATGTCAGACCATGATCTAACCCAAAGTCTTGGTTAAGTATTATATATATCCATTTTAAATTTAGAAAGGAACATATTTTTTTTATTATTTACACCATAAATTTAATTATGGATTCCTAATGAAAAAGAATTGAAATTTTATTTGATTTTGATTTGATTTATCTTTTAGTATCATTATTACATTTAAATTTAATTTTAAAATGTAGATGTAAATTCTTAAAAGAAGGTTGATTTAGAAAGAATTAATTATTAATAAGTTTATAATAAATTTATTGTTGTCACAATTTTTTGAAATTATTATCATGAAATAGAATTAAAAATTAACTTATTAATTCAAAGTAAAATAAATTAATAAAATTAAGATAATCTACTTAAATATTTTAAACCAAATGGTATTATTAAAGATAAACTTTTTTTTGAAATCAATTCTACAAACATATCCAATATAAAAAATTTATCAACATATGGATTACTAATTAAATAAAAAATATTGTTTAATATTAATTGATTCTAGATATTTGTTAATTACTAGGACAATTAAATGTCATCTATGATAAAATTGTTTACGTTCTCTTTTAGTCTAAAATTTCTTAAAATTTCAACACTTCCTTTAATTTCATTTTATTATTTCTAATCTTAAAGTTCTCTATATATCTCCTCTCTCCTTCATTTCTTATATTTCATTCTCATCCTATATTCTCAATTTCTCGATTTTCTTCCATCAACTACCAAGCATGCTCCTAAAAAAATAAAAGAAATATTAGGTTTTAGGATTCTGGTGGTTTAGTTTAAGGTCGCTTTTTGAAATGTCTTTTAATATGATTAGAAATACAATGAACTTAACTTAAATTAGTTAACTCATGAGTTTAGTCCATTTAACATACTATAATATTTAAAAAATACCCAAAATTTGAAAATATCTCTCAAAATTTAAATTAACATATTACAATATTAAAAAATAATACTATATAAAATTGAAGTAATTTATAAAAAAAATCCGTATCTAAATCTATCTCTAAATGTGAATTAGAGACTAATTTAGAGACAGACAAGGCACCCGTTGCTGCGTTCATTACAAATGCGTCTCTAAGTTCATCTCTAAATAGATATTAGAGATGAATTTAGGCAAGATATTTATTGTTACATTCACTAAAAATAAGTATCTAAATCCATCTAAAAAAAATTAGAGATAGGTTTAGTGACAAATTTTTATCCATCACAATAAATTAAAAACATCCGTCACAAAATTCATCTCTAAATGTTAAAGAATTTTCAAGAAATAATAGGATATTTTTAGAGACGGATATAGAGACGGACTTTTTTATTTTAGCGATGAAAAATTAGTTGTTACTAAGTCTGTCTCTATCATATTATTAGATACGGATTTAGAGATGAATTTTATTAGAAACGATATATATCCGTCTCAAACTCCGTCTCTAATACTTTTCCATTATTTTTAATATGAAAGAAAGTTATTTTGCTAAAAAAATTTGTTATCCGTCCCTATTTTCGTCTCTAATAGTGACACATTTTAATCCGTCTCTAAAATTCGTAACTAAATGGACATTTTTTTGTAGTGTGTGAGGTCCCTTCTAAATTAAAAGGCTAATTATAGTCATGACAAATAAAAGAAATGGGAGTTATCGTAATATAATCAAGCAAGGGCTGGTCTTTTTCATCAACCATTCTTATAGGAAAGCTAATGAGTGGACTGGCTTGTTCTGAAAGCTCATAATAAAGAAGTGGATTAACTTACACTTGATGAAGCCTCGACAGGATGTGTAGGAAATTACTTGGTGTTGATGGCTTGGGTGCCTAATTTTTTGTAATATTTTAATGTCATTTGTCTTAGCCTTATATTTAAAAAAAAATAGCAAGTTCTTTTTTTTTTTTGGCCAGGAACTAGCAAGGTTTTGAGTGTTAAGTTTTTAGACATCAGAGGGGTAAGTTTTTTTTTTTTTAATTAGCAGAGGGGTAAGTTTTGATAATATATATTTATACAAGTGTACTTCTCAACTACAATTCATGTGCTAATAAAAAATAAATCAATGGCCCCTGCTTTGAGGAATCACTAGAACCAAAATTTACCGTGATCCCAAATGATCCGATAATAATTAATAATTGATAGCCATATATTTCAAAACGAACAAATTTTAGATGACTAAAAGTGTGACTTTCGATCTTTAGGACACTATAAATACCGTGTGGCTCTAGAGGACAGAAAAATTTAATTGGCAAGAATATTAATATTATAATGCTTAAATTAATATAGACTAGCATTTTACCCGTGTTAAAGCATGGGTGCGTGATATCTACAGAGGTGGGAGTGGTGAAATATAAAAGTAAGTCTTGAAAGTGATGTAAGTAGAGCAGAATTGTAAGTATCGATGGTGGAATGAAATCAGTAATTATTAATAGGCATGTATAATATATCAAGAAAATTATGTTTTGTTCCTTTTAAATTTGCTTTCATCAAATGAAAATAATTGCACAATAAACTTCCTAACTTTGTAGTAGTGTATTTTAAAATAAGTTGTAGAGTTTTAAATTTAATGATCTACGATATATTTCTTGTCAAGAAACACATGACCTATGATATAACAACTAATCTAAAACATAATTAGTGGTGACATAACATATTGAAAGTCAAATACCGGTCTTGATTATATTAAAGTAGGAAAATACAAATTTCAACTTAACCTAAATTTGTTAAGCTACGAACTTTTTTCTGCTTCATAGTTTTCTTCCCTTTTGTTGTGGAACCCTTAGAGTGGCTAGCTTCTCCTGCCTTGCTAGTATTCCTCTTGATGCTTTTAGTTTTGTTATGAGTATTTTGACTTGGGGAACAAAGCTCTGCTATGGGAAGATTGTCACGCTGCTGGCAAGAACTGTTTCAGTGGATGGGGCAGTCTCTGAGCATTCCTATCAAGAATGACAAGAAATGTCAAGTAACATAGCATGTGTGGATTGAGTTAGCCTAACAAATGAGGCTTGGTTATACCTTATAATCCGATGCTACGAACCACTCAATTATGTCTTGAAGGTCGTTGACATCGGAAACAGTAAAGGTTGATGCTGGTTGGATTTTTGTCGTGAAGTGGGTGAGGTTGTAATGTAGCTTTGTGAAGTTACTTTTAGCTTCAGCAAGTAAGTGTGACCAATTAATTCATTAAGTTGCTTGGGAAAAGAGTGGGGCCGTTCCTCCTGCTTGTTGTAAAAATGTAAGCAGAATAGATAATCAATGCAATACCCTCCATATTTCATGTAAAGTTTCTAAAAATGAAAGAAACAATTGTGACCTTATGAAGAGCATCTCTTAGCTATGTTGCCGTCTTGTTAATTAGCTTCCGTGCTTGGTCCTCAAAGAAAAACATTGATGTAGTTCCTATCTCATCTATGACAATGAAGTAGATTTTGAACCTGTGAGTTGTGAGGATAAGAAATTAGTAAAGAATACTAATCCCATTAAGCATAATATATTTTTGTATTAAATACCAACTTTATTGTGAGGGTATCAGTTTTTTTGCATCTCTGACATGTTAAAGATCCATTTGCCATCTTCATTCTGACAGAGCAATTTTGTCAAGCTTCATAACACCATCCAAAGCTTGCTTGCAGTTTTTGTAGCTGAACTCGAACAATGCAATCACAATCCTGCAATTTTCACGCTAGTTAATGTTATTGGAATAGTTTTTGAGAAATTAGATGAAACCAGAAATAGTGACCTACTTTAGTTGGAGAAGCTGGGTTATTGAAACTCGAAGAGGAAATGTGAGCCAGTCATCGACAACCATTAATGATTGTTGACTAACAATTGGTTGATGTAAAGATTGAGATAGCTGCAAAATCAGCTCTGGCAACCTAAGGATTGCTCTTAACTGTGTGTTAGTTGACAAAAAACATTAAAGGGGCAAGGGACCAGAAGATAAGGTTGAAGTGATAATTTACTCGTCAGTGAGCTGCTTAGCTTTAGGGATATCTGGGTTGTAAAGGACTGTAGTAAGAGTTCCTGAATTACATAGCTGGAGCTTTCCTATTTGTGGATAACAAAACAACATTATTTGCACATAATTAATGATTTCACTGATGAGTTTTAAAGATAATTAGTCATCACCTTTAAATGTTCTAACCCTTGCATAGTTCACAACAATTACAGTTGCCTAGTCTGGGTCTTCTTGTTTATTGTAAAATGCATTAGTTGCTGTTTCTCTGAAGAACACACAGTTGATAGAATTATCCCTGTGAAGCAAAGCTGATTAGAATAGATTACTAATAAATATATGAAGTCAAGTTTTATTGTTATACTCTTTGTCAGATAAGGTGAACATAAGCCTATCTTGAGTTTTCCTATCTCTGTCATATTGGGTCAAAGTTCCAAAGTGAGTAAGTACTCCACAAATATTTGTTTGAAAGGATTGAATTAGAACCATTATGTGATTTGCAAAAATTGAAAAGAATAATTGGTGTGGTTGAATGATGGATTACCAAAAAGTAGGTTAGGCGGGGTCTCATTGTTGAGAATTTTGGAAATACCAAGAAAATTGATACTATATCTTGGAATTGCAGTCTCCACTTTCTTGATACTTGTTGATGGGTGAATTAACATATGGAAATGATTGTTAGTTGTCTTGTACTGGAAATCATTCAATGCAAGCACAAAGTTTTCAATGTCGTATGACTCCCCTTCTTTAACATTTGCAAGAAGATCGATGGCCGTTGATTTATAAAAGCAATTTGCTTGGAATTAAGTTCCCTACAAAGAATTGTTTGTTCACGACACAAAATCATTAAGTGAAGAAAATTATAAATAATCACAATAGGTTAAAATTGTAGATTACTTAACTCATATTTTAATCTTAAGGTTTTCTATCAAGCCTCAAAGACAGGAAGTGTTTTATAATTTTTGTGTTGAAAACTGGATAAAATAGTGGATAGTATATATAAGTATGAAGATTTGGTTGTATAATAAATGAAATTTTGTTAACTGATAAAGTGCCATATAAAATAATCAACAACAAAAGAACTGTAATGCTTTCAAAGGGGATCTATGAAACACATTAATTCCAAAATTTAAGATAGACTAACTTATACTGTGTGATGTAGAACTTTAACCCATTCTGTTAATAATAAGTTTTAGCAGCTAATGGTATCTAGTATTTAAATAAGAGGTATCTAGCACGTAAAAGTATTAAAGCTTGAAGTGAACTAACCTGTTGATCTAGCAAAACCATACCAATTGAAGAATTTTCCGTGGACGGTAAGGTGAATGTCTAGAAACGGATCACACGGGCACAGATTCGCCAAGTTTCCTGCATTGTGTCAAGGTACTTGATAGCTGTCATTTTCCTTGGAGCCATTCAGGCAACTATCATGAGCAAGAGACCGTTTTCGATGATGTGTCGGTCAGTTGTGTGGGAGGTCGATGGTGATGATAGTGAGAAAAGATTGTGGACTGAAAATTATTTATTTGCATTCATTTTGTAAGTCGTGTAGAGTGGTAACAGATGCTTTATCTTTTTGGGTGCCCTGTGATTTTTAGGACAGATGCACATCGTCCAAGATAGAAATGGAAACATAGTGAAGTATTTGCATAGTAATTGATTTGATTGTAATTGAAAAAATATGATTATGTTAATAATAGGTCTCAGCAATGAAAATTAATAATTTGATTGTAATTGCATGCATCAGTTTTAGTGTGGATTAAAGTTTAGTTCTAGGACCAATGATAAGACAATATTAAACATCAATTGTTATATTCAGTTTTAGTGGGTTTTTAGAAAAGTTTAAAGTTTTTAATTTTGGTAGTTTAAAGATTTGCACTTTGTTCATCTATAAAATCAATTTAGTTAGATGAATCTGTTAATATTGTTAAAAAGATATAAAACCATAATGTTTCATGGTTTATATCAATGTTAAAAAAAATGGAACTCAACTGGGGTCAGGTCTAGTTTGATTATAAATTTTGACTACATATCTTTAGTATTAAATAGCATTATTTTTTACAATTTTTTTATTTTTTTATATTATAATATTGTATAAGCATTATTATAATACATAATTATATTAATACTGATATAATATTAAACTGGTGCTAATATAATATTTAGTATTAAATAGTATTATTTTTTACATTTTTTATCTTTTTATATTATAATATTATATAAGCATTATTATAATACATAATTACTAATAATGATAAATTTAGTTAACATATAATATGAAAAAAATATTAATTGACTATTCTAAATTTAAAATATATTTATAAATAAATATTAACTTGTTTAGATTTTAATATCAGGGTATGAAGCTTATTAATAAATTTTTTATTTTTCATATAATGTATAAAATTTAAAAATTATTAAATTCACCACTATTGGTTTAATTTCAGTTAAATCACGTTTGAACTATTAAACCTTGAATTAGCACTTTGACCTGTTCAATGTCTGGTCCGATATTTCGAATACTGGCTTACATATATCCTAAATGCAGTGTCTGAAGTAGCATATTTGGACGGTTTAAAGTAGATTGTAGGACGTCTCTTTGCTGTGTTATCATGTCATTACTATTTGCATTTATATTCCTCACCTAAATCAGTAGGCAATGTTGAAAGGGCCTATTTTTTTTTTGGCAATGTTGAAAGTAATGATATTTGTAGATGATATTTGGCTCAGCTTTGGAAAAAAAATTAAATCCAATCAAATCAATTAGTTTAACTTATCTTTCAATTTTATCAGTAAAAAAACCCGTATGTGTTTTTTTGGATTTTTTTTAAATAGCATCATTCTCTAAAAATTAAACTAAATAAGCTAGACATAAATATTTAAAAATTATATCTAAATAAAATACTAATTAATATATTTTATGAATATGAAAAAAATGAAACAAAATAGATATGATCATAAATTAGCAGGCATATCTATATATTATAATCTATCATAATATAGTTATTAGATGATATTCAATTTGATCTAGGTTTCACTACACTAAAATTGAATTGAACTACAAGAAGCCAGTTCCAGTTCGAAAAAATTGAAGCAAATCTCATTTTAATTTGATTTGAATTGGTTTTTGCAAGTTTTGGTTTGGTCTGATTAGTTTTATTTTGGTTTTGAATGCCCTTATTAGAAATATTAAATTCAAATTGTTCATATTGAATTAAATGAAAAAAAGTATTAAAAATTACTTCTATTGGCTTATCGTACCTAAGTCATTAACAAACAAAAAAATAAGACTCATTTATCACTAATTTTTAATATTCATATATCTATGATTGGAAGTCCAGAATTCATTTAAGCACATGCTTGGCTTTCACTTGGTAAATAGCTGCTTGAATCTTGCTCTCGTAAGTCATACAGGAAATATTATGATGGGGTGGAGAAAATTTCCCCAAAGCTACAATTTAAGACAAGATATTGTGAACTCACCTCTTGACCTAGAAAATCTTGTTTATTGTATGTGTTTTAACGGTTGGGGTCTTCACCTTGTTAAATTTTCAATTTTTGTTTTTATCTTGTTTTTATGGACGATAACCGAGTGCAAATAATGTTTTAAATTTTTATAACTTCCGAAGAAAAATATTTAATATACATGTTCTATTTCTATCTAAACATTTGTGTGGAGAGATATTACCTTATATTTGCGTATGCCACAAAGATATACTAGTTTTATTAAAAAATGCCAACATTAGAGTGAAACAAATTTGAGACATGAACTTCAAAAAGAATGCAAAAACTGACAATAACAATGAAATAGTTAACAAAAAAAAAACCCATCAAATTCCTTTTACACCTATTTTAATTTACTAAATCAAAATAGTTGCACAGTGCATTTCAAAACTTTGTAGTGGTCTATTTTAGAACAAATTTTTCAGTTTTAAATTTAATGAGCATTAATTGTCATCAATGGTCTTGATGGGAAGTTTTTTGCTAACATTTTAATATATTTTGATGTAAAAAATAACATGAACTGTGATATAACAACTTTTCTATGATTATCTGGCAAAAAACAAATTTAAAACATGATTGATGGTGACATAACATATTATGGTCGAATATTATCCTTTCAGCATAGAAAGAAGGCACATTGTCGTTATTTGAAATTACATTAAAGCAGGAAAATATTATATCTGGGATTGAAGCACATGCAAATGAAGGATTCTTAATTATATTTATACAATACATAGTTCTAGATAATCATTCCCTTAAACATTTGAAAGGAAGATACCATATGGAACAATAGCCTAAACCCTAAAAGCAGTTATAGTTGCACAAAAAGTATTTAGTGGTGATGAAAGATCGTACTAATACATCGGAAACTTCCAATCTAAGTTATATATATGGATTAAACACACAACACAGGTAAATAGGGTAGCCAGCCATGTTTCTATCAAGAATAACGGTCACGTTCACATATATGGCGTCAAGATGATCTTTGTGACATTTCGATAGTTGTTCACCAATATTTCACCTGCCATCATCAATCCTATACTTATTCCCTGATATAAAAATTTTAAGGATAATTGTGAATACAATAATATAAAGTTAGCATATTTCGTGTTACCATTTTGCCTCACAACTTTTGCATGCAAGATAGTCGCGCACAGTGCATGATGTCCAGGCAATACATGCGGCCACTCCAAGACAGTTTTAGTTGTCACATCCCCTTTCAATAAGCAACTAACTTGACCGTGGTTGCAGAGACAAAAAGAAAGTAACATGTTATGAAATTGATGTTAATGTTTTAGCAAACGATTTAAATATTTGTGAAGCAGTGTACATACCCACAATCTCTTAGAGAAAATCCTATAAAAGGATATTCCATCATAGTTTCAGATTCTCCCTCCAAAAATACAGCAGGCTCAATGATACCAGTGATGTCTATCATATTGAGATAAAATTCTCATTAGATCACTATCTATACAATAGGATTATACTGACAAAGAAAAAATATTCACCATTAACCTATCAGCTGTGTAGGAAATTGTGGAGACTCTAATAATCCCTGTATGGGAATAAACTGAGCAATCTCACGCAAGATGGTGGTCACAATAGCAGTATATATAGTAGAAACATTAAATGTTATCATGAAGAGTGAGGTTGTTGGTTTGTTGAAATGCACGTTATGCTACACCAGAAAATCTGTAAAGAGGTAGCATGACCCCTCAGCAATTTCACGAAGATAGCGATTAAACAAAAAAGGGTCTGTCACCTGTGCATGCCACCTTGTCATCTTAAAGAACAAATGTAGATTGGTTAGTCAATCTTGATAGGAAGTATCATGCACGTAATATTCGTCATGTGAATTCCCTTATCTATGAGATGTAACTAATGAAAACTATTAGATAGTGAAAGCATGAGGTACAGAGCAACAATTTTTCTTTTTAACTTATCATCGATGTGATATCTGTCATGTGTGATCCTTTTCCATAACATTGATTGATGACTAAAAAGATAACAACAACATGATAATAATCAGACAACACAAATTGTTGTCTAATATGCTCTGAAATACCTGATAATAGACATTCGGCTTGATATCTCATGCTCAGTATCATAAACATATAGTTGAGAGTATATTGGAGATGATCTAGCAACTAGCAACAACCTACCAATTTTATGATAGTTTTGTCCGGGTATCACAAATAAATAAGGGCCTAAAGTTGAATGATTTTTGACCTTTCCACCCATTGAAGTAAAGCAGAACATATTATTGTAAGCTTGAATATTTTTCAGAAAATTTTTCGAATCCGCACAATGCTTGTCCAAATAAAAATGGTAAAAATATTAAGGTGGAGTGTTCAAAAGAGGCAAATCAATTTTTCCTCGTGAACAACAAAAAGAGAACACAATCTCCTCAGCGTCAGTAATGCGCTTGACTCTTTCATTATACCACATAAGAGCTCCACAATACTTACATTTATAATTGGGATTACCTTCATCAATATAACCTGAATAGGAAGAAAAAGATAAAAGAAAAAAGATGTCATGCCCTACCTCCTAAATAAAACTATTATTTAAGCAATGAATCTTTGAAAATACTTTGAATAATACACTGATTGCCATCATCATTGGAAGTAGGACCAATATCTTGAATACCTCTATGCTGATTCATCTCTCTGATTAATATTTGACCATCCCTATCTGCAATTTCCATGCAACAAAAACAAACTGACAAGTAACAACCATAAACGCCAACTTGTCATATTGCAGAAATCCTATTTCTCAACTTTGAATGCCAACCTTTCATATTGCTGAAAATATAACCATTTAAATGATTTTTACCTTATCTATTTTACCTTATCTATTTATCAGTGTGCGCCTTAAAAAATTATTTAGCATCTAAAATAAAATTAAAAATTTCAAAATCTAAAATGACTTTTCATAGTTTTAAATAAAAAAAATTGAAAAAAAAAACTAACGTTAAAAATAATATTAATAATTAATTAATTGGTAACTTTACAACATTTAATATAAAATACAAAGCGATGTAAAAATAATGAGGAATAAAAATAATCAAACACATGAAGAATCCATTTAATGGTTCATAAAAGGGGAAAAAAAAAAAAGAACCCATGCAAGCAATTAGATGCATACTGATTGTCCTCAAAATAAATAAAATTCCATGCCCTACACCACAAATTAAAATATGAGCCTTCAAAAATCACCACCTTAGTGATCACCATCATAGACAATAGCTGCAAAACACAAAAACCAAAATATACTCCAAAAATATTCTTGAATAAAAAAGTTTGGCAAAATACTAAAAATATGGAAAAGAAATTTATTTTTTATATTTGATTGAAAAAATATAAAAACAAATCAGAATGCATATTTAGATTGATAAACAAATGTGAAAACATTGAAAAAAAAAATCTAGTGGGTACCCAAACAAATAGTCTGTAAACATTCAAATAAAAGTAATTCTTTCAAAAACTGCCAACAAAAAAAAATATAATAGAAAACTTGAGACCAACTCAAATACGAATGATAACTCAATATACACACACATATATATTTTAAAAAATACAAATACACTCACACACATATGTGAAGATATACATATTTTATACCTTCCCTGTCTGCCGCAGCCTGGTCTGCTGAAGAACACAAATTTCCTCTCCCTTGAGAAACCACCACAACAGAATTTAGATCAGGAAAAGTCCTCCCAACAAAAGCAGGAGAAAACACACAAGCTGCACAATTATTTCAACCCATGTTTAAACCAACACTAAAAAACAAAAGCACAAAGACAATAAGTAACAACCTTTAGCAACCACTTTTTCTTCCATATATCATTGAATATATCTAAACCTGCTACTTTTGACCTCGCAACTACATCAACCAGAAATGGGACTCACTCACCACTGACCCAATAAGCACACGAGCAACAAATAAACAAAAAAAAAAATACTTGCCATATGTAACACCAAAGAAAAAATCAAAACCAAAAAGAGAAAAAAACTTGAAAGGGAGTAATTCTCATGCAAGACACATCACCTTCAACCCAAGTTTTCTTCTTAAGCCTTGAACCATTCCTCCCCATACCTGCATCAACACAGTCCAATAATAACTTCCATGCAAGACATATCACCTTCAGCGCAGGTTTTTGCGCCATTATCAACATGCTCACTAACACAAGAAAGGAAAAAAAAAAACAAAAGACCAATTAAAATGCAGCAAAAACAACAAAAAGAATAAAGAAAACAGAAATGAAGGAGGGCATGCCAACCTCAAATAAAAAACCTCACATGAAAACTAAAAGCACCAAAATCACCCCGTACAACCACCGGACGATTCACAATAGGGGAATAAAAATGGCAGAAAACTTCCTCCATCAGAACACAAGCAGTCACGACCCTACAAGGAAAGACAATATAAAAAGAAATGTGGCCCACTCAACGGCATCACTAAAGGCCAAGCTAATGATAAACCACAAATTCATTGTTTGTAATATAACTAAATATTAAATAAAATATTGATATTACAAACAATCAAGAATATAATATACTGATTACATTAAACTCCTAACCTTAAAAAAAAATTGAAGTGAGGAATAAAAAAATGCAGTCTACCAAAAAAAATTATTCAAGAGAACTAAATATTTTTGACATTACTTGATTGATGTAAATAAATGATATAAATTATTCAGACAAAATGTTAAATAATGTATTAGTGATAAATTAACTATTGATCCCTTATATCTTCAAACTTTAACCCAAAACAAAAAAGAATATGAAGAAATGTTTTATCACCAATACTAATTTTGAAAACCTTGATCTAGATAAATTAGTCACTAATCTCCTTAGATTTTAAACCCTTAAGCCTAAACAAAAGCAGCATGAATAAATATTAAGAAAAAATTAATCAACTCTTAACCCTAAACAAAAAGAGCATGAACAAATATTAAGAAAAAATATTAAAAAAGATATAAATGATGATAGAATAAAAACTGATGCTACAAAAAATAAGATAAATATGAAAATCGAAGAGAATGATGAAAATGCGAATAGTAAGAATTGACTAACAAATAAGTTGGGCCCACAAAAATATTTAGCTAAAAAAAAAAGGAAATGAATCGCCCCGTCACATGTCATGGGAAAATCTTGATGAATAGTAATACGTGTCCACAGCTACAGTAACAATCGTCCCCCAATCTCTTAGTTCGATCTAGAAATTATAATATACTGATATTGAAAAAATAGTACGTACCGAATCCATAAACATTTTCAGTATTGCAGCATTCAAATCGTCTTTCCAATACCAATTCTCTTCAGCTTCTTCTCTCTCAAGTACTTGCAGATTTGGCGGAATTGTGACTCGCTTACAGAATTTTGTCATCTTTGGGCAATCTCTCACTATCAATTTTTGAAGTGAAGGGAACTTAAACGCATGTATCTCAGAGCTGCAGAAACACGAGAGGTTTTGTAGTCTCACAAGTTCTAAAATCCTCAATTTACTAAAAACAATCTCGTGGTTGGATTTTTCTTCGACTTCGTCATTCAGTTCTGCTACAATTTCCTCTAGGAACCCACAGTTAATTACCTTCAGTGACATGAGTCGAACCAAGCCTTTTGCTAATGAAAATCCCATCAATTTTCTTAGACCCGAACAACCACGTACTTCAATAGATTTTAAGTGAGTAAAAGTCACTGAGGAAGGAGCCAAATTGATCAGTCTATCACAATCTTCTACATACAAGTGCTCTAGACATTGGTGAATTGGGTCTCTCTCGAATCCTATATTCATAAGAGCCCTCAATCCCAACAGCCTCAAATATTTAAGTTGGACAACATTACCAATTGCTGTTTGTGTCACGTGGCTTCCCCTAGGTATTGGTTCTCTGAAGTCACAGTATAACAATGTGAGCCTTTCCAGAGAAGGCATTCTCTGGAGAAACCAATAGATAATTTCAAGTGAAGGACAATGACTCAAGACAAAGTCATTCAGACGGTTCATATGAAAGTTCTTAATGCAGAACTTCAGCTTTTCTGTTTCGTGCAGGCTTATTTCCATAGTTTCCAAGTTGGAGATTACCTACAAAGCAAATGAAACAAAATTTATAGCATGCCGGAAACAAAACAAGTTTTTTCTATCCTGCATGAAAGCGGGAATAAGTAGTATTGTTAATTATACCTCATCAGGCAAGAGGATTGGCCCTCCTTCTGAATCTGTGGTTGTTTTGAATGCTTCTAGTTTTTCACAACCGATCACTAATAGCTTTTTCAATTTTGGCCACCTTACACTGTGTCTCCCTTTATAAAAGCTCCTTAGTTCCGGGAGGGATTTCATTGCAACAAATGTTACTTTAGGAAACTCAAACTGAATACTTGCTTCATTTAATCCTTCATTCCATGGATCAAACACAATTTCTTCCATACGAGCACAATCATATACTTGGAGGGAATCAAGTGCTTGAAGATCCTATTGAGACTGGAAATAAATATGACAACTGATCACATCCAATAACCTCTATACTAGCTATGCAATCTTCTAAAGTTAAGAATCCCTTTAGGGTCTTTATTCCATACAAACTTCAGCCTTGGGAGATATAGTATTTCAAGAACATGCAAATGAGTTTCGTCTCCAATACTGGATTGTTGCGCAGCACTAAGGTCAAAGATCTCTATCACTTCATTACACTCAACAATCTTCAAGCTCTCTCTAGCCTACCATATCTTCCCACCATGTGATTAGGAAGAACAGTGAGAATCCTATGGCACCGTTTAATAGACACAGAATTCAAACTGAGAAAGGAATCTCGGCTGACTTCAGTAGGCCATATACTTGTCAAATTATCCATGCGGGAGAGATGGATTTCCTCCAGCTTAGGAAACACCATAAATTTCTGTGATACAAATTAAGCATGAGGAAAAAGATTCAATATCTCATAAGCAAATAATATCAAATATGTAAAGGATAATTTAATGTAAAATAAGATATATCAAGAATCAAATTCAATTTATTGCACTTACGTACCCTTGTATCATGGACATTGATTTCTTCATATTCAAATATTTCCTCCATCTTCCTACATCCACTTATAGACATGCTTTTGAGATTTATCAAACTCCTAGCCATGGACAATGATAACATATATTCTATTTCATTGCAATCTTCCACACTCAGTTTTATTAAATTTGTAAAGGGATTTGACCAGCACCATATCTTGTGCACGTTGATTGAAGACAACTCCAAACTCTCTTAAGTCAGGAATTACAACCTACAAGGCAACTCCAATCTCTCTAAGCAAGCAAGAATGCAAAAATAGAAGAGCAATTTCACAAATGTAAATGACAATTGTATGCTATAAAATGAATTTTCCAACCAATAAGCATATCACATTCCTCCATTTTTTTTTCTTTAAAAAATGTTACGCATAATATCAAAGAATTTTGAAAGTAAACCAAATATAGTTGAGGATACATACCTGTTTATTGAAGAGATATATGCCTGCACTTCCACCATCACCATTAGAATAGACTCCGGACAATGACGGCAAAGCTTGCAGTGCCAGTGAGTGTAATTAGGAAATATCACATAAACTTCATCCCATTCATCTACTTCCATAGCCAAAATATTCTCCACAGCATCACAATTGGAAACATCAATTGTTTCTAGATTCCCAAGGAGCTTAACCATGGAAAGCGAGAAGATATATTTTAATTTGGTACAAATGTTGATTCTAACAACTTTCAGTTTAGAGAATGAGGTGCCGTAAGCCTACTGTAGCTTATTTTCCTCATGTTCTTTAAATCATAGAGATAGAGTGATTCTATGTAACAACTTACTCCTAAACATCTCCTGACTTGACCAAAAATTTCAAAATCCAATCAAACACAACCCAAACATCTCACACGAACCTTTCAAAACCATCGAGCAGCAGAAAAACATCACAAAAACACCAGAAAATGGGCTGGGGCTGCGGCTGCTATAGTACCGCCGCGGCTTTGGCCTTCCCCTGCTTCTCACTCACTACTGGAGGTCTTAGCACAGCTACCTACTTCCTGGTGCCGTGGCGCCCTATGCTGGTTTCCATACCATCAACTTTTCAACCTCTTGGGTGAACTTTCGACGCTCATAACTTCCTGTTTTGACCTCCGTTAGACCTGATTCTAACTCCTATAAGTTAATCTAATCTTAAACTATCCATAGACACTGATTTCACTTCAATCCAACTCCGTATGGATATTTTGGACACCTAACACTGTTTTGACCACTTTTTGACCAAAACTCATAACTTACAACTCTCAATTGCCCCCAAAAGGCAATTTGACCACTTGAGACCCTTCACATAAGTCCAAAATCACTTAACCAACTTGTCCAAAGGGGTTTCACCTTAAAGGAATCACTCCTTTGAGATTTAACCCTCTTGAACCCCAAGTGAAAAAACGAACCACAGGCCTTAAAACACACCAACAAGGCCCAATACTATCTTTGGGCTTACAAACACCACTATACTGACTCGACAACATCCCAATCAATTCATGCGTCACAAACAGTCGTACACATTACATTCATTCTCCATACATAAATATACATATAACATCCATCCATAACAATCCTCATCAGTGTCATGTATCAATTACAAACATCCTATCCTACTTGGCACAAAGTACAGATCCAAAAATACACATAAACTACAAAGACCTAGTATTCTCACGTCTGATGCTACTCCCTCGACTTCTTAGGACTAGTGCCAGAACCGTCACCTGAAACGTTAGTTCATGGGAGAGGGGTGTGAGACAATGTCTCAATAACCGGGAACAACTATACACATATATATACAAATATATCTCATACAATCTATGAATGCATGTCTCCCTCGCACACAGCAAGAACCACGGGTTATCGTCATAACAGGACATTTCATATAGATAATTCTTTTCCAACAGTCGGTGAAAACTGATTCCGGGATATTACCAAGCTCACCTTACACTAATGCAACCTGGCCAAAGGTTACACTAGTGCTCAAACCGTGGCTCTCCTTCCCCTGGACCACATTGAATTGGTGGTGATTTAGGGAAGATGCAGTCCACTGCTGCTTGGCTCCCCTGGCCATAGGGGAGGATTTAGCGACAGGGATCCCATCCTTATCCTCCCTAATCATATCTCATATCATCATATTTCATATCATCATATATCATGCCATCATCACCACCCAATCCGCCATATATCACAATCTCACAATGCCATGTGGTGATACTCATGTATCATCATATAATCATCATTATCATGTCATAATGTCATGTATGCATCATGTCATGTCATGTTTACATCATCATCTCTAATCATCATCATAATCATCATAGTCATCATCTAGCTGTGTGCATATTATGATATATAGAAAACCGTACACACAAACACATTTATATTGTGGTATGAAAGAAACATGTATATATACACAAATATACGTAATATCATACAATATATACAATACAATACAAACACCTGATTACCTTAGATTGTCAATACCACACACGAGGTTCCACAAGCTTTCTTGAACGCCAATCCCATGACTAGTCTTCTCCGAGCAGCCAAACAACCTTAACAACACATTATACCTCGATTAACACAAAGTACCACTTAATCCAAAACCATAATTCAACTACTTTAGGCCTAATCCAAGGTTCCAACCCCACTTTAATGCATCATTAAGCTCCTAGGGCCCATTCAAACATCAATCAAACATATATATCTCGGATTCCCAAGAGTCCTAACCAAAAACAACCTCGGATTAAGCTCAAACCATACTTACACCCAAGTAACAAGAATACCAAAACACACTTCCTTAACCCTATTTCGTCTATTTTAATTGGTGAATTTTGACCCAAACATGAAATCCCAACATATCACCAAAAAATCTTAAGTTTATACCGAAGAAAATGGAGAGGGAGGAGTAGGGATCACTTACCAACGTGAACCCAAACTTCCAAGGTCTGAAAATTACTCCCAAATGCTAGAAATCTCGAACTCTAGAAGAGTTCTCTCGGTTTCTCCTCCTTTTCTTTCTTCTGATCCACTAAAATGAATCAGATTTAAACAAAAATCCTGACTCTTGTCGTGACCCTATAAACTCCTGCCGTGGCGACACCCCGTTCAACTGGAACAATGCCACTAGAACACGCTCTCGTTGTGGTGACCCTGCTTCTCACCGCGGCGTGGAGCTCTTTTCTGCACCATTTGAATTTTCCTTTATCTTGTTTCCTCCGGTTCTGTACATAATGCCAAAGACAAGTGTCATGAGGGGTGTTACATTCTAGATTGGGGAAGGCATCTTTAGGATTTGACAACTCCTTTGAGTGAATGATTCATTCAATATCTGAATTATTTATGATTGACAATTGTTTCAAACATGGAAATCCTTCCAAGTTCAACTCATAGAAAATATCTTGAACAACTTTTACTTCTCCCAGTAACATTTTTTCTACTCTTTTGAATAGCATTTTAATGCCCTTTTGCATGTGAATAAGGTTTCTTTCTTTTGTCTGTAATGCTAAAGCTCTTGATGCATCATCCTTATCTAGCATCTTGAAATCTGCCACCGAAAGTGTATTGAAATCTCCGATGACAATCTTGTAGCTATCCAAGTTGCCAAGGAACAGGTTCCTTGGTAGAACTGTAGCATTTGGTATGCATATGTCAAAAGTGTTCAATTTATATAGATGCCTCAACTCAGCAAGAATAGCATTTCCATTTTGGTTTTCTTCATTCTCCTACTTCACACTATTTCTCATATACAACTCTTCCAAATTAAACAATCTTGGTAACACATAGGGAGAAATCTCTGAGTTCGGAGTAGTTACTTATGTCAAGTAGTTGTAACCTGTATAATTTCCCTAATTCATTTGGAAGATATTCAAATTTAGATCTTGAAAGACTAAGAATTTTGAGTTTCTTCAACTCTTCTATTAAGGATATGTCACCCAACAAGCATTCCTCTAAACAAAGTATTCTCAACTTTGTCAGGAATATTATGGAAGCAGGTAAGATAGATAGATCAATTCCAATCAGTATCAGTGTTCTGAGTTCTCTCATTTCACTAAAAAAGTTATTTGGAATATTGAAAGAGGGATGAAGACCATCAAGATGAAAAATTTTGAATCTTGGACAACAAAGAGACTCTGGAAGCTCATCATCAATATCATAGTTATTTATAGATACAACATTGCATCTCTTGAATTCATTGTCCTGAGGCCACTCATCAATTTTCCTATTTCTCATGATAAATTGATGGCGTTCCTTAGATGTCATTGATAGGGAAACATTATGAATCATATCTTGCCAGCTGAAATGATCATTGGAATAACTACCCCACAATAAACTTAACTTTTCAAGCTCTTCAATCAACGTGAGTACTCTTTCACGACTTTCCTTGATTGTAAGGAGCCTTTCAAATATGCCCAAACCAATGCAATACTTCACCAAGTCCATAATTGGGGGATGCTGATCTAATTGAGTATAGATTAAGAAAATAGACTTGAGCTCTTCATTTTTCAGGCATTCAAAGTTCAAGTTTATAGAGAGCTCCATAATTTAATCCAACCCAATAAATTCTTTCCTTTCAAGTTTTCTAAGCGCATAATCCCACTCTGAGTAATTCTTATTTCTTTGTGTCCTTCCAATTGTGATGATTACCATGGGTAACCCTACACACTTCTTCGAAATTTTAGCTGCTAATGGTTCAAACTGTGAAGATTTATTGGCTACTCTAGCCTCCTTCTTGAGCAAATACTCTTGCCTCGTCCTCTTCCAAGCCTTCTATATGGAAAATTGAGTTGTTTTGCACATCCATTTCACTAGACAACACATTTCTACTTCTTGAAACCAGCAAAATTTTTAACATTTTGAAAATTTTTTGTTTTTGGATAACAAATTTGTTGGAATTGAAAGTATCTAATGGTATCCCCAACTTGTCCAAGTCCAATCTAGCCCATAGATCATCAAAGATGACAAGAGTTCTCCTCTTTTTATTATTAAATATATCTCTCAAATTATTTTCTCTTTCAGTCTCATTTTCGTCATTCAGTCTCTCACCCATTTGCTCAGCCACTTGGCCTTGAATTTTCTTTATGTCTGGATTTCCTGTCACATTTGTGAGGACAACGACGTCAAGCAGCTTATTTCTCTCAACTTTGCTAGCCACCATTTTAACTAAAGCGGTTTTACCCACCCCTCTTTGTCCATAGACCCCAATCATATTAGTGGTAGAATCTTTGAACGCCATCAGAATATCCTCTATAACTTCTTCTCTTGAGTTAAAATCTTGAAAATCAGTGTTTGGCAAAATAAACGACAATGATTGTAGATCATTAGAGTCTTGAAAGAGATTGTCGACTTCCCTTGCTAGTCTACATACCATTTTGCTCGAACAATATCTCATCCCTGGTTTAGGCAAACAGCCTTCCAAAATCACCGCATATGAGCGGTCTTTTTCTTTAAAGAACTCATCTTTTTCCTCAATCATGGCATCCACCTCTTCCAACCATTTGACAACATTACCTGTCATTCTTGTGCCATAACTCTGCGATTTACGTTCAATATGACGATACACTATCTCTCTTTTATCACAGAGGTCCTTAATCGATTGCTCAAGCTTCACAATCTTAGACTCATACAGCAAATAGTAAGGAACTGGTCCCTCTCTTAGTTGTGCGGAAATCTTTGGTATGTCGTCGGCCAATGGCTTCCATATGTACTTTTGCAAAATGTTCAATACACGCTTTCTATAAAAATTCAATATGAGCTCTTTAAAAGGATCAAGCAGTGCTTCTATAATACAGTCCATGGTTCATTCCACTACAGTCAAAGACTAATTAAAAGAAAAAAAATGAAAAGAAAAGAATGTCAACGCGTGGAAATCAGAATAAGTATATACCAAAATAAAGCAACATTATCGTCAGATAAAGGAAAGGCCAAAAGAAAGATAAACGAAACAAATAAAATTGAGGAAAACTTGGTTTGTCATGAAATTCTTCCGATGGCAGTTCTTGAGCAAGTACAGTGGATGGATCAATTTTTTTTTTTTGAAAGAATGGGTGTATCAAATTTGCTTTGTAAATGTAGTGCTCGGATGTCGAGTCCATTTGGTCCATCCACTGTACGTGCACTCGTTGCATGTAAGATCATTGGCCATATCAGAATCACAGGTAGAGAAGTGAGAAAACCAAGGTAGAATTTTGGAGTTGAGTAGCGGTGGAAGACGATCAATGATAGTTTTGGGAAACAGAACAAGCAAGCAGAATGAATACAAATAGGATTGCTAGGCTAACATAGACATTTTTGTTTCCATTCTCCTCCAATAATCAATCATCAATATTTAATAAATTATATGAAATTAAAATAATATATCATTAATTCATTAGCTAAATCATTATTTATTGTTTTTTAAAGTGATATTGTTAAAGTATAAGTGAAAAAATCAGAGTAGGAATGAGTCTCACATGCTTAGGGTGCTTACTAAGAAGTGAAGGCTCATAAGCCCCACATTGGTGAAATGTAAATATGTGTGCATCTAAATTTGGAGAAATGAAATTTTGCCTGCCATTAGATTATTTTTTCTAGTCCTCAAAGACCATTTGGCAAAAAAAAAAAGGGTGATATTATCAAATATGTGAACGCTATATATTTCTTCAAGTTATGTGTTTTATTAAAAAATAAAAATTAAAAGAAAATGTCTCCGTCCAACGCACAAATAATTATATAAATTAAAATAAATTGAATATGACAAGTAAATATAATTTGTAATTAATAGTTTTTTGTTCATAAATTTATACTTATAATTATTCAAATTTGTACGCTGAATACATTTATCAATATATACATAACTATTATCATATTTTTTACCATACATAATTAGTATAATATTATCAATATAAAATTAAAAATATATAGCAAATAGTGCCACTTACATCAAATTTCATGTCAGACATTTTCGTGTAATAGTGTGGAAAATGCATCTAGTTTAACCTTAAACTTCTAAAATATTTATAAAATTTATCATATCAAACTTAAATAAATAAATAAATAAAAATCATTTTATGTATAAAATAAATTTGTATAGGATGTTGGCCTATCCAATAGCTATGAATAGTTCAGCATACAAATATTTGGTGTTTTGGTGATATTTCGGAATCAGTCTTCACCGACTATTGGAAGGGAATTACCTATACGAAATATCCTGTTATGACAACAACTCGTGGTTTTAGCTGTATGTAAGGGAGACATGCATTCCATTTCATATTGCATTAATGAGATTGCATTAGTTATGTATATATATGTGTGTATGATTGTCCCCAGTTACTGAGACATTATCTTACACCCCCCTCCATGACTAACTTTTCAGGTGAAGACTTTGGTGTTAGTTTAGAGAGGACCATGGAGTTGTAGGCCTCTCCATCTTCGAGAATCCCAAGTATAATTATAGTTGTAATTTAGTTTATGTAATATTGTGCTAAGTGGGTGGTAGTTGAGTGTATTGCCTGTTTTGAGTATTTCTGGGGATTATTGTTAGTATGTAGTATTGTGAGATTGGTATACGTGTCCTGTGAGTAATGGCTGCATGTTATGTGATAATATGATGGTAGCAATGATGTATAGATGATATTGATGGTTATATGATGTTGATAGATGGTATGCAAGATATGGATAGGTGTCATGAATGGTCTAGATGTGTGTGATCATGTTCTAGATCCCAGTATGGGTCATTATTGTTGGGAGTGTATTTGTGAGCTGGATCGGCCATATGTAGGAGCCCAAAGGTGGTTTAAGGCCATATATGTGAGTTTTGGACATATAGCCCATTATGTGGTTTTAGGGTTCAAGGGGGTTAATTCTCGAAGGAGAGGTTTCTCTGGGGTAAAACCCCATTGGACAAGTTGGCTAAGACAAATAAGACTTGAGTAAATGGTCCATGAGTGCCTATTTGCCTTTGATGGCAATTGGAGGTGATAAGTTGTGAGTTTTGGTCAAAAAGTGGCCAAAACAATGTTGGGCATCCAGAATCTCCAAATGAAGTTGGATTCGAGTGAAATTGGTATCTATGAATAGATTGGATAAGATTGATTTGTAGGAGTTAGAATCAAGTCAATCGAAAGTTGAAACATAAAGTTATGAGCGTCAGAGGGTTACCCCGGAGGATGAATTTTGTTGATGTTACATCAGCAATGGAGCACTGCAGCGCTAGGAAGCTAGGCCACGATGCCAGCAAGTCAGTGGGCATGAGAAAAGCAGAGGAGAGTCTGAGCCACAGCGATACTGTAGCGGCCACGACCCCAGCCCAGTTTATGGTATCCCTAGGTCTTTCATCCACTGTTCTGAAGTTGGGAAGTAATTGTGAAGTTGTTTGGGCTAGCTGCGTTTAGTTATATAGTAATTAAAGAAATTGGTGTAGAAGACAGGTTTGTTTTGGCAAGGTTTTACAGGAAGGAGAACCGTGATCCGAACATTAATGTTACCTTTGGCCAGGTGCACTAATAAGAGGTGACCTTGGTGATATCTAGGAATCAGTCTTCATCGACTGTTGGAAGGAAATTACCTACATGAAATATCCTATTATGACGATAACTCGTGGTTCTAGCTATGTGTGAGGGAGACATGCGTTTCATTTTATATTATAGTTGTAATTTAGTTTATGTAATATTGTGCCAAGTGGGTGGTAATTGAGTGTATTGCTTGTTCTGAGTATTCCTAGGGAGTATTATTGGTATGTAGCATATGAGGTTACACTACGCCAAATTTAGGTTTTGTAGACGCTCAAAAGTAGGCGGTTATTAGAATAAACGCCAATAAAAATGAGATAAGTTAGATTTGTATGCGGTTATTTTAATAACCGTCTACAAAAGCATTACATGAATTCAAAAAAAATTAAATTAATTTGTTGAGGCCTTTAGTAGGCGGTCATAAATAGAACCGCCTACTAAAATTAACATAAGCGACTTTAATAGGCGGTTCTTACTGGAACCGCTTACGTCTTCCTTTCAGGGCTCAAATATAAGATATTTCGACCATTAGTTTTCTCATCTCAAACATGTTAAGCCCTATTTGTCCGAGCTCCTCTCAATCTCCTTCCCTCCCATATGTCAAATACCTCTCCACCGTTCGTTGTTGGCGTGTTCATCTTCATAGGTCTCTCCCCCACTGCCTCTTATTGATTCTCTCTTCCACCAAGTTTGCCCCATTGTTTCAATGCAAGCTCTCTCGCTCTCGTTCAAGGTCTCTTTCCTCCTATCACTGTGTTTGTGTTCGAGTTCTTTGGCTTGCTTGCGTTCCCCTTTTCTTCCATCGTATTATGCGTCTCCTTTTTCCTTTTTCATATGATTTTCATTCTACATCTCCTTTTTTCCACTCTTTTTAATGATTCATTGTCTTCTGTCTCAAATCTTTGCCTCAGGTTCCACTCCACTTCAAGATCAAGCTTCGGTCAAGAGGGTTGAAGAAAAGAGTGTTCCACTAGGAGAGATAGCTTAGAAGATCGAGAAAGCCTATGGAACTTCAGATTTGGGATTTGTAGTTTCATTCATTTAGGTAAGCTCATGAGTTTCAGATCTGGAGTTTATTTCGCAAAGGTAAGCTCATGAGTTTTTTTTTTCTTTTTTTTTTCATCTTCTTGAAACTTTGTGCACTACGCCAGATTCAGGATTTATTGGCGCTGAATAGTTGGCGTTTATTTAGAAAAACGCTAATAAAAATCAAACCAAGAGTATTAGTTGACGTTTATTTTGTAAACGCCAACTAAAGTCTAGTTTTAGATGGCGTCTAAAAAATAAACGCCATCTATTTTTGGAACTTTAGATGGCGTTTATTTCTAAACGCCATCTACAGTCATAATGTAAAACTAAAGTTGGCGTTTTATGATAAACGCTAACTAATTTTAGACTTTAAATGGCGTTTATGAAAAAAGCACTATCTAAATTAATAAAATAATATAAATTATTAGATGGCGTTTATGAAATAAACGCCAACTAAGGTCCACCCGAAATTTTTTTTAATTTATTTTTAAACTTTTAGTTGGCGTTTAATATTTAAACGCCATCTAAGTATAAATTTCAAATGGCGTTTATGTGATAAACGCCATGTAATATTCATAACTTAGATGGCGTTTACATAATAAACGCCATGTATATTATATTTAGTTAGCGTTTACTAGTTAAACGCTAACTAAGTTGTTTTAAATCTCTTATGAGAACCCAATATCGCATTTTCTCAGAATTGTGCCGTCTTCATTCCCACCATGCTCTGAAACTGTTCCTCTGTCATAGCTCTGTTCTGGCACAGCTCTTCGGCCACCATGCGTCGAAAGTTTACACTCTTTTCTCTTCCGCCACGGCATTGTTCCTCTGAAATCCCCTTCAACCTGAAATCGCTTGATCTCGTAGCGTCTCTCCCTGTCAACGGTCACGGTGAATGGAGTGAAAGAGGCCTAGTTCTATTCTCTCAGAGGAACTCAAAATCCCTCCCAGAGCCAACAGCGAACGGCGGCCAGCTTTGAGGTAACCCCATATTGTCCCATTGACGCTCTCATATTTGTGGCTGTTTCTGTCAAATTCATATATGAGTCATTGCCCATATTGTAATTTGTTTTCCTTTTCAATGCTTGATGGCAAAGACTTCATTAGTTCATTGAAGAAATGTCGAAACTTGGATCCCCAAATATACTATACAATCAACCACCATATTATCTTGCTTTTTTTTTTTTAATACAATCCATATATCTTGATTTTGTTTGTTGACCATTATGTCTATTCTGTATCAAACTGTTCCTAATTGGGCTAAAAGAAATTGAATCACCGAGAGCATCTCCATGAGTGGTAATTTGATTATGTAGGAGTACCCAATACTCATCATTCTGGGTGAATTTGGACCGTTTAATTTTAATTTACATGTTTTAGATTTATAGTTTTTATTTATATTTTTTCTATAATAATAGTGTTATTTTACTATATATATATATATATCTTTCCTTACTCATACATGCATATGTGGACGCACCACCAAACTACTTTGTGGTTGACCTTCATTTAACTTGTTGCTTCACTTGTATGAAGGTGTCATTGGTGCGCTTGTTTCATATTGATAGAATTTGTAGTCTTAGCCCATCAGATATCTACTTTGTCTGAGGTATGCTTCCTGATTATGTTTATGTTAAAGTTTTGTATTAGTTAGCCAAGTCAAGTGATTTTTGCTAAGTGGTTAATGCTATGGTTCTTTAGTTGTTATGCTGCCGGTTTGTCTTTCAAAGTTGTAATTTAGTAAATGAAAAGCTATGGATAGTTGATTTGGATGGTTGGCAACATATAATTGGAACTCTTTTTTTGTCTATGTTGTTGAATACTTTTGCTAGTTAAGGACTTGAAAAGTAACATATGCTTTAATAAATCAGAAAGTAAAGTTAGGAAAAACAAATAATTGTAGTACAATTAATGAATCTAGTTTTTTTTTATGTAGCAAGAATATTAATGTATTAATCATGGAGTTATGGTATTTAATCCATATGAAATAACGTGGCCTGTAAGTTGGTGTTGTATTGTAGAATTAGTGGGAGGCTCAACTTGGGAAGAACACTGCCAAAATTTATACAGAAGTTATAAAAGGTTACACAACTTAATAAAAGTATGGATCGGAAATGGATGTCTGCGGACTCAGGAATATTGGGATGGAGTGAAAGAGTTTGTTAGGTTTGCAGTTGAGCATGCTAATAACCCCGAAAAAATTATATGCCCTTGCTTGAAGTGTTGCTATGGGAGGCTAGTTAGTGCAACTGACTGGGAATCACATTTAATTTGTAATGGAATTGATCGAAGTTACACACGATGGACAAGGCATGGTGAGATGAATAATGATTATAGCAGTAATACGTATAGTGGGAGCTGTAGATCGAATGATTTCGACACAAGCACACTTGAGGCCGATCGTCTTGAAGAGCTGACCAATGTGATTGAGGATGAACTTAAGGATTGTCCGGGGATGTTTGATAGGTTGAAGAGGGATGCAGAAAAACCATTGTACTCTGGATGCATTAAGTTCACGATATTGTCAGCTGTGTTGAAGCTATACAACTTGAAAGCAGGCAATGGATGGAGTGATAAGAGCTTCACAGAATTGCTTGCACTTTTGAAGGATATGCTGCCAGAGGATAATGAGCTTCCTAGCCGAACATATGGGGCTAAACGAATGTTAAGCTTTATAGGGATGAGCTATGAGAGGATACATGCTTGTCCTAACGATTGCATCTTATTTCGGAAGGAATTTGCATCATTAGAAAAGTGTCCTAAATGCAATGCCCAACGTTATAAGAAGAAAGAATCAAGTCCAGTGAAGGTAGTTTGGTATTTTCCCATCATACCTAGATTTAGACGCATGTACAACAGTGTGGAGAATGCGAAGCTCTTGACATGGCATGCAGATGATAGAATTAAAGATGGGAAGGTTAGACATCCTGCAGATTCTCCACAATGGAAATTAATTGATCGTGACTATGAAGATTTCGGGACAGAAGCTAGAAACCTACGTCTTGCATTATCTACTGATGGAATGAACCCGCATGGTATGCAAAGTAGTACACACAGTACATGGCCCGTGATTTTGGTGATTTATAACTTGCCTCCGTGGCTATGCATGAAGCGAAAATTCATGATGTTGTCTTTGTTAATTTCTGGACCTAAACAACCCGGAAATGATATAGATGTATACTTGGCTCCACTAATTGATGACTTGAAGCTATTATGGGAGAGTGGTGTAGAGGTGTATGATGGGTATAGGAAGGAACCATTCAATTTGAGAGCTATGCTGTTTGGTACAATTAATGATTTTCCAGCGTATGGGAATTTGTCTGGATATAGTATCAAAGGAGAATTTGGTTGCCCTATATGTGAAGAAGGCACACAATCGATTCGGTTGGAGCATGGTGGGAAATTTGTCTTTCTCGGGCATCGGAGATTTTTGCATCAGGGACATCATTATAGAGGGTGGAGAAAAGCATTTGATGGGAATATAGAAGACGGAAGAGAACCTGTTCCCTTAAGCGGTGAGGACCTGTTTGGAAAGGTACAATATTTGACTAACAACTTTGGGAAACCTTTTGCCAGACACCTTAGGACAAGTGGGTGGAAGAAAAGGTCAATTTTCTTTGATTTGCCATATTGGAAGTCCTTGTATGTGAGGCACTTCCTTGATGTGATGCACATAGAAAAAAATGTATGTGATAGCATTATTGGTACGTTACTCAATGTGAAGGGAAAGACCAAAGATGGTAAGAAGGCGAGACTGGATTTGGTTGCTATGGGAATTAGAGGAGAATTGGCACCGATCAAGGACAAATGGCGTGCTTATCTTCCACCAGCTGCTTATACTTTATCTAGAAAAGAAAAAGTATCTCTTTGTGAATTCCTTGATGGAGTTAAAGTTCCGGAGGGGTACTCATCAAATATCAAGAACCTTGTATCTATGAAAGACTTGAAGTTGAAGGGTCTAAAGTCTTATGATTGTCATGTTTTGATGGAGCATATGATGCCGGTGGGTATACGATCCATATTGCCGAGAAAGGTGCGAGGGACAATCACGAAACTATGTTTCTTTTTCAAGGCTATTGGCAGCAAAGTCATTGACCCTAGGAAGTTGCCCACATTGCAAAGACAAATTGTTGTCACTTTGTGTGAGCTTGAGATGTATTTCCCACCTTCATTCCTTGACATGATGGTTCACCTAACAGTACACCTAGTTAGGGAAACACAAATGTGTGGCCCAGCGTATATGAGATGGATGTACCCGATTGAGCGTTACATGAAGATATTGAAAGGGTATGTGAAAAATTGAAGTAGACCAGAGGGATGTATTGTTGAAAGGTACATAGCCGAAGAAGCTGTTGAATTTTGTACTAAATACTTATTGAGTGTTGATAACATTGGGCTTCCAAGGTCTCGTCACTTGGGTAGAACAAGTGGTGAAGGGATTCGGGGAAGTGAAATAGTTAGTATCTCTAGGATACAGTGGGAGCAAGCTCACCTGTATGTCTTGCACAACTCGGATGAGGTTGATGAATATGTGGAAATGCACAAGGAGAGAATTAGAACCTTGAACCCTAATAAGAATGAGAGTTGGATATCAAAAGAACATAATCGACTTTTTATACATTGGTTGCGTGATCACATCCTCACAGAGTTGGAGAGGACTTCTAGTTCAGTTTCGATCAGGTTGAAATAGTTAGCTATGGGTCCAAGCATGTATGTATGATCTTACACTGGTTATCTTATCAATGGGTACACGTTCTATACAAAAGAGCAAGATGATAAGAGTATAATGCAAAATAGTGGGATAACCCTTATAGCTCAATCAATGCATATATCTAGTGTTAAAGACAAAAACCCCATTTTTGCACCCATGTCATACTTTGGGGTAATTGAGCATATATGGGAATTGGACTACATCTCATTCTGGGTACCTGTCTTCAGTTGTAAATGGGTTGACAACAACAACGGCCTCCGAGTTGATGATTCAGGGTTCATTCAAGTGGATCTTAATAGGATGGGGTATAAAGATGAACCTTTTATTTTAGCATCCCAAGCCCAACAAGTGTTTTTTGTCACTGATCCTGCTAATAAGAAGTGGTCAATTGTTATGCTAACGAACAAAATAATTGACACCTTAGATGATGGTCAAGACTATCAAGGTGCGTGCATTGAGGATGATCCTTTTCATGGGACATCACTTGATACTGATCCTGGTGGAGATGATACCCTTTATGTGAGAGATGACCATCAAGAAGGTACTTGGATTTGGAAGAGGGGACGGATTAGTGAACATCTGAAAAGAAAGAGGAAAAGGTTTGAATTATCGAATATTTTTTATTGTTTGCCTTAGTTTGAATTTTATTTCCTTCGACATGTATAAATTTTTGATGTTTTATTAGTTTTTTTTATGTGTTGTATTTGCTTTAAATTTTTTTTCCTTCTTTGATATCTTACATGTTTGTTGGAATTTTATTGTAGGTAAATGGCATCCCCTTCTGCTCATGATCATGATCGTGGTGCTGATGATGGTCAAGAAGAGCTACAGAAATATATCAAACAGCACCGGCGTGGCTTGACTGTGTTGAAAGAGGTGATACACGCCCGACACACTGGCCAAAAGATTCATGTCGAATGGAATCACAAAGGCAATCCAATACAAAAGGGTGGACAAAAATTGAGCAGTTATATTGGGGTCGCTGCGAAGTTGAAGGTTCCAATCTCCCATCCTCACAGGGATTGGAGGAAAGTCCCTGATCCTGTGAAGAATAGTATTTTTGAAGATATAGAGGTAATAATATAGTATGTCATTTGATTATAATGTGTGTACATATATACAGATAATAATTCTTTTCGGTAATGCATGTTGCAGTCTGCTTTTGACATCAATAATAGTCACAGGAGACACATATATATGAAGGCTGGTGTTGCACTCCGAAATTTTCGATCCATTCTCACTAGATTCTTCTTGAGAGATGCAGCTGGCAACTTTGCTGTTCATCCGCCTTGGTTGTTTGAGTTGTACATTACACAGGAACACTGGGATGCTTTTGTTGCTAGGCGTCATGAAGAATCTTTTCAGGTAACCCATTTCTGTCATTGTTGGTCTTAAATTAATTATAGTACATATATTTAGTCATTGAATAAAAGTCTGCTTTGTTGTGTGCATTATTAACATAGTATGTCATTTCATTGAATATTCTTATTGCGACTTTTTTGGTGGACATAAACCTAATCATATGTACTTTATCTTAGTTTTTGTTACACTAAAACTAATATTCTGCATAACTTTTCAGAAATTAAGCCAACCCAATAGTGACAGAGCCAAGAAGCAGCAATACCCATATAGAGGGGGTCGTCAAGGATACCATGGTATAGAGGTTAAGATGGTACGTGGTTTGATAGTTGATTTTTCTATGAATGACACTTATGTTCAAATACTGACACATTTGCTTATTTGTGATTAAACATAGCAATCAAAGGATGGGTCAGAAGGGAGGGAAATCGAACGCCATGAGCTATGGATAGAATCTCGCAAGAACAAGGATGGGATAATTGACAATGACAACGTTCAGAAAGTTGCTGAGTCAATAGTTAGTATTATTGTATTATATATTTTATTTTCATATATATTTTCAAATACTTATTATTTAGTTGCAAAATTTATATTTTGTTTCTCTTTCTTCCACAGAATGAACTCTCTAATTCGATGCCTCAAGCTAGTGAGCAGGAGAGCGTTGGGCAGGACATACTTGGTAAGGCACTGGGGGTCCCTCAGTATCCTGGTCGTGTTAGGGGTACAGGGTTTGGTGTGACACACAAAGCCTTTTTTGGGCCTCGATCATTATCAGATGCTGTAAAGGTTGCCCGATTGGAGGCTATTGTTCAGGAACAACATCAGACTCAATCTGATATGCAGCTCCGATTAGCTGAATTGACGAACATGGTGCTTCAACTACAGGGAATGCAAGGGACACCACCAGTGTCGGCTAGTGCCAAAGATAGTTGCACTGTTACACCTCACGATCTCCCTCAGGTAATTGCTATCATGAACAAGTTAAAAGATAACTTTTTTTTTACCCCTAATAAATGGTTGAGTTCTAATGCATTGATTGGAACAGGGTCAATCATATTGCCAGCTATGGTTAGAAACACCTAATCGACGTGTGGTTGCGGAGGGGCATGTGCATAATAGCCCTGAAGAGATGCTTCACAATGCACCCGTACCTGCAAATCATCTAAAAGTGTCGATTGAGGTAGTTAGGGAGGAGGGTACCAGGTTGCCTGTTCTTGCGGGGGATATGGAAACAATAGGAATGACATTGGGCAGCTTCGTAGCATGGCCCGCACACCTCATCACTGCTGCTCCATTAGTAAAGGTATGTTACTTGATAGTATACTAACTTGATACTAGATGTCTTGAATGAGCCACTACATTCAAAGGTTCATATTAGAGGACCTATAGACATATACTATTATTATGTGTATATTAAGGTGGTTAATCTCAAAATTTCCCACTTTGTTGCTTAGTTGAAGGGGAAGAGTAAGGTCGGAGAGTCAGGACATTTAAAGGAATCAGTAGGTCCACCACTCATGCAGCCGCCCAGGCATCCAGTTCCAGACACCTTTCGAAGGATGATTGTCAAGTTTCTACCACATTCGCTTAAGGGCAAAGTCGAAAAACGTGTGAAATTTGCCAAGAACATTTATAATAAGGTAGTATTTGAAAGTATCAACACTGAAATTGTTGATTATATCATCCATCGGAAGTGGATTGGGGTTGCGAATGTTAACTTGTACATAAGGTACTTGATATTAATCTATTTGTTTTAATTTTTTTCAATTTAGGCCTTCATATTAACCTATGTTGCTTTTTATTTTGTTTCTAAACTTTAGATACCTGTACGAGACATTTTTGGAGCCTTGCAATCTTACAAATAAATTTATATTCATCCATCCTGAAGAGGTTGCTGCTTATGCTTCAAAATTGCCGGACAGTAAGATTACTGAACAGCAGCAGTTAATTGCGGATGCATTCACTGCAAGGGCTGACAAAGATGTCTTATTCTTGGTTTCGTATCATAATGTGTAAGTAAATTCTCAGGATTTAATGTATTTGACTTCATCTGCTGAATAATAATTTCCTAATGACACTGGTTATTTTTTCATAGTGGACACTGGATGTTAATTGCAATCAATCCATTGGAGCCAACTATCTACTTTTTGGATCCTTTGAATTATGATCCGGAACTTCGCGAACAAATGATGGGGATAATTAATAAGTAAGGAACCTAGATTTATTTTTCATGTTTTTAATGATCCATACTTATATGTAATAATTCAAATTAGCTAGGTTTTGCTCAATCTAATATTTTTTATATTTTATGGTTAAACAGTGTTGTGTCAATATTTCGAGCGGGCCGGGGTTGTAGAGATAATCATAAGGGCAAAATGGTAAAACCCTTAGCTTCCTCGTTATATAAATGGCAGAAGATACGGGTATGTATAAATTTATATTTAATCAACAATTGTTGAGATTAATATTTCTGTATTGTATAATTAATATAAGTTTCCTCTTTAGTGTCCAAAACAACCAAATGATAATGACTGTGGATACTATGTGATGTTATTCATGAAGGATATCATCACACATGGTCATAGCATAATCCCAGACACGGTATGTAATTTTATATTTACATTAAGGCTTATAAAATTTTGCCATTTTCGCTTATTTATAATTTTTTAATTTACAGTACTTCCCTGACACCTCTTATTCCGAGTACTCTGATACGCAAATAGAGGAACTCATCGAAGAGTGGTGTAACTTCTCCTTGATAAGTGCCTATGAATAGAGAGGTAAATTTAACCATGCTGCAATTTAAAATTCTATAGTTGCTTTCTTGATTTGATTATTTCTACTGTGTGGCATCTGTGAGAATTATATCAATATTAGTCATGGAATTTGTCAACAGGGTTACTGATGACATAGGATTGGTAAATAGTTTATCGTTGGCTATTTTGCTGAAATGTGTGATTTTGTAATGGCTACCACAGGATTCTGGCAAGTTTATACTCAAGAACTGTCTGTATTTGGAACTCCCAATCTCAGGTACCTGAAAATTTTTTAATTGAGATCCTGTGTATTGTTATAACTTGTTAGGGCGTTTTAGCCAATGGAGGGTTGTAATGATTATGGTGGATATATTGCAGTGGAATAAATTTTCTTGTGTTCCTTTTGCATTCTTCTATTCAAACTGACAGATTAGAATTGTGAAATTCATAACTATGGCTCTGGATACCCCATGTTTGTTTTCACCATTTCCTTGGCCAAGTCTTTTGAGGTTACTGAGTTACCAGGTACATGATCCTTGTTTTTTCTTTAGCAAACCAATTTTTACCTGTACTGCCAAAATTGTTTGAAAGTGTATCTTTTCTCACTATTATTATAACTCAAAATATATACCACAATGGAGCTGAAGTACAACATGATTTTGCAGTTAGGTCGGCCAAATTTGTTGCACGCAAACAGTGGGTGGTTGCTGGAGCATATAATTACAACACAATGGATAAAGTTAAAGTTTTTGAGGCACATACAGATTACATTAGGTGTGTGGCAGTTCATCCTACCCTTCCTTACGTGCTGTCATCATCTGCTGATATATGCTCAAAAAGCTTTGGGATTGGGAGAAAGGCTGGGTTTGTACTCAGATATTTGAGGGGCACTCTCATTATGTGATGCAAGTGACATTTAATCGTAAAGATACTAACACCTTTGCTTGTATTCTTGGCTTCTTCCTGCACATTATGTTGTCAATAACTGAAATTTATTCATGGTTTTCTTTTTTCTTTTTTTTAATTAGTTTGCTTCTTAATTGATCACTGGAATTTCCACTGGCCGGTACTATAAATGTAATAATATATATTACTCCATCTTGTTATGTTTTACTCCAATTTCTGGGTTCATTGGATGTGGTTGATAATGAATAACTGTAGGTTGTGTAGCGTAACAGTAAAATATAAAAAAAAAATAATGATAAAAAACGTTGGCGTTTAATGGTAAACGCTAAGGAAAATCATAAAAAACGTTGGCATTTATTGATAAACGCCAACTAAAGTGAGACTTTAGTTGGCGTTTTAGTTAAAAACGCCAACGTTTCTTAATGTTTTAGTCGTTTTGAACAGACTTTAGTTGGCATTTTGTTTGTAAACGCCAAATAAAACCTTAAGAAAAATTGGCGTTTATTGATAAACGCCAACTAAATGGAGACTTTAGTTGGCGTTTTACTTAAAAACGCCAATGTTTCTTAATGTTGTAGTTCACTTTAGTTGGCGTTTATCAATAAACGCCAACTAAATACTGAAGAAACATTAGCGTTTTTCAAACGTCATTGTATTTTAAAGACTTTCATCAGCGCATTAATAGATGGCGTTTTTAAAACGCCAATAAATTTGAAAAAAAACGCTAACTATTCCCAAATTTGTAGTAGTGGTGGTAAAAATATGCACAAGTGAGATTCTGAAGTAAAATTTCTCTAAAATGAAGCAAAAGAAAAAGAGAGATGTGGGTCAATGTAGATTTAATACAATTGAATTTATTTAAAGAATCTTATTTGATATATTAGTCAACTTGTGGCAGAGAGTGGAAGCATTGTTTTTTAAACGAATAGCATATTGCCCAATGGCGTTGTATGTTTAGTTTGATAAGAGCTTGTAGTTGGTAAATAACTTCTTGCTAGTGTTTACCTATGTTATGTAAGTAGATTTGAATGCAATTTTAGTCTTCATTCATATAGTGTAATTTGTTTTGTTTTATTCAGCTAGATTATTTCAGCTATCTCCTTCAATATACATATTTATGTTTTCCATTGGATTGTTAGCAATCTTCTTGCATATGGTACGGAGAATTAGATATTAATGATTTATTTTGTTAGTTCTAGTTCATTCCATGACTTTTGATTGGTCCATTAATTATTACAATTTACTGACATTTAATTTTTGTGGCAGACATACATGTATTATATGACTACACTTTGGGGGCTGGATTTTGCACCATAAAAGTATGATAAACACTTTCAAGAATCTAGAGCAAACAGGAAGGGTGAGTGGACTTTTTCATGCATTATGTTAGTTATTGAGTAGCTTCATTTGGATTGTGCCTAGAAAATTTGGTAGTTCATATTTGACCTTTTTTTCTTTTAGTTATCCAAGAATTAAACAAAATTACTGCATGATTCATTCATAGACACACTATATGAATTTAAATCTTGAGTTTTTGATTAACAGATTTGACATAAGAGAAAACAATTATTTGTGTTATTTGCTAATTAACTTTGCTACTATTAGTAGCTAAAAAATGTGAGACACTAATAGAGGATTAAATGTGGAAAATAGGAGAATTATAATGGAAGAAGTTTCTCATGGCATAATTTGTTTTGAGCTAAAGATGCAAACTTAGCACAACAATTATTTGAGATTATATAATCAGTCAATTTTGTAGAAAAACAAGGGTCGTGTGACCTTGCTCGGTGATTCTGTCCTTGCCATGCAACCAAATATGGGCTAAGAAGGATGCATGGCTATTGTTTATATCTTTTGGACATTGTTTTAAGACCTATTTCCTCCTTAAGCGTGGAACACTTAATTTCCTCCTTAAAATCTGAATTGACTTTTTAGAAAAAAATCTTGCTCTTAAAGTGGTCATTGGTATGGAATCATGTATTCTGCCCAAGATTAACTTGAAAGGCCTTGTTACCTATAATAATAAAATATGATTGGATTAAACTTTTGGTCTTCACATAGTATCTTTTTTTTTTAAATACAAGCTCCATTTTTAATCAATATTACTTGTTTGTAACAAGTAAAAATTCTTGCTCTGACAGACCATGACACAATGTCTGATATCCCTGAGGCTTTAGAAGTAGCTCGTAAATATGCCATTAAAATAATTCCTGGTGTTGAAATTAGTAAAATATTTTCTCCAAGGTAATTTTCTGAAATATAGCTATTTATTGGCTGAGGAGACTCTAAAGCAGAGGACATGGTCCTAAAACTGAACAAGCTCAAGTTGCGTCTTATGTGGGAGCATGTTGGCAGGATAGTAGGTAATGGGATTGCTCGAGTGAGGCTTCATGTGGCTTGGGCTATGCTTGAAGTAGGTTATGTAGAAAACCTTAGATAGGCCTTTGCTCGATATCTTTTTATATGGTAGACCTGCTTACTCTACATAATGTCACAAAACTTGATCTTAATATGGTATTGTTGAGTGCTTTAAGAAAAGAATAAACGATTTGGTGCTTATGTTTCAGGGGAAGTGAGCCTTTAGTAGAGGAAGTGATAAAGCTGATATGTCATACAGGTGGTGTACTAGCTCATGTATAGGCTCTAAAAAATCTTGTTCCTGTTATCAAAAGGTTAAAAGAAACTAGCCTACATGGAATGGAGGTCTACAGAAGTTATGGGAAATTGGTAGGTACATAAATACTTCTCAATCTTTAGTAAATTTAACTCATTCTTTTTGTCACTAAAATCATAATGTAATTGCATAGTTTAGAGCTGTCATTTTTTGTCTTTTTCTATAAGACAAAAATTAGATTGGTTGTATATTATCAAATAAGTTTTATCTTGAATACCATGAAGCTGTCTCCATAATACAAATCTGTTAGGTCCTTATCATTTAAAAAGATCAATGCAAATCATGGGGTCCAATATTCCATCCATCAAATGTATAAATTCACATCATGTTAACCAAACTTGAGGGTAAAACTACATAACATCAGTCAAAATACTGAAATAATATACTGTAAATTTTCTTTGCAGCAAATGTGATTCATCTTGACTTGAAGCCCAAAAATGTTCTTGCTAATACTGATTGCAAATTGACAATTTTTTATTTTGGGTTTGCACGAGCTTCCTTTAATGATCCTTCTGCTATATTTTGGATAGTAAGTAGTCTACTAGGCATACCATCATATTTTGTTGCTTTTGTTAATTGCGTTTTTTCCTTTAGGATTTTAGTAGGAAAATTGCAATAAAATCTATCTCACCTCTATACCTTAAATCTTTAGTATAAACCTTGTGATGACTTAATATACCAACTCTTGCAAAGGACTATGTTGCAACTTAGTGGTATCGTGCTCCAGAATTATGCAGTTCTTTTTTCTCAAGGGTAAGCCTTTTATCTTTGATATCTCATTTTCATATATAGTTTGTATCCATCTTTTGATAAAAAACGTTGAGGCATACCATTGTCAATGATGTGCACCTAATATTGATACTTTATAAACTGAAATATAAATTTAGATTTTTAATTTTAAAAAATATAAATGTATACTTCCTAGTTCTTGAACTATTTAAATCTTGTTAGTTTATACAACTAAAATGGGATGTCTTTGAACTCTAACTTTTTTGGTCCTATTCAACACTTTGGACATTTGTTTTCTAAACCATTTTCATGGGCCTCCAACAAGGCTGTCCTAAATGAATATAGGTCTACAACACTTCATTTTTTTTTGTTTTGAAAGCTGTCCCTATAGTTTGCCACGTTTGAGGTGTTAGTCCTTAGAGTTTTGGGAACTTGTTGGAGGGCATTAAGGTGGATCAAACACTGTAAAAAATGCTGACGTGGCTAACTGTTTGTTGAATGGAAGAAGAGATATATCATTGGCTCTGCACTGGCTTTGAAATGGGATTTTTCATTCAATTGTGTAACCAAGGGCATTGCTCAAGTTTGTTGATTGTTCATTAACTTTTGTATCTTCACTGATATTGGAATCTTCCTTTTTCTTGATCACCCATACATTGAGAACATTCAAGGTCTGATTGCTAAGATGTTTGGAATGACACTCAATGAGAAAAATGAATGTACAAGAGCTTCTTGTCTATCAAAGAGGTTGGAGCAAGAGAAGAATATGATCTTAATATCGGATGATTTGTGGATATTGATATGAGTACTACTTTTGAAACTAAGTATCTTTCTTTCTCAGTTTTTGTATTTTATTTTATTCTTTCTGCTATAAGCATGCCAGTATATATAAAAGACAAAGCTACTTGTTATAGTTTTTGTTAGAATGTATATTAGGTGTTTTTCCTTGATTGTTTAGGTTGTATCCTAGGCTTCATTTTTTTTTTCCATTTTTTTGCTTTTGTGGATTAGTGTATGTAATTTCTTTGGTTTATTAATAAAATTGACATTAATTTGTAAATATTTATTAATATAATAATTTTTTAGGTTAATGGATTTAGTGGGTTGTATATATTTTGGTACTGGATCAATCCAATATCAAAATATTTTTTTCAAAAATATATATAACCTTTGTAGGCAATTATTTGTATAACAGCCTACAAAAGTGAATTTTTGTCACTTTTGTAGGCTGTTATACAAATAACTGCCTACAAAAGTCATCTTTTTAAGACAAAAGGAAAATTTTTATAGGCGGTTATATAGATAACCGCCTACAAAAGTAGCGGTTAATAACCGCCTACAAAAGTCAACCTTTTTTATAGCGCTCTAAAAGAAGACGGTTCATAACCGCCAAAAAAAATAAAAAATAACCGCCTAGAAAACTCATTTCTGTAGTAGTGTTAGTATATGTGTCTTGTGAGTATTGGTTGTATATTATGTGATGATAGAATGATTATGAGATGATAATGATGTTAATGGATGTTATGTGAGATGTGAAGAGGTGTCATGAAGGGTCAGAGGTGTGATGATGGTGTAGACCCCGGTATGGGTCACTATTGTTAGGAGTGTGTCTGTGAGCTGGATTGGCTGTATGTGGAAGCTCAAAGGTGGTTTTGGGCCATGTATGTAAGTTTTAGGCATTTAGCCCGTTATGTGGTTTCAGGATTCAAGGGGGTCAATTCCCGGAGGAGAAGTTTCTTCGGGGTAAAACCTCCTTGGACAAGTTAGTTGAGTCAAATAGGACCTGAGTGAAGGGTCCCTGTGTGTCTATGTGCCTTTGGTGGCAATTGGAGGTTATAGGTTATGGGTTTTGGTCAAAAGGTGGCCAAAATAGTTTTGGACATCTAGAATCTCCAAATGGAGTTGGATTCGAGTGGAATTAGTGTCTATGGATATATTGGGATAAAAGTGACCTGTAGGAGTTGGAATCAGGTCAATCAGAGATCCGAGTAAGAAGTTATGCGCTGCAGAAATTCACCCAAAAAATCAACATTTTGCTTATATGGAATCTGATAAGGGCGCCACTACTCTAGAAGCCTGGCCATAGCGCCAAGTGCTACTGGAAGAATAAGGCATTGGCGGTACTGTAGCACACTGTGACTCTATATTGTTCTAGTTCCACTTAAAGTTTTGTCCGTTATGCTAATGTTTTGGGAGTTACGTTGAGGTATTTTGGTTATGTTCGGTTGGTTTTTGAGGTAGTGGAGCAAGTTTGAAGGTGTTTGAAAGTAGGGTGTTACACCCAGTAATGCAAAAGGGAAGAATGTAGCAAAGAGATCATTAAAGAAGAAGATTGATGTATTAGTGACTGATTTTGTTCTATTTCATACTATTTATTTTGAATAGTTGTATAAATTTGAATATGTCTCCAAAAATTTAGTGGTTTATATGATGGATAGAGATGTGTTTCAGGAACAAAATGACACCAGTTTGGGTATATTTTGATTTATATAATGGTAGTATTGCATGTTTTGCCAGAACTACTCTAGTGAGTGTTATTTCTCACCCTTGATGATCAATATTAATGTTTTAACCAGTAGAAGTAGAATAAATGCACAAAAAATGCGTTTAAAAAGTAGACATATAGAGCTTTCTAATGATCTAACTTTGCACAAAATGAATTTGTATGTTATGAGAAATGAATTTTTAAATTAAAGTCTCAGAGTTCAAACAGAAATAGGGACATGAAAATGAACAATAAAATTTATACTATAAACTTTACTATTTTTCTTATTTTTTTTATGAAGTTCAAGATGTTCACAATTTTTAAAGATTGAACCATTGAGAAATAATTTTCTACAATTAATTATGAATTTTGAAATTTTTCCACTCAGTGAGCTATAAATCCTATGAAAAGAGTTTTAAGCAGTTTTAACGTTTTAACTAGTTCAAACTTTTAAGTACCCTTTTTATACAATAAACATAAGCAATTTATATGAGAAATATTTTTAAATGTAAGATATAACATATATTAATGTCAAAGCTTAAACGAAAACATATTTACAAAAGATCACTAAATTTTTTTTTTCTAACCGCATATCAAAAGATTTTATAGCTTTTGTAAAATTATATTTAAAAAGCATGATTTGCCCATAAAGAGGCAAAACAAGAAGTACGGGAAAAAATGACAATGAAGAAGTGTAAAATAATAAAAAAAAAATTACTAAGGTGTTTGAGAAAGAAGCATTATTATGTAATGTCCAACTGAGTCAAGAAAAACTTTAAAAATAGAATATGGAAAATTTTGAAAAGAAGGAAAAAAGAAAGAGATAAGAATAAAACAAAAGAAAAAAAGGAACGAAATAATAAAGATGATATACATGTGTGAGTTTGAAGGGTTAACCTGAAATATCAAACAATGTAAAAAATACAAAGGTAAGTTCAATAAATTTATTTTGTTAAGTAGGTTCAAGTCTCAGAGTATTGGGGCGAAATATCAAAATTCTATACAACAATATTAAAAAATAAAAGATGAGTTCAATAAATTTATTATGTTGTATTAAGTAGGTTCAAATGTCAAAGAATATTGGTTCAATTCTAACTGTGCACAAAATGTCACATACTTGCCTCTCACTTTTATTGTTGTTCTAACATCCACCCTAATTGTCCTCCCAATGTTATCCCCCAATTTTCCTAGACATTTTGGAACAGATTGTTATATTGACAAATCATATAATTTAGCCAAAATTGCTACATAATCAATATAAAGCATCTTCCGATCAAATTTAGGACTAACAATGGTGAGGTAAATGGGAAAAAAAAATCTTCTAAGGCCTTTTACTAGTTAAGTACAGAGTGTGTAATCTTTTAGAAAGATTGATGATGGTGATTTTCTTGACCCAAACTATCTTGAATTTGTTGTATTGTAGTTTGAACCCAACTTGCCATTCTAGCAGCTTTATTATCAGCTATGGTTTTCAAGGTTTCTTCATCTTTTTAGTAATTTATAGAAAGTGAAATTGTCTGATGCACCCTGTCTGTGATCAAAATTTTTATCCTTACTCTTCTTACTCTATCCATATCAAATCTACTACTCTTACTACAAAAAATTTGACTTTCAGCGGGGACAAAAGTTGCCACTGAACGAAGGAATGTCATCGCCAAAAGTTTTCAGCGGCGACATTTTTGTCGCCACTATGTCACTATCACAAACCTCATTGCCGAAAGTTTGGCGACGATAAAAATGTCGCTGCCAAAAGTAGACATTTAGTGGCGAAAAGAGTTGTCGCTGAAAATATAAATTGTTGCCGTCAAAGATTTCTCATTTGGTGACAACATTTAGTCGCCGCTGAAAACTTATCATTTGGCGACAACATTTAGTCGCCACTGAAAGTGTTATTTAGCGACGACATTTAGTCGCCGTTGAAAGTCGTTTGCCCATGCCATCACCATGTCAACCACTGGACCCCACCACGTCACCACCGCCGGACGACAGCCACATCACCACCACAATCGGACCACCATCGCTGGATAGCCGCCGTCGGCCGACCGCCACGTCACCATCGCCGGACGGCCACCACGTCACTACCACTGCCGGACGACAGCCACGTTATCACCACCGCCACGTCATATATTTGTTTCAAATGTGCCTTTACCTAGGTTCGAACCTATGACCTCTTACTTGCAATGCCTTTGTGTTTACTCTCTTGCCAGTTGAGCTGAAATGCACCTACAGTTTTTATATGAGATAATAAATATATATTGTTTATCTACACACTAATACACACATATATTTATAAATCAATATTATTATTAAAAAAATACACATATATTTTATTTTCAATTATTAATATCGTTAAATATTTTATTTATATACATATATATTTTATATTTATGTGAATATTTATATTATATTTTTTTTATTTTATGTTATGTCATATCATATAATATATCATATATTATATTATTTAATAAGTTATATTATATATATATGTTTAATATATATATATATATAATATAATGTAATAGAAAATTGTTAAAAAATCATTAAAATAAATATTATAATTTTGATTGTCATATGATTTAAAAAAATGCAATAAATTCAATATATTATAATTCAGATAATAAAAAATAATTAAAAAGAGTGAGAGGATGAGAAAGAGAGAATTAACTAATATTTATTTTCTAAATATTGTTGTTACTTATTTTTTAGGAAAATATATTAACAATATTAACAACACATAATCCTTCTTTCTCTACGTGACATTACTTTATTAGACTTTTATATTATGAGAAAATATCCACACTACCAACACCTATAAGAGTTTGGGCTGAGAGTCTAAATCATAGTATGACAGATTATTCTCTTGGACTAACTATTGATAATTGCCTTAGTACATTATTACTTCATTAAAATTATTATTGGTAATAAATAACATTAATATTAATTTATATGTTAAAAATATTAAAAATTAAATTAACCTAATAAGAATTCCTCCAAATATAAGGTTAATCATATTAGATGATTAGGGATTAGTTTGTCTTCCTAATTTTTTTTTTGAGTTATCAATCCCTTTATGAATTAAAAAAAATTATCCTAATAAGAATAACATATTTCTTTAATTAGGATAAGGAAAAGTAAAAATAAATATAGATTGAATTCAATATTCAATATTTCAAATCTTTAATCTCCGGTAGAGATAAAACATTTTCAAAATATTTCGAATATTTTACATGAAAAAATAGTAAAATACTTTATCTTTAAATAAAGATACTAGATAATATTTATAATATAAAATATATATTAAATAACTAATTACTTATAATAAAAATGTATAAATAAAACACAATTACTATTTTAATATGTTATTTATTAATTTTTAAAATGAAAATAGCAAAAATTCACGAAATTAACTTTAGCGGCGACATTAAAAAGTTGTCACCGAAAGTCTTACTTTTAGTGGCGATATCAGTAAGTCACAGCCGAAAGTCTTCCGAAAGTAAGACTTTCGGCGGGGACTAAAAACAATCGTTGTTGAAAGTATAATTTTTGGCGGCGCTAAGGAAAAATCGTGGCTGAAAGTCTGGCTTTTGACGGCGATAATGACAGTCATCGTTGAAGGCTATTTTCAGCGACGGTTTTTTTCAGTCGCTGCTGAAAGATGAACTTTCAGTGATGACTTGTTCAGTCACCGCCGAAAGACTGATTTTCAGCCATGACATTTTTTAGTCGCCACTGAAAGTGTACTTTCAGCAGCGACATTTTTAGTCACCGCCGAAAGTGTACTTTCAGTGGCGACTTTTTTTTGTCGCCGCCTAAAGTCGTCACTGAAAGTCTATTTTTTTGTAGTGTCTCTTTACTGCAACTTAAATTGCCATTTGATTGAAAGTCTCTTTGCATAATCTTCCTCTTATTCTTTCTGTTTCCTTCTTTTTCATACCTTCATGTTACGCACTGTAGATAACAACTATGGAGATCATACACCATGCCACAGTCAATTTTGTTAACATTTTATTAACTTTCTAAAAATAATAGTTGATAAAAAATTAAGATATTCAACTAAAACAACTTGAGATTTACAATCATATAGGAGAGAGGGATTTTCTTTTTCAATTAAAGGCACATTACATAAATAAGGCTGTAAGATAATGACTATTAGAATTTCAGTACAGATTAGTGAGCCTTACTGGTTTTATATGAAGTGGGTTGAGCTATTTGTGCTCCATGTGAAGCCTTTTAATGAACCAAACAAATGGATGTGGAAATTTCTGGCAACAGTAAAAAATATGTTACTCAGCTAGGACATCATATTTTATAGATAACAATTTTCCGGGTCATAAGCAAAATGATCATGGTATATTGAGAAGGAGAGAGATTTAATGAACACTGTAACACCCCACATGGTTTAGAGCATGATTAGTGGATAATTAGTTGTCAATATGGATTAAAAAGAATTCAATCTAAATGGTTCTTGTAAAATTTAAGTAATTTTAGAATTTAGTTATAAAAGAAGTTTGGAACTCTGGAAGCTAAAATTTAATTTAAAGAGTGATGGTGTATGGTTGATGATTTCTAATGATCTCTTTGGTATTGAAATTTGTTAGAAAAGATTTAGTAGTGTTTTTACATGGTTTAATTGGGCATTGGTCAACGAAATCATAACATAATATTTTTCCTAATAAACCTAAGCAGTTTTTGAAATCTGTCAATTTTAGGGAAAAATTATATTATTTTTAAAATGAGACTTCTTGCATTGAAAAATAGACATCTCAAGCTTTCTATAAAGTCCTCATTTGCTATTTTTCAAGGACAATAGCTCAAGTTATGGGGTTCCAAAGTTGGGGTCATGAATATTTTATTCTATTAAAAATATTGTTATAATTTTCAAATATCTAAGGTATAATAGAGAGGTGAGAAGACAAGTATATCAAACAGCTAAGACCGATCCCCTTTCTATTTTATATCAATAAATTACAATCTCAAACTTATCCATTTGGGACAGCTTGGGGTTTGAATTCTTGAAGTAACTCTTTATGAGTAAGCGCTAGACCTCTACATCTAATTGTTTTAGATTTGACTATCACTCTAATTTGTTCATTTTCAAAAAAATTGTAAACTCTAAAAGTTTAAAATTTTTATCTAAAATGAAATTTGAAGTTCATCCTTAAGTATACAAACTCACCTATAACATACAAATCACCTCTTGAATTGTTAAATAATGTTTTTTGTAGTTCTACCACTGCATTGAACTCTTCTTGAGGACTACCAAGGCATCAAACTTTGATTTTAGTGGATACAGGTAGTTGAAATTAAGACATTGAGCAAACACAACTTTGAGATTTAAAGATAAAATGAGAAAGGGGGATTTTTCATTTAAAGGTAATGTATAATTTGACACTAAAGACACATTGTACAATTTGAACTATAAGTTAAAAGACTATTAGGAGTTTAGTAAAGACAATTAATAAGACTTATTGGTTTATACAATGTTAAAAAAACCAAACTGGTCATTAAATTCGTCATGATATTGGTTTATGATTCAATGGTTAGATCGTTGTTAAGAAAACCAAACTGGTTATAAAATTTATCATGACATTGATTTAAGATTTAATGGTTAGATTGTAGTTGAAACATGACTAAACTAGATAAAATTAAATTAATATATATTTAATTCTATGCTAATATTCTAGACAAAAAAGTTAACAATAAAAATAAAAAATAAAGGTTAAATGAATTACTAAAATAAATTTAAAATTAAGATAAAATTATTAATATTTTTTTGTTTCTTAAGAAAATATAATTAAAAAGATATGTGTGCATTTTATGTTTATATAATACCCACATCTAGGCTCTAAATTGCATGAAATTGTGCTTACATTTGCTTAATTTTGTTTGGATTTACATATCTAAGTGTTTTTATATGATTTAATTAGGGCTAATTTGGAGCTATATGGATGAAAGACCAAAATAAAGAAGTTTTAATAGCTTACAAGGTCCGCCATAGCTAAAATCACCGGTCCATGGCTCAAAACACGAAGAATTCAAAGTTTACATGGTGAACTAGTGCGGGCTCATTATGTATGTGTTAATTGGTTCATTATTGAACTCAATTGGCATTGGGTCATTGTTCAACTGGTGTCGGTTGAGTACAAAAAATGCTTATCTTTGAGTTACAAGAGGCACTAGTTGAAGAATACTCGATGCTAAGTCCGGTAAGTAGATTTCATATTCTTCAAGTACTTTAATGTTTTTTCAAGATTCTTCTTGATTCTAAGGGTTTTTGTACCTCCTCTATATATAGGGATACTATAGAAAAAAAAAGCATTTAATCACACATCTAGGACAAGAAGAAATCCGACCTGGGGAGGTAATTTTTGGACCCTAGAATCCCTCCTCTTTTCTTCCCTTTTTCTTAGATTTTTGGGTGATTTTTGGATTTATGCTTGGGGATTCCAGTTGGATTGAATTCCACTGGTTAAAATGCTTATTAAGGCACTAATAATGTGTTATTTAGTGTTATTGACGATTGGGTATGAGTTTTAGGGGGAGTATGCATGATTTATATGGAACCCTAGGTTGAAAATGGTTGAGAAAGTTGGGAATCCGAGATGTATGAGGGTGATTATGATGTGGATAGTTAATTGGAGCTCATTAATGTGTAATTATGTTGTTAGAACTATGAGTTAAGCTTGAATGGCTAAATTGTGGATTTTGATTGTTATGAGTATTATGTTAAGTAAAGGTGTTATGATGTCGTAGAGGTTGTTTGGTTAATCGGAGGTGATTCAGCTCGTGTTCAGTGTTGAGACGGTGGGTTAAGCCCATGTGTGTGGTGTTGCCTATTCGAGGTAATCGTGTTTTTGTTTCATAATTGTTGATTTATATTTATAGATGTATATATATATATGCATCTTTCAGTTCATACCATGATATCATTATGTGTGTGTATGGTTTCCTATATATATTATGGTATGCACATGACTAGAGGAGGTATGAATCATGATCCTTGGTATTTGTGTATGATGATGATAAGCATGAAGTGATATGTGTATATATATGTGATTTCATAACACACTCATATGATAGCATGCTAGCATGACATAGATGATAGTTATGATAATGATGATGATTGCATAGTGGTATGGCAAAAACATCATCACCACATGAGTATAGTGAGGTATGGTGGATTGGGAGGTGATGATGAGATGAGAAATGATATGATGATATATGATATGATGAAAGAACTTTGCCACTAAATCATCTCCTATGGCCTGGAAAACCAGGTGGCAGTGGATTGTACCTTCCTTAAATCACCACTAATCCGGGTGGTCCAGGGAAAGGAGAGCCACGGTCCAAGTATTAGTATGACCTTTGGTTGCATTGTATTAGTGTGAGGTGAGCTTAGTTATGTCTCAGAATCAGCTTTCATTGGTTGTTGGAAGGGAATCACCTATTAGAAATGTCGTGTAATGATATTAGCTTATGGTTCTGTCCGTGTATAAGAAAGACATGTATACCATGACATTTTGCATTGCATTGCACCATACGCATATTTGTAATATGATGATGATATAGTTTGCATGTGTTTGTGTTCCTAGTTATTGAGATTTTGTCTTACATCTTCTGTGGCTAACATTTCTGATGAAGACTCTGATACTAGTCTAAAGAAATCCAAGGAGTTGTAGTCCTCTCCATTGTCGGCAATAGCAAGTATATTGGTAGTTTTACCACTTTGATTTATGTAATGACTTGTGCGAAGTAGAGTGGTGTGTCTGTATGTATGGTCATGTTGTCATAGGAGTATAATTTGTATGCTATTTGATGATAGGATGATTGTGACGATAGTGTTTGGATGATATAGATCATTATGTGATGATGGTTGATATGTGATAGGTATAGATATGTGCTATATATGGTTTATATGTGTGTGATAATGATTTGTGTAACATCTAAATTTTTATGATTTGCTTGAATTCTGGTTTAGAGATTAAATGTATAATTGGAATTAAAAGAGCTTAAATATCTATGAAAATCAAACTAGGGACTAAATTGTAAAGGATGATTAAGGACCAAATTGTAAAGAAAGTTGGATGGCATAATTAAAAATATTAATTAGCAGCCAAAAGACAAAAATGGGGACATAGATGTCATTTCCTTAAACAAATCATATGTTTAGTATCTGCTAAGACTGGTTATAGGAAATGATTCAATAAAATTATTGTGAGAAATTATACTCTAATAAGGAAAACAAAAAAATAGATATATTGGGCAAAAAATTAGTCAGAAGTTCAACAATCTGTAAATTAATAAGAATTAGAAAATTAGTCCGGATCAGAAAACTCAGATATATTATGGCATAAAAAGAGATACTGAATTTTTCTATTAGTTTAAATAGCCATAGAATCGGTCTAATAGATATTAGGCCAAAATTGGAGTCCGATCCTAGTAAGACTGCACAATGGGCCAAGAGTACCTTTCATGGAGGCCCAATAAAGGTGTAGAAAACCCTAATAGGCCAGGGATGATTTTTGGAAGCCCAGAAGTATTATTGACAAGAATAGTTCAAACTAGATCAAGAAATGACAAAGGGCCCGATAAGCCTAGTTCACTCAATTTCCAGATTGATTAAATTATAAGTGGCCCAGTAGACTATGAAATAATCAAGAATAAGTCCAAAATAATTTTAGAAGGTTTATAATAATTATTTATGTGGAGAGATTATAGGAAAAATTAATCAGGACTAATTTTATCGGTATTTTTGGTTAGAGTCCAAAAAGGTAAAATACTTTTTAAAATAAATTATATGGGCTTAGAAATGATTAATTAAGATTATACTGAGTTTCAAATTCATATTTTAAATATATTTATGCATGAAAAATTTTACGAGACAAAATTTACATAATTGAAGCCCGAAAACCCGGTATATGTTGAAATTGAGCCTAGAATTAAATGGTTTAACCCCAAATAATTGAAGGCATCATTTTAGGCTGAATTTGGCCTCAAAATGGCATGCAAATAAGAAGAAAAAGAATTGGAGAAAAATTAACGACCATGCAGGATACTATTTCAAAGATTAGGTGTCAAAATTAGAGGCTTGAATAAAGTAAGCTTATGTAATCATAATAATACAATATTTATCTTATTTGGAGATAAAAGTGGCATCCAAATTAATGACAAGAGAGGAAAAATTAATTAGATAACAATTATGTGAAGAAATTAGGTTTATAGTAGAGAAAAGAGGTGATGTAGTACAATTTTAACCCTTGGATCAAAATTTAATCCAATGGATGGAGTTGCTTCTTGTTGTCTATAAATAAACTCTTCCTCCCCTCCATTCTTCACACCAAAAAATGAAAATTCATCATATATTAGTGAGAGAACGAGTTATAGAGAGAAGGAAGAGAAGAAGGAAAGTTTGCAAATTTAAGATAACATCTTTTCCTTTCTTGCATTTTATTCCTAAATGGTTGTTTAGATATTGTATTTCTATAATTGGTAGGTAGAAAACATGTTTATGTTATGAATATGATAATGATATTGGATCAAAATAGTGAAAGAATGATGAACATGCTATAAATTTTGCATGAACAAGCATGAATATGTGAAGAGTATGGTGAACATGCTAAAAGATGCCTTTTGATCTTAAATGTTATCATGCCAAAATGAAATCATGTTTCTTGCAATTATTTTCAAATATTATGCTAAGAAGGGAATTATGATGTTATTGGGATTTTCTTAAATCTCACCCTACCAGATAGCTAAGCATGATTAGGTCCAAATCATATGAAAGGCAAAGAGATAAAGGAGGATTCATGAAGAAATGTTTAGAAATAGGAAGAATATTTTGGATGCTTATGTAATATTAAGTTCAATGATGTTTTATGTTATAATTATGTAAATTATGTGTGACTCTTAGATAATGAATAAAAGTCTATTTTGGATCAATTTTACATGTGTTATGTGACTACTATTGAAAGTACGGCATTATGGAATTTTATGGAATGAAATTTAGAAAAATTAGGGTAAAATTACAAGTAAATTCATGAAATTTTCTGTAGTAATTTGCCCAATGTAATTCCAAATTAATATTTTTTTCCTCATAGAGTATTTTAAGAGATGAATTTAACAATTTGAACTACCCTTAAAAGGATTTTTCTAGAATTAGTTATGATTTTTCAAAGTTTAGCCCAATTACTAGAGTTACCAAATGAATAGTGACTTTTGGGTAATTTTTTTGAAATTTTTTTAATTTGGCCCAAATTTACTTCCAAATGCATCTAATTAGAACCCAAACCACTAAGAATAAATAGTAAATGGTTCCTAAGGTTAAGGTTTGACATTTTTAGTAATAGTAAATGGTTCATAAGGTTAAGGTTTGACATTTTTTGTATCAGAGCATGATATTCAGGTAGAGACAACCCGAAACTTATAGCTTAAGAAAGCATTTGGTTGTATAGTTAGGATTTATAGTGATGAGTTATTGTTTTGAGGACAGGAAATATGTCTTCTAGCAATAACACTCCTATCTCTAATTACAATTGGTGGATTGAAGAATCTTCTGAATCCATAGAGGAAACTTCTTATCCCATGAATGGTAATGAAGTACCAAATCTCAATTGGGATGTACTAGTAGTTGAAAATCTAACAAATGAGGAATTAGAAGACTATCCTGAGTTGTCAGAGATATGAAAATGGAAGATGAAGAAGATGAAGAAGAATAAGAGGAAGAAAATGAAATGGAACAGGCAGTTCCTGAGATGGAATCAACATACCAGAATAATGAAGCACTAGATGAGGTGTAACACCCCTCATGATTTTGTTTTGGTATTATCTGTAGAATCGGAAGAAACAAGACGAAGGAAGGTTCAAATGGAGTTTGAAAGAGCTCCACGCCGCAGCGAGAAGTTGGGCCGCTGCGGCGAGAGCAAGTCCAGTGGCATTTTCTGGTTGAAACATGGTGGAGCCGCGGTGAGTTGTCCTGAAGCAGCAGTGGGAATCGAGAATCTAGTTTAAATAAGAAACATTTAAGATGAACAGAAAGAAGGAAAACAGAGGGAGCGACGAGGAGCTGTGCTACGGTTTGAGATTTCCAGGCTTTGGAAGTGATTTTGGGACCTCAAGAGCTTAGATTCACGTGGGTAAGTGATCTCTACTCCTCCTTCTCCATTTTCCTTTAGTTGAAACTTGGGGTTTTCAGTTATAAGTTTGGATCTTCAGTTCTAGCCGAAATCCATCGATTAAAATGGATGAAATGGGATTAAGGAAATGTGTTTTGGTGTTCTTGATGCTTGGGTGTGAGTTTTGAAGGGTGTATGTATGATTTGAGCTTAACCCTAGGTTGTTTTTTGTTAGGACTCTTGGGAATCCGAAGTGTATGGGATTGTTTGGTGCTTGAATGGTTCCTAGGAGCTTAATGATGCATGAAAGGGGTGTTAGAACCTTGGGTTAGGCTAAAGTAGTTGAATTATGATGTTTGGTTTATTGGTATATGTGGTTAATTAAGGAATTATGGTATTGCGAAGGTTGTTTAGTAGCCTAAGAGGGGTTCAAGCGTGTTGGACAACTCGAGAAGTTCATGGAATCCGAGTGTGTGGTATTGATAACTTGAGGTAACCGAATATTTTTTTTGTATTGTATTGTTTGTATTGTATGATAGTACGTATATTTGTATATATATGCATGTTTCTTTCATACCACGATATAGATGTGTTTGTGTGTACTATTTTTTAGATATCGTGGTATGCACACAGCTAGATGATGATCATGATTATGATGATGATTACATATGTGATGATGACATTGATATGATATGACATGATGCATAGCATGACATTGAGATCATGATAATTATTATATGATGATACATAAGCATCACCACATGGCATTGTGAGATTGTGATATATGGAGGATTGGGTGGTGATAATATATGATGATATATATTTATGTTAGGGAGGATAATGGTGGGATCCCTACCGCTAAATTGCCTCCTATGACTAGGAGGGGAAAGGCGCGTAATGGATTGCATCTTCCCTAAATCACTGCTAATTCGTGGTGGGAAAAGGGAAGGAGAGCCACGATCCGAATATTAGTGTTACCTTTAGCTGGGTTCACTAATGGGGGGTGAGCTTGGTGATATCCCAGAATCAGTCTTCACCGACTGTTGTGAGGGAATTACCTATATGAAATGTCCTATTATGACAACAGCCCGTGGTTCTAGCTGTTTGCGAGGGAGACATACATTTCATTCATTTCATATTGCATTCATAGATTGTATAAGGTATATATGTCTATATATATATATATGTGTGTGTGTGTGTGTGGTTGTCCCCGGTTACTGAGACATTGTCTCACACCCCCATTCCATGACTAACCTTTCAGGTTAAGACTCTGGTGCTAGTTCGAAAAGGATCAAGGAGTTAGCGGTCTTTCCATCTTCGGGAATTCCAAGTATATTTAGTGATTATAATTTAGTTATGTAATTCTATACCAAGTAAGTAGTTATAGTCAAGTTGTTTGGATATGAGTCCTGGGAGTACTATCTATATGTTATGGGATGATAGTGATGTTGATGGATGTTATGCAAGATGTGTATAGGTGTCATGAATGGTTTAGATGTGTAATGTTGATAATGGACCTCAGTATGAGTCATTAATGTATGAGCAGGTGTCTGTGTTCTAGAATGGCCATATGTAGGAGCCCAAAGGTGATTTTGGGCCATATATGTGAGTTTTGGACACATAGCCCATTATATGGTTTTAGGATTCAAGGGAGTCAACTTTCAAAGGAAAGGTTTCTTTTGGGGTAAAACCTCCTTGGACATGTTAGTTTAGCCAAATATGACCAGTGTGAAGGGTCTCTGGGTGCCCATTTGTCTTTGGTGGCAATTGGAGGTGACATGTTATGAGTTTTGGTTAAAAAGTGGTCAAAACGGTGTTGGGCGTCCAAAATCTTCAAATGGAGTTGGATTTGAGTGAAATTAGTATCCATGATTAGATAATGGCAAAAGTGACCTGTAGGAGTTGGAATTAGGTTAATTGGAGATCGAAGCATAAAGATATGTAAGCAAATCAGTAATTTACTTATACAAGTTCTGATGCTAGGGTCGCGGCGCAAGAAAGCCAAGCCGCGGCTCCAGAAAGTCAATAGGGGTCAGAGAATCTATGAAGGGTCGAAATTGTGGTGCCACTATAGCTGGCCACGACCCTAATTCAGTCTATTGCTTTTTGAGCATTTTTCAAGGTTTTAGTGCTTTGGGAGATAAGTTTTGGAGTGGTGTAATTGTAAATTGGAGGTAATTGAAGTATTTGGTCACCAATTGTGGAAAAGTGATCACTTGTTAGGTGTACCTTGTAATAGTGAGTAGCTCGTGATTTTAACAGTGTACATATGGGGGCATTCATTATATTGCATTGCATAACATTGCTTTACATGTATTTATATGTATGTATATATTATTGGTTATTCTGTTCCTCGGTTACTGGAACTCTGTCTCACACCCCTTTGTGGTAAACATTTCAGGTGAAAACTCTAGTACTAGCCCAAAGAAGACGAAAGAGTCTTATATCACTTCATTTCATAAGGGCATCGTAACTTGTAATTGGTAGTTTCTATATTCAGTTTATGTAACATGTTGTGCCAAGTAGTTTATCGTTGTGTATGTTATACGTAACATTGTATCTTGGGTATTTATCACTGTATGTGGTTGATGTAATGGGTGGAATGATATAGAAACCCATCAATGTGATGATTCAATGTAGGCCTTGTTGGTTTGTTATGTTACGTGTTATGCTTTTGGACCCTAGTATGGGTTAGTTTGTGTTTGTACTGTATGTAACTGGCTCTATTATATAAAAAACGTATGCTTGTAGCTGATGTATATGAATGTTTGGTTAAGTGGGTATCTAAATCACTAGTTGTCAAGGGAATCAAATTTTATGGGAATGGTTTCCTTAGAGTGAGACTTCCTTAAACCTAGTCCTTGGGGTATTTGGGACTTGGGTCAGGTATTGGTTTTGGTATTATTGGATTGGTTTGGCATTTGGAAGCCCAAATGCCAAGTTTTTATCCAAAACAAACTATTTCGGCCTTGAGTGTCTAAAATATCCATACGGAGGTATTTTGAGGTATGGTTGGTGTCTACAGTTAAATTGCAAGTAGAGTGACTTATAGGAGTTGGAATCATGTTAATTATAGGTCAGAGTGCAAAGTTATGCCTGTAGAAAGTTTGCTCGAAAATCTACAATTTGCTGATATGGTTGTTGTCATTGGTGCCGCAACGCCAACCAATTCTATTTCTTGTATGCCATGGCAACACTATAGCTAGCGTGACGCTGCTTTCTGTTTGCCCTATTTGAGTTGTTCGAGTGTTTTAGATATTAGTTTTGGGCTTTTGTTGTATATTGTTACATTTTGGTATCAAAGCAATGGTTCACGCCATTATTTCTGCATGTAGTGATACTTGGTATAATATTGTTTTACATAAACTCATGTATTCCCTTGTGTTACTCGTCTAGAGTCATACTACTAAATTATATTGCCACTTATGTATAAGGGAACATGGCTCAAAGGTGGCAAAGCTACAATGACCTAATGAGACAAATGCACGAGATGTTTTCAGAGCTGATGATTGAGTCTAAAATTAGGAGGAAACTTTAAATAGAGTGCAAGAGCAATTGAATCAGCAAAGACAGGGTAATGTGAATGAAGGAGCTAGTATGTATGTGGATTTGAATGCTGAGGAAGTTGAAGATGATGGAACAAGAGAGAGTCCTGAGAGTTGGAAGGAGGGGTATCTCAGCTCAACTAAAAGACTTTCGAAAGTTGAAGATGACGGAGGGAAGGGGGATATGGGGGAGCCATGGTCCAACTTTTCAATTTTTGTTTAGTTATATATATATATATTCTTATATCAAATTTTTATATTATGTAAAATTTATGCATGTATGGTCCCCCCAAAATTTATATTTTATTCTAAAAATAAGTAAAAAAATAAAAAAAATCAACACTGTATATTTTTTTAAAATATTTGGTATTTTAGATATATCTCAGTTCTCAAATTATATTCTTTTTTATCTTACTAAATACTAATTTTCCCTTCTCATTTAATTTTTTTACTTTTTTTCTAATATTTCCTAAATTTTAATTCTCCTTTACTTTTTACGAAGGCCCAAAAAAAAAATCCTTCATTTTTCTTTCTCTCACACATTACCCTCTCACTTTACCCTGTCTTTTCACTTTTCTATTATTCTTGTTCGTGCCGTCTTGACTTGACGTCTTTTATGATCTTCATTTTTGTTAGCTTGTGGTACTCCTCTCCTCTCCTTGTGGTCCTCCTCTCCTCTCCACAACACTATTTGCTTTTTTTTTTTTTATAATCACTGAAGTAGATCATGTATTGACTGGAGGTTGGTGGTGGAAAAAAATCAATTAATCAAAGAAATGTGAGATTCCCTAATTTTTATTTGTCCCACGTTTTGATCTGACTATGCTTGTATAATTGTATATTTGTATTGGCTTTATGACTTACGTTTAGAATTATATTGCTTTGTTCCTTCTTCTTTTTTGAATTTTTCAAATAATATGTTTTGTTTCTTTTTATCATTTAACACACTTTTAATCTCATTCATAAGCCCTAATTTTGCATTTTTTATTGTTGTAAACTTGTAATTTTTTGAGGTAATATATATATTTTCTCGTTTATTAGTTGTAATGTATTTCACAATATTAATTGTTATAGCCTACATGGTTTAATATACATTCTATATATTTTTTATAGGTTGAAAAATGTTCAAGAAAAAAACTATTGACTCATTTTTCAAGAGAAAAGAGAGAAATGATGAAGAAATACAATCTATGTCTAGTGTACAAAATGCAACCTTAAATTTGGATACTGATATTGAAAATGCTGAACAACCTACAATGCCAACCATGGAACAACTTAGCCAATCACCTCCTAAATCTAGGAGGATTGAACAAGAAAAGTTAATATTAACACTTTGATTCGTGATCCTAGAAAGTGCCCACAAATTTGTGATTATCATGTTAATTGACAAGATGAAATTCGTAGAGCATATATGAAGTTTGGGCCATACCAATTTATAATGGATGTGTATCCACTTTCTGGTTCAAAAGATCACCCTTGTCGATTTCAAGCTCATTGGTATAAAGCTTTTCCTTGGTTAGAGTATTCACTAGAAGAAGATGATGCCTTTTGTTTTCCATGTTATTTGTTTTCTAAAAGACCAAGTCCATTCACTTTAAAAGGATTTAGAAACTGGAGAAAAGTGAATAATGGAAAAGAATGTTCATTTTTATATCATATAGGAAAAAATCATAATTCTCCTCACAATATTACTGTTAAATGCTTTGATGATTTGAAGAATCAATTATGTCATATTGTCAAAGTGTTGGTTAAACAAACTTCACAACAAATTTTGAGTAATTGCTTGCATCTTAAAGTCTCTGTGGATGCTGTTAGATGGTTGACATTTTAGGCTTGCGCTTTTAGAGGACGTGATGAAAGTTTGGGATCAAAAAATTGAGATAATTTTCTTGAAATGATAAAGCTTTTGGCTTCTTATAATAAGGAAGTAGCTGAAGTTGTCTTAGATAATGTCCCTCAAAATGCAAGATACACTTCACCTACTATTCAAAAAGAAATTTTGCATGTCTTTGCTAAAAAGGTACAAGGTGAAATTCGAGAAGATATTAGTAATGCAAAATTTTTGTTTGATTGTTGATAAAGCTCGACATAAATCTAGAAGAGAACAAATGGCTCTTCTTATTATTTATTTATAGGAATAGATTTGTCAATGAACGTTTTCTTAACATAGTACATGTTAAAGATACTATTGCAGCCACTCTTAAGCAAGAGATTTGCTCAGTATTATCTCATCAAAATGTTCATGGCCAAGGATATGATGGAGCTAGTAATATACGTGGAGAGTGGAATGGTTTACAAGCTTTAATTCTTTAAGAATGTCTTTATGCATATTATGTACACTATTTAGCTCATCAATTACAATTGGCTCCTGTTGCTGCAGTTAAAGAAGCAGTTGATGTTCATTCTTTCTTTCAAAACTTGAATGTGATTGTTAATGTTATGTGTTCCTCTTCTAAGTGAAATGATGAGTTAAAAACTACTTATGCATATGAAATTGCCAATTTGATTGCAAATGATGAGATCGAGACTGGAAGAAGAGCCAACCAAATTGGCATATTACAAAGACCTGGAGACACTAAATGGAGTTCTCATTTCAATTCTATATGCAGCCTTTTACGCATGTATAGTGCAACTGCTTTAGTTCTTGAAGATTTAGCTGTTAAGGGATCTACTTGCTCTCAACGAGGTGATGCTACTTATGCCCTTAAAGCATTGTTGTCATTTGATTTTGTTTTTATTCTACATGTGATGAAAGAAATTATGGGAATTACTAACAAACTCTGTTAAGCTCTGCAACAAAAATCTCAAGATATTTTGAATGCTATGTCCTTAGTTTCTACCACAAAATCATTTATTCAAAAGTTAAGAGATTGTGGTTGAAATACTCTTCTAGAAAAAGTTACCTCTTTTTTGTAGAAGCCAAGCTATTGAAATTTCTAATATGAATGATTTTTACTCTGACATAATTCAATCTTGCTGATATAAAGATTCTGTGACAGTTGAGCATCATTATCATGTGATATATTTACTGTTGTTATAGATTATCAATTAAAGGAATTAAATACCATATTTAGTGAGCAAGCAACTGAGCTTCTTATATTAAGTACAGTTTTAGATCCTAAGGATGCATTTAAGTCATTTAATGCTAAGGATATTTTTAATCTTGTTGAGAAATTTTACTCCTTAGACTTTTCTGATCAAGAAAAGATTCAATTGGAATATGAATTGAAGCATTATGAGCTTGATGTGCTCAAAGATCCAAATTTTTAGAACTTGTGTACTATTGGTGAATTATGCCAAAAGTTTGTAGAAATTGAAAAGTGTAGTTTTTATCCTTTGATAGATAGAATACTACGACTTTTGTTAACTCTTCTAGTATCAACAGCAACCACTGAGCGGGCTTTTTCAGCTATAAAAATTGTTAAGACAAGGCTTCACAACAAAATGGAAGATGATTTTCTCACTAATTATATGGTTATTTATATTGAGAAAGAGATTGTTGAAAAGTTTACCACTGATATGATAATTGAATATTTTTATGCTATAAAATATCGGCATGCACAACATAAGAAATAAAAGTATATATTTGTTTTGATTATATATATGAAAATTTGACTATAAATAAGTTGAAATATTTATATTATTTTTATTATATATATTATAATTTATTTCGTATTTTAACTGTTAAATTTTTCTTTTATTAACATTTGTCCTTTTCATTCTCGGTCTCCCCCATAATTAAATTCTAGCTCTGTCCCTGGCTCCAACTTTGCATGATCGATGGAACATTCTTGTATTTTCGTATAAATAGGTTACAATAATTGTCAACATCATATAAAAGTAAATTTTGATAAACCTCTACTTATTCCAATCATATGGCACAATACAAAATGTAAGACATAATTTTATATATTTATTTATATTGGCCAAAATAAATTTACATATTTATAATAAACAAAAAATAACCTTACATTTAATGCACCGTACACACCAAAATTACCAAAAGTTATTGAAATTAATATCTGCTATGTCTTTTGGATTTCTATCTCACAAAAAATTAAGGTCTGTGAACCTTTTATAATTTCCGGACACTCGCTCGAGTTGTTTTAATTGGAATCCGTAGCTGATAGTAGTTTGAAATTTTGAGAATAATGGCATTTTGTTATTTAACATATATTCTTTTTTTCTTTGCCAAAAATTTTACATATGTTCTTGAATTAGGGTTAATTTGCTTAAAATACAATTTTGAAAGAAACTTCTTCGGGAAAATGTCCAGTAATGGGAATGGCCTTGCAGCTAATTACAAAAATTGTTGGACTGGAGCTCCTATAGAATATGTAATATTATAATAGTCTGGTTTTATTATTCTTTTTAGATATGTTATATTGTGAACCTACATTATCTCATTGGATATACGTAGTGGGCTTTCACGTCCTCATGAGATACAATTAATAGCCTTCGTACGTTCAGGTGTTGTTTTATTTTTGGACCTTCCTTCTCTCATTTGTTTCCGTTCAGTTTGATTTTCTTTGTTAAAAAACTTTTCATTAAGCTATTATTTTATTCCCCGGTAAGCTTGTTTACATTGTTATTGTTGTTGGTGTTGTTGTTATCAATTTATTATTCTTATTTTTTATCATTAAAAAATACTATTACCTTTTTATTTGATTATAAAGACATGTCTTCTATTTTTCATAAACCTAAACTTATTTAATTCATTAATTCTGTTAAAGATATGTTTTAATATAATTTTTAATAATTTAAAATATTCTAAAACATTTTTTATTTCCCAATTCAAATTTATTCTAAATTCCAAGCTAGATCTGTAACATATGAAGACACCTCGATCTACAAACAAACTACTCGCATGCTTTATATCCATAAGTGAGGAACATGTTGACGGGACAGCGGCAAACAGTAATGAATTAAACAAAAACGAATTTAAATAAATGCATTTAAAATTATTTAACCAAGAATTATAACCAAATCAATCACTTATAAAAATATTTATATTTAAGAGATGAAATTTTGTCCAAAAAAATCAATTATGTAATGTAATTTAAGCGATGCAAGTGTTTTATTAAAAAATCATAGCATTTTATGATGGTGTGTATTAATGTCCAAACTCACATCATGTTCCAAGCAGTTGTACAATCAAGAATAATTGCTTCCCCTTTGTGGTAGTGCCAATGCTCATTGTTGGAGATCATCTTTGCTTTGCTCCTTCCACTCATTTATATAGTTCTCCACGACAGCAACTAGAGTTGATCCAACCATTCAACACAAGTAAATACTAAAGGAAAGCAACGTGGCACCGAAGCACATGAACAAAGAGGAATGATATTATTAATTCGTGGTTTGCCATTTAAAGATCCCAATCTAAAAGGACAAACATCTGTGAGTATAGACACCTAAGCATACGAAATTTGCTGGGTCCACATGACAATGGAAGAAAGCCTTTAAATCCACCATCCAGGCCTTTCTTGTATAGGTTGTGAATATCATAAACGAAAAAAAAAGCAATTAGGTGGAGATTATCTTTTAGATCAAATCCCATGAACTCAAAGCAAAAAAGATTAATATAAAATGAGGTGGACATTATCTTTGGGTCAATGTTTGGGCTATGGCAAGAGACCCACGCAAATGGGAAAGTCCATGTGTTCCGACCAGAGGGAGGCTTTTAGGGGGAAAATTGAGTCAATGATCTCAACATTCTTCATATATTATGCATTAAACTTAAACTTATTAATGAAGATCGATTCAGTTGGTAAGGAAAATTCTAATTGGCTTTTTGATAGGTAGATAACTATGTTTCAAAAGGAATTTGTATTTGTATGGCTCATAGTAGTTTGAAATTTTGATAATAGCGAAACTATGACATTATATTATTTGACGCAAGTTTTTGAATTATGGATAGTTTTGTTTAAGGCATAATTTAGAAAGAAATTCATTTGCGAAAATGTCCAATAATACCCTCGTGGCTGATTACAAAAATTGTTGGTCTATCGAACAAAATGATCCTTTGGTAAAAAAAAAAAAGGAACAAAATGATCAAATATATTGTGGGTCTTCCTTCTTCCCCTTAACATGGTATAGTGGGCTTTTATTTTGGGCCTACATTAGGGGGTTTCAACTTAGGCAAATTTTTTTTGTTTAATATGACATGCTTAGTGACATCATAATTTTTAAAAAAGATATATTTTGTCAAATACAAACTGTCTTTTTAAAAAATGAAAAATAAGTTAAATTACGATTTTGAAAAATGAGGGAAATAGTTATTTTTTCATGTAGGAGATGAATATTGACTTTATATTATATATTTAAAATTAAGTACTTTTAACTCTTATAATGAAATATGTATTTTGGTAAACTATAGTTTTATAAAAAAAAAAATTCAAACATAACAACTTACAACAAGCTTATTTTTATTAAACTTTATTTTTATAAACTTCATTTATTCTAACTTACTTTTACAAAACTAAAAAATCAAATGGTCCTTAAGTTGATACAGACAATTACGTACAAAACTTTAAAAACATGCCACAGAGGATCATATAATATTCAATCAATTTTTTTTTTGAAGAAAAGAGAACAGGGATAAATTGGTGATATTCAATCAATTTTAAGTTTCTAAAATTTTCTATATTTGAGGATGTAACTATGAAAGAATCTAGTTTTGATGGAGTATTTGGAAAAATGCCTACTAATGAACTTTGTAGCTAATTGCAAAAATTGTTAGTTTAATCCTATAGAATATGTTATATTAGTTTTGGCAAAAAAAGAAAAAAAAAAGAATATGTTATATTAGTTACGTTCATGTGTTCTCATAAAGATAGAAATTGTGGGCCTTCATACTTCCATGAGATGTGTTACATCTCGGCCTTTCGCGCTCTCATTTGTTTTGGTCTGTTTGAATTTTTTTTTCTTGTAATTTATGATGATAACATTTCATTTATATTTGGTTACATTATTGTTATTTTTTAATGCTTGGTTACATTATTGATTATTGGCTTTTGAATGTTGACTTGACCTTACTTTAATATCTTCACTTTGACATGCATTTATCAACTATTTTATTTTAAAGAAATTGATAGCATGAGATTTTCATGAATCATCACATTTTATCATGTGACACTTGTTTTAAATGATATAGCGCCCAATATAGATTAAAATTTGATTAACAACTTTTGAATTTCTAATATTATTTAATCACCGAAATGTGGTTATGGGCAGAGAATTTTAAATATCCAAGAAAAATGCGATAAACAAACATGCAAACAACAGATCAACGTCTAGACACAAATACTTTTTTTTTTTTCCTTTATTGAAGATCACAATGCAAATGGAACCTCTGGGGCGATTACTTCTTTAATGGATTCACATTTCGAGACACCCAACTTAGAAAGCTGTGACAAACCTCTGGCAGTAGGGACTGTGAATAAATATTCCAATCCATGGCATTCCGTTATAACTAATTCAATTAGAGTGGAAAAAGATACTGGAGATTGTACAAGCTTTGTCAAGCGAGGACATCTTTCTACATATAACTCTGTGAGCTTTTCTCGGTGTGAATGCATGCAGGGGTGCTCTAACCCTATGCACTTGAGGTTTGACAAAAGCTCCAATCTCAATCCTCTAAAACTTAACTGTGAAAACGGGAGTTCAAGATCAGTAGGAGGGAATATCTCATTGAAGTCACTACAAGCCACAACAAGAGTCTCCGCATTGGGTAACTTGTGAAGGATTCTGAATAATTCATCTGCCTCTGTGACGTTGTGAAAGCAATGCAGCTGAAGGTATTTAAATTCTAATTCGTCAGAAAGATGAGGAATAACATCATCGCATAACATCATCGCCTCTTCTTTATCCAGTGATATACACTTCAGGCGGCTAATAGCCTAAAAAGCAAAAACAAAAAGTTGCATGAATATCATCTTACTTGAGTGATGAATCCATTTGTTGACTTCATAAACATATATGTAGGTACCATGCATATTTTTATATATTGAAAAAAAAGAACTAAATTATGAAATAGAAAAATATTCCCTAATATAATATGTAAAATTAGGACCATATTTCTGACGTCAAATATACGCACTTGTCATCCAAAAAGGATTATTGCTTTTTAGGCTAGCTATTACTTCCAATTCTAATTAATATGTAATTTAAAAAAAAAGCATTCAAATTGAAAGTTGAGGAACTGAATTATATGACTTCCAAACTTCGGGGACTAAAATATTCAAAAGGTATGTCAACTATGTAAACAGGGAAAAAATTTGTTAAAACTCACGCAAAAACTGTGAAACTAAAGTACCAAGCCTCTTGAATATTGGTCATGGAGAAAAGTGATTGTGAATTAATTGAAGGGCCGATTTGATACTCAGTAATGGCTCCTTGGCTGCTTTGGGATTTTGATGTGAATATCTGCAACTTCCCACAGTGATAAACATTCAGAACCTTTAACTTAGGGCATCTTAGTATCATTCTTCCAGTTAGTGAGGTTAAATTCTGGAACTTAAACTCTTCAATAGCTCCTTCTTCTTCTTCAGATGCTTCAACCTTTCCAACAATTTCCATGAGTGCCCCACAATGTTTTATTTCAAGTTTCATAAGAGATTCTGCCAAAGATGGTGCTGGAAAAAAAGTTTGCAGGCAGTCACATTCAATGACATGGACTTGTTTAAGATCTTCAAAGCTCAAAATCCCTTGAGGATTCTTGTTCCAAACATGCTTCATATTTGGCAGCTGCTCTAATATCATTTCTCTCAACTGGTATTCGTATTCTACCTTGAACTGGTCATTTACATCAAATATTGCCGCCACTGAACTGCATCTTCGAACTTCCAATGACCACAAGTTGCTTAAGTAAGGAAGCAAATGAGATGGAATTACATTTGATAGAAAATCACAATTCTCCACCACCAGCCTTCCCAAATATTGAAAGCTCGTCTGTCAGGGGAATTTCCCCACACCATATTTCCTTAATCTCAGGACTCTCGAAAAGCTTCAACTCCTCCAACAATTCCTATCAAGTAAGAAGATGCATATTAATCATGCTTATATTTTCACAAAAGTCACTTTTTTTTCTCATTCACAACTTAAGCGAGTAACCAACTATATATATAAAATAACTTAAGTTAACTCATTAAGAGAAAAAGTAACATTTTAGTTTCGTATCAATAATAAAAAAAACAAGCTTTTTAGTTTGATATGTAAATAATTTGTATTATGTGAAGGCAGAGAGGTCAGATTGAAAATAAAAAAATATTTTTTTAAGATAATTGATTAATTGAACTTGAGGAAAATAAGAGTTTCGACTTTTTACAGATTAATAATTTTTTTTTGGCCATTGACACGGTTCCTATAAGTTCAATGTCAGTTCTATTTTAGGGGGAAATCATTTTAATAAATTATAATACATCACATTTAAAAAAATATTTAGTTATTCTAACTCTTTTTTGGTAGACAGTTATTCTTTTTAAATAAAAATAAATTTACATATATTTTAATTCACTCCACAACAACAGATGCACACTTATACACTTATAAATACATTAGTTTATATGTGAATCAATTTTATATAACTGAAAATAATGAGTACTACAATCAATATATAATAAATCAATATATCATATAAAATTTAAGAGCTTCATTATTCATTAGTTATAACTAATGTGATTTAGACACTATGCAATTGAGGCAAAAACTATCTCACATTACTTACCAGCTCCAAACAAAACATAGCCTTGGGGGTTCTGCCAGATACTAGATGCATTTTTCATCCCGGAAGTTTCTACTAGCTAACCTAATACAACGAGGCATAATCTCCCGAGGGGGAAGATAATAGTCATAAAAAGAAAATAAAAATTCAGAATAATATATTTAGACTAGTGGGGATTGGACTTTCTCAACAACCATGCTTATGAGGAAGCTAATGAGTTGACAAGCTCAGGATACGGAAGTGGATTATGCAGGGTTTTGATTGACAATTAAGAATCTTAAAAATAGAGTGACTAAAATTAATATACATATCATGAAAAAATAGTATATACCGAATGGAAAAGCATTTTCAGTATTGTAGCATTGAGATCCTCTTTCCAATACCAATTCTCTACTGTTTCATCTTCCCCAAGTACTTGAAGATTTGGCGCAGTTGTGACTTGTTCACAGAATTTTGTCATTCTCGGACAATCTCTCACTATCAATTTTTCGAGTGATAGGAGCTTCATATGGATCTCAAAGCTGCAGAAACAGGAAAGGTTCTCTAGAGACACAAGTTCTAATGTCTTCAGTTTGCGAAACACAATCTTGTCGTTATTTGCTGTTTCGTCTTCTTCTTCGTTCTGTTCTGCTACAATTTTCTCCAGCTTTGTACATTCAATCACCTTCAAGGACATGAGTTCAACCATGCTTTTTGCTATTGAAAATCCCATCAAATTTCTTAATCCCCCACATCGATGTACTTCAAGAGATGTCAAGTGACTGAAATTCACTGAAGAAGGAGCTAAATTGATCAGTTTATCACATTCTTCTATATACAGGTGCTCTATACATTGGAGAATTGGGTCTCTCTCAAATCCTATTTTCTCAAGAGCACAGTTCAATAACCTCAAATATTTAAGCTGGACAACATTACCAATTTCCGGTTCTGTCAGGGGGCTTCCACTCGGTATTAGTTCTATGAAGTCACCAGCAAAGAATGTGAGCCTTTCTAGAGAAGGCATTCTGTTGAGAAACCAATAAAGAATTTCAATATCTGAAGGACATGATTTCAAGGCAAAGTCCTTCAGATGATTCATACGAAAGTTTTCAATGCGGATCTTTAGCCTCTCTGCTACATCCAGGCTTATTTCCATAGTTTCCAAGTTGGAGATTTTCTGCAAAGCAGACGAAACAGAATTAAACCATGGCGAAACAGAAAAAAAGTTTCTTCTACATGGAGCATGAAAGTAGTGTTGTTTGTACCTCTACAGGCAAGAGGATTGACCCTCCTCCTGAATTTTCGGCTTCTTGTTTGAATGCTTCCAGCTTGTCACATCCGATAACTGATAGCTTTTTCAATTTTGGCCACCTCATCTGTCTCCCCCTATAGAAACTCTTCAGCTCCGGAAGGTCTTTCATCGCTACAATTGTTACTTTACGAAACTCAAATGAACTTGTTTCATTTTTTCTTTCTTCCCCTGCATTAATATGGACTATTTCTTTCATAACCTTACAATCATATACATGAAGGGAATCAAGTTCTTGAAGGCCATTGGCTACTGAAACTGGAAATAAATATTGCAACCGATCACATCCAATAACCTCTATACTATGCAACCTTCTGAAGTTAAGAATCCTTTTGGGGTCTTCACTCCACACATTCTCCAGCTCTGGGAGATGTTGTATTTCAAGAACCTGCAAGCGAGTTTCATCTCCATTGCCGGATTTGAATTCTGCATCACGATTGACATCAAAGATCTCTTTCACTGATTCACAGTCAACAATCTTCAAGCTCTCTAGTCTAGCATATCTTCCCATCATCCGACTAGGAAAGACCGTGACAAGCTTTCTGCAACTTTTAATAAATACAGAATTCAGATAGGGGAAGGAATCTGGACTGACTTCAGTTGGCCATATCTCTGTCAAATTGTACATCCATTCAATATGAATTTCCTCCAACTTAAGAAATACACGAACTTTCTGTGGCACATTATGCATAAGGAAATAAATTCAACGTCACGTTAGCTAGTCGTGTTTAATGTAAAATAATATATCACGTCTATCAAATCCAATTTTTATATTGTGCCTGCGTACCTTTGCTTCTTCAAGCACATTACTTCCTTCAGATTTAAATATTTTCTCCATGCCCCAACAGTTACTTACACGCACGCTTTTGAGCTTCTTCAAACTCGTAGCCGTGAAAAATGAAAATAAATATGTTAATCCATCACAATCATTTACATTCAATTTAACTAAATTTTCGAAGCATTTTGACTGCTGGTTGCTCCATATATTGGGCATGTAGTGGATTGAATCCAACTCCAAGCTCTCTAACTTCGGAATTGCAACCTACAACTCCAGCAGTTCCTTTCTAATTAGGAGCAACTCAACGATTTTCAAAATGTGATGACACCCTAATAAAGCAAGAGAATGCAAAAATTGGAGCAATGTTAGAAAAGAAACTGATAAATTTAAGCTTTAAAATTTAAAAATAACACTTACAATATCAAAGAACTCTCAAAGTAAAATATATCTATGAAAAAGATAAATGGAGATATATACCCGGTCATTGAAGAGACATATGTCAGCACTTTCATCCTCACCATTAGAATAGACTCCAGAAAATTCCAGCAAATCTTTCAGTGCCAGTGAACGTAATCCAGGAAACGTCACATCAACTTTTTCATCCACATCATGTTCTTCTTTAGCTACAATATTCTTCATAGAATCACAACTAGAAACTTCAATTGTTTCTAGATTACAAAGGAGATTAACCATGGAAAGGGAGAAGATATATTTTGTAGCTGGCCACACCTTGTGATCTTAATAACTTTAAGTTTCGAGAATGAGGGGCCCGTAAGCGTACCATAGCTTATTTTCTTCATTCCCCTCAAGTTTTGGAGATAATTGATTCTAGTTTGGGGAAAACATCTTCAGGAACTTGCAAATCCTTTGATTTAATGATGTATTCAATGTTTGAATTATTTACTATAAATAATTGTTTCAAATGTGGAAATCCTTCCAAATTCAACTCATAGAAAATATCCTGAACACCATTCAGTTCTCCCAATAATAGTTTTTCTACTCCTTTAAACAACATCTTAATACCCTTTTGAGAGTGAATATTAAGGTTGTTTTCTTTTATTTGCACTGCCAACACTCTTGATGCTTCGTCCTTGTCTGCAGGCATAGTACCAACAAAAATTTAAAAAGGGGCAAATAGTTTTCAATAAACAAAAATTTATAATTAATAACAGAATCACTAAATAATACAAATTAGTGTAATTAAATAATTATTAAATTAATGTAATTATAAAAATTAGAAAATTTATTGAAATTAAAAAAATAAAATAGAAAAACAATTATAATATTGTCAAATTAATCATATTTATCTTAGTACCCAAAAAAGTGTTTACTAAAATAGATATAATATTTATTATTTATTGGGATCATACTAATGATTTTGAATTAAATAAAATTATGTATCAATTTTGTCACTGGAAAACCCTAATCCTCATCTCACTATGAACATTTAAATTGTAATGCTCCTCATGATATTTTTCTTGGTATTGTGTTCAGGACCGGAGGAATCAGGACGGAGGAAGGCTCAAGTGGAGTCCGGAAGAGCTCCATGCCGCGGTGAAAAGCAGGGCCGCCGCGGCGAGAAGCTTTCCAGTGGCATTGTTCTGGATTATTTGGTGGAGCCGCGGCGAGGCATGCTGGAGCTGCGGTGAGAGTCGGAAAAATTGTTTAAATCCGGATTAGTCGGACGCGAAAGAAAGAAAGGAAACGAAGGGAGCGACGCAGAGAGACGAGGAGCAGTGCTAGGGTTCGGCATTTTTGGTGTCCCAGAGTGATTCTCGTCCATCGGGAGCTTGGATTCAAGTTGGTAAGCGTTCCCTACTCCTCTCTCTCCATTTTCTTCAGTTGAAATTTGGGATTTTCGGTTGTATGGTTGGATTTCCGGTTTGGGGTGAAATCCACCGATTGAAATGGATGTTTTGGGGTTAAGGAAGTGTGTTTTGAGGTTCTTGTTACTCGAATGTGAGTTTTGAAGGGATTATGTGTGTTTAGAGCTTAACCTTAGGTTGTCTTTGGTAATGGCTCTTAGGAATTCAAGGTGTCTGAGGTTGTGTGGTGTTTGAGTAATCCCTAAGAGCTTTGATGCATAAAAAGGGTGTTGGAACCTTGGGTTAGGTTAATGTGGTGGAATTGTGAGGTTTGATTTGTTGGTAAATTGTGCTAATGGAAGAATTGTGACATGATAAAGGTTGTTGGCCAAGCGAGAGGGGTTCACGCGTACTGGACAGTTCAAGGAAGCTTGTGGAACTCGTGTGTGTGTGATAACGACAATTGAGGTAACCGGATGTTTGTTTTATGTGATTATATGTTGATATGTATATGTACGTATATGCATGTTCCTTTTCATACCACGATATTGATTGCGTGTGTGTACGGTTTTCTACATATCGTGGTATGCACGACTTGTTGATGTATGATGATTGTATATGTTATGATGTGTAGCATTCCCATACTATTGCATGCTAGCATGTCCATATGATATATGATATGATGGTATATGTATATATGTATGTAGAGGCATGTTGGCATGACATTGATATCATCACCATATGATTGCGTAGTGAGAAATGGATGACGAGGTGATGATGATGAGATATGATGTGATAAAGATCCCTATCGCTAAATCCTCTCTATGGGAGAGCTAGGCGGCAGAGGACATGATATGATATGATATCCCTGTCACTAAATCCTCTCCTAGGGGGAGCCAGGTGACTGTGGATTTGGGGATGCACCTTCTCTAAATCACCATCAATTCGTGATGGTCCAGGGGAAGGAGAGCCACGGTCCGAACTCTAGTTTAACCATTGGCCCGGTTGCATTAGGGTCAGGTGAGCTTGGTGATGTCCTGGAATCGGTCTTCACCGACTGTTGGAAGGGAATTATCTATTGAATGTCTTATGACGACGATAGCTCGTGGTTCTAGCCGTGTATGAGGGAGAACATGTATACCATTCATTAGCATTGCATTGCACGACTGTGTGGATCAGTATATATATATATATATTAGTGTGTGTGGTTGTTGTTCCCGGTTACTGAGACATTGTCTCACCCCCTCTCCCATAAACTAACCTTTCAGGTGACGGTTCTGGCACTAGTCCAGAGAAGATGCGGGAGTAGCTGTGTACGTGGGAATAGTCTATGTAGTGTGTGTATGTTGTATTAGTATCTTGTGCCAAGTAGGATAACATGGTTTGTAATGGATAATGTTATGATTAAGACTGGCTATGTATGGATGTTTATGTATGTGGTATGTATGGTTGAATGTTGTTGAGAAGTATGTGTGACAGTTTTGGTAAGTCCAGAGTGTTGTTGGGCCTTGTTGGTTTGCGTAAGGGCCTGTAGACCATTTGTTCAAGTTGGGTTCCAAGGGGTCAAATCTCAGAGGAGTGGTTCCTTTGAAGTAAAACCTCTTTGAACAGGTTGGTTTGGGGGTTTTGGACCTGTATGAATGGTCTCTGAGCGACCAGTTGCCTTTGGTGGCAATTGGAGGTGGCTAGTGGTGAGTTTTGGTCAACAAGTGGCAAAAACAGTGTCAAGGGTTCAGAATCTCCATACGGAGTTGGATTGAGGTAAAAGTGGTGTCCTTGGATAGATGGGGACTAGATTGACTTGTAGGAGTTAGATTCGAGTCAATCGGAGGTCGGAGCATAAAGTTATGCGCGTCGGAAGTTCGGCCTAAATGTTGAAGTTGCTGATGTGGCGTATCAGCAAGGGGGCGCCGCAGTGCCACGAGTTTAGGCCGCGGCGCCAGACTCCCAGCAGCGATGTTGAGACAGGGGAGGTTGGAGCTGCGGCGGTACTGTAGCGGCCGCGGCCCCAGCCCAGTTTTTGGCGTTTTTGGGTTGTTCCGCTGTTTTGAAGCATTGGAGAGTTGTTTGGGTTGTAATTTCGGAAGTTTTGGTTAAGTATGGAGGCGTGTGGAGTGAGGTTGTTACATTTTGGTATCAGAGCAATGGTTTTGGGCCATTGTTTCTGCTTGAAGTACTACTTGGCACATGTTTGAATACATAGACTATATTCCCACTGCAATGCTAGTCCAGAACCATATGATTGAATGTGTTGTTGCTTGTGTAGGAAGTATGTCTCGCAGAGGAAGAGGAAGACAGAGTAACAGTGATCTTATGAGGCAAGTGCAGGAGATGATGGCTGGCATTAGTAATCAAGTGAATGTTCAAGGTCAAATGCTGAACAGGTTGCAAGAAAGGATGGACAGGCAAGAGCAGGAGGAAGTGAATGAGGAAGCTGGCATGTTTGTGGATTTGAATGCTGGTGAGGATGAAACGGTGGTGGAACCTGAGAGAGCCCCAAGAGTTGGGAGGAGGGGTATCTCTTCGCAGTTAAAGGACTTTCGGAAGTTTAATCCTCCGGCTTTTGAAGGTACTATGGATGTTTCACAGGCTGAAGATTGGATAGAGCAATTGGAAAATATTTTCAGTGTGATGGATTGCACCTCGAAGCAAAGGGTGCAACTAGCAGCATTTAAGCTTGAGAAGAAGGCCAAGCACTGGTGGAGGAGTGTTGTCCTGAATGTTGAAATGATGAATCCTCCTATGACTTGGGAACAATTCAAGGAACGATTCTTTGCACATTATGTCCCTCCAGCCTTAATGATGCAAAAGGAGGCTGAGTTCCTAGCTTTTCAGCAGGAGAATCTGTCTGCGGACGATTACATTGATCAGTTTTTGGACTTGGCCAGATACTCCACTTATCTGAATAATTATCCTGATGATAAGTGGATGGCTCAAAGGTTGTTCGAGGGAGCCCATCCAGAGATTAAAGAGCAGCTATCTGCGGTGGAATTTGTGTCCTTTGAGGATCTGTGTGAGAAGATTCGTGCATTGTATAACCGGATGAAGGAGGTTGAGGAGTATAGAAAAAATTCCATGATTAGGGCCTTTTCTCACTTGGGACCTATAGGAGGAATCAGTAAAGCAAGCGGTTCAGGAAGTGGTAGTAGTGGTGGTAGTATAGGTTCCAGTGGAAGTTGGGGTCGCCATGGTAGAGGTCGCCATGGTAGAGGCAGATGCCGTTTTGGCAGAGATCAGTCTAACAGGGGTCGGTTTGGCAGAGGATCATTTTATCAAGGGAGCTTTGACCAAGGGAGTTCCAGTCAGAGTGAGTTTGCAGGAAGGGACTCCACTCCATCTCGATATGGTTCAAGTAGTGCAGCAAATCCGTGCACAAAATGAGGGTTGAGTCATGGTGATCATCCGTGCGTGTTTTGTTTTAATTGTGGGAGGACATATTGCTCGAGGTTGTCATGAGCCAAGGCGTGATGATGTAATGAGGAGACCCACGATGCCCGGACGTGTCTTTGCCATCACTCGACAGGAGGCGGATGCAGCACCTAACTTGATTAGAGGTAAACTTAAACTCAATGGTTACTCTATTCATGCTTTGTTTGACTCAGGTGCATCGCATTCTTTCATTTCTTTTGATTGTGCTCGGAGATTGGGTATTGTGGCTATGGACTTGCCTTTTGAGTTGTCAGTGTCCACACCCGCGGGAGTTTCATTGAGAACCGCTCAAGCTTGTTTGAATTGTGTGGTTCGTTTTGAGCACCGAAGCACTACTTTAGATCTAATCTGTTTGCCTTTGCAAGAGATTGATGTAATAATTGGGATGGATTGGTTAGAAGCGAATAATGCCATTCTTGATTGTGCTCAGAAGACTGTGTCTTTGCCTATGAATATCCCTAGTGTTGAAAAGGATGAGAGTGTTTGTTTGTCTTTTGCTCAAGTGGGTAGGTATCTGAAGAAAGGCTGTCAAGGGTTCCTAGTTTTCTTCTCTGTGAATGTGGCTATGGAAGGGGGTGTCGAAAGATACCCGATTGTGAATGAATTTCCTGATGTGTTTCCAGAGGAGATCACCTGTTTGCCGCCATCCCAAGAACTGGAGTTTTCCATCGATCTGGTGCCCGGGACAAGTCCTATTTGGAAACTCCATATCGAATGGCACCGTCTGAATTGAAAGAGTTGAAGAAGCAGATTGAGGAATTGTTGAAGAGAGGTTTTATCAGACCTAGTGTTTTGCCTTGGGGAGCTCCAGTGTTGTTTGTCAAGAAGAAGGATGGTAGCCTCAGATTGTGCATTGATTACAGGCAGCTGAACCGAGTGACGATCAAGAATAAATATCCTTTTCCTAGGATTGAAGACTTGATTGATCAGTTGGCAGGTGCCTCTGTATTCTCTAAAATCGATTTGAGGTCGGGATACCATCAATTGCGAGTACGTGCTGAGGATGTGCCTAAAACGACATTTCGGACTCGATATGGTCATTATGAGTTTCTTGTGATGCCATTCGGGTTGACAAATGCCCCGGCAATCTTCATGGATTATATGAACAGGGTGTTTCGGCCGTATTTGGATAAATTTGTGGTGGTTTTCATTGATGACATTCTGGTTTACTCCAAGAGTGAGGAAGAGCATGCGCATCATCTTCGGATTGTGTTGCAAGTATTGCAGGATCACCAACTATATGCTAAGCTTAGTAAGTGTGAGTTTTGGCTACGGGAGGTGAAATTTCTGGGTCATGTGATTTCTGCAGAAGGTGTGGCTATAGACCCTAGTAAAGTGGAAGTGGTGTTGAATTGGGAGAGACCGCAATCGGTGACGGAAATTTGGAGTTTTCTGGGATTGGCTGGATATTACCGAAGGTTCATTAAGGGATTCTCTCAGCTTGTTATGCCATTGACTAGACTCACCCGTAAGGATCGATCTTTCATTTGGGATGACAGGTGTGAGAGAGCATTCCAAGAGCTAAAGGTTTGTCTGACGTCCACCCTAGTGCTCATTATCCCTAACCCATCAGAGCCATTCACAGTTTATACGGACGCCTCTAAGAAGGGTCTAGGGTGTGTCTTGATGCAGCAAGGTAGAGTTGTGGCGTATGCTTCAAGACAGTTGAGGTCTCATGAGGAGAACTATCCTACTCATGACCTTGAGCTAGCGGCTATAGTGTTTGCCTTGAAATTGTGGAGGCATTATCTCTATGGCGCTCAGTTTGAGGTATTCAGTGATCACAAGAGTTTGAAGTATTTGTTTGATCAGAAAGAGTTGAACATGAGGCAAAGGCGTTGGGTTGAGTTCCTTGTGGACTATGAGTTTGCTCTAAAGTATCATCCTGGGAAAGCCAATGTTGTGGCAGATGCATTGAGTAGAAAGTCAATCCATATGGCCATGATGATGATGAGGGAGCAACAGTTACTGGAAAGCCTGAGAGATATGAAGTTATCCATCAACGTCCATCCTGGAGTACTAGTAATGAGTTCCATCAGTGTAACAAGTGATTTATTGAGGAACATTTGCTATGCTCAGATGGAGGATGACTATCTTTTGGGCATCCGAGAACAGGTTGAAATGGCGGAGACCCAGGACTTTGATATTCTGGAGGATGGTATCATCCGGTACCGGGGTAGGATTTGTGTGCCAAATGTTGCGAGCTTGTGAGAAATGATTCTGGAGGAAGCTCATAAGAGCTGGTACACTATTCATCCAGGTATCACTAAGATGTATCAGGATTTGAAGAGAGGTTATTGGTGGCCAGGCATGAAAAAGGACATCGCAGAGTTTGTGGCAAGATGTCTGATTTGTCAGAAGGTAAAAATTGAGCATCAATTGCCTGCTGGTATGTTGCAATCTTTGGAGATCCCGGAGTGGAAATGGGATAGCGTTTCCATGGATTTTGTGATGGGATTACCGAGGACCTCTTCAGGACACAATGCGATATGGGTCATTGTGGACAGGTTGACGAAGTCGGCCCATTTTCTTCCAATTTGGGAAACTATTTCAATGGAGAAGTTGGCCCAGTTGTATGTGAATGAGATAGTAAGGCTACACGGAGTCTCGATGAATATTGTGTCGGACAGAGATCCAAGGTTTACATCCAGGTTTTGGAAATCTCTCCAGAAGGCCATGGGTACGAAGTTGAGTTTTAGTACTGCTTATCACCCTCAATCTGATGGGCAGACTGAAAGGACAATCCATACTCTGGAAGACATGCTGCGGGCATGTGTTCTGGAGAATAAAGGCAATTGGGATAAGTTTTTGCCGTTAGTTGAATTTGCCTACAACAACAGTTTCCACTCGAGTTTGCAAATGGCTCTGTATGAAGCGTTGTATGGCAGGAAGTGCAGGTCACCATTGTGTTGGGCTGAACTTGGTGAAAGGAGTCTTTTAGGCCCAGATATTGTGGATCAAACCTCTCAGAAGATAGAGAGTATTCGTCAGAAGCTGCTTACAGCTCAGAGTCGGCAAAAGAGTTATGCGGATAGAAGAAGAAGACCATTGGAGTTTGATGTTGGGGATCATGTGTTTTTGAAGGTCACTCCTACTACTGGTGTTGGAAGATCGATTCGAGCCAAGAAGCTCACTCCGAGGTATATGGGTCCATATCAAATTCTTGAACGAATTGGGCCAGTAGCGTATCGAGTGGTGCTACCACCTAGTCTTGCTGGATTGCATGATGTTTTCCACGTTTCTCAACTCAAGAAGTACCATCCAGATCCGTCTCATATAATTGATGATGAAGTAGTTCAAGTACAAGAGGATCTGACTTTTGAGGTCGCACCGTTGCAAATTCTAGATGTGAAAGAGAAGCAGTTTAGGAATAAGACCATAAAATTGTTAAAGGTCCTTTGGAGCGGTTTGATGTCCAATGATGTCACGTGAGAGACTGAAGATTCCATGCGGAGGAAGTATCCAGAGATTTTTGCTTGAGGTAAGAGATGAAATTTCGAGGACGAAATTTTTATAAGGAGGGGAGAGTGTAATGCCCCTCATGATATTTTTCTTGGCATTGTGTTCAGGACCGGAGGAATCAGGACGGAGGAAGGCTCAAGTGGAGTCCGGAAGAGCTCCACGCCGCAGCGAAGAGTAGGGCCGCCGCGGCGAGAAGCTTTCCAGTGGCATTGTTCTGGATTATTTGGTGGAGCCGCGGTGAGGCATGCTGGAGCCGCGGGGAGAGTCGGAAAAATTGTTTAAATCCGGATTAGTCGGACGCGAAAGAAAGAAAGGAAACGAAGGGAGCGACGCAGAGAGACGAGGAGCAGTGCTAGGGTTCGGCATTTTTGGTGTCCCAGAGTGATTCTCGTCCATCGGGAGCTTGGATTCAAGTTGGTAAGCGTTCCCTACTCCTCTCTCTCGATTTTCTTCGGTTGAAATTTGGGATTTTCGGTTGTATTGTTGGATTTCTGGTTTGGGGTGAAATCCACCGATTGAAATGGATGTTTTGGGGTTAAGGAAGTGTGTTTTGAGGTTCTTGTTACTCGAATGTGAGTTTTGAAGGGATTATGTGTGTTTAGAGCTTAACCTTAGGTTGTCTTTGGTAATGGCTCTTAGGAATTCAAGGTGTCTGAGGTTGTGTGGTGTTTGAGTAATCCCTAAGAGCTTATTGATGCATAAAAAGGGTGTTGGAACCTTGGGTTAGGTTAATGTGGTGGAATTGTGAGGTTTGATTTGTTGGTAAATTGTGCTAATGGAAGAATTGTGACATGATAAAGGTTGTTGGCCAAGCGAGAGGGGTTCACGGGTACTGGACAGTTCAAGGAAGCTCTTGGAACTCGTGTGTGTGTGGTAACGACAATTGAGGTAACCGGATGTTTGTTTTATGTGATTATATGTTGATATGTATATGTACGTATATGCATGTTCCTTTTCATACCACGATATTGATTGCGTGTGTGTACGGTTTTCTACATATCGTGGTATGCACGGCTTGTTGATGTATGATGATTGTATATGTTATGATGTGTAGCATCCCCATACTATTGCATGCTAGCATGTCCATATGATATATGATATGATGGTATATGTATATATGTATGTAGAGGCATGTTGGCATGACATTGATATCATCACCACATGATTGCATAGTGAGAAATGGATAACGAGGTGATGATGATGAGATATGATGTGATAAAGATCCCTATCGCTAAATCCTCTCCATGGGAGAGCCAGGCGGCAGAGGACATGATATGATATGATATCCCTGTCACTAAATCCTCTCCTAGGGGGAGCCAGGTGACTGTGGATTTGGGGATGCACCTTCTCTAAATCACCATCAATTCGTGATGGTCCAGGGGAAGGAGAGCCACGGTCCGAACTCTAGTGTAACCATTGGCCCGGTTGCATTAGGGTAAGGTGAGCTTGGTGATGTCCTGGAATCGGTCTTCACCGACTGTTGGAAGGGAATCATCTATTGAATGTCTTATGATGATGATAGCTCGTGGTTCTAGCCGTGTATGAGGGAGAACATGTATACCATTCATTAGCATTGCATTGCACGACTGTCTGGATCAGTATATATATATTAGTGTGTGTGGTTGTTGTTCCCGGTTACTGAGACATTGTCTCACCCCCTCTCCCATAAACTAACCTTTCAGGTGACGGTTCTGGCACTAGTCCGGAGAAGACGCGGGAGTAGCTGTGTACGTAGGAATAGTCTATGTAGTGTGTGTATGTTGTATTAGTATCTTGTGCCAAGTAGGATAGCATGGTTTGTAATGGATAATGTTATGATTGAGACTGGCTATGTATGGATGTTTATGTATGTGGTATATATGGTTGAATGTTGTTGAGAAGTATGTGTGACAGTTTTGGTAAGTCCAGAGTGTTGTTGGGCCTTGTTGGTTTGCGTAAGGGCCTGTAGCCCATTTGGTCAGGTTGGGTTCCAAGGGGTCAAATCTCAGAGGAGTGGTTCCTTTGAGGTAAAACCTCTTTGAACAGGTTGGTTTGGGGGTTTTGGACCTGTATGAATGGTCTCTGAGCGACCAGTTGCCTTTGGTGGCAATTGGAGGTGGCTAGTGGTGAATTTTGGTCAACAAGTGGCAAAAATAGTGTCAAGAGTCCAGAATCTCCATACGGAGTTGGATTGAGGTAAAATTAGTGTCCTTGGATAGATGGGGACTAGATTGACTTGTAGGAGTTGGATTCGAGTCAATCGGAGGTCGGAGCATAAAGTTATGCGCGTCGGAAGTTCGGCCTAAATGTTGAAATTGCTGATGTGGTGTATCAGCAAGGGGGCGCCGCGGCGCCAGACTCCCAGCAGCGATGTTGAGACAGGGGAGGTTGGAGCTGCGGCGGTACTGTAGCAGCCTCGGCCCCAACCCAGTTTTTGGCGTTTTTGGGTTGTTCCGCTGTTTTGAAGCATTGGAGAGTTGTTTGGGTTGTAATTTCAGAAGTTTTGGTTAAGTATGGAGGCGTGTGGAGTGAGGTTGTTACATAAATTATTTGTGAGAAAGACATCTTCCATTTTATTGCTGAATCATATTTTTATAACGAATAGATAGTATGATTAAAAATATATAGAAATGTGAAAGAGAGAGAGTGACAGTGCAGAAAATAAACTATTAATAATTTTTTGACGATAAAAAATTATTGAACATCTTTAAATTTTTTATTGTATATAATTTATTTTAATTATCAATGTAAGAAGAAACTATAACTATTAAAAAAAAACGCTTTATATGATTTGATCACTAGAGTGGGCATTTGAACAATGTATGGGGGAGGAGACAGATAAAAAATTAGTGGGAGACAGATTAAAAACGTTTGAAAAAAAAATAATATTACTCATATAAAATAGATATATGTTAGTGAGGTGGCTGCCCCAATTTCCCAAGGGATAGTTTAGTCCTTACTTACCAAGCATCTTGAAATCAACCACAGAAAGCATGTCAAAGTCTCCGACGACAATTTTGTATCTGTCCAAATTGTTGACAAACAAATTCCATGGAAGAAATTTAGCACTTGGTATCCATATATCAAGATTCTTCAATTGATGCAAGTGCCTCAACTCAGCAAGAATAGCAGCATTAGTCTCCCAATCCACACTATTTCTCATATATAGTTCTTCCAAATTATTCAAACATCGCAACACATCAGGCGGGATGGCTTTAAGTTCAAAGCAATTACTAATGTCAAGCAATTGCAACTTGTGTAATTGGTCTAATTTAGTTGGTAGACTTTTAAATTTAGATCTTGAAAGGCTTAGAATTCTTAATTTCCCTAGCTCTCCTATGAAGGATATGTCACCTAACTTGCATCGCTCTAAACAAAGCATTCTCAAGTTTGTTAGGCATTCAATTGAAGTAGACCAATTTGACACATCAATACCGGTCAATATCAATACTCTGAGTTCTTTCATTCCTTTGAAAAAGTATATTGGTATATTGAAAGATGAATCAATACTATCAACATGGAAAATTTTGAGCCCAGGACAACTTACAAAATTTGGAAGCTTGTCGTAGATATCACATATGTATATAGATATAGCACTATGCATCTCAAACTCAAGAGGCCATTCACGTAGTTCCCCATTACGCATGCTATAAAAGTGCCACTCCTTGGATGCTATTGATAAGGCAACATCACGAATCATATCATGCATGTTGAAACGATCAACGTAATAACTGTTCAACAACAGACTTGAGTCTTTAAGCTTCTCAATCAATTTGAATACTTTTGCACGAGTTTCCTTGATTGTAAGGAACCCTTCAAATATACCTAAACCAATGCAATACTTCACCAAGTCCATAATTAGGGGATGATGACCCAATTGAGCACAGAGCAAGAAAGTAGACTTGAGCTCTTCATTTTCTAGATTATCAAAACTCAATTTTGTAGAGAACTCCACAGATTCAGCCACCTCAGTAAATTCTTGCCTTTCAAGTTGTCCAAGTGTGTCATTCCACTCGGAGTAGTTCTTGTTTTGTAGTGTCCTTCCAATTGTGACAATTGCTATAGGTAACCCACCACACCTCTTGGAAATTTTAGCAGCCAATGGTCTAAACTCAAGACCTTTATTAGCCATTCTAGCCTCCTTCCTGAACAACTTCTCTGACTCTTTATCTTGCAAGCCTTCTATAAGGAAAATTGAGTTTTCTTTCACGTCCATTTTACTAAACAATACCTCTCTACTTCTTGAAGTCAACAAAATTTTGAACATTTTGCAATCACTTGTTACTCCTTTTTTATTCTGGACATCATCATCTAGACATCATCACCTTTCTCTTTTTTTTCATCTGGATTAGCATCACCCAGTCCTCTTTTTTTTCCTCTGGAATCAACACCTTTTCTGTCTTCTTTGGATTTTTTGTTAATGACATTATCTTTAGTAGAAATTGGGTTAAGAATAACATCATCATCTACAGGTAGCCCCAACTTGTTCAAGTCCAATTCAACCCATAAATCATCAAGGATAACAAGAGCGTTACTCTTCATAAATATATCTCTTAAATGACTTGCTCTTCCAATCTCACTTTCATCATCTAATCTTGCACCCAATTGATCAGCCAATAGGCCTTGAATTTTCCTTACGTCTGGATTTTTTGTCACGCTTGCAAAGACAACCACACCAAAAAGCTTATTCTCTCGAGCTTCACTAGCTACCTTCCAAATTAAAGTGGTTTTACCCACCCCTCCCGGTCCATAAACCCCAATCTTTCTAATTGTAGAACCTTTCAATGCCTTTGTAATTTACTCCGTAATAGTTTTTCTCGAATCAAAGCTTTCAAAATCGATGTCAGAGAAAATAAAATCTATCGATATTGGCCGAAGACGGGAATAAACCCCATCAGAGAATGAAGTTTTGTGAAGATTCTTGACTTTTTTTGCCAAATCGATACCTTATCCCAGGTTTAGGCAAAGAGCCATCATGAGAACATACGGCATGTGGACGGTCTTGATCTTCCCAAAACTTGTCAGCAATTATGTCATCCACCTCTTTCAACCATTTTGAAACATTAGTTGCAATTTCTTTCCCATTTCGTGCTTCTTCTTCAATCCGAAGTTGAACTGTCTTTCTTTTGTCTTTGAGATCATCACAAATTTCTTTTAAGTCCTTAACTTTAGACTCATAACAGAAAAAGCTAACAAATTGTTCCTCTATTATTTGTTGGAGAAAGTCTGAAACTTTCTGTTGTAAAGAGGAACACAATTCTTTTATAATAATGAAACCCATGCATTCCACTGCTTCTAAAGAATGGAAAAGAAAAAAATCGAGAGAAAGAGAATATCAATATGAAGGAATCACTGAATTTGAATAAGTATGTACCAAAACTAGGTGATATTTTCCTCGGAAAAAACACGTAAAATAGATCAGAATACTTGGTTTGCCATGAAATTCGTCAAATGGAAATTCTTCCGCTATGAACTATGGATGGATCAAATTTTCTATGTAAATGCAAAAGCTTTATCTTGGGCCAATTTGGCCTATCCACTATACATGCACTCCATGTAAGAAAAGTAGTATTTACTGGAATTGAAAGCTTAAGAAGGCCATAGGCGGTGCAAAAGGCAAAGATCGAAGGTAGAAAAGTGAGAAAATCAAGGTAAAATTTTAGAGTTGAGTTGCGATGAAAGACAATTGATGACCATTTCGGGAGATAGAGCAAGCAGGCCAAATGGAGACAAAGTACATTTGTCAAACTTTTTACATTCTCCTTCAATGATCAATCATCAATATTTACAGACAACGAAATCACAATATTTAATATACCATACAAAACTAAAAGGATGTAAGGGTTACATGAAATGTAATTGGTAAAGAGTTACCTAACTAGATAATTTAACTTTCGTGTCATGCCAAAGCTGAGTTAGAGTCAAGTGAAATATGGATCTTAACTCGCTAATAATTACTTAGAGGGTTGATAATTTTAGTGGGAGTTTATTAATTGAACTTTGCACAGTTTTGTTGTAGATCAATGTTTGCGAATACTACTTCTGCACTATCATTGCGATCAATCCTTGAGAGAGAAAAACTCAATGGGACAAATTTTCTTAACTGGTTTAGGAACTTGAGAATTGTTCTCAAGCAAGAAAGGAAGTTATATGTCCATGACGAACCCATTCTTGATGAACCAGATGCCAATGCCACTAGAGCTTAGGAAGATGCTTACAAGAAGCATCAAAATGACTCTGCGGATGTGCAATGGTTAATGCTAGCAACCATGGTACCAGAACTTCAGAAGGATTTGGAAAATGTGGAGGCTTTTGAGATGATTACTCATCTCAAGAAAATGTTCTAGCAGTAGGCAAGGCAAGAGTGCTTTGAAACTAATAAAGCCTTACACTCCTACAAACTGGCTAAAAGTGCTTCAGTTAGTATTGATGTTTTAAAGATAAAAGGCTATATTGATCACCTTGATAGGCTTGGATTTCCCATAAGTTAGGAGCTAGCTACGAATTTAATCCTAAACTCACTCCAAGAAAGTTATGATCAATTCGTAATGAACTATAACATGAACAATATGGAGAAATTGGTTTCTGAATTACATAGGATGCTTAAAACAGCTAACCAAAATATTAAGAAAAAATCCAGCAATGTTTTAGTGGTTTAGAAAGGCAAAGGAATGAAAAAGAAAGGTAAGGGCAAGGCTAAAATAGTGGCTGACAAGTCCAAGGTGGAAGCCAAGCCTAAGTCCAAACCTAATCCTAAAAACACTACAATGAGCCCGGTCATTGGAAGTTTGCAAACTCTACTTGGAAGATCTTAAGAGGAAGAAGAGTAGTAAGACAACTACTTCAGGTATTTACATTATAGATGTTAATCTTTCTACTTTTGCATCATGGGTATTAGATATCGGATGTGGTGTTCACATTTGTTTAAATGTGTAGGAACTGAAAGGGAGTAGAAGATTAGCAAAGGGAGATGTTGACCTACGCGTTGGAAATAGAGCAAAGGTTGCTGCACTAGCCTTATGAGTTATATATTGAAACAAACTTGCCCAATGGGCTTATGCTTGTTCTAAACAATTGTTATTATGTTCCTGCTATGAGTAGTAACATCATTTCACTTTCTTGTTTAGACAAAGATGGTTTTGACTTTTTTATTAAGAATAAAAAGTGTTCTATTTACCGTGACAATGTGTTTTATAGGGATGGTGATTTGTATGGTGGTCACTATCTTTTAAATCTTGATAAGCCCAATGCATCTATCTATAATGTAACCTTCAAAAGGTTTAAATCAAATGATTCAAACCTAACCTATCTTTGGCATTGTCATCTTGGACACACAAGTGAGAAGCGCATTTCAAGACTCCAAAAAGATGGACTTCTTGACCCATTTGATTTTGAATCATTTGAAACTTGCGAATCCTATTTATTTGGCAAGATGACTAAGGTGTCTTTTACTAGTCATAGTGAAAGGGCTATTGATTTATTGAACCTTATACATACTAATGTATGTGGTCCATTAAACATAGCTACTCGAGGAGGATATTTGTACTTCATCACTTTTATTGATGACTTTAGTAGATATGGCTATGTCTATCTAATGAAGCATAAGTTTGAAAGCTTTGAAATGTTCAAAACGTTTCAAAATGATGTACAAAATCAACTTAGCAAGACTATTAAAGCACTTCAATCTGGTGAATATTTTAGCTAAGAGTTTACTGATCATCTTAGAAGTTGTGGGATCATCTCACAGCTTACTCCACTATAAACACCACAGTGGAATGATGTGTTTCAGAGAAGGAATCAAATTCTATTAGATATGGTTAGATCTATGATGAATTAGACAGATCTTCGATCGTCCTTTTGGGGATATGCACTTGAAACAGCTGCATTCACATTAAATTGCATTCCATCCAAAGCAGTAGACACGACACCATATAAGATGTGGACTAGAAAGAGACCAAGTTTGTCTTTTCTTAAGATTTGGGGATGTGAGGCATATGTTAAATAACAAGCCTCAAATAAATTAGCACCTACATCTATTAAATGCCACTTTGTGGGATATCCTAAGAAAACTAAGGGATACTATTTCTATATTCCCTCTGAGAACAAAGTATTTGTTGCTTAGAATAGTATCTTTTTAGAAAAGGAGTTTATCTCCAAAAGAACTAGTAGGAGCAAAATACATCTTGAAGAAGTTCAAGGGATACAAGATAGCATTGAACCCCCAGTGGAAGAACGAGACTCACAAGAAGTTGTTGAACGTCCCCTTGAGATGCAAGATCCACAAAGATCTAACAGGATATGACAGCAACCTAAGGAATATGAATTTCTTAAAACTAATGGCCATGATGTGTTGCTCATATACCAAGATTAGCCAACCATGTATCAAGAGGCCGTTATGGGTCCAAACTCTGAGAAATGGTTGGAGGCCATCAAATCTGAAATGCAGTCCATGTATTACAATCAAGTTTGGAACTTGGTTGACCCACTTGAAGGAGTAAAAACCATTGGATGCAAATGGGTTTTCAAGAAGAAAACTGACATAGATGGCAAAGTACATTCCTATAACGCAAGATTGGTAGCAAAAGGTTACACACAAATTCATGGTATAGACTTTGATGAAACCTTTTCACCAGTTGCTATGATCGAGTCCATCAGAATCCTCCTCGCCATAGCCATGTACTATGATTACAAGATATGGCAAATGGATGTCAAAACAATGTTTCTTAATGGAAACTTACTCAAGGATGTGTACATGGCATAGCCAGAAGGTTTTGTACATCCAAAAGATTTTGGGAAGGTGTGCAAGCTTCAAAGATCCATTTATGGATTAAAGCAATTAAGTGTCTTGGAGTTGGAATCTTCATTTTAATGAATTAGTCAAAGAGCTTGTATTTCTAGTGTTATATGTTGATGACATCTTGCTTATTAGAAATGAGGTTCCAGCCTTACACAATGTCAAAGCTTGGTTGGGAAAGTGCTTTTCAATGAATGACTTAAGCAAAGCCATATATATCCTAAGGATTAGAATCTATAGAGATAGATCTAAAAGGCTTATTGGTCTAAGTCAGAGTGCTTACATAGATAAGGTATTGCATAGATTCTATATGCAAGATTCTAAAAGAGGATATGTACCAATGTCTACTGGCATCTATCTTAGGAAGACTTAATCTCCTAGTACACATGATAAGCAAGAACAAATGAATAAGATTCCATATGCTTCGACTATTGGATCTATTATGTATGCTATGTTGTGCACTTAGCTAGATGTCTCATATGCCTTAAGTATGACAAACATATACTAGTCATATCCTGGTGAGAGCCACTAGAAGGCTATCAATAGTATCTTTAATTACTTGAGAAGGACTAAGGAAGCATTCTTGATATATAGAGGATTGGAAGATGAGCTTGTTGTAAGTGGTTACACAGATGTGAGTTTTCAATTTGATAAAGATGATTTTAGATCACAATCAGGATTTGTATTTTATTTGAATGATGGAGCAATAAGTTAGAAGAGTTCCAAACAAAGTACAATAGCATATTCTACAATGGAGGCTGAGTATATAGCAGCATTAGATGTAGCTAAGGAAGCTGTTTGGATTAAGAAGGTTGTTTCTGAGTTGGGAGTCATGCCAAGTATCACAAATCCTATAGATTTGTATTGTGAAAACAATGGTGCCATAGTACAGGCTAAAAAGCCAAGGTCACATTAGAAGTCCGAACACATATGTTGAATTAAAAGTTTTAATGATCCTAAATGACTAGAGTTTGGAAGAAGAATATCAAAAGAGCATGAAAATATAAAGTGAAGAAATCCAGTGAAGAATTAGTTTTTAATATTTCTTACTATGTACACTAGGTAAAAAACTTTAAATCTCAGTTACTTTTATTATCACAATATTTAAACAAGTTATTTTAAAGTTATCTGATATTGACATGTGTTAGAATTAAAGATATATTGACTAACATACCAATTTTACTATTTAACTCATCCTAATTTTGGGTAAAATTCGCATTTCACTTATTAAAGTTTGAAGTTACAAAGGTTTAATCTCTGATAGACGAATTTTGTATCTAAAATTCAAATTTCAGGTTAGGTATAGTTAGTAAAAGTATGCAAAATTTGCATGAAACTTAGTTAAAATTCGACTGGTGGTAGAGTTCAAAGTCACAGCATTTAACATACGAACTTTGGGCTTCAAAGTGCGAACTTCAAAGTAAGAATGTTTATATCTTGTTAGAGCATGCCTATAATAGATAAACTTTGCAGTTCAAAATTGAACTTCGTGGTGAAGAACATTTGTGTCATGTTGAATATATCTCTAATAGATGAATTTAATTTCTAAAATTCGAATTTTGAAGTGTTATAAGAAAACTGGAGACAATTGTTCAATCTCTTTGGACGTACTTCTAATATGAAATTTTACATAAACCAACATGAGACATCTTTTGCAAATTCAAAATTTAAATGTCACTTTAGTACCTATTTGGTTTGCATATTTGCAAACAAAATCATGATTTCTAATCATCACTTTTCCCTTTCTTATCCAAACAGGTTTATAGTAAACTTCTTTACTTTTATCCAAACTTCATTTTTGCAAACTGTGGTTATTTTAAAAGACATTTTACAAAAAGGTAATCCAAATAGGTTAGTAACAAACAAATTTTAAAGTTCAACATTAAAGTATTTAAATTTCAGTCTTTGTAAAATTCATCTATTAAGTCCCAATATTCGAATTTTGGTGTGTCAGAGTCATTCAATGAGGTTGGTTAATCGCTAATTTTGTAGAGTAACCATTGGTTAATGTGTCTAACGGCTACATATCATGTCTAATTATCAATTAAGCCATAAATATATAAATAGAGCTTCATTTGAAATTATGAGTAACACATTTAAGCCTAATATAGCAAAAACTTTGTTGAAATTTTGTATTAAAACTCTTCACCTGTACACCTCATTTATTACTCTTCCACTTTCATATATACTTTGTTTAAGAGAGTATTCATTTCTGTAACAAATCTTTTCTTTATTTGGAAGAAAGATTCTCTGTGAGGGGATTCACAATGAGATAAATGGAAAACACTAGTAAGAGTGTTGAGAGATTTTTTGTATTCTTATAATAGAGCACAAGTGTTGTATTGTGGCATTGTAAGAGCTCCACTGAAATCTTGCTAATAGTAGAAAATTTTAAGTGGTGACTTGAGAACTAGATATAGGTTAAGTGTATTAGACCGAACCAGGATAAATTACTATGTCTTCTCTTCCCTTATCTCTTATATTCATATTATTCATTATATTCTACTTTTCTGCAAATTTTTGCTTTCACTGCTATATTGTATTTTTGCAAAAATATTTCATACTTCCCAATTCACCCCCTCTTGGAACGCCAGCACTCCTAATAACATATTCAAATGTTATCACCTTATTTAAGATTTTATTGAATTAGGAGAAGTGAAGATGTGTAAAGAATAAACAGATGACAATATTGCGGATCTATTGACCAAATCTCTTCCACACAAAATACATGAATGTCATGTTAGATCACTAGGTATAAGATACATGTTCGATGGGACCTAGTGTAAGCGGAAGCTTGTTGGAGTTTGTGCCCTAGGCCAATCGTTAGGATGTAAACTATTTTATTTATTTTTTATTTATTTAATAAATAAAATTGTCATTTCTATTATATTGTTTGCATATTTTCTTTATAATAAGATCCATGAATAATTATAGAATTATTCTAAATGTCCCTGGTCGATTATCATTGTAGGAACAATGATGAACTAAAACTAGTATGATTTTAATTGATAATTATGTGATGATTATGTATGGAGATATGAATCAAAATCGTAGGCATTGGTTGGAGAACTTCATGCTGGATCGATCTACTGTGGGGTAGCTACATGGATAAGGTCATAAGCATATCTTACTTATAATTATGTCATTCAACCCTCAGACTTGACATTATCATAGATTTGTACATGAGGAACATTATGTCTTGATATAATCAAAAGTCACTCTTTAGCCAGGTGATGATATATGTTATATTCAAATGCAATGGGATCCATGCGGTGGATGTTGAGTAATCAAAATGAAATTTGTCCCTCTTAATATAATAGAGATATTTTTGGGCCCCATAATGTAGTGAGAATGAGAAATGTGTGGCCACACTCAAATAGAAGTTGTTCCACTTGTGTAAGTCAATCAAACTCAGGATTGTGAAAGCATGATTAAGCAATATGAGGATGACAACTCCATATCTCATGCTTAACTTACATATTGTGTGATAAAAGAGACACGACATGTACTATTAGATAGACTATATCGGATCACCGGTCGTAGTCATAATATCTTGTTAGAGATATCTTATGATTTGTGAGCTTGGAAGAAATTTTGAGCTCACAGCCAATATCATATGAACCAACAAGATCGCACATAAGAACAAGTATAACACAAACTATAATATCCAAGCTCAAATTGAGTTTAAAATCACAGCCCTTGACAAATAAACTTTGAGCTTCAAAGTGCAATTTTCAAAGTAAAAACTTGTATGTCTTCTTAGAATATGCCTTTGACAGATGAACTTTACAGTTCAAAATTTGAACTTTGTAGTGAAGAACCTTGTGTCATGTTGAACATGCTTCAGATAAACGAATTTCAGTTTCTGAAATTTGAATTTCACGTGCATTGTGAAAACTTGAAACAACTATTCAAACCAAACAGATGTGCTTCCAATATGAAAATTCACACGTACTAACATGGGGTATCTTTTATAAACTCAAAATTTGAATATTACTTAGTAACAGATGAATTTTGAAGTTTAACATTAAAGTCCTTAACCTTCTGTCTCTATGAAATTCATCTGTTGAGCCCCAAAATTCGAACTTTGGTGTGTCAGATGCATTTAATACTGTTGGTGAATGGCTCTTTTTGCATAGTAACCGTTGGTTAACATCTCTAACTGCTAGATCTTATGTCTAACAACTAGTTAAGCCATAAATCTATAAGTAGAACTTCATTTGAAATTGTGGGTAACACATTTAAGTTTGATATTAAAAAAACTCTATTAAAATTATGTGTTAAAGCCTTTTCACTTACGCTACTCATTTATTGCTTTGTAACTTTCATATCTACTCTATTTGATGGAGTATTCAATTCTATATAAAATATTTTCTTCATCTGGAAGAGAGATTCTTTTTGAGGGAATTCATAAAGGGATAAAGGAGAAACACTAGTAAGAGTGTTGAGAGATTTTTTGTGTTCTTAGAACAGAGTACAAGTGATGTACTGTGGTATTGCAAGGAGACCACTGAATTCCTGCTAATAGTGGAAAATCTCAAGTGATGGCTTGAGGACTAGACGTAGGTCAAGTGGATTGGACTGAATCAGGATAAACTACTGAGTATTCTCTTCCCTTATCTCTTATAGATATATATATATATATATATTTATTTTTCATTATACTCTGTTTTTTTTTAGCAAACCTTTGGTTTTACTGCTATATTATATTTTTGTAGAAAAATTTCATACTTCTCAATTCACCCCCTCTTGGCCAACATTCCTAACATACTCCATTTTCTTAACTTCATCTTTAAACACATCTTTCCACATTTCGTCCACACACATTTTATTCATTCCAGTACTCATTCATATTGGTTTGTTAGTACATTTTAGGTAGTTGCATATAGTATCACTTTCATTTTTAGCTTAACATTCTTGAACTTTCTTAATCATTTACATTCATTCCTCCTTTGTAAATATGACCTGGATTAGCTACTATACTACATAGTAGTTAGCTTAGTTATTAAATTGATACCCTCATGACATGGGTTGTCAGTCACACCACGGTGCGAGGTTCCAACTGTTAGATATGATGGCTTCCTGAGAGAGGGGTAAATTGAGAAGATTAAAATTTTCTGCAAAAGTTAAGAAAGTGATAAAAGCAAAAGTGACAGTAAAAATAAAGTATAAAGGAATAACAAGATAAGAACAGTATAAGAGAAGAGAAGACACATATATTTATCCTGGTTCGGTCTCTTTATCTTAACCTACATCTAATTCTCAAGCCACCACTTGAGATTTTTCACTATCTTGCAAGAATTCAGTGGGCTTCTTGCAATTGCCTTAGTACAACTTATTGCTCTGTTCTTAGAGCTTACAATCTCACTCTTTGCACTCTAGCTAAGTGCTTCACAAATCCCTTGTGATATTCCCTCACAAGAAAATCTTTCTTCCAGATGAAGATAAGATTGATTACAGTGATTGAACTCTCTAATTTAGAGTGTATATGAAAGTGAAAGTACAAAAAATGAAGTATGTGAGAGTATGAGACTTTGACTTAAGAATTCAGCAGAGTTTCTGTATACACAATGTAAAATCATTACCCACATCTTCAAATAAAGTTCTATTTATAGATTTATGTCTTAACTATACATTAGAGATAAGATCTAGCTGTTAGAGACGTTACCCAACGGTTACTCTGAAAAACTATCTATTCACCAACCGCATTTAATGCATCTGACACTCAAAGTTTGAATTTTGGTGGGTCAATAGATGAATTTCGTAGATACCAAAAGCTAAAGACTTTAACGTTGAACTTCAAAGTTCGTCTATTCTAAAGCAAAATTTAAATTTTCAACTTTGACAAATGTTTCTATGTTGGAACATATGAATTTTCCAGTTTAAAGTTCTTCTGGTAAGTGTGAACAGTTATTCCATATTGCTATAGTGCCTTCGAAATTTGAAATTTGATGCCCAAAATTCGTCTGTCAGTGGGAAACTCAATAAGACACAATAGTTCATCTTTTCAAAATTCGATTTTTAAAAGCCAAAGTTCGTCTGTTAAAGAGAGCTCTTATCAGATTTAGTTCAAAGTTTGAATTTTTGAATACTAAAATTCGTATGTCAACAGATTATCATAATAGACTTGCAAGCTTTGTTTCTAAAATTTGAATTTTCAAAATCAAAGTTCGTCTGTCAGTGAGCTAACTTGGAACACTTTTTAAACTTTACTTTCAGATGAACTTTGACATATCCTCAGACGAATTTTTCATTTTTCATGAATTATGTTTTATCAGAAATTTGAATTTTCAAAACCCAAAGTTTATTTATCAGAGAAGGCTCTTATCAGACTTAATCCAAAGTTCGAATTTCTGCACTCAAAGTTCGTCTGTCAGAGGAATTTCTTTTCTAACTAACTTATTTTCAATTCAAAATTCGAATTTCAAAAGCCAAAGTTTGAATTTTCAAAGCAACAGATCAGTTTTAACACTTTAAAATTCATCTGTTAGTGGGTGTTTTTCAAATATTCCATGAATTATCATAGAATCATATTTTTAAAACATTCTTTTACAAGTTCAAAGTCTTTTACTCAATTTAAACACAGTAAGAAATCCTATATCTAATCTTGTGCTAGTTTTTCTTGGATTTCTCCACTTGAGATCTTTTGTGCACCTTTGATATATTCTTTCCAAGCTTTAGATGGTTGTTTTGGAATCATTAAAACACTTGATTCAACATTCACCCCTTTTTTAATGATGACAAAATAACTTGCAAATTGGATTAGTACTTGGGTTTGCTTCAACAAGCTCCCCCTCAACATGTGCATTATAATTCAAAAGATAAGATATCATGTATAGCAGATCAAATAAAGATATTCATTAATTCATTCAAAGTTTCAATACAAAGATATGATATGGCAATTATAAAATTTAGAACAAGATTTATCAGTTATAAAACAAAAACATCACTACAAGAAGGACCAAAAAATCCTAAGTTCTAATAACTTCTTCTTGGACTTGGACTTCTTGCTGTAGATCTTGCCAGAAGGCTCTACAGTGGATTTTCCAGTTGACTCTGATAACTTCTCCCCTTTTTTGACATCATCAGGAAGGTGTACAAAATCAATAGGAGGAAGGATCTGAGACACTGGAATTTCTTGAAAAGGCACAGAAATAAAAGGTAGATCAGGATTAAGCTTTAGTAGAGGCCTAGAAGCTTCAAGACTAGAATCCTCATCGTCAAAGAGTTTAAGAAGTTCTTGCATTTCTTTCCTTGTAACAGCCAATTGAGCCCTTCGTGCCTCTGAGAGACCAAAAGCAGAAACAAGTGAGGGAGCAGGAGGATGAAACATTTCTTCAAGCCTTAATCTTTGAGCTTGTAAAAGGGCATCATGAGCAATAACTTCTAGATCTACATAAGGCACAATGCTTTTCTCTTTATTCAGGGCGGCTTACATGAATGGTGAGGTAGTGATGGCTGCTACCAGTTTCTCAACTTGCTCAGATTCTTGAGACGAGAGAATTGAATCCTGAGCATCTTTAGGAATGGGTTCATGGGAGCTTGGTTCTTGAGGACCCTCTTCTTCCATTCCATAGTCCAAGGTGTTAGCAAGGCAGACTTCCCAAGAGGGGGTGAATTGGGAAGATTGAAATTTTTCTGCACAAAGTGAAATGGGTGAAGATAGCACATGATAATGTAAACAACGTATAAAATAGAGCAAGCTAAAAAGTGAAGGTAAGGAGAAAAAGACTCAGTGATTTATCCTGGTTCGGTCTATCCACTTGACCTACGTCCAGTCCCCAAGACAACTCTTGAGATTTATCCACTATACAGCAAGAATTCAACGGGCTTCTTGCTAATGCCACAGTACACAAGTATGCTCTGTTTCTTGAGCTCTCTCAAACACTCTAAGCACTTTCACAGTGTGCTTCCCAATCCCCTTGTGATTTTCCCTCACAAGTAAATCTATCTTCCAGATGAAGAGTAGATTGTTTACAAAGATATAGCTCTCTTAAATAGAGTAGATATGAAGGTTAAAGTACAGATATTGAAGCTAGAGGGTAAAAGCTTTTGATAAGAAGATTCAGTAGAAATTCGGTATATATAAGTTTGATTTTTTTTTTCACAACTTCAAATGATGTTATATTTATTGATTTTGGTCTCAAATGTCCGTTAGAGACAAAATCTATCCGTTGGGAAAGTTATCCAACGGTTACTCTGAAAAACTATCCGTTTACCAACCGCATTTAATATTTCTGACATACTAAAATTCGAATTTTTGTTGGTCAACAGACGAATTTTGAAGAAACCGAAGGTTAATGCTTTCAACGTTATAACACGAAGTTCATCTGTTCATGAAGTGAAATTCGAATTTTGAAACTTACAAAACATTTTCACAATGTGACATACGAATTTTCAAGAAGAAAGTTTTTCGGTTAAGTGTGAATAGTGTTTTCAATTTTCTACTGTGCCTTTGAAATTCAAATTTTGAAGGCTCAAAATTTGTCTGTCCATTGAACGTTCAAAGAGGCACAGTAGATCACTTTCTTCGAAATTTGAATTTTAAAAGGGTGAAATTCGTCTGTCAGAGAGACTCTTTTCAGACTAACTTCTTCATTCGAATGTTGTAAGTTCTTATCATTCGTATGTCAATGTTTCACTTCAACAGACTCAAGAACTTAGCTTTTAAAATTCGAACGTTAATGTTTAAAGTTTGTCTCTCAGAGAGCAGTTTTGAAACTTAAATCATTCTTGATCTCAGATGAACTTTGACATGGTTTCAGATGAATTTCTTTTATTTTCTCAATTTTGTTTTGTCTGAAATTCGAATTTTGAAAACTCAAAGTTCGTCTGTTTCAAAGAAGCTCCTTTCAGACTTATTTGAAAATTCGAATGTTGGAAAGTCAAAGTTCGTCAGTCAGAGAGCTTTTTTCAAACTCAATTTTATCTTGATCTCAGATGAACTTTGACATGGTTTCAGATGAATTTCTTTTATTTTCTCAAGTTTTGTTTTGTCTGAAATTCAAATTTTGAAGACTCAAAGTTCGTCTGTTTCAAAGAAGCTCCTTTCAGACTTATATGAAAATTCGAATGTTAGAAAGTCAAAGTTCGTCTGTCAGAGAGCAGTTTTGAAACTTAAATCATTCTTGATCTTAGATGAACTTTGACATGGTTTCAGACGAATTTCTTTTATTTTCTCAAGTTTTGTTTTGTCTGAAATTTGAATTTTGAAGATGCGAAGTTTGTCTGTCACTAAGAGGCTTCTTTCAGACTTGGATGAAAATTTGAATTTTGAACAACCAAAATTCATCTGACAGAGAGCCATCTCTTCAGACTTATTCAGTTTTAGCTCGAAATTCGAATTTCCTGAAGCAAAGTTCGAATTTCCAACTTGACAGTTAAGTTTAAACTTTCAAACTTGGTCTGTTTGTGGGTGTTTTTCAAATAAGTCAAGATTTAACACAAAATCAAGGTTTGAAAACATCTTTTTCTCAAATCAAAATCTTTTACCCAATCATAACTAAAACTAAAGATCCTACAAAAGATCTAACAGCAAATACTCAGAAAATCTTCACTTGAAGCACTTTGATCTCCTTTGATATCTTCAATCCAAGCTCTTGGATGTTGGTTTGGAATCATCAAAACTCTTGATTCAACATTCTCCCCCTTTTTGATGATGACAAAACAACTCACAAACTGGATTAGTACTTGGTTTTGCTTTCACAAGCTCCCCCTCAACATATGCATTAAAGTTCATAAGATATCATTTTCATAAGATTAAGTGAAGAGATTTAAAGCCCAAAATATTGCAACCAAGAACATGATACATTTAATCAAATTGTTGCAATACATAATTTAATTTAAGAACAGTTCTCAAAACATCAAACAAATACAATCAAACAAGATACAATTAAAACAAGATACAACAAGAAGATTCAGCCTAAGAGCTAAAATCATCACTTCTTCTTTGACTTAGACTTCTTGCTGTATGTCTTTCCTCTTCCAGATGTCTCAACAGATTTTCCAGCTTGCTTGGTCCCAGTTTGCTTTAACTTCTCCCCCTTTTTGGCATCATCAGAAAGCCCAACAAAGTCCATTGGAGGAGGAATCTGAGTGAGAGGAACAACACGAAGAGGGACAGGAGCAAAAAGAATTTCTGACTGAACTGGTGCAGGATGCTCAGCAGACTCAGGGCTAGGTTCTTCATCATCATCATCATCAGAGACCTCAAGCAGCTCTTGCATTTCCTGCCTGGAAAGAGCTAGTCGAGCTCTCTGTTCCTCTGATAGCATATAAGCAGCAAGAGGATAAGAGGCTGGTTCAGCAGGAGCAAACATTTCTTCCAGCCTTCTCCTTTGAGCTTGCAGCAGAGCATTGTGAGCAATGGCAGGATAATCAACAACAGGTACAATGCTCCTTTCCTCATTGCTTGCTTCTCCTGGCATAGAAGAGGTTGAAATGGTTGCAACCAGTCTTTCAACTTGCTCTGATTCTTGAATGGACAGAATTGAATCCGGAGCATCTTCTTGCATGGGCTCAAGAGGGCTTGTCTGCTGAAGTCCTTCTTCTTCCAATCCATAGTCCAGGGGTGGACCAGGACTAGGTGTCCTCATTGTACCAGCACCAACTGTATCAACATCATGGTCAGAGGAGGCAATCTCGAAGGGGCTTGGAGGCTCAGGAGTTGGAGACAAAGTAGGCTCAGGGATACCAGGCTGAGGTGGAGCTGAAGTGGTAGGAATTGCATTTTTTTATTTCTTCATAAGCATCAGCCACCACCTTCATGTTCACAGCCTACTGATGGATCAGATCTTGTAGATGAGCAAATTTGGCATTTTGCTCATCCCTCATGCTGAGAATGAGTGTTGACAAACTGTCAAACAACTGAGTGATCTTGGTTGGCTTGGCCTGTGAAGAGGGAGTGGAAGGAGGATGAGTAGGCCTGGAGGAAGATGGAATTGGCTGAGAAGGCTGAGGTACAGATCTGCCAGGGGCCTCAGAAGTGCCTTCTTGTTGGAGGGTAGCATCAGCAGCAAAGAACAAATCTTCAGATTTCCCTGCTCCCTTTCCAACCCATATGCCTTCATCTCTTTCAATACCCATCCTTTGCAGTTCCTCTTCTTTGAATGCCTCTGTGAGTTCCCTTTCCCCTTTTCAGTGTGTTGAATCCTAGCATACTGCAGGATCCTTGAAATAATTGCTGCATAGGGGAGTGTGGAATCCTTCCTCTGATCCCTTGCCTTTATCATATGCTGGAGGATGATATGACCCAAATTAATCAGCTTCCCACGTATGATAGTAGTCATCACATGAGCCTCTGCCCTTGTTATCAAATTGAAGCTGCCACCCTTGTTGAATATGATCCTGGACACTATGTAGTACAGGATCCTTACTTGTACACTTAGGTCTGTGGGCTTCAACAGATTTATTGTTGGCATATTCTCCCTTCTTCTGAATAAGGTGTCCAAGATGGTGTTCTCCTTGTAGTTCAGGAAGGATCCACCTTCTTCATCAGCTGTGCTTGCCTCATCCATATATCCAGAGGCTGTGATGTCAACTTTCAGCCCATCTTGTCCTGGGATTTCCAGCACCTCATTGAAGGTTTCATCAGCAAGCCAAATGGTCCTTGATCTTAAGTTGACCTCCCATTTCATTTTCTTGCTGTTGTATTGAAGAGAGGCATACCAAGTTTTCACTACCTCATCATCATATTTTTCAGCAATTTCCAATAGATTTCTATATCTTATCAACCATATTGCAGCATCAAAGTTGTTAGATATCAGAAATTGTTCCACATTTACACAGTGAGGCTTGATTACCTTTTTGTTGGAAAACTTGGTAGTGTACTCTTCTTGAATCTCAGGAGTGCTCCACAGTGGTAGTGTAGTCATTTCATACTCTCCAGATTCAGTACTGGAAGAGCCAGAAGAGGCAACAGCAGGGACAGAAGGAACTGGAACCGAAGGTTCTGCAGTTTTTGGTGAGGAAGGTCCTGCTTTCTGAGATTCTACTTTAGATGAAGGTTTCTGGTGTTTGGAAGGGGTAGCTTTACTGGGTTCAGCCTTTCTCTTGGATTTCTCTCCTTCCTTTGTAGCATATTGAGATTTGACCGTTCTCTTTAGCCGAGTTTCAGCTTGTCTTGCACCAGGATTCTTCACTCTTGCCATTTCCGTGTTAAATGATGCTGAATGTGGCTTAGATTTCGTTTATAGGATACGAATGGAAGTTTAAACGGTGAAGAATGACGGTTTTTGGATAGAAGTTAAGAGGATTGAAGAGAGGATTAGAACAGACTCAGAGGAGTTACAAATAGGGTTGCGTCTATTCATTGGAAAACCGTCAGATTTAACGTATGTAACCGTCTGACAGACGAATTTTAAGGGGTCAAAATTCGAACTTCGGGCAGTTACAAGTTAAACCGTTCAGCAAAGCTTACTGACAGATGAATTTTCATCCTGAAAGTTTGTCTGACAGTGGCTTGGAATAAGTAAAACAAACACAACAGACGAATTTTGTTCCAACAAAGTTCGAATGTTGATGAGCAAACAGTAGGTAACAAACAAAACAACAATTAACAGACGAATTAAGCATGCAGAACTTCATCTTTCAAGCATTCAACATGAACAACATGATTCAACAGACGAATTTTGATCTGAAAATTCGCTTTTTTTAACTTTTGTAAAGGTTGTCCAACATTCGTATTTCAAGAAGTGATAATTCGTACAACAGTAATGGACAAACATAATTTTGAGATTTTTGTTTTTGAAAATTCGAATTTCAAAGATCCAACAGATGAATTTCGAGGCATCACCGAGAACTGTTCCAAGGCTAATAGGTCGAAGTTCGTCTGTTGGTCAACAAAAATTCGAATGTTGACCATGTTGACTAGTTCAAAAACACGGTTTATGAGGCAAAATATGTCTAACACTCATTAAAATACGAATTTCATCTTATTAAAAACTTACAGAATGGATCCAGAACTCAGAATTTTCATCATTTACTTTACTTTCTGGTTGTCCCATTCTGATGTGCTCCAATCTTCAAGTTTATTGCCATTGAATCTTGTGAGGAGCACCTGCAGCTTAAATTAAACATACTCCGATGCTAAAGTTAGAATTAATTTTAAAGTTGAAACCTTTGAAAACAAGATTGCAAGAGAATAACTTACAGTTCACTGGGATTTACCATACCCAGTTCTCTTCTTATTTTGCAATGCCTATCTTCTGATAGAGGCTTTGTGAGTATATCAGCAACTTGATTCTCTGTTGGGATGTACTCCAGTTTAACTTCTCCTTTCAGAACGTGATCCCTTATGAAGTGGTGTCTAACTTCAATATGTTTGGTCCTTGAATGCATGACAGGATTCTTGGTGATATTTATGGCACTTTGGTTGTCACACATGATTGGTATCTCTTTCATTTTAACCTCAAGATCTTCAAGCTGCTACTTCATCCAGATGACTTGGGCACAACAGCTTCCAGCTGCAACATACTCAGCTTCTGCAGTGGATAGGGCCACACTGTTTTGCTTTTTGGCTGAACCTTGAAACCAGGGATCCTCCAAGAAACTGACAAGTTCCACTTGTGCTTTTTCTGTCAGTTTTGCATCATGCAAAATCAGCATCAGTGTATCCTTTGAGATCTTCTCCATTGCCCTTTGGATACCAGAGACCCATCTGTGATGTTCCAACTAGATATCTGAAAATTCTCTTCACAGTTGTTGCATGGGTTTCCTTGGGACATATTTGGAACCTAGCACACATACAGACATTGAACATAATGTCAGGTCTGCTGGCAGTTAAGTACAGCAGGGATCCAATCATTCTCCTGTACTGAGTAATGTCAAACATCTTCCCATTTTCATCCATGTCCAGTTTGGTTGCAGTAGCCATAGGTGTTCCCATTGGCTTGGCATTCTCCATTCCAAACTTCTTAAGCAGCTCCTTTAGATACTTGGATTGACTGAGAAAGATACCATCATCAAGCTGTCTGATTTGCAGTCCAAGGAAGAAGTTAAGTTCACCCATCATGGACATCTCGAATTCTCCCTGCATTAACTTAGAAAATTTCTTGCAAAGAGTTTCATTAGTAGCACCGAAAATAATATCATCAACATAGATTTGAACAATTAGTAAATCTTTATTTTCTTTCTTAGTGAATAAAGTTGTGTCAACTTTGCCTCTATTGAACCCCTTTTGAATTAGAAAATTGCTCAGTCTCTCATACCATGCTCTAGGGGCTTGTTTTAAACCATAGAGAGCTTTCTTCAGTTTATAAACATGGTTTGGTTTTGTAGAATCCTCAAAACCTAGAGGTTGATCTACATAAACCTGTTCCATGATATAACCATTTAGAAAGGCACTCTTTACATCCATTTGATACAACAAAATGTTTTTCATGCATGCATATGCCAGCAGTATTCTTATAGCTTCTAATCTAGCTATTGGTGCAAAGGTTTCTTCAAAATCAATACCTTCTTCCTGATTATACCCTTTAGCTACCAATCTAGCCTTGTTTCTTATTATTGTTCCAAATTCATCAAGTTTATTTCTAAAAACCCATTTGGTACCAATGACAGGATGATTTTTGGGCCTAGGCACTAAATCTCAAACATGATTTCTTTCAAACTGATTTAGTTCATCTGGCATAGCTAAAATCCAGTAATCATCAGTTAAGGCTTCTTCAGCACATTTAGGTTCAATTTGAGAAATGAAAGCACAGTTGAGCATTTGATCCCTTAACTGTTTTCTGGTTTTGACTCTCTCTTGAACATTTCCTATTACTTGATCAACAGGATGATTCCTTTGATATCTCCAAGCTCTAGGGAGTTCTTGTGATGTTTCTTCATTAATTTCTTCATCAAACTCTTGCTCCTGGATATCTTCCTCTGTGTTAACAGATTCAGATATCTTTGGAGGTTCAGTTTTACTTTTATCAGAAATGCCCAGTTTCTCAAAGTTAAAAGCAAGATCATCCTTATTGGTAACATGTTTTGAAACAGTCCCATTTTCAATGAAAACCACATGCACAGATTCTTCTACCACATTTGATCTTTTATTATAAACTCTATATGCCTTACTCCTACTAGAATAGCCCAGAAATATACCTTCATCAGATTTGGCATCAAACTTACCCAGATTTTCTTTCCCATTGTTATGAATGAAGCATTTGCATCCGAATACATGGAGATGGGACAGATTTGGCTTTCTTCCCTTGTAAAGCTCGTATGGAGTCTTCCAGTGGATTGGTCTGATGTAGGCTCTGTTTATGATGTACCTTGCTGTATTTACTGCATCAGCCCAAAACACTTGAGAGAGTTCCTTCTCATTTAACATAGCTCTGGCCATTTCTCCAATAGTTCTGTTCTTCCTTTCTACTACTCCATTCTGTTGAGGAGTCCTTGGAGCTGAGAAGTTGTGGTCAATCCCATGCTCGTTGCAGTACTATAGGAAGTATGTATTTTCAAACTCTCCTCCATGGTCTGACCTGATTGACACAATAGAAATACCTTTCTCATTTTGCACTTTCTTGGCTAAGGTTACAAATGCATCAAAGGTATCACTTTTAGAGGAAAGAAATAATGTCCAAGTAAATCTAGAATAGTCATCTACAATTACAAGCACATACAGATTACCACCTAGACTCTTTACCCTAGAAGGTCCAATTAAGTCCATATGCGGCAATTCAAGTGGTTTTGTTGTGGTAACTACATTTTTAGAGTTAAAAGATGATTTATTTTGTTTTCCTCTTATGCATGCATCACATTCTTTGTCCTTTTCAAAAGATATTTTTGGCAGGCCAGTTACTAGCTCATTCTTGATCAGTTTAGACAATTGATTCATGTTAACATGAGCTAATCTCCTATGCCATAACCAACTATCATTATCCTGACTAATTAAACATACAGAATCCAAGGGAGGAAGTTCATCAAGGTCAATAGTATAGCAGTTACCATCCCTTTGAGCTTTAAGGATTACTTTGTGATCACTTTTTCTGATGACCAGGCAAAACTTTGAGTCAAACAGCACCCAGTTTCCTCTGTCACAGGTCTGACTTATGCTTAGCAAATTGTGGTTGAGGCCAATTACAAACAGCACCTCTTCAATGGATGTTTCTGGATTTTTCCTCACAATGCCAATGCCAATGATTTTGCCATATTGATCACCTCCAAAGGTCACCTTTCCTCCTTTCTTATCTCTAAGGGTGATGAACTTCTCCTTATCTCCAGTCATGTGGCTTGAGCAAGCACTGTCCATATACCATTTGTTGTTCTTCATAGCTTTGAGACAGACCTGCAAAACAATGTTTATGTTTTCCTTTTAGGTACCCAAATTTGCTTGGGTCCTTTTTGGTCAGTAGATTTTTCCCTAGATGCAGATGCAACTTTGGGAACCCATTCAACTTTCCTACCAAGCCCATTTTTCTTCAACGCACAAGAACTGGAAATATGTCCCTTTTTCCTACAGAAATGACAGGTAATGAAGGGACTGCTAGATTGAGTGGCAGGAAGAAAACAATTCAGATAATACTTTTGTCTTGCATGCTTTGGTTGATTATATGTTTCAATGCAAGATGACATATGATCTTTCTTTTTGTTACTCTCAGCATGCACAAAATGTCTCATGTATGCATTCTGGTTTTTCATCCTAATCTTTTCCTTGACAACACATAGATCATAGCCAAGACCAGCTTTTCCTTGTGATATTCTTTGGCTCCCTATCAAGGCAAACAACATATCTTTACCTCTAGTGAGCCTAGACATGCTTTTAACTAAATAATCATTAGTTTGCTTAAGTTTAGTGCATAAAGTGCAGCAAACAGATTTAGTAGGAGGTAAAGAGGAAATTTCATAAACTATGCTTTGAGATTCTAGCTTATTTATCTTTTTCTTTGCCAATTTCAGTTCTTTAGCAACTTTAATGAATTCATCATGAAGCTCATGAAATGCATCAAGTAATTCAGAATAGGAACGTTCAGATTCATATACCTCTTCTTCCTGATCACTACTGCATGAGGGTGTGGCTTCTTCAGAAGCAAGTGCCATCAGACAAATGTTGGCAATCTCATCCTCATCTTCTTCTTCCTCATCTGAGCTGTTGCCCCATATAGATGAAATGTAGGATTTCTTCTTCTTCCCTTTGTCAGCAACTTTCTTTTCTTTTTCTTGCTTCTTGAGGAATTTGGGGCAGTCTCACTTTATATGTCCCTGCTTCTTGCACTCATAGCAAGTCACAGGTTCTTTTGTTTCTTTCTTGCTTTCTCCAGCAGCTCCCTTCTTAAGGAATTTCCTGTTCTTCTTCTTGTTGTAGAATCTTCCAAATTTTCTGACCATCATAGCCAGAGTTTCTTCATCTAGCCTATCTCCTTCATCAGATTCTTCTTCCTTTTTATCAGCAGCTTTGAGAGCAAGGCCTTTCTTCTTTCTGTCCAGCCCAGCTTCCTTAAGAGCTTTGATTTTTCCTTCATACTCCTCAAGGCTGCCAAAGAGAGCTGTGACAAAGGCCATTGATTCTCCTCTGGCTTCCTCAATTACTGTCACCTTGGGCTGCCATTCCAGAGGGAGAGCTCTGAGTATCTTTCTTACTTTCTCAAATTGATTGTATTCCTTTCCCAAGCTCTTCAGCTGATTCACAATGCGAGTAAACCTCTTTTGGAGCTCCTTTACAGTTTCTCCTTCAGCCATTCTGAAGCTTTCATACTCTCCAATGCATGTGTTCAGTCTGTTTTCCCTGACCCCAGTTGTTCCTTCATGTGCAATCTGCAAAGTATCCCACATTCCTTTTGCAGTGGAGCATTGTGAGACTCTGTAGAATTCGTCCTAGTTCAGGGCACTAACTAAACAATGCTTTGCTTTGAAGTTCAGTAGGACTCTCCTTCTGTCTTCATCATTCCACTCTGCTTCCAGCTTCTCTTTTTGTCTTCCATCTTCAGTTAGAGCCATTGGGACGAAATCTCCTTTTTCAATGACTGACCAGATGTCAAGATCAATTGATTGTAGGTAGATCTGCATCCTCATCTTCCAGTACCCACAATGCTCTCCACTGAAGCCTGGTGGTCTGTTAGTGTTATTCCCTTTAGGAAGTATACTCTCTCCAAAGCTAGCCATCTTTGTTCCCGGACTGTAAAATCCTTTGAATGGGAATCCGGGCTCTGATACTACTTGTTAGTAAGGCTGACTTCCCAAGAGGGGGGTGAATTGGGAAGGTTGAAATTTTTCTGCACAAAGTGAAATGGGTGAAGATAGCACAGTATAATGTAAACAACGTATAAAATAGAGCAAGCTAAAAAGTGAAGGTAAGGAGAAAAGACTCAGTGATTTATCCTGATTCGGTCTATCTACTTGACCTACATCCAGTCCCCAAGACAACTCTTGAGATTTATCCACTATACAGCAAGAATTCAACGGGCTTCTTACTAATGCCTCAGTACATGAGTATGCTCTGTTTCTTGAGCTCTCTCAAACACTCTAAGCACTTTCATAGTGTGCTTCCCAATCCCCTTGTGATTTTCCCTCACAAGTAAATCTATCTTCCAGATGAAGAGTAGATTGTTTACAAAGATATAACTCTCTTGAATAGAGTAGATATGAAGGTTAAAGTACAAATATTGAAGCTAGAGGGTAAAAGCTCTTGAGAAGAAGTTTTTATAGAAATTCGGTATATACAAGTTAGATTCGTTACCCATAACTTCAAATGTTGTTGTATTTATAGATTTAGGTCTCAAATGTCCGTTAGAGACTTAATCTATCTGTTGGAGAAGTTATCCAATGGTTACTTTGAAAAACTATCCGTTAACCAACCGCATTTAATGCTTCTGACATACTGAAATTCTAATTTCGGTTGGTCAACAGACGAATTTCAAAGGAATCGAGGTTTAATGCTTTCAACGTTACAGCACGAAGTTCGTCTGTTCATGAAGTGAAATTTGAATTTTGAAACTTACAAAACATTTTCACAATGTGACATACGAATTTTCAAGAAGAAAGTTTTTCGGTTAAGTGTGAACAGTGTTTTCAATTTGCTACAGTGCCCTCAAAATTCGAATTTTAGAAGCCCAAAATTCGTCTGTTCCCAGTGCGTGAAAAGGAGGCACAGTAGTTCACTTTCTTCAAAATTCGAATGTTGAAGAGTGAAGTTCGTCTGTCAGAGAGACTCTTTTCAGACTAACTTCAACATTCGAATGTTACAAGACTTGTCATTCGTATGTTAATGTTTCACTTCAACAGACTCAAGAACTTAGCTTCTAAAATTCAAACTTCAATGTTCAAAGTTCGTCTGTCAGATAGCAGTTTTGAAACTTAAATCATTCTTGATCTCAGATGAACTTTGACATGGTTTCAGACGAATTTCTTTTATTTTCTCAAGTTTTGTTTTGTCTGAAATTCAAATTTTGAAGACTCAAAGTTCGTCTGTTTCAAAGAAGCTCCTTTCAGACTTATATGAAAATTCGAATGTTGGAAAGTCAAAGTTCGTCTGTCAGAGAGCAGTTTTGAAACTTAAATCATTCTTGATCTTAGATGAACTTTGACATGGTTTCAGATGAATTTCTTTTATTTTCTCAAGTTTTGTTTTGTCTGAAATTCGAATTTTGAAGATGCGAAGTTCGTCTGTCACGAAGAGGCTTCTTTCAGACTTGGATGAAAATTTGAATTTTGAACAACCAAAATTCGTCTGACAGAGAGCCATCTCTTCAGACTTATTCAGTTTTAGCTTGAAATTCAAATTTCCTGAAGCAAAGTTCGAATTTCCAACTTGACAGTTAAGTTTAAACTTTCAAACTTGGTCTGTTTGTGGGTGTTTTTCAAATAAGTCAAGATTTAACACAAAATCAAGGTTTGAAAACATCTTTTTCTCAAATCAAAATCTTTTACCCAATCATAACTAAAACTAAAGATCCTACAAAAGATCTAACAGCAAATACTCAGAAAATCTTCACTTGAAGCACTTTGATCTCCTTTGATATCTTCAATCCAAGCTCTTGGATGTTGGTTTGGAATCATCAAAACTCTTGATTCAACAAGAAGTTGTGGTCAATCCCATGCTCATTGTAGTACTCCAGGATGTATGCATTTTCAAACTCTCCTCCATAGTCTGACCTGATTGACACAATAGAGATACCTTTCTCATTTTGCACTTTCTTTGCTAAGGTTACAAATGCACTAAATGTATCACTTTTAGAGGAAAGAAATAATGTCCAAATAAATCTAGAATAGTCATCTACAATTACAAGCACATACAGATTACCACCTAGACTCTTTACCCTAGAAGGTCCAATTAAGTCCATATGCGGCAATTCAAGTGGTTTTGTTGTGGTAACTACATTTTTAGATTTAAAAGATGATTTATTTTGTTTTCCTCTTATGCATGCATCACATTCTTTGTCCTTTTCAAAAGATATTTTTGGCAGGCCAGTTACTAGCTCATTCTTGATCAGTTTAGACAATTGATTCATGTTAACATGAGCTAATCTCCTATGCCATAACCAACTATCATTATCCTGACTAATTAAACATATAGAATCCAAGGGAGGAAGTTCATCAAGGTCAATAGTATAGCAGTTACCATCCCTTTGAGCTTTGAGGATTACTTTGTGATCACTTTTTCTGATGACCAGGCAAAACTTTGAGTTAAACAGCACCCAGTTTCCTCTGTCACAGGTCTGACTTACGCTTAGCAAATTGTGGTTGAGGCCAATTACAAACAGCACCTCTTCAATGGATGTTTCTGGATTTTTCCCCACAATGCCAATGCCAACGATTTTGCCATATTGATCACCTCCAAAGGTCACCTTTCCTCCTTTCTTGTCTCTAAGAGTGATGAACTTCTCCTTATCTCCAATCATGTGGCTTGAGCAGGCACTGTCCATATACCATTTGTTGCTTTTCTTAGCTTTGAGATAGACCTGCAAAACAATGTTTATGTTTTCTTCTTAGGTACCCAAATTTGCTTGGGTCCTTTTTGGTCAGATGATTTTTCCCTAGATGTAGATGCAACTTTGGGAACCCATTTAACTTTCCTGCCAAGTCCATTTTTCTTCAATGCACAAGAACTAGAAATATGTCCCTTTTTCTTACAGAAATGACAGGTAATGAAGGGACTGCTAGATTGAGTGGCAGGAAGAAAACAATGCAGATAATACTTTTGTCTTGCATTCTTTGGTTGATTATATGTTTCAATGCAAGATGACATATGATCTTTCTTTCTGTTACTCTCAGCATGAACAAAGTGTCTCATGTATGCATTATGGTTTTTCATCCTAATTTTTTCCTTGACAGCACATGGATCATAGCCAAGACCAGCTTTTCCTTGTGATATTCTTTGGCTCCCCATCAAGGCAAACAACATATCTTTACCTCTAGTGAGCCTAGACATGCTTTTAACTAAATAATCATTAGTTTGCTTAAGTTTAGTGCATGAAGTGCAGCAAACAGATTTAGTAGGAGGTAAAGAAGAAATTTCATAAACTATGCTTTGAGATTCTAGCTTATTTATCTTTTTCTTTGCCAATTTCAGTTCTTTAGCAACTTTAATGAATTCATCATGAAGCTCATGAAATGCATCAAGTAATTCAGAATAGGAACGTTCAGATTCATATACCTCTTCTTCCTGATCACTGCTGCATGAAGGTGTGGCTACTTCAGAAGCAAGTGCCATCAGACAAATGTTGGCGATCTCATCCTCATCTTCTTCTTCCTCATCTGAGCTGTTGCCCCATATAGATGAGATGTAGGCTTTCTTCTTCTTCCCTTTGTCAGCAACTTTCTTTTCTTTTTCTTGCTTCTTGAGGAATTGGGGGCAGTCCCACTTTATATGTCCCTGCTTCTTGCACTCATAGCAAGTCACAGATTCTTTTGTTTCTTTCTTGCATTCTCCAGTAGCTCCCTTATTAAGGAATTTCCTATTCTTCTTCTTGTTGTAGAATCTTTCGAATTTTCTGACCATCATAGCCAGAGTTTCTTCATCCAGCTCATCTCCTTCATTAGATTCTTCTTCCTTTTCATCAGCAGCTTTGAGGGCAAGACCTTTCTTCTTTCTGTCCAGCCCAGCTTCCTTGAGAGCTTTGATTTTTCCTTCATTCTCCTCAAGGCTGCCAAAGAGAGCTGTGACAGAGGCCATTGATTCTCCTCTGGCTTCCTCAATTGCTGTCGCCTTGGGCTGCCATTCCAGAGGGAGAGCTCTGAGTATCTTTCTTACTTTCTCAGACTGATTGTATTCCTTTCCCAGGCTCTTCAGTTGATTCACAATGAGAGTAAACCTCTTTTGGAGCTCCTTTATAGTTTCTCCTTCAGCCATTCTGAAGCTTTCATACTCTCCAATGCATGTGTTTAGTCTGTTTTCCCTGACCCCAGTTGTTCCTTCATGTGCAATCTGCAAAGTATCCCACATTCCTTTTGCAGTGGAGCATTGTGAGACTCTGTAGAATTCGTCCTGGTTCAGGGCACTAACTAAACAATGCTTTGCTTTGAAATTCAGTAGGACTCTCCTTCTGTCTTCATCATTCCACTCTACTTCCAGCTTCTCTTTGTGTCTTCCATCTTCAGTTAGAGCCATTGGGACGAAATCTCCTTTTTTAATGACTGACCAGATGTCAAGATCAATTGATTGTAGGTAGATCTGTATCCACATCTTCCAGTAACCATAATGCTCTCCACTGAAGCCTGGTGGTCTGTTAGTGTTATTCCCTTCAAGAAGTATACTCTCTCCAAAACCAGCCATCTTTGTTCCCGGACTGTAAAATCCTTTGAATGGGAATCCGGGCTCTGATACCACTTGTTAGCAAGGCTGACTTCCCAAGAGGGGGGGTGAATTGGGAAGATTGAAATTTTTCTGTACAAAGTGAAATGGGTGAAGATAGCACAGTATAATGTAAACAACGTATAAAACAGAGCAAGCTAAAAAGTGAAGGTAAGGAGAAAAAGACTCAGTGATTTATCCTGGTTCAGTCTATCCACTTGACCTACGTCCAGTCCCCAAGACAACTCTTGAGATTTATCCACTATACAGCAAGAATTCAACAGGTTTCTTGCTAATGCCACAGTACACGAGTATGCTCTGTTTCTTGAGCTCTCTCAAACACTCTAAGCACTTTCACAGTGTGCTTCCCAATCCCCTTGTGATTTTTCTTCACAAGTAAATCTATCTTCCAGATGAAGAGTAGATTATTTACAAAGATATAGCTCTCTTAAATAGAGTAGATATGAAGGTTAAAGTACAGATATTGAAGCTAGAGTGTAAAAGCTTTTGAGAAGAAGATTCAGCAGAAATTCGGTATATACAAGTTTCATTTTTTTTTCACAACTTCAAATGATGTTATATTTATTGATTTTGATCTCAAATGTCCGTTAGAGACAAAATCTATCCGTTGGGAAAGTTATCCAACGGTTACTCTGAAAAACTATCCGTTTACCAACCGCATTTAATGTTTCTGACATACTGAAATTTGAATTTTGGTTGGTCAACAGATGAATTTCGAAGAAACCAAAGGTTAAAGCTTTCAACGTTACAGCATGAAGTTCGTCTGTTCATGAAGTGAAATTCGAATTTTGAAACTTACAAAACATTTTCACAATGTGACATACGAATTTTCAAGAAGAAAGTTTTTCGGTTAAGTGTGAATAGTATTTTTAATTTTCTACAGTGCCTTCGAAATTCGAATTTTGAAGGTTCAAAATTCGTCTGTCCATTGAACGTTCAAAGAGGCACAGTAGATCACTTTCTTCGAAATTCAAATTTTGAAAGGGTGAAATTCGTCTGTCAGAGAGACTCTTTTCAGACTAACTTCTTCATTCAAATGTTGTAAGTTCTTATCATTCGTATGTCAATGTTTCACTTCAACAGACTCAAGAACTTAGCTTTTAAAATTCGAACGTTAATGTTCAAAGTTCGTCTATCAGAGAGCAGTTTTGAAACTTAAATCATTCTTGATCTCAGATGAACTTTGACATGGTTTCAGACGAATTTATTTTATTTTCTCAAGTTTTGTTTTGTCTGAAATTCGAATTTTGAAGACTCAAAGTTCTTCTGTTTCAAAGAAGCTCCTTTTAGACTTATATGAAAATTCAAATGTTGGAAAGTCAAAGTTTGTCTGTCAGAGAGCATTTTTCAAACTCAATTTTATCTTGATTTCAGATGAACTTTAATATTGTTTCAGACGAATTTCTTCTATTTTCTCAAGTTGTGTTTTGCCTGAAATTCGAATTTTGAAGATGCGAAGTTCGTCTGTCACTAAGAGGCTTCTTTCAGACTTGGATGAAAATTCGAATTTTGAACAACCAAAATTCGTCTGACAGAGAGCCATCTCTTCAGACTTATTCAGTTTTAGCTCGAAATTCGAATTTCCTGAAGCAAAGTTCGAATTTCCAACTTGACAGTTAAGTTTAAACTTTCAAACTTCGTCTGTTTGTGGGTGTTTTTCAAATAAGTCAAGATTTAACACAAAATCAAGGTTAGAAAACATCTTTTTCTCAAATCAAAATCTTTTACCCAATCATAACTAAAACTAAAGATCCTACAAAAGATCTAGCAGCAAATACTCAGAAAATCTTCACTTGAAGGACTTTGATCTTCTTTGATATCTTCAATCCAAGCTGTTGGATGTTGGTTTGGAATCATCAAAACTCTTGATTCAACACAAGGGAGGACCAGGACTTGCCTCATTACTGGAGGCCTGTAGTGTGGTCAATGTGCCAATAGCCTCAGTATCATGTACAACATCATCAGGTTCAGGGGAGACAAGCACGAAAGGACTTGGAGGCTCAGGAGTAGGAGACATGACAGGTCAGAGAATCCTGGCTAAGGTGGAGCTGACATAGAGGGAATGATACTCCTGATGCCTTCATATATATCAATAACCACTTTCATATTCTTTGCCAATTGATGAATCTGGTCTTACATATGAGCAAACTTAGCATTTTGCTCATCTCTGATGCTAAGTATGAGTGTAGACAGACTATCATACAGCTCAGTGATCTTGGTTGGCTTTGCTCAATAGATGGAGTAGATGATATTTGAGTTTGAGTGGGTTGAGATAGAGATGGGATAGGCTGAGAAGGCTGAGGTATAGATTTTGGAGCAGCATCAGAGGTTCCTTCTTCCTGTTGGGAGGCATCTTCATCAAAGAAAAGGTCTTCTGTCCTTCTAGGTCCCTTTCCAATCCATCGTCTATCTTTCTTTTCTATTCCCATCCTTTGCAGTTCTTCTTCTTTAAAGATTTCAGTAGGCTTCCCTTTTCCTTTTTCAAGATGTTTGATCCGGGCATACTGAAGTATCTTGGAGATGATTGCTGCATATGGAAGGGTGGAATCTTTCCTCTGATCTCTTGCCTTGATCATGTGTTGGAGGATGATGTGGCCCATGTTGATAAGCTTGCCACGCATGATTCTTGCCATCACATGTGCTTCAGCCCTTGTGATTAGATTGAAACTGCCTCCTTTGTTGAAGAAAATCCTGAACACAATATAGTATAGGATTCTGATTTGAGCACTGAGGTCAGTGGGCTTCAGCAAACTTAGAGGTGGCCTGTTCTCTTTTCTTCTGAATGGAGTGTTCAAAATTGTGCTTTCTTTGTAGTTCAAGAAAGGCCCTCCTTCTTTATTTGCAGTTTCAACCTCATCCATGTACCTTGAGGCAGTAATGTCAATTTTCAAGCCATCTTGCCTTGGAATTTCTAAAACCTCATTGAAGGTCTCATTTGTTAGCTAGATGGTCCTTGATCTCAGATTTACTTCCACTTCTTCTTCTTGCTATTGAATTACAGAGAGGCATACCAGGTCTTGACAACCTTATCATCATATCTTTCCAGTATTTCTAACAAATTCTTATATCTTATCATCAAAAGCCCGGCATCAAAGTTGTTAGAAATCAAGAATTCTTCCAAATTTACCCAGTGAGACTTGATTACCTTTTTGCTAACAAATTTGGTAGTGTATTCTCCTAGAATATGAGTATTGCTCCACAATGGTAGTATGGATAACTGATATTCTCCAAATTCAGTGTTGGAGGAGGAAGAAGAAGCAGCAGTAACAGGAGCAGCAGGAACAGCAAGGTCAGCTTTCTTTGAAGGAGAGGGTGCAGATTCCTTCGAATCCACTCTAGGAGTTGTTTTCTGTCTCTTGGAAGGAGTTGTCTTGCTAGATTCACCTTTTCTCTTCTGAGTTTCACTCTCCTTAGAGGCATACTAGGATTTCACAGTCCTCTTTAGCCGTGACTCTCCTTTCCCAACTTCTGGAATTTTGACTCTCGCCATTCTTGTAGAGGAATGATTCAGAAAGATGCTGAGAATGGGTTTATAAGGTGCAAAAAGAAGTTTAAATGGTGAGAAATGAAGATTCACGAATAGAGTTAATGGGAATTAAAGAGAGAATTTGAACAGACTTGAGAGAGAGCGAGACAAATAGGTTGCGTCTGTTTAGAGGATGACCTTTGATTTTAACGTATGTAACCGCTAAACAGACAATTTTGAAAGGTCAAAATTTGAACTTTGAGCAATTACAAGTTAATCTATTCAGCGAGGCTTTCTGACAGACGAATTTTCACCTGGAAGTTCATCTGACAGAGGCTTGGTTCTGGGAACGATAAATGAACAGATGAACTTTGTTGAAACAAAGTTCGAACTTCAAAAGAGCCAGGCAATAAGTAATCCTGAACAAAACAAGTAACAGATGAATTTTACTTATGAAAATTCGTCTTTCAGAGATCCAATTATGTGAGCATGTTTCAACAGACAAATTTTGATTCAAAAGTTTGAATTTCAACATTTTGTAAAGAATTTCCAAAATGCATATTTTGAGAAATAGAGATTCGTACAATAGTCATTTTGAACAGAGACAATATTGGCATTTTATTTTTGAAATTCGAATTTTTGTTGTTTAACAGATAAATTTAGAAGGATAAAAGAGTACTATTACAATGTGCAGCTAACTGAAATTCATCTGATGGGCATCTAAATTCGAATATTGAGCATGCTAACTTTTCAAAAATGCAATTCAACATGAAAATTCATCTAATAAACATCCAAAATGTGAATTTTAACTTTCTGAACTTACAGAACAGATCCAGATGCTTAAGTTTTTGGCTTCCTTTTTCATCTTTTGATTGTGCCATTTTGATTAGCTCCAATGTACAGATCTATTGTCTTTTAAACTTATGAGCAGCACCTGCAACTTATATCAAACTCACTCCGATGCTAAAGTTAGGATTGATTTAATGTCAAAAATTCTAAAATAGATGTATATAAAGACTTACTTACAGCTCATTGAGATTTACCATACCCAATTCTCTTCTGATTTTACAATGTCTATCTTCTGGAAGGGGCTTTGTCAGAATATCAGCAACTTGATCCTCAGTAGGGATGTATTCTAATCTAATTTATCCTTTTAGAACATGATCCCTTATAAAGTGATGCTTAACTTTAATGTGCTTTGTCCTTGAATGCATGACAGGATTCTTTGTGATGTTGATAGCACTTTGGTTGTCACACATAATTGGTATTTCCTTCATCACAATCTCAAGATCTTCAAGATGCTGCTTCATCCAAATGACTTGAGCACAACAGCTGGCAGCAGCAACATATTCAGCTTCTACAGTGAATAGAGTCATATTGTTTTGCTTCTTGCTGAACCATGAAACCAAGGATCCTTTAAGGAACTGACATGTTCCACTTGTGCTTTTTCTATCAGTTTTGGATCAGTAAAGTCAGCATCAGTATATCCTATGAGTTCTTCTCCATTTCCCTTTGGGTGTCAAAGTCTGATATGTGATGTACCAATTAGATATCTAAAGATGCGTTTCACAGTCGTTGCATGGGTTTCTTTAGGACATAATTAGAACCTTGCACACATACAAATACTGAACATGATGTTAGGTTTGCTAGCTTTTAGGTATAGTAGGGATCCAATCATTCTCCTATATTGAGTTATGTCAAAAGTTTTTCCTCCTTCATCCGTATCAAGCTTTGTTGCAGTAACCACAAGAGTTCCCATTGCCTTAGATTTTTTCATGCCAAACTTTTTCAGCAACTCTTTCAGATATTTTGATTGATTGAGAAAGATACCATCATCACATTGCTTAATTTGCAATCTAAGAAAGAAGTTAAGCTCACCCATCATTAACATTTCAAATTCACCATGCATTAGCTTAGAGAAGTTCTTGTAAAGAGATTCATTAGTGGCACTAAATATAATATCATTAACATAAATTTGAACAATTAGTAAGTCTTTATTTTCTTTCTTAGTGAACAAACTAGTATCTACTTTTCCTTTATTGAACCCCTTTTCAGTTAGAAAATTGCTTAACCTTTCATATCATGCTCTAGGAGCCTGTTTTAAACCGTAAAGAGCTTTCTTTAGTTTATAAACATGGTTTGGTTTTGTGGAGTCCTTAAAGCTTGGAGGTTGATCTACATAAACTTATTCCATAATATATCCATTCAGAAAATCACTTTTCACATCCATTTGATATAACATTATGTTTTTCATGCATGCATAGGCCAATAGGATTCTAATTGCTTCCAATCTTGCAACTAGAACAAAGGTTTCCTCAAAATCAATACCTTCTTCTTGATTATATCCTTTGGCAACCAGTCTTGCTTTATTTCTACTTATTGTTCCTGATTCATCACGTTTATTTCTAAATACCCATTTAGTGCCAATGATAGGGTGATTTCTAGGTCTAGGCACTAAATCCCAAACTTGATCTCTTTTAAATTGATTAAATTCATCTTGCATTGCCAGAATCCAGTATTCATCAATTAAGGTTTCTTCAGTACATTTAGGTTCAATTTGAAAAGTAAAAGCACAGTTCATAATCTAATCCCTTAGTTGTTTTTCAGTTTTAACTTTCTCTTGAACATCCCCAATCAATTGATCAATAGGATGATTCATTTGATATCTCCAAGCTCTAGGGAGTTCTTGAGATATTTCTTCATTATTCTCATCCTCAAAGTCTTTCTCCTGAATATCTTCCTCTATGTTAATAGATTCAAATATTTTTGGAGGTTCAATTTTACCTTCTTCAAAAAGATCTAAGTTCTTAAAGTTAGAAATAAGATCATCTTCATCAATGACATGCTTGAAAACTATTTCATTTTCAATAAACATAAGATGCATAGATTCTTCTACTGATTTAGTCTTTTTATTAAAAACTCTATATGCTTTACTCTTACTAGAATAGCCAAGAAATATACCTTCATCAGATTTGGCGTCAAACTTACCCAAATTCTCCTTTTTATTGCTGTGGATGAAATACTTACAGCCGAATACATGCAGATATGAAAGGTTTGGCTTCCTTCCTTTGTACAGCTCATAAGGAGTCTTCCCCAGAATTGGTCTGATGTAGGCTCTGTTAATGATATAACTTGCTGTGTTTACGACATCAGCCCAGAATACTTGAGAGAGTTCCTTTTTCATTCAGCATTGCTCTTATCATTTCTCCAATTGTTCTATTCTTTCTTTCCACCACTCCATTTTGCTGAGGGGTTGTTGGTGCTGAGAAGTTGTAATCAATTTCATGTTCATCACAGTACTCCAAAAAACATAAATTTTCAAATTCTCCTCCATGATCAGACCTGATAGACACAATAGAAATATCTTTCTCATTTTACACTTTCTTAGCTAAGGTTACAAATGCATCAAATGTTTCACTTTTGGAAGAAAGAAACAAGGTCCAGGTAAATCTAGAGTAATCATCCACAATCACAAGAACATATTACTCTAAATGGACCTATCAGATCCATATGCAATAGTTGCAGTGGTCTAGATGTGGTGACTACATTTTTAGATTTAAAAGATGATTTAGTTTGTTTTCCTTTGAGGCATGAGTCACATTCTTTGTCTTTTTCAAAAAAGATGTTTGGTAAGCTAGTGACTAGCTCGTTTTTAATCAGTTTTGACAACTGGTTCATGTTAACATATACCAATCTTCTATGCCACAACCAATATCATTATCCTGACTAATTAAACAGAGAAAATCTAAGGAAGAAAGTTCATCGAGATCAATAGTATAGCAGTTATCATCCCTTTGAGCCTTGAGGATTACTTTGTGATCACTTTTTCGGATGACCAGGTAAAACTTTGAGTCAAACAATATCCAGTTTCCTTTGTTACATGTCTGACTTACACTTAGCAGATTGTGGTTGAGGCCAATTATAAACACCACATCTTCAATAGATGTTTCAGGATTCTTGCCCACAATGTCAATACCAATTATTTTGCCATATTGATCACCTTCGAAGGTCACCTTTCCTCCTTTCTTGTCTCTAAGGGTGATGAACTTCTCCTTATCACTGATCATATGACTTGAGCAAGCACTTTTCATATACCATTTGTTGCTTTTTCTTGCTTTAAGACAAATTTGTAAAACAAAGTCCAAAGTTTCTTTTTAGGTACCCAAATTTGCTTGAGTCCTTTTCTGTCAGTGGCATTTTCCTTAGATACAAATGTACCTTTAGGAACTCATTTTACCTTCCTGTCAAGTCTATTTTTCTTCAATGTACATGAACTAAAAATGTGTCCCTTCTTGTTACAGAAGTGACAGGTAGTAAAGGGACTGTTGGATTGTGATGCAGGAAGAAAGCAATGTAGATAATATTTTTGTTTCACATATTCTGGTTGATCATAGGATTCAATGTGATTTGAAATATGATCTTTCTTTTTATGCCCATTAGCATGCACAAAATGCCTCATATACAGATTTTGATTTTTCTTTTTAATCTTTTCTTTTACTGCACAAGGATCATAGCCAAGTCCAGCTTTTCCTTGTGTGATTCTCTGACTTCCCATTAAAGCAAATAACATATCTTTGCCGTAGTAAGTCTAGCCATGCTTTTCAATAGATAGTCATTAGTTTGCTTTAATTCAATGCATGATGTACAGCAAACAAATTCAGCTTTAAGCAGAGATGCAGTGTCAGAAATATTGCACTGAGATTCTAACTTATTAATCTTTTTCTTAGCCTGTTTCAGTTCTTTAGCTGTCTTAATGAACTCATCATGCAGTTCATGAAATGCATTAAGTAATTCAAAATAGGAAGGTTCAAATTCATATACCTTATCTTCATGATCATTATTGGATGAGATTGGAGTTTCTTCATATGTAAGTGCCATCAAGCAGGTATTGGCAATTTCATCTTCATCATCTTCTTCTTCATCTGAGCTATTACCCCATATTGATGAGATGTATGCTCTCTTCTTCTTGCCCTTGTCAGTAGCTTTCTTTTCTTTTTCTTGCTTCTTTATGAATTGAAGGCAATCCCATTTGATATGCCCTTACTTCTTGCATTCGTAGCATGTGACAGGCTCTTTTCCTTCTTTCTTGTTGTCTCCAGCTGCTTCTTTCTAGAAGAATCTTTTATTTCTTTTCTTATTGTAAAACTTTTCAAATTTTCTGACTATCATAGCCATAGTTTCTTCATCTAATTCATCTCCATCATCAGATTCTTCCTCTTTCTCTTCAGCAGCTTTTAGAGCAAGACCTTTCTTTTTCCTGTCTTGTCCTGCTTCCTTAAGAACCTTTATCTTTCTCTCATATTCTTCAAGGCTACCGAAGAGGGCTGTGACAAAGGCCATTGATTCTCCTCTGCCTTTCTTTATTGCTGTTACTTTAGGCTGCCACTCCATAGGAAGAGTTCTAAGGATTTTTCTGACATTTTCTGGCCGAGTGTACTCTTTACCAAGACTCTTCAATTGATTCATAATAAGGGTGAATCTCTTTTGTAGCTCTTTGATGCTCTCACCTTCCACCATTCTGAAGCTTTTTGTATTCACCAATGTAGGAGTTCAATTTGTTCTCTCTTACTCCAATGGTTCCTTCATGAGTGATTTCTAAAGTGTCTCACATATCCTTGGTTGTGGAACATTATGATACTCTGTAGAATTCATCTTGGTTTAATGCACTGACTAGGTAGTGTTTTGCCTTAAAATTCAGTAAGACTCTTCTCTTATCTTCCTATTCCACTCGTCTTCTGGCTTCTCCTTGTATTTTCCATCATTCTGCAGTTTCATTAGGACAAATCTCCCTTCTGGATGATAGACCAGATGTCCAGATCAATGGACTGGAGATAGATTTGCATTCTCATCTTCCAATACCTATAGTGTTCTCCACTGAAGCCAGGTGATCTGTTTGTGTTGTTTCCCTTAGGTAGTATGCTTTCTCCAAAGTCAGCCATTGAATTTCCTGGATTGTTAGATCTTTTATTTGGGAATCCGGGCTCTAATAGCACTTGTTAGATATGCTGGCTTCCCAAGAGGGGGGTAAATTGGGAAGATTAAATTTTTTTGCAAAAGATAAGAAAGTGATGAAAGCAAAAGTGACAGTAAAAACAGAGTATAAAAGAATAATAAGATAAGAACAGTATAAGAAAAGAGAAGACACAGATATTTATCCTGGTTCGATCTCTTATCTTGACCTAAGTTATAATTTGAGTGTACTTTGAATGTCAGCAAATTAAATATTTAATAATAATTTGATAAGTATAAGAATATTTCAATCATCTCCCAAACGTTGACAGCACAGACACCTATTCTATTAGACCCAATAATTATTTGCTTTCGCTATATCTTATAGAGATAATCAAATGCATAGAAATGGAAGCTCATTCGACTAATAATTGAGATTATGTGCACATGCAAAATAATGAATGGTTCATGCAAACTAAATGATAATGATATAGAGTACTAATCTGATTGGAAACCACTTTAATTGTCGTGGCTTTAGTTTGTTAGTGAGCTATTGCTTTGTTGTTTTAACCCCATATTCATTCGTGAAAGCAAAAGCATGTAGTTTTGGTCTATCAATGTCTATTACGTCTTAAATACATGAATCTTGCGTATATGACACTTTTTTCAGCAAATAAAGTTTATGTGACTTAGGTAGGATCAGGTCAAATCTCACATCTAAAATATAAAATATAGAAAGTATAGGAAATGATGATAATATTCATAAGTCATGAATAATATGGAACATGATTCACATCTCTATTATTTTAAAAAATTATTTATTTTGTGTAAAAATAACTTTGTATATTTTAAAAATTCCATCTAAATTCAAATAAATATTGCGTAATTAACAAATGAATAGTAAAATGATTTTTTAAATGTAATATATTAATTAATTTTAATATTGTTTCATGGTGTAGGCTTAAATTGCCCTGAATCTGAACAAACAGCAAAAGCTAGCGTTTCAGAAATGAAAACATCATTTTAAGCAAGTTGCACTATGAATAATGGCTTACCAAATTAAACATAAAATTAAATTACCGCCTTGAGTTATGTACTTCGAATTTTAAGAGTGCACCAGTACTTTATGCACAAGTTCTCTTCATATCTTTTTTGATATCTTCAAATTACACATATCTTAATTTTTCCTTCTTTTGTTTTTGTAAGAAAATTTATGTATATTTAATATATATAAATATATATATATATAGAAAAGGTTATAATTTTAATAATTTACTTGTAATTTAAAACGTCGCAGAATATAATATCAGCAAACTTTAATTTTGAGATTACAATTTTGAAAACTTTAATCTTTTTAATGTGAACTTTAGGAAAATAAAAAGATACCTGGGGTTGAAAGTGACTGTTAAAAATAGGTGAAAATATTCTATTCATGAAAAAAATATGAAATAGTGCATTTTCCAAACCAATTTATACAGTTTATTTCTCAAACATTTACTGTAGATTTGATCAATTTCTCTTTTCCAGGATTTTTACCTTAATTTTAAAAATTCATATCTCACTCTACCCTGAGCCAATTCATGTATTCCTTATGTCATTGGAAAGACCTATGAGTCTACTTTCTAGAAATATTTTTCTTGTACATTTATTCAACTTGTATAAAGCATGACAGTGACTTAACTATTATAGGTCAAAACACTACTTCTACTGGAACAATTTTAGGAGAAATTACATAACTCCTTCTTTATAGCTCCAAATACTTTCAAACCAGTGGTATTCATTTCCTAAGACTTAGAGCTTTCTATAAATGCAAATCACAATTTTTGGAGCTATACACGATTTTATAGTGCCTTTTGAAAATTCCAGTGTTCACAGTGTAAGTTTCAATTTTTCCAATACTATCTAGTTTTGAACCTTAATTTCAAAAATTCATTACAATTTATACATTTATCCAATTTGAGTGTTTTCTAGTTCTTCGAAAAGCTTGTTCTGTCTACTTTTAGAACATGTATAGCACTTAACCTTATTGTCCTGTTTCAAATAGAGGGCTTCTGTTCTAACCTCAATTCATCAATTTAGACAAAATCATGTCATAAATTACACAACCAAACTTCATAAACATAATACATCAACTTTCAATGTTCCAACTTCATGCATAGCATCCTAAGATAACTCATGGAACATACTTACCTCAACATATATAACCTAACCTTAACATATGAATTTATACATATTATCGAAATTGAATATCAATACTTGCAATAACATATTATTCATCAATTCCTTCCGCCCGTCTTTTGGCTCTTCTTGAATTCCTTACATTGCTTGAACTAGTCATGATCAGCATTTGGAAGGAATAAGATTCAAAGAATCTCAAAAACTAATACCTAAACATGCCATCATATTATCACATTAAGCATGAAAATATCAAAAAAACATATTTCAAACACATTAGCATATTGAAGTCATACGAATCCACAAAATTTTCAGCAGAGTTTCATTTAGAAAAATGGATGTCCGGGGGTCTCAATACCCCTCAATCAACTCAGCCAATAATAATAACCATCTCAAAACAATATTATACTCATATGACAAAGCATTAATCATATTGAAAATAAGTATAACAATATATTGCAAGTAAGAGAAATTAACTACCTTATAGAATTCCTTTGCCTTCTAAGCTTTGTAAGCCTTTCCTTTGATCTTCTTCAACCTTTTTGAACTCTAAAGCATGATAATTTAAGCTCATTAGCCACTGTTTCAATGACCTCTTTCATAAAGTATGAATACTTGAGCTTAAAATTCATTTTGCTATCCCTTGATCTTTCTTTGTACAACACACTTGCTTTTAAGGTTTTGGACCATGGGGAATCCATTTTTGAGGTCAAAATCATAAAATTCCCTTTCCTTTCACAAACCTTAAATAGGCAAAAAAATAGCAAAAATTGTAGAAAAACAATAACTGAACTAGCTTTCAAACCAATGTCATATCCTTGTATCTTATGGCCTATGCATCACTTTTTATGGATTGATTTCTTCATAACTTCATTTTCTCTCTCTATTCTCTCTCTAAGTAGAAATTTTTAGAGGGAAAAAGAGAGAAAATAATCCATGAAACTCTTCCAAACTCAAAGATACACAAGAAACTAGTCATAAGATTTTTCCTTGGAAGTTTTAAGCCCAAACTTTACTTTTTGCTCTTTCCTTTTTGCTTCAAAATTCACAAGTTCTTCCTCTCCTCAAGCTATTGTCCAAACATGCTTAAGTGCAGGAAAAATGAAGACCCAAATGCTTAACCAAGGTCTTAAAGGAAAGAGATCAATAGCATTTAAATCATGGTTAATTTATTTAACCTTTGGTTACTTTTTAGTAAAGTTTTCCAAGTAATTCCACATGTGTCCCATGGTCAGTTTCAGATGTGTCTCACCTCTTTTTTGGCCAAAAATTGCTCCAACAACTTTTATGAGGTAAAACACTCTTTACCGATTAAATGTCTCTGTATTGATTAAGTATTTTTGCCAAAGTTATCACTAAATTGGTATAGAATTATTCAAAAATTACTTTTAGACTTAAATCATTATCTTGGCTCAAAATATATATGAGAAAGGCCAATTTACTGTCTTTGAATTATTACTATCTTTTCCTGCAGTCTAAACTGACTTTTATTGGATAACATATTAATATTAAATCCTAATTACCTAATAAATATTATTTTGATCTTAATAAATTTCGTTCTATATTCTATTGGGCTAAACTCATTGAGAACTTCATTTTGACTATAATTTTTCATATTTCCAAAAATACCCTTGACCCAGGATAAATTTATAATTTTTAAAATTTTCAAGTCATGAGGTGTAATTTTCCCCAAACTTCTTTTTCTTTTCCTGCTTCATGTTGACCTGACTATGGAGGAATTAAAATGCAAGGATTCTTATTTCTTGGGTCAAAATACAATTTTCTCATTTTTCCATTTAGTATAGAAAAATTACCTATTTACCCCTCTTTACGCTTAACAGTGTCTTTCCGTTTTTCCCAATTACTTATACATTTTATGATATTAACATTTTTTCCCTTGGGGGTTAAATACAATATTCACATTTTACTTCTAATATGGAAAATGACCGTTTTGTCCTTGAGCTGGGTCAAAAAGTAATTATCCATTTTTCTAGACACTCTCTTGTAATTTTACCCAAAGACTAATTTTTTATTATTTCTTTTTCACTATTTACATTAACTTTCAAATTAGTCTATCTCTCAATCTAGACCTCCCGATTACGCTATACTTATATTATTGTGCTCAGCTCGGTATGTGCTTTCATTCAAGTAATATATCACATATTTTCCAGAGTAAGTTTTGGAATTAATTTCTATTTATGAGCGTATGGAAAATTAATTCCAATTAAAGAAAAAACATAGCTTCTTCTAAAAATTATATGAGAATTTAATTCCTTCTAAAGCTTGAGTATATAATATTTTCATTTCCCTTCATTTATTATTTTTTATTCATTTTATAACATCCCATAAAAATAGGGATATTGTAAACATTCTTCAAAAAGAAAACTCGAGTTTTGTCAGAATTTACCTTCAAACCAAAGCTACTACAAAAAGTTGTAAACATTTGTTAATCACTTCAACTTCACAAACAGAGGCCTCCATAAAAATTACAAGATCATTTGCAAAAAAATAAATGAGAGATTGGTGGACCCTATTTACTCAAACAAATTGGCTTCCATTCCTCTTTATCCACCTCCATTTCCATCAAGTGAGCTAGCTTCTCCATACAAATAACAAACTCCTCATGTAGGCCTAAAAGTCTCTGCTTTAGTGTCATTCCACAAGATCTGCATAGAAAAGGATGATACACAAGTATAAATTAATGTCACCATATGTTCTGGGAAATGCAAGTCATTCAAACATTGAATGATAAACTCCCAATTCACTCTATCATTTGCTTTCTACAAATCAATCTTAATCTCCATAAACCTCTTCTTGCCACTTATTGTGCGTATAGAATGAATGATTTCTTGAGCAATAATGATGTTATCTAAACTGTGTCATCTCGAAATGAAACTAAATTGGTTTGGCGAAATAATATGGGGAAGAAACACTTTAATCCTATTAGTAATAATCTTCATGACAACCTTGAAGATTATAGTATACAGACTAATAGGCCTCAGATCCTTAAGCATCTGAGGATTCTCTTTCTTGAGGGTAAGCACAATCAAAATTCTATTAATCTTTTGAATATCTGAAGGATTAACAAAAACATATTTCACCAATTTAACCACTAAATCCTTCACCCACTGCCACTGGCTCTAATAGAACAAAGCATTCAACCCATCTAGTCCAGGGGCTTTAAGGGCCCCCATACTAAATAAAGCATCCTTGACTTTCTCTTCCATGACTCTTTGCCCGAAGGCAATAAGAGTTCCCTCGTCAATTCTAGGATATTGCACAGAACACAGCTAAAGCATTCCTCCTCAAATAGTTCGGAAAAAAAATTAGAGGCCAACTGTTTAATTTCTTAAGCATCAATAAACCATTCTCCATTATCATTATGTATGGCACTCACTTTATTAATCTTTCTTCGAGCATTAGTGATCAAATGAAAGTAATGAGAGTTCTTGTCCCCATCTATATACCACTTGCTTTGTGCTTTTTGAGCCCAGAGGAGATCCTCTTGTACAATTACCTCTTCCAATTCTTTCCACAACATTGCCTGAACTTCCTCCAATTGGCTTGTTGGCCCACCACGTGCAAAGGCTTTATTGATTCCATCTAGACGAGCCATGATTCTATTCTCCTTGCATCAGTGAAACTAAAGACCTCCTTATTCCATTTAATGCAAGCCTTGCTAAAAGCATCTACATTCCAAGTCCAGTCATCATTATTTACCCATTTATCCCTAACAAATTGTTCGAAGTCATCATGTAGAACCCAAGAAGCTATAAAACAAAAAGGTTTTCCCCCCTTATATTTCCTATCCTCTTCAACAAGCTTGAGCAGTAAAGGGCGATGATCTAACTTGAAGAAAGGAAGATAAGTAACATTTGCATTGGGGAACATTATCATCTACTCATCGTTACCAAGTACCCTATCAATACGGCTCTCAATGTCACCTCTTTTCCATATGAAAGGTGGGCCCACGAAGCCCATATCATTCACTCCTACCTCATGAACCCAATTAACAAAATCCTTATCCACCAAACTTCTACAGTCCTCTTTAGTTTGTCGTTCGTGAGCCATAAGTGTTGCATTAAAATCCCCTGCTATCAACCAAGGATCACTAACGGTATCACTCACCTGTTTAAGATTAATCTAGAGCAAAAATCTCATACTTGGATTCTGATTAGCATAAACAACAGTCATACACCACGTTTGTCTTTGACACGTAACTACCTTTAGGTGAATGAATTGCCTATTGTTACACACAACACAGATGGAAACAAACTTGTCATTCCAAAAACACCAAATACCTCCACTAAAACAGTTTACATCCACAATATGAAAATGGGGAAAACCCAAACGTGTTGCAATCCTTTGTGCTCTTTGACCACTCACACAAGTTTCAAAAGGAGCCAAAAAATCTACTCCATATCTCTTCCTAATATCACACACAAGAGAGGGAAAAAATTTTGCACCAATCCCTCGTGAGTTCTAGAAGATGAGCTTCATGGTAAACAAGTTAAGAAGAAGTAGAAGGCAAAATTCCTGAGGTGGCATTAGTAACCTCAGGGTGTAATACTATTGCTTTTTGATGTGAGTCCATGTACGAAACTTCCTGACCAGAAGTTTCATCTCTACTAAGCTTTTGTTGATTTGTTGGACAAATCTTCTTAGTCTCTAAAGGTTGGACATTATCCACTTCAGTAACTTCACCACCACTACTCTTTGAAGAAGGTTGTTTTGACGTGAAGAAATGAATAGGATTCTATTCATTAGAAATCTTCAAATTATAAATAGGTTGTTGCCTTTGTTTCACAATAGAGGAAACATGTTTCAATGGACTAAACTTTGAAATTGGTTTGTTCCCTTTAAACCCCTTATGCACGCCTCCAATATTCTAAAAAATCCCTAGGAGGCATATTATAAACTTTTTGCATCATATTAACACTCTGGCCCACCAAAGGTACTTCCTTTCTCATCAAGTCCATGGAGGACAAGGCATAGCCCACTTGAGAGTCAGTCTCAAATTCCTTCTACAGATCTATCCTATTTCCTAACCCATTCTGTTGGTCCAACACCTCCTTCCCTTTGACTTCATTTTTTGGGACCCACTTACCATTCTGATTGGAGCCAATTTGAGACTAGTATTCTTAATGCTTTGTTTGGGCTTTTTCATCTCTATAGCCTGTTGTTTTTTGTTCTCCAATGAATGTCTTTCTTGCAACATAATTGGCTTAGCTGCCACCTCATGTAAAAGCTACATATTTACTCCCCTTAGATCTATTTGAATATCGTCAAAGATATTCTCTGACCCCAAAATGGAAAAATGTGATCCTCCATTAATGTTAGAAGTAAATCCTTGATTTTTTGTACTACTCTTCCCAACACTTCCCCAACTTTCCTCCGAGATCCACTCGCCCTTCTTGATTTGCATTGAGCAATCATCCACAGCCCGAAAATTTGCTCTGGCCATGCTCAACATTCTGATGTAGAATTAACAAAGGAAGTTGCTCAAAAACTGTCTCCAAATGTGGCAGGGGATTAATCAATGATGGTTGTTTCATTATCGGTCTACTATCAGGACATTGATCTCAATGATGACCATATTTTCCACATGCAAAGCATATGAGATTCAAGCCTTCATACACAATTGGATACAACTTCTTCCTCACTCGTGGCCTTGAAATCAATGGCTCACGGAGATCTACTTGCACACAAATTCTCACAAACTGAGCTTTCTCCATAGATGTACCCAGAGGACCATTCATTCTCTCCTCATTATATGTCTTAGTGTCCACTTTTAAAGTTTTACCAGTGGAATCTCCGATTTGGCTAAGCAGCTCTTCATCATAATATTGACCCAAGAACTCTGGTGTAACACCTCATACTTAGACTCATTTTCCATGTATTAAACTATATTTAAGTCTATTAATACTTTATTAGAGACTTGATTACATAAAACAACTTAAACCAATATATTTCATTTCGGGTACCATTCCTTTGGTTAACTTTTTTTTACCCGGTGAATTTTGAAAATTCATAACTAAATCTAAAACAATCATATTAACATGGTTCAAATCTCTAAATACAGCTTAAAAGATTCTATACATGGGAAAAATGTTGAACATTGAAATTAACTTATACAGTAAATTCGTATTATATGCACTATAGCAATGGTCATTTTTGAAAATTTCTGATTCTGATCATAACTTTGAAAAATCACCATAAATCATACACAACTCTAAATTGAGTGATCTTTATGTCTATGGAAAGCTACACATGTCTAGTTTTCATATATGTAAAACACTCATACATTGAACATATCAAGGTATGTACAGTACTTCAAATTCCGAACCATATTCAGAAAGGTCTCTTGCATTCTTCCAACTCTCCAAAATACACACTAATATATACATAAATAGCCATAACTTGCCTTTATCTTACATGATACTCCATAAGAACCTAGAGGAACATATTAACATGGAAACATAGCATGATCATGTCCCATAAGATTTTACATAACCTCTCATATAATAGTATCAACCTAAGCATAATTATCTTGAATATTAACTTGCTTCTCCTTGCCTTTCCTTTTTGGGCAATCTTGTCATAACTTGAACCTAAAATTTGTTAGACATTTGGAAAGGGGTGAGATTCAAAGAATCTCAGTAGTAACTACCATCATGCACACATATCATCATATATATTGCAAGTATTCATATAAAAGCACATCAAGCATGTAATCAAATCATTTTGGCTTAACCATTTTATAAAAATTTGGGCAGCACTTCCTGTAACATCCTACCTCCTGACACCTCCCAACAAATCCAAAAACTTCAAAATCTGACTTTACACAACCCTGACATCTCAAACAACTCTCCATATTCAAAAAAACTGGGCTACAGGCCCTTACGCAAACCAACAAGGCCCAACAACACTCTGGACTTACTAAAAGCTGTCACACATACTACTCAACAACATTCAACCATACATACCACATACATAAACATCCATACATAGCCAGTCTCAATCATAACATTATCCATTACAAATCATGCTATCCTACTTGGCACAAAATACTAATACAACATACACACGCTACATAGACTATTCCCACATACACAGCTACTCCCGCGTCTTCTCCGAACTAGTGCCAGAACCGTCACCTGAAAGGTTAGTTTATGGGAAAGGGGGTGAGACAATGTCTCAATAACCAGGAACAACAACCACACACACACAAATATATATATATATATATATACATATATCTCACACTAATCATGGATGCACTATGAAATGAATGACATGCATTTCGCCCTCACAGGGACTCCATCCTTATTCTCCCTAACACATATATCATCCATCCTTATCCTCCCTAACATATATATTATCCATCCTTATCCTCCCTAACATATATATATATAATCCCACCTTATCCTCCCTAACATATATATAATCCAACCTTATTCTCCCTGACATATATACATCATCATACATCATACCACCATCACGTCATCACCACCACATCCACCATACATCACAATCTCATAATGTTATGTGGTGATGCTCATGTATCATCATATCATCATCATAATGTCATATATGCAATATATCATATCATCATCACACATATTATCATCATAGTCATAACCATCGTCTAACAATATACATACCACGATATATATATATAACAACAGTACACACATCCCACCAGTATCGTGGTATGAATGAAACATACATATATATACAAATACACATACTATCATATAACACAATCAATACAATGTAAGCAAACACCCGGTTACCTCAATTGTCGTTACCACACACACACGATTTCCACAAACTTCCTTGAACTGTCCAGTACGCGTGAACCCCTCTCGATTAGCCAACAACCTTTATCATGTCACAATTCTTCTATTAGCACAATAACCAACAAATCAAACCTCACAATTCCACCACATTAACCTAACCCAAGGTTCTCACACCCTTTTTATGCATCAATAAGCTCTTAGGGATTACTCAAACACCACACAATCACAGACACCTTGAATTCCTAAAAGCCATTACCGAAGACAACCTAGGGTTAAGCTCTAAACACACATAATCCCTTCAAAACTTACATTCAAGCAACAATAACATCAAAACACACTTCCTTAACCCCAAAACATCCATTTCAATCGGTGGATTTCACCCCAAACCGGAAATCCAACCATACAACCGAAAATCCCAAATTTCAACCGAAGAAAATGGAGAGAGAGGAGTAGGGAACGCTTACCAACTTGAATCCAAGCTCCCGATGGACGAGAATCACTCCGGGACACCGAAAATGCCGAACCCTAGCACTGCTCCTCGTCTCTCTGCGTCGCTCCCTTTGTTTCCTTTCTTTCTGTCACGTCCGACTGATCCGGATTTAAACAATTTTTCCGACTCTCGCCGCGGCTCCACCAAATTTTCAGAACAACGCCACTGGAAAGCTTCTCGCCGCGGCGGCCCTGCTCTTCGCCGCGGCGTGGAGCTCTACCAGACTCCACTTGAGCCTTCCTCCATCCTAATTCCTCCGGTCCTGAACACAATGCCAAGAAAAATATCATGAGGGGCATTACACTTCCCCTTCTATTTGTACATATCCATGGTCACATTACCCTTTAAACAATCCAACCAACAATGCCAAATCATCACAAGATAACATTCCAAACATTAAACACATCATTCAAACCAAGCAACATCAATGACAATACATAAGCATAGATAGGTAAGTTAGCTACCTCTGAGCTTTCCAATAATCTCCAAACTTTGCAAACCCTTTCCTTGATCTTCTAACACTCCTTTGGATCCTATAGCATCATAAAATAATGTCATTAACCACTAATTATCCAATTTCATTCACAAAGTGCTCACTTGAACTAAAATTTGCAATTTGTTATCCATCATGCATTCCTTGTACAGCATACTTGTTCTAACCTATTTTGGACCTAAGGAATCCATTTTTGAGGTCAAAAACTTGAACTTCCTTTCCTATATTAAACCCTAAATAGGTAGAAAAATAGAGAAAATTGTAGAAAAATAATAACTCATCAATCTTTGAAACCAATACCATAATCTTGCATCTTGTGACCAATACCAATACTTTAATTTTTATGGATTGGTTTCTTCATGGCACAACTTTCTCTCTCTAATCTCTCTCTAGGTCAGAAATTTTAGCAAGGAAATAGAGGAAAAATAGCCACTAAAATGTCTTAAAATTGCTAGAAAGCACAAGGAAATGGTTGCAAGATAATACCTTGAAGTTTTGGGACCAAATTTGTAATTTTTTCCTTCTCTCTTTTGCTCTCTCTCTCTCTCACGCCTTCCTAGCCTCTTTCTCCACTAAACCAGCGTGTTTTTTACGTGAGGAAGATGAAATGTTGTGTTTTAAAATGTTAATTATGTCATATAATCATTTAATTAACTTTTATATCTACTTTTATTTACTTTTCTTTTAAAAAACTTTTTGAAAAATTTCACTTGTGTCCATAAACTGATTCAGATGTGGATCACCTTACTTTTTAGCAAAAAATTACTTCAATAATTTTTATGGAGCAAAATACCCTTTACCGATTAGATTTACCCGTACCGATTAAGTATTTTTGCCAAAATTATTATTAAATTGCTACAAGATTATCCAACCATTAATTTTAGTCCAAAATCATTATCTAGACCCAAAATATATTTTAGCAAGATTCAATCATTGTCCTTGGATCAATACTGCCTTTTCCTGCAATTTAGACTGACTTTTATCAAGTAAAATATTAATATTAAATCATAATCACCCAATAAATATGATTTTGATCTTAATAAATTCCATAATATGTTTCATTGGATTTAACTCATTAAGAACTTCATTTTGACTATAAGTTTTCATATTTATAAAAATACCCTTGACCTAAAACTAATTTGTAATTTTTAAAACTTTTGGGTCATTAGTAATTTTTCCCAAAATTCATCAACTTTCCTTAATCTTCCCCAAGCGTCCACCACTTTCATTTTTCTTTTTCTTTTTCTTTTTTCTTTCCTTTTTCCTTTTTCTTTTCTTTTTTCTTCCAGAGGTAAATTTGTCATTTTTTATTTTTCTTTTTAACTTAGATAATTGACCTCTTTATCATATTTCATGCCAAATAATATATACCCATTTTTACAAATTCTTTATAAATTTCAAAATATTGAGCCTTGAATATCCATAAAAATTTCAGGATGTTACATCTAGCACTTGAACCCATACCGCTTGATTCTGATATAGATCCTCTGAAGGTTGAAATTCTGGTTCCCACCTTTGAATAATCACATAACATCTAACAATCATCCATGGACCACCAAATAACACCTTATTGAAATCCTTTTTAACAGAGAAACAAACCATAAAATAATCACTTTGTAAATCAATGAGTTTAAACACACCTTCTAGACTCCACAACGTTTGCATCCTGTTAAGCAAAAACCTGTATCCAACCTTCCTCCCTAACACTTTAATAATAAGAGTTTTGCTCCAAGGTTTACATAAAACTCGATGTCTTTCTTTTGACACCTGAATAAAAGGACACATCGGATTCTTCTTAAATTCCTCATCATCGACCTCATCATCGTAAGAAAGAATCCCATCCAGCCACCGCTTCTCATCTACATCCTCATATTCCTCCATCACACCATTTCCACCAATCAGTCTATTCTTATAAAAAAAGGGTTGAATCTCAACATTCTTATCCATATTTGACCCTTCACCACCCAAAGGTGGGAAGGAGTTGGGGTCAAAACCCAATCCTACACATGTTCGATCACCATCCATACCACCATCACCCTCTTCCATTTCCTACATTATTTGTGAATATTTTTTCCTGTAGTATTAGTAATATTAATCTGTCGTTATTTGTTGAAATGAAGGTATTAATTGACTGACCAATACTATTTAATTCGTGGTATACTTTTTGATTCAATAGATAAAATCCTAGCTATAAATAACTTATTGTATTTGCCATGCATCTCATTGCTCAAATTTTTCTCACAATTTTTCTTTTCGCTTTTATTTTTTGTGTCATTTTTTCTTTTAGATTTATTATTTGTGGGTATTACTTTTGCAATTTGTGGTTTGATCTTTATTTTACAAATGCAGAGTCAGTAAGGCAAATGGGAACAGGGTGGTGGTGATATTCACAATGGGATTGGTTTGTGGTTACTGCTCATGATTGTATACAATATGATGCTTGTGCTTGTGCTTGAAATTGGATTTGAAGGTATTTTCTTTTGTACCTTATTCTTTTTTTTTTTTTCCAAATCTTTTGTATCCTATTCATTTGAATGGACTCTGCTGTATTTTCTTCTTCTTCTTCTTTTTGGGAAGACAAATTTTTTTTATTTTTATATAAAGAGATCGATAACAATGAGGATCAGAGGTCAAGACATACTTGTTCTGGATTTGTTGCTTAGATCCTGATTCAAAAAGAAATTACAGCAAGACAGAAGGAAATCGATTATTCTGTATATTAAAAATTTTAAATTTGCACATAGTAGCGATACCCATTTTTTTATGAAACTCAAATTCCCATAAAGATCAGGTTTGATGCTACGTTGATGAATTTACAATACTTAATATGTTATTGATTATGATTGATTATTTGGATTTGTGGTGCATTTCAGTTGATAAATGTGACATAGAACATTCCATGTTCTGTTAAAGGGATTGGTAAAATTTTGTCTCACTATAACCTTCTTTCTTGCTAATGTTTCAGTTTTCCATTCTTATGGTTAGGATCTAATATATGTGTGTGTAATGAATATGTTTCTTGGCTGAGATAGCATTTATATTTTATGATTGAAATATATAATTAATATGTGGTCGTATTGCGATGCCTCTTTTCTTTCTGGTGAATTAATGTGATGCCTTTATTATTCTTATTTTTTAACACACTATATATTATGTTATGATCTTGAAGTCTAATTCAATTTTATTTTATGCCTTATTTAAAGTTATTTTTCTTTATAATAACCTTCCTAAGTTTCTAGGCGTTAGTTGCACAAATGAGTGGCAAAAGTCTAGCAAATGATCTCTTTAACACTATCAGACACCATGTTTTACTAATATTTTCCAAGAAAACTCAATTATTGCGAAGAAGACATACCCCCAGCTGCAAGATGAGACAAAACAATCTTGATAGTAAAATTTAGCTAATTAAATAATATGATAGTGGAGGTATGTGATGAATCTGAGATTGAATTTGTGATGATTTCCTTATGCTTTAGGATCCTAATTTTTACATTACCCTCTGGTCCTAAATATAGGGCTTTTTACCCTACTTATAAATATATAATTTTTTATAATATAGGAGGTAATATTATTATATATTTATAAAAAATACCACTATTTAATATATCGCAAAGAGAAAGAGAAAGAGATTAAATAAGAGTAGTTTTAAAAAATATGATTTTTGGAGAAATCGAGATAATTAACTAAATTTAACTCTCATTTTTAATTCATGCAATTCGGTTAAAAGTATCTTATATTAAGGATAAGAGAGTATATTTTTTTTGTTGACAAATTTACTCGAAGGTTGTTTCAAATGACTTTTAGAAATGTCTATGGGACATCTCTCTTTTTTTGTGAGCTTATTATCATCACAAGATTTAGTATTGGATTCTGAAAGAAATGATTTTGGTCTCACCAATACAACTATTCAATTTTAATTTAATGAAGCACGAGTAAATACAAATACCTATGCAATGCAGTGGTTGAGACGGAGGTATTCTAAGAAATAGGAAGATAGGAGCAAAACTGCAAGCTACTGAATATTAGGGGTTGGTTTTCAATGCTAAAAGTACCTGGTTTATTTATTTTGTTTTTAAGTGTAGTAGCCATGAACTTCCCTGTGGGTCACAGCTCTTGGTAGATATCCTGCCCACCCAAGTTATCAAATTTGGTCATCACGGAGTTTATTTTAGGGGCTATTTGGTCATGTTTTCTATTTTATTATTCTTAAAATTATTTTGTAAAACTGTTTTTAAGAATAAGTTTTAAAAATAAGAAAATAAAAAAATTTGTTTGAATATTTATTCTCAAAATTATAACTAGTAAGTGATAGATGAGTTATTCAAAATTTATAACTTTACCATTAATGAAGTGGGTGTTTTTTACCTTTCTCATATTTTCCAAAACAAAAATTACAAAACACTTTAAAGATGTTCTGAGTTTTTTATTCTTTTATTTTTTTTTTCAGAACAGTTTATAAAAAATAGGTTTACCAAACAAATTTTATTATTTTTCTGTTTTCAAAAATAAAAAAACTGTTTTCAAAACATCTACCAAACACGCCCTTAGTTCCTAGAAACTGATTCTTTACTTTCCATCCTATATGGGGAAAAAAAGAAAAAAAAAACAGAATACCAATGTGAGGAAATAAGATATTATTAGTTTTTATCAAGCATGTTTATACATTATTGCAAATGTTGAATCAAAAATCTATTTTATTTAATTTCGAATCTAAAATATATGAAAAATAATAAAATTGAAAGTTAGAAAATGATCACTTATGACAAGAAAAAAAAAAGAAAATTATCACTCATTACCAATCAAAATGACGTTCCAAATTCAATTAATATTTTAAGCATGATTAATAATTACTTAACAAATTTATTATGTGATCACAATTGTATAAAAGTTACAATCTTTCATGGTAGGTCTGAGCGAGAATGGGAGTAAGTGTGTGAATGAATGTTAGAATGGAAAAAAAAAAAGAAAAAGAAAAAGAAAAAAATGTGGTAACGTTTTTAATTTTATACACCAAAACTTTATTATTCAATCCTAATTATAGTCATACAGCAAAAATTTGATTTATAAAATCATACTTAAGTTTTGATACTATAGTATCCGAGTCGGATTCTATCTCAATTCATAAGCCTTTCTCAATCTCAATCAAAGCTGGCAATTGTCCCCAAAAACAGATGTTTGTTATTTCCCGCTCCGCTCCCGTTCAGGTTTGGCCAGAAGGCATATAACTAATTTTCGGATATAGCCTAATTATTATATTAGGTTTGGAACGCATAGAAGAATTTCATGAAGAAGTAAAATGAGAGAGAAAGCCTAATATATTTGGTACATATTATTTAAGTTTTCTATAAATAAAAAATAGATTTCTCATTGAACCATTTTTTCCCTTTCTTTTTCTATTTCTATTTTTCTAAAAAATGACTTATTCTTCTCAAATATGACCTTAATTTTGACGAGTTTACTTTTATAAAAAAAATTAGTCTTACTCTCCCTTCTCTTACAAGTTGTGAATATTTAAAGAAAAGAAAAAATAATTAAGTGGAGATTATCTTGGAGCCTAAATCTCATGAACTCGAAGCAAAAAAGATTAATAGATACTAGAAAACATTTGAAGATTAACTTTGGGTCAACGTTTGGGCTTTGGGAAAGTCCTAGTTTTCCGACAAGAGCAAGGCGTTTAGAGGGAAAAGAGAGCCAATGATCTCAACATTCTTCATATATTATGAATTAAACTTGAAGATATAAATGAAAGTTGATTTAGTTGATATAAGGAACATACTAGTCGGCTTGTTGATAGGTAGATAAATATGTTTCAAAACGAATCCATACAGCTGATAGTAGTTTGAAATTTTGATAATAGTGAGACTATGACATTATGTTCCTTGACGTATATTTTTTAATTACGGTTAGTTTTGTTTAAGACATAATTTAGAAGTAAATTTATTTGCTAAAATGTCCAGTAATACCTAATAACCCCTTAGCTCATCACAATAATCATTAGTTTTTTTTTTTTTTGGATTGTGGGTCTTCCTTTTTCCTCAACATGGGTATATTGTGGGCTTTTATTTTGGGCCACGTTACTCTTACAACAAATAAATTATGGGCTTTCATGCTCCCATGGTATACCAATTGCGGGTCTTCGCGTTTCCATCATATATATGTTATGTTTTGAACTTTCATGCTCTTATTTTTTATTTTTTGGTTCAATTTAGACCAATTTCTATTGTTTATAATGATATGCTTAATGACATCAATGACTACTTGATTTTTTTACTATTACGTTGAGCGTGCTTTAGTATTTTTTTTTTAATTTTAAACTGTAAATTGATAACTTGTTAGTTTTCATTAGTTAATGGATCATCACATTATATAATGTAATCCATCATCCAATGTAGTTTAAAATTTGAAAGACATTTTGGCCACAAAATATCTTAAAGACATCACTGCACCAAAAAAACTTTGAGAGACATCAAATAGAGGCAGCTACTAATTACTAAAACTTTCAAATTTTGAAGTGAAGCACCCAAACATTGTCATGGGCGAAGAATTTTAAATGTCAAAGAAAATAGGATAAACAAATAAATAAAAAAATTGAAAATTTAACTAATTAAACACATATTTTTTCTATTTAATTATTTTTTTTCTAATCATGCCCCTATTCTATAATTAATATATAAGAAATAAATGTTATGAAAATTATGAAAGATAATGCAATTAATAAAAATAAATGGTGAAAAATATTAAAATTTTTTAACAAATTAAATGAACCAATTTTTGTCTTAAGATATATGAAATAGTTAAAATTTTCTTATATTTGTGACTACTTACTTAGTGCCAGCAAACTACCCACTTTTTTTTTTTGCGTGTTGTTAATTCTTTTTTTTCAGTTTATATAACAGTATAGTAATAAAAACGGTGCTGTGATGTCTATGTGATCATTTTTGTGGTCCATAAATAAATTTGATTAACAACTTATAAATTTCTAATATGATTAAGCACCCAAACGTAGTTATGGGCGAAGAATTTCAAATATCAAAGAAAAATATGATAAACAAATAAGCAAACAAGAGAATTCAACATTTAAATACAAATACTCCATTTTGTTTTTTCTTTATTGAAGATCACAATGCAAATAGAACAAAAGCTCAACACGGCTACCAAACCACAAAAAATGACAATACAGCACGCGAAACAACAAATGCCTCACCAGAAAGGAAACCCGAAATGTTTTGCCCTGACAACACCATCAACTACCACATGATGTGTCATCAGTTTAGGAGAACCATATAAAGAAACTTCAATTAGGTGACAGTCCCAATCAACATTAAACCCAAGCACACAGGATATAACTTACATAGTCCTAGCAAACTACATAGGACACACCTTTTTTTTTTTTTAAGTTTTTAATTTTGTTTTTGTTTTATAAAGCACTGCAACAAAAAAAAGAAAAAAAAAAGTGGTTGCGGTGTGATCATTCTCCTTGTGCTCCTCCAATTGCATCACTAGAGTCCGTCTCAACCAACAGAAGTCAAAAGACCTTAAACACAAGCACAAAGGATATGACTTACATAGTCCCAGCATACCACATAGGACACACCTTTTTTAGTTTTTTTTTGTTCGGTTTTATAAAGCAGCGCAGCAAAAAAAAAAAAGGTGCTTTGATGTGATCATTCTCCTTGTCCTCCTCCAATTGCATCACTAGAGTCCGTCTCAACCTAGCTACAAAAGTGAAAAAAAATAATAATAATAAAACTTTTGTAAAGCAGGCGTAAGAGAAAACAAATTACCTATCCGTTAAACAGCTGCTGAAGTGAGGTGCTAAAGTCTTTTGCTTTTGACCAACAGTTGCCAAACTCAACATCGAAGCGCCAATCATTCTTGTTCACTAAAGGTGGAATGCCTTGCTCTTGCATAGAGCTGGGCACATAAATGTACCCATGAGAGAAAAACTTCATGTTGGGGCATTCATCTATCTTCAGCTCTTTCAGAGCATGGAATTCCAAAGTGGACGTCCCAGTATAAAAGCATGTTAGCCTTGGAAGGGAATCTAGATTGACCTCCTTGAGATTCTCAAATATCATTTCATCGTTAACATGATCAATTCCGTCTTCCACCTGGGCGACTACTTTTTTAATGAATTTACATTTCGAGACAACCAACTCAGAAAGCTGTGACAAACCTCTGGCAGTAGGGGTTGTGAATAAATATTCCAATCCATGGCATTCACTTATAACTAATTTCTTTACATGGGAAAAGGATACTGGAGATTGTACTAGCTTTGTCAAGCGAGGACATCTTTCTACATGTAAGTATTTGAGCTTTTCTCGGAGTGAATTCATGCAGGGGTGCTCTAACCCAATGCAGTTGAGGTTCGGCAAAAGTTCCAATCCCAATCCTGTTAAACTTAACTGTGAAAACGGGATTTCAGGAGTAGGAAGGAACAACTCATTGAAGTCACTACAAGCCACAACAAGAGTCTCCGTATTGGGTAACTTGTGAAGGATTTCGAAAGGTAATTCATCTGCCACATTGTGAAAGCAATGTAGTTGAACGTATATTAATTCTGTTTCAGAGAAAAGATGAGGAGGAATGTCTTTGCATAACATCACCGCCTCTTCTTGATTGAGTGATATAAACTCCAGGAAGCTATCTATTACCTAAGAAGCAAAAACGAAAAGTTTGCATATAGTATCAGTTTACTTCAACAATGAACCTGTTTATTAACTGGATAAACATATAGGTACCATGTATATTTTTATATAAATTGAAAAAAGAACAAAATTATAATATAAAAATGTCTAGAGCCAATATACACTCGTCATCCAAAAAGATGAATTACGATTGCTTTTTAGGTTATTAATTCTAATTATAATACTAATTCTGATTAGCATGGATGTGTTCAAATAATTGAAAGTTGAGGTCTAAAATTATTCAAAAGGTATGTCAACTATGAAAACAGGAAATTAAAAAAAAAAAATAATTGGCGTAAAATCCGTGAAACTAATAGTACCAACCTCTTGAAGGGAGAAAAGTGATTGTGAATGAATTGAAGGGCCAATTTGATGCTGAACAATTGCTCCTCGGGAGCTTTGGGATTTTGATGCGAATATCTTCAACTCACCACAATGATAAACATTCAGACTTTCTAGATGAGGGCATTGTAGTTTCATTCTGCCAGCGTAAAAGTACTTGAGCTTCGGCAACATGCCTAGTGTCATTGAGGTTAATTTCGGGAATTCAAACTCTTCAGTAACTTCTTCTTCAGATGCTACAACCTTTCGAACGATTTCCAAGAGTGCCCCACAATCTTTTATTTCAAGAGTTTCAAGTTTCAAAAGAGATTTTGCGAAAGATGCTGCTGGAAACAGGGTTTCCAGGCAGTGACATTTAATGACCCGGACTTCTTTAAGATACTCAAAGCTCAAAATCCCTCGAGGATTCTTGTTCCAAACATGCTCCATATTTGGAAGCTGATCTAAAGTCAGTTTTATCAAATGGGATTCTACCTTCACCTTGTCATTTACATCAAATATTGCCTCCACTGACCTGCAACTTCGAACTTCCATTTCTTCCAAGTTCCTTAAGTAAGGAAGCAAATGAGACGGAATTACATTGGATATAAATTCACAATTCTCCACCACCAGGGTTCCCAAATTTCGAAAGCTGTTGTTTGTCAGGCGAATTTTCCCATGCCATATTTCTCCTATCTCAGCACATTCGAAAAGCTTTAAATGCCGCTTGTGTCCAAACCTTGGCTGTAAAATTAAAATAGGAAGAGTATGAAGACAAAGAAATTAATGAATGAAATATTGACTTAATCAATTTCCAATACTATCATAGTGAAAGACGGACGAGAATAGTCAAGGATATATACTGCGTCCTACCATCTTATACTACTAGAAGTATGTAAGGCCTATCTTAAAAAGCAGATTGTATATATTGCGTATGCCACAACACTACCTATCAAGAGGATACATATTAATCATGCTTAGATTTTCACAAGAATCACTTTAAGTCTCATTCAAAACATTCAAAACAGAAGTGAGTAACCAACTATTATATAGTTAGTAATAATTTTTTTGTTGAATTTTCATTGGGAGTGGTAATCCACTTCAATGTTTTTTGTTGCGTAAAAAAACACATGGTTGGGTGAGATGCGTAAGACTTGAGGAAAATTAGTGTTATTGGCATATTTTCAGAGTATATCATTTGTAGATCAGGGTGTGTCTAGCCATATCGTGAATCCGTATTATTGATAAGCACCAAATGTTTATTAAGGTTTGGATTATCCATTTCAAAACTGGATGGTTCAGATTTAATTTTATTTTAACAATATATTTTTAATATATTTTTATTTTATTATATACAGAATATAAAATAAAAATAATTTTATAATTGTCATTTTTTAAAAAAAATAATATTATCATTAAAAAATTAAAATAAAAAACTTTAAATATACATCATTCAAATTAAAATTGGACGATCTAGATCTTATCTAGATTACGAGTATGGAGTGCTCATCAATGTGATGAAGACCCAATGCAAATTCTTATATCTCCTTTCATAATGGCAAAAAAAAAAAAGCTATATCTCCTTTTATATACAGAGAAAAATCATATTTTAATTTATCTATAATAAAAAATAAAACTTTTTAATTTGATTGTTAAATAATCTGTAATGTGTAATTACTGAGAAGTCAGGCTGAAAACAAACGGTTTTTTTTAAAAGAAAAAAGAAAACCGATTAACTGAACCTAAGGAAAATAAAAGTTTCAACTTCCCACATATCAATAACACAATTTTTTATTGCCAAAAAGTTGACATTTTTTGGGCAATCAACAGGGTTTCTATGAGTTTATTGCCGGTTCTACCTTGGAGGTAGTTATTTAATAAATTATGAGACATTACATTAAATAATAAATACATTTAATTATTCTAACTCTTAAATAATAGTAAATTTACATGTATCTTTCACTCCGCATCAACAGATGCAAACACATGTCCTTATAAACGCATTACCTTATATATGTGTCAATTAATTTTTTTATAATTGAAAATAATGAGTACATACAATCAATATAAGCAAACCAATATATCATATAAAATTAAGATTTGTGAGTATATATGTTAGAAACCAGGTGTTAGGTGGTTTAATTCAGTTTTGTAAGTTCATTTGGCCAAAAAAAAATGCAATCAATACATAGTAAACCAACATTTCATATAAAATTTATAGTAAGTTATAATATTTATAAGTAATCAATAGTGTGACTTACCTTAAACCCACAATCTAGTTATCTACAAATAAGTTTTTAAGAGTTATATATTTATAATGTACATCTTTAGTTTGAATTTATATTGTGAGCTCCCTTTTATCAATATCTATATATATATATATATATACATATATTGCGAGCTCCCTTCTAATTTGTAGCTAGCATTAAGGATAACGCTTACGCCACATCCTGCTAGATACTAGATATGCATTTTCCATCCCTGAAGTTTCTAGCTAGCCTATATACAAGAAATATAGTCGTGAAAAATAAAAGAAATGGGACTTGTCGTAATATATTTAAACTAGCATAAATATGAATATTAAGTTTGTAGACTTCGAAGGGGCAATTTTTCAATATATATATATTTTCTAGTGTATTTCTCAACTTCAATTCATGTGTTAACCAAAAATAAGACAATGGCTCCTGCTTTGAGAAAGCACTAGAAACAATTTTATTGTAATTCTAAATGGGCCGATAATTTGTAATTGATAGCTAAATATTTCAAAACAAATCAATTTTATATGGTGTGACTTGCGATCTTTAGGAGATTAAATTCATACCATGTATCTCTTGAGCACCAAAAGAAAACTAATTTAATTGACAGGAATATTAGTACTTACCGAATCGATAAACATTTTCAATATTGTAGCATTCAGATCCTCTTTCCAATACCAATTCTCTTCGGCTTCTTCTCTCTCAAGTACTTGTAGATTTGGTGCAACTGTGACTCGATTACAGAATTTTGTCATCTTCGGGCAATTTCTCACTATCAATTTTTGAAGAGAAGGGAACTTAAAGCTATGAATCTCAGAGCTGCAGAAACACGAAAGTTCTTGTAGATCCACAAGTTCTAAAGTCATCAATTTTCTAAAAGTAATATTCTCGCCACTGGATATTATTTCGAGTTCGTCCTTCTGTTCTGCTACAATTTTCTCCAGACTCCAACATCTAATTACCTTCAAGGACATGAGTTGAACCAAGCTTTTTGCTATTGAAAATCCCATCAGATTTTTTAATCCCCGACATTCATGTACTTCAATCGATGTCAAGTGAGTTAGAGCCACCGGGGAAGGAGCAAAGTTAACCAATTCATCACATCCTCGTAAATACAAGTGCTCTAAACATTGTAGAATTGGGTCTCTCTCGAATCCTATATTCTAAAGAGCCTTCAAACCCAATATCCTCAAATATTTAAGCTGGACAACATTACCAATGTTTGGTTGTGTCATGTGGCTTCCCATTGGTATTAGTTCTCTGAAGTTACATGCAAATAGTGTGAGCCTTTCCAGAGAAGGCATTTTGTGGAGAAACCAATAGAGAACTTCAATATCTAATGCTGAAGGACAAAAACTCAAGGCAAAGTCATTCAAACTGTTCATACGAGAGTTTTCAATGCAGAGCATTAGCCTCTTCGCTTCCATCAAGTTGATTTCCATAGTTTCCAAGTTAGAGATTACCTACAAAGAAAATGATACAGAATTAAAGCGCATGCCAAAGAGAAAACAAGTTTCTTCTATATATGGAGCATGAAAGATTTATAAGTAGTATTGTCTGTACCTCTTGAGGCACGAGGATTGGGCCTTCTGAATTTGTGCTTTCTTTTTTGAATGCTTCCAGCTGGCAACAACCGATTACTGATAGCTTTTTCAATTTTGGCCAATTCATGTGTCTCCCCTTATAAAAACACTTTAGCTTCGAGAGGTATTGCAACTTTACAACTGTTACTTTAGGAAACTCAAATGGAATACTTCTTTCGTTCGATCCTTCTTCCCCTGTATTACGTACAATTTCTTCGATATCAAAACAAAAAGATACATTAAGGGAATCGAGTTCTTGAAGACCATTGGCTATTGAAACTGGAAATAAATATTGCAACGGACGGCATACAATAACCTCAATATTATGTAACCTTTCAAATTTAAGAATTCCTTCAGGATCTTTGTTCCATACATGCTGGGAGATTTCCTATTTGAAGAACCTGCAGGAGAGTTTGATCTCCAACACTGGATTTTGTAGCACCTTCGAGGTCAAAGATCACTTTCACTTGCCCACAACTATCGATCTTCAAGCTCTCTAGTGTACCATATCTTCCCACCACGTGTTTAGGAAGAACCGTGACAAGTTCATTGCACTGCTCAATAAACACAGAATTCAGACTGGGAAAGGAATCTGAGCTGACTTCAGTAGGCCATATACTTGTCAAATTGTCCATGCCGCTGATACGGATTTCCTCCAACTTAGGAAACCCATAAACTTTCTGTGGCACAAATGAAACATCGGGAAATGAATTAAATATCTCATTAGCTAATCATATCAGATTTTCAAAGGCAAACTTATAAAGCAAGATATCAAGTATCAAATCCAATTTATTGTGCCAGTACATACGTACCCCTACTTCATTTTCAAATATTCCTTCCACCTTCTCACATCTACTTAAAGACATGCTTTTGAGATTCTCCAAACTCCCAGCCATGGAAGATGATAATAAATATTTTAGTTTGTTACACTTCTCAACTTTCAGTTTTATTAACTTTTCAAATGATTTTGACCGGGTGCTCCATATCTTGTGCATGTTGATTGAAGATAACTCCAAGCTCTCTAAGTTGGGAATTGCAACCTATAATACCAGCAATTACTGTCTTAGCAACTCAGATTTTCAGTATGTGATGGACAACCAAATAAAGCAAGTAAGAATGCAAAAATTGGAGCAAGGTCACAAATGCAACTGAAAGATATAAGCTTTAAAATGTTGGAAATTTTATCAAAGAACTTTCAAAATAAAATATCTATCAAAAAGATAGTTGGAGATATATATACCTGGTCATTGAATAGACAAATCTCAGAACTTCCACCCTTAATATTAGAATAGACTCCAGAAAATTTCTCCAAATTTTGCAGTGCCAGTGAGCGTAATTCAGGAAACGTCACATCAACTTTTTCGTCCGCATCATGTTCTTCCTTAGCTACAATGTTCTCCATAGAATCACAACTAGAAATATCTATTGTTTCTAGATTAGTAAGGAACTTAACCATGGAAAGGGAGAAGATATTTTTCAGTTGCTTACAACTCGCGATCCTGACAACATTTAGTTTGAAGAATGAGGTGCCCGTAAGCTTACTCTTGCTTATTTTTTTCATTTTCTCTAACTTGTCCAGACAAAGTAATTCTAGGTTGGGAAAAACTTCTTTAGGATCTAGCAACTCCTTTGAATCAATGATCCATTCAATGTTTGAATTATTTACTATAAATAATTGTTTCAAATGTGGAAATCCTTCCAAATTCAACTCATAGAAAATATCTCGAACGCCATTTATTTCCCCCAACAACAGTTTTTCTACCTTTTTAAGCAACACCTTAATACCCTTATAACAATGAATATTAAGGTTGTCTTCTTTCATCTGCAGCGCCAAAACTCTTGATGCTTCGTCCTTATCTGCAAGCATGGTACCAAAAGAAAATTATTACGGGCAAATTTTTTTTAATAAACAAAAATTTATATTTAATAATAAAATTAATGAATGTTAAAAATCAATTTTCATTAAATATTTATTAAATTAATGTAATCATAGAATTAGAATTTTATTGAAATTAAAAATAAAACCCAAAATAATAAAAAATAAAAGAAATATAATATCATCAAATTAAATATAAATATTTACAAAAACAGATATAATATGCATTATTTATTGGGATCATGCTATTGATTTTTAATTAAATAAAATTTATTTATAAATTTTGTTACTGTAAAATTCTTTGTAATCTTCGTCTCATTTTATACATTTAACTTTTTGCAAGAAATACATCTTTAATTTTGTTGCTAAATCATATTTTTATAATGAATAGATAGAATGACTAAAATATATATACAAAAGTGAAAAAGCGAGAGTGAGCATATTGAAAATAAATTATTAATAATATATTGAGATAAAAAATAAAATTTATGGAAAATTAAAAATAATTTTTTATTTAAAACATTTATTTTAGTTATCAATATGAGAAGAAAATATAGCTTTAGAGAAAAAAAACACCAAATGCTGTATATGATTTTATCACTAAAGTACGCATGCGAATAATTTTTTTTGACCGGAGGTGCATATTTAAAAAAAATAAAAAATAATGTTACACATATATAAAATAGATATATGCTAATGGGGTAGCTGCCCCTATTTCCCTAAACAAAGTTAGTTTCATCCTTCCTCGTAATAAAAAAAAAAAAAAACAAAGTTAGTTTCGTCCCTGCTTACCTGGCATCTTGAAATGTCTTACAGAAAGCATATCAAAATCTCCGATGACAATCTTGTATCTATCCAACTTGTAGACTAAGAAGTTCTGTGGAAGAATTGCAGCATTTGGTATGCATATATCTAGATTGTTCAATTGATGCAGGTGCCTCAACTCACCAAGAATAGCATTACCCTCCCACTCCACACTATTTCTCATATATAGTTCTTCCAAATTATTCAAACTTGGCAACACATTAAGTGGAATCTCTGTGAGTTCGAAACAATTACTGATGTCAAGCAATTGCAAGTTGTGTAATTGCTCTAATTTATTTGGAAGATTTTCAATGTTAGATCCTGAGAGGCTTAGAATTCTCATTTTCTCTAGCTCTCCGATGAAGGATATGTCACCTAACTTGCAGCGCTCTAAACAAAGCATCCTCAAGTTTGTTAGGCATCCAATTGAAGCACAAAAGTTTGACACATCAATACCACTCAAAATCGATGCTCTGAGTTCTCTCATTCCATTGAAAAAGCTTTTTGGTATATTGAAAGAAGAATCAAGACTATCAACATGGAAAATTTTGAGTCTAGGACAACTTACAAATTTTGGTAGCTTATCATGGATATTACAGTTGTGTATGGATATGGAACTGTGCATCTTAAACTGATTTTTATGAGGCCATTCATGACAACTACTATAGGTAACCCACCACACTTCTTGGAAATTTTAGCTGCCAATGGTCCAAACTCAAGAGACTTATTAGCCACTCTAGCCTCCCTCCTAAATAACTTCTCTGCTTCCTTGTCTTGCAAGCCTTCTACAGGGAAACTTGAGTTTTCTTTCACATCCATTTTATCAGACAAAACCTCTCTACTTCTTGAAGTCAGCAAAATTTTGAACATTTTGGAATCACTCATAACTCCATTATTCTGCTGAACATCATCTCGTCTTTCTTCTTGGACATTATCACTAGTTACTCCATTTCTTACTCGGAAATCAACACTCCTTCCTTCATTAGAATTTGGGCTAAGATTGATGTCATCTATAGTTATCCCCAACTTCTTCAAGTCAAATTCAGCCCATAAATCATCAAGGATCACAAGAGCATTCCTCTTTTCCTTCTTAAATATATCTCTTAATCGACTTGCTCTTCCAATCTCACTTTCATCATCCAATCTTGCACCCAATTGATCAGCTAATAGACCTTGAATTTTTCTTATGTCCGGATTTCTTGTCACATTTGCATAGACAACCACATCAAACAGCTTATCATCTCGAGCTTTGCTAGCTACCTTCCAAGCTAAAGTGGTTTTACCCACCCCTCCCGGTCCATAGACCCCAATCTTTCTAATGGTACAATCTTTCAACGCCTTTGTAATTTTTTCCGTAACTACCTTTCTTGAGTCAAAGCTTTCAAAATAAATGTCAGAGAAAATATAATCTATTGATATTGGCTGCAAAACCAGAAGAAACTCCATCAGAGAAGGATGTTTTGCAAAGACTATTGATTTTCGCTGCTAGTCTATAAGCTGTTCTACCAAAACGATATCTTATCCCAGGTTTAGGCAAAGAGCCATTATAAGAACATTCCGCGTATGGACGATCTTTATCTTTCCAGAACCTGTCGGCAGTTATGTCATCCACCTCTTTCAACCATTTTGAAACATGAGTTGCAATTTCTTTGCCCTTTCGTGTTTCGTCTTCAACTCGAAGTTGCACTGTGTTTCTTTTGTCTTGGAGATCTTCAAAAGATTTATTTAAACCCTTAACTTTGGACTCATACAAGAAAAAGCTAACAAATTGTCCCTCTATTATTTGTACGAGAGAGTCTGAAACTTTCTTTTGTAAAGAAGAACACAATTCTTTTATAATAATAAAATCCATTCGTTCCACTGCTTCCAAAGACTGAAAAAGAAAAAAGGAGAGAGAATATCAATATGAAGGAATCACTAAATTTGAATAAGTATATACCAAAACCAAGTGATATTTTCCTCGGATAAATAAAACAAATAAAATTAAGCAATTCTTGGTCTGTCATGGAATTCGTCTAATACTCTAATGGAAATTCTTCTGCTAAGAACTATGGGTGGATCAAATTTTCTTTGTAAATGTAGAACCCACCTCTCGAGCCGATTTGGCCCATCCACTATATATGTATCCCATGGAAGAAAAGGAGTATATGATGGAATTGAATAGTTTATGAAGGTCATGGGCAGTACCGAACGGCAAAAATCAAAGGTGGAGATGGAGAAGAGAGAAAAATCAATTTTTGAGTTGAGTAGCGATGGAATACAATTGACGATTTTGGGAGATAGAGCAAGCAGGCGAGATGGAGACAAAGTACATGAGTCAAACTTTTTTCATACTCCTTCAGTAATCAACCAACAATTTATGTAGACAAAAAAGACATCATCAACATTTAATTTATCATATAAAACTAAAATCATCTGCTACTCCTGTATAATATATATCAAAATATATATAATATTTTTTATTTCTTAAAGGAATAATTTTAAAATGCACAAACACTATATATCTTTTTGAATTATGTATTTCTCTAAAAAATAAATATTAAATAGTTCTATGCAACACAGAAAATATTTATAATTAAACTTGGATTCAATTAATGTAAAATTAAAATACACTCCCTCCAATATTAAATATAGAAATTTTTCAGAAATAATGTTTGGTCAAAAATATACGATACATTGCATGGTTGTCTAGTGCATTAATTATTTTTTCCATTCATACCCCTAGTCTATAATTAATAGGTGAGAGATAAATATTATAGAAAGTATCAGGGATAATATAATTAATAAGGACATATAATGGAAAATATTAGAATTTTCTAGACAAATTTAAGGATCCAACTTTTTTTTGCTTAAGATACGTAAGATAGTTGAAAATATCTTATATTTATGATTGGGGGGAGTAATTTGATAATATAAAATTCTAAAATAAATAATTATAAAGTATAACTATAATTTAAAATTAATAACTTCTATTAAAAATGCATTATAAATTATAAAAAATCTTTATTTTGGGTGAGCACCAATGGTAGATACGACTAAGAAATGAACCCAAAATAACATACTTAAGGGATCTAGTTATCCACCAGTTAGAACCTTGTTGGTAAAAAGAAATCTTTATTTTAAATACACTTATTAATATACTATACATAATATATACTATGCATAATTAGTATCATAACATATTTAACCTTAAATTTAGCTTTTAAAATATTTATAAAAATTATTATATCGAACTCAAATAAATAGCTAAACTTTACAAATATCGAATGTTTGAAAAAAATTTGGCCACTTGAAGATCACCTGTAGTGAAATCAACGGAGGGGGTAAAGAGAATGACATAAATGGATAAATTGGGGGAAATGTTCTCAATTCAATTGTAATTATTTTCAACTAGAAATTTCATGTCCGCATTGAAACAATTCATGTTATAACAAAAATATAAATTTTAAGAATATATATTAGACAAGAAATCACACTTTTAACTATTTGTGATGGAAATGATCACAAGTATAATTTTAATAGTGTCTACACTAACTATATAAAAAAAAAAAATTCATTTCTCTCGGTTTAAACAGTGGCGAATGCCATTTCATGCGATATTGTGGCGAAAACATCGAAGGCAATCACATTTGTCATAGCTTTGACAACAACGGTGGAGGACAATAAGGGTGGATCGTGTCAAAGGTGTGAGAACGGTGACGGTGGAGTACAGTGAGGGTGACGGTGGAGGACGGTGAGGGTACTGTGGACAACCATGACAGCCTTCAGTCCATTATTCCTTCTTCTTCGACACCCTAGATCTATGGGATATGTATAGGTGATGATTTCCACACCTCTAAATCCATGCAAACGGTCAAGGATGAGGGAGAAGCAATTGTGGCTTTCCAAAGCACCGTTGCCAGCGTCGAGCTGGGTGGAAGATGATGGTTTAATTTTGCGAAAGACAAAAGGCTAAATTCGAATGATAATGAGTGTATCGGTTTTAAATTAGCCAAAAAAGGGAGGGTAGTTTGGTCATAAAAGTGGCTTCCTTGGTATTCAGGAAAATTCCAAAGCACACCATATGGAAGCCATATTTCAATATTAAGGGCCCGTTTGGTTGGTAGAATTATTGGGAATGGTTGGGAATGGAATGGAATGGAATCTTGTAAGCTAAAATTTTGTTTGGTTCACCATAGGAAAGATATAGGTAACAACTTGAATTTGTTTGGTTGGATATAAGAAAATAATGGAATAAGATGTAAATAATGTGCAAAAAGTCAGAATTACACCTAAGTAAAAAGTTAGCCCAACATCAATTGCTTCAATATTATGTTCGTAACGTAACTTTTTTTTTATTTATTTTTTAGTTACAAACGGGTGACATTTTTTTTTATTTAGACAATAACCTCATATTTTAAGCTTTTACATGTTTTTATTTTTATTAAATAAAAAATATCTAAGTATAAATTGCAATATAAAAAATAGAAAGAAAACTTACTTATATTTCAATTCTTGTTATTTTTTATTTTAAATTTTTTAAATTAAATATTTTTAGAGAAAAAATTATATAAAAAAATTACACTAAATAATTTGTATGAATTAATGAAGAATTTTCAAAAGAAAATGGGGTACATAATCTTTGAAGAGTATTTTAAGAATAATATTTCATAATTAAGGTCATTTCTGTCATTTGGTTTCCATTCCTAGTGGTAGGAATAAATAAAGTCAGAGTCCAAAGTAGGAAAGTTAACTCCAAAATTTCTAGTCATCTTTATTTCCATGGGAGTTCAGATTCCTTTTCCCATGTCCAACCAAACAATTCAAGTATGGAAATAGAATCTGGATTCTCACACTCCATGAACACCTAAGAAATGAACCAAACGAGCCCTAAATGAAATTTTGGGATTCCCAACAAACATATCTCCTACACCTATCAAACCAAGGAATTTGTTGATTCCCATTCGATCACCTAAATTCCATGACATATATCATCATACAAGCCCAAAGGGAATATTGGCGGTTTGAAGATGACTTGGAATGAGATAATCTAATGTGGAGGGGATCCAATAATCTTTTGACGATAGGACTAAGATGTAAAACCCAATTTAGCTTAATCACATGATCTAATTATTTTGAGATTTTTTTTAAATAAAGTGGATTATGGATATTTATTTGATGTTGATTATATAATCACTACAAAAAAGTCAATAAAAATATTAAAATAATTAGTGTGAAATTAATATACCTAGTTTGTTAAACTTCTGTTAATATTCATAAAAACTCAATTTAGCTTCATCATATGATCTAATTATTTTGAGATTTTATAAATATCGTGGATTAGGGAATGTTTAAAGTAAGAAAGCTGTGAAAAAAAGGCATAAAATTAAATAGAGGTTTCTTAATAATAAATAAAGGGGGTCTAAATAGAGATTAGATTCAAGATATAATGAAAAAGAGAAATGTGATTGAGAAGATATGTGACAAAAAAAAAAAGATGGGAAAATGACATACTCAAAGAACCTATAAAAAATTTCCAAAAATTATATTTTAGTATGTAAAACTATTTGTAAATGCCTAAAATATTGTAAATTTACTTAAATTGAGTTGTAAATAATTTTTTTAAATATGACTTACAAATGCTTTTCACCAAAAAAAAAAAAGACTTGCAAATACTTAAAAGGAAGATGTAAATTCCTATCATGGATAGTTGTAAATTAATTGTAAATGTAAATTTGAGTTAATTCTTGACCGGTGGCAGGTCATCGTCGACTTCTTGTTCGCTATCATTGACAAAAGAGAAGGAAGGATGGGAGGCTCAATAGTAAATGAGGGGAGTTTTGAAAAATTAATTAAAAAATTGTTAATGCTGTGCAAGGAGCCAGGTCTATGTGATTATGTTTTTAAATTTTAATCCCTTTGCTTTCTACTATAATTTATTTCTAATCATTGTATATATATATAAATATTAAAAGTAATTAAAATTTTTGAATATTACAAAACTCATCAAAATTTTCTAATATTATTCTTATTAAATCATAATTCATCTTAATTATATTTTTTTTCTACCAACCATGATATTTAATAAGGGATAAATATAAAAATAAAAATTTAATATGCACAAAATCATTTATACTCCATCTGATAAAAAATATGAGTCTTATTTAACTAACAATATATAAATTAAGGAAGAGAGTTAAACTAATTAAATTTATAAAAAATTTATATTATTTTCTAATATTATCTTCAATAAAAATAATTCTTATGACAAATTTTGTCTCTCATACAATAATTAAAAATAAAAATAAATTAAAAAAAAATAATTAATACCTTTAAGTTTAAAATAACTTATATTTGAAACGGAGGGAGCTCTTTTTCTCCCTGCACACATCATTTTCAAAAAAAACATTAAAAGATCGGTGAAATTTGCAATAATAAACCCCACAACCTATTTACATTCTTTTCACGAGGAGTGAGATCGATCTCCGAAGCCATGCTTCTCCGTGAATTTCCTCTGCATGTAAGTGAAGGAGGCATCAAAGCCCAAGGTACTTACTAAAATTGCTTCTCCTATTCATTCTCCTTCATTTTCGTCGATTGAGTTTTTTAAATGGCAGGGCTTGGGGTTCTAGTTGTGCTGTACAGACGAGGAAAAATCCTGGTGCATTGATGATGAGCGAATTAGGAGGTGTATTGGCGAAGGTAAGAAGCCTTGATTGCTCTTTGTTTGGTGATTCTTTTTGGCATCTAGTGACGCTTTTTTTTTTTCCTAATTCCATTCTCATTTGGAAGAGCTGCCATTTTGGAGCATCTCGCTGGATATTAAAGGTGCTGTAGGAAGTGGAAATATAGCGGTAAAATAAATCTCCTTTGCTCTTAGATTTTGTGTTGTCGTTTGGGCTCTGGTGGCAGCGATTTTGTTTATATGTTCTGTATTTTTTTCCTGTCCTGGCGCGAGAAATGAGGGGAAAATAGGCTTGAATTGTGGTGTAAATTAAAATAGGAACAAGAAATGAGGGCCACAGAGCAAGGTTATTCTTCTACCTTATTCTATATATGGGTGTACTGTTATATGCCACTTTTGAGGACTGTTATGTGAATTCAGAATGATGGAATTTCGTTGCTAAAATAGTAGTCATATGGTGAAGAATTATGGATTGTAATTAATGGAAACGAACGTGGATGCTGCTGCTGCTTTTTTTTCCCCCTACAACCATAGATGGCTAGTTTGTTCTGATATGGGAACTGAATTTGGTGCTGCATTATACTTTATTTATGCCTGTTGTGATTGAAAATTTTGTGGTGATATATATGATGCTAAAAATATGGATTATTTTGTGCTGATCCTAAGTTGGTATAATGTGTTGCCATGGTTATGTTTAGGAATTCATATTTGATGCTTAAGTAGGTCGTTAACTTGGATAGATAGATACTCAGGTTATCAGTGACTCATCTTTTTGTTTCTATATATGATGAACATGCTATTGTAATATGCCTTTTGGGCTGTAAATATTTAGAGGATGCCAAGTTATCACAATAAAGTGAATGTAACCAAATATTATTTATCTAACAAAGTAAGGCAAGTAATTGATGAAATTTTATCATATACGATTTGTATTTGCATGCATGATTGAATTAAGTTTAAGAGAAGGAAGTTTAGGTTGTTACTCTAGTCTTGGAACTTAATATATTATGGGGTTCATATCAACTCACAGACATTTAACATGGCATTCTAAGCTTCATTGGTTTGCCAAACCTTTATTGAAAGGGTTATATAAGTGTGTCATGGAAGCCTAGGAACTAGTGTAAGATGGTGGAAAGGAAACAGGGTAGGAGAACATCCCACCCTTGGGATAGATTTAGTCCTTCCACAACCTAGTTCAATTCCACTGTGCATGCTGTTGGGGTAGAGTCTAGAGAGTAGTATTGCCATGGCACAAGAGCTACATGTCGCTGCTATAATCTAATATAAGTTGTTGAGAGAAGAGTTTTCATGGTCTATAAAATATAAGTCATGTATGGATCATTAAATAAAATTTTCTCTAAATACCTATCATTAAATATGTTGAATAAAAGCAACGCAGTGAAAATTGTAACATTTAATTATGGGTAAATATGAAAATAAATTAAATTTGACACTAATTGAATGAGTTTAACAATTTTTCATAATATGAGTGAGGTAGTTAAAAGTAACCTATATTTAAAACTGAAGGGAGTAATCCAAGTTTCAAAAACATGAGACCATGCATGTTGTAACATCATACAGGCTTATCATGCTGTAGGTGACTAGGTGTAGCTACATTAGAAGGAAATAGAGGCGACTATTTCTGCAACCTTGCCTCCAAATAGAAAGGTATATATAAATTACTGTAGTGAGAGATTTTCTCATAGCCTTTCCGTAAGGAATAATTGGGTTACCTCCAAATAGAGAAATAAAATGGGAAAATCACTATTAAATCCCAAAACATGAAAATATTTATTAAAAAGTCTCAATACTACAAAATATTACACCCAAGTCCCATGGTCAAAATTAGTGTAAAATCCTAGAAAACAAGTATAAAATCATGGAAAATGAGTATAAAAAACTTCAGTGTTGAGTATAAAATCATGCTCTAATTTTTTATACTCATACTCTACGATTTTATACTTAATAATAAAGTTTTTTATACTCGTTTTTTGGGAGATGGGATTTAGATGTAATATTTTTTAGTGTTAGGACCTTCAAATAAATATTTTTATATTTTGGGATTTTTTAGTGATTTTCCCATATAGAATTTCCTATTTTTGTGGTTTTGTTAATGGAACCTATCTCTAGAGCAACCTGTAGAATGGCCCTAGTAGATTTAGTGAGGCTGAAATAAACTGAGGAGTTGTTGGAGAAATGATTCATTAGACTGACTGTATTTTTGTGAGGTATACTAATGTGACTATTCAAAGCAGAATGAAGTGACAATAAAGAACTATTACCCTCTACAATGGATAGATGATTTATTGGGTCAATTATTAGGAGCGTGAGTGTTTCTCAATATTGACTCAGTTGAGAGTGAGAGCGGAAGATGTATGGGGAATGAAGTTGGAAATTTCTAACTATGATGCAAAATTCTTAATCTGTTAGAGAGTGAAGGGGAACGGTAGAGACCTTCATGTCCACTGCATTAGAGATATAGTGTCAGCCGGGCAACTGATTGTGCAATATATTCCATCAATTGAACAACCAGCTGACTTCATCACCAATGCTGTCACTTATTCCAGAATGTGGAATTCAAGAGATGAACCTAGAGTGTGTGCAGCACCATCGTGTTTAAAGGGAGTGTAAAGGCAAAGCATATGTTGTACGTGCAAGAAATGAAATTGGTGTGCATTTGATAGCTATACCCAAGGCAAATGGAACTGTATCAGTAGCGTGTGTCCATTGTAATAGACACGTGTGTATATATATTCTGTAATGAGCACGTGGCTGAATAATAGTTAGGGGATTGTAACTAACTAACCCTGCTATATAATTCAGCCACTTTTGGTCCAGAATTAGTATTGAATTATAGAAACATTATCCTACCTTCTCCTTTAGTTCCTTTTCCCTAATTTTCGTTCTCTCTAGATAAGCAGAAATTGCAAATTTCAATCTAACACTCTTCATTCTACCTAACTGGTCCCCAACCTACTTAATAAAAAATCTACTTCCTGATAACCATAATCATTTACCACTGACAATTCGTACTTTCTTGTTCTATCCTTATTCTTATATTTCTCTCTACTATCATCCATGGCCAATGCCATTTGATTTTAGATCACTAGCTATTTATTCATTTTTGTTAGAACCACCTCCATTCCTCTATTTTCCGCATCCTTCACATTCCTCTTTGTAGAGTAAAGCCCATGCTTCGCACACTCATAACAAATCAAGTGTAGCTCTTCATATATACATTGTCTCATGCATTTTGCTCTCTAGCTTGTATTCAGTACAAGATGTTGGTTCAATTCTAACTCCATGCAAAATGTTACATACTTGCCTCTCACTTTTATTAATTGTTCTTCTAACATCCACCTTAATTATTCTCCTAATGTTATCCCTTAATCTTCCTGCTTGCATCAGATCATTCTATCAGAAAATCATGCAATTTAAACTGCTACATAACATATAGCATCTTCCAGATCAAATTTAGAGCATATGGGAAAGGGGGATTTTCATTTTCAATTGAAGACACATTGCATAAATAGGGCTTAACATAATGACTGTTAGAAGTTTGGTACAGATTAGTATGCCTTACTGATTATGAAGTGGGTTGAGCTATGTGTGCTCCATGTGAACCCTTTTTAATGAACCAGACAAATGGATTTGGAAATTTCTGGCAACAGTAACAAAAATCTTGTTCAGCTTGGAGATAATCTTTTTATAGATAATTTTCTAGGTCATTAGTAAAATGAACAAGATATATTGAGAAGTAGAGAGATTGAATGAACACAAACCAATTTATGTAGAAGCTAAGATCAATCAAGCTTGTGATTTGGCCTTGCTTCTCCACTTTGATGTTTCATGAATGATCAATCAAGCTTGTGATTTGGCTTTGCTTCTCCACTCTGTTCCTATCACAATGTACATTCTGTCAAGCGAGTGCACTAGGAAGACTAGTGGGCATCAGAACACGACTTGAATTGCTAAATCACGTGTATTGTAATTCTACCATTGCATTGAACTTCTTGAAGACTAGTAAGGCATCAGAACACAACTTGAGATTTAAAATAAAATGAGAAGAGGGGGGGGGGGGTTGGGGGGGGGGGTCATTTTCAATTAAAGGCAATATATAGTTTGAAACTAAAGAACATGCCATAATTTGAGCGGTAAATTAAAGACTTACTGGAAGCGGCTTGAGTACTGTGTGCTCCATGCTAGCCTCAGCTTTTTGGGTGAACCAGACGAATGGGTTTAAGAATTTCTGGAAACAATAACAAAAGTCTTAGCATCCAAGAGATCATCATTTATAGAGAAAGAAAGAGATTTAAAGAACAAAGAAAAGAACCAACCTATATTATAATAATTTAAGTTTAAAATAAGATTAGGAAATATTGAGATCTGGATCTGTAAGAGAAGTTGTGAATTTGATGACAGACGTTAGAGTTAAAAAATGTGCGGCTATTTTTTATCCCTTTCTGCCTTTTTCTCAATAAAATGTCCTAGAGTCTTTATTTTATCAAACATAACTTGTTATGATTTTGATGATATGAATCAATAGAATCTAATATTGTAGCCACTAATCAAGTTGGAAATATTTCTCGTGCATTATACATGAAAACCCAAAAAAGAAAAAAAAAAAAGAAAAATGGAAGAAACACATAAATCAAAGAACTATGCAATATTTAAAACTAATTTTTAAAAAGTTTAAAATATGTATTTCCTCACTGATTCAACTAAATAAACTATTATATATTAAAAGTTTTTGATGTAGAAATATGCCATATGGATCCACCGATAAAAAAGGATGGATACATATATTAAGAACTAGAAAAACTAGAAAAAAATCCTTATTACACACACACACACATTGAGCAAACACAACTTTAAATTTTGGATAATATGGCAAAGGAGGATTATCAAAGACCTAATGTTCAATTTGAGTCGTAAGTAAACGTTAAAGTCATTCCACACACACACACACACACACAAATGGAGAAATTAAGATATTGAGCAAACATAAATTAAGATTTAGGATAATATGGGAAAAAGGGAATAAAGCACGATGCATAATTTGAATTGTAAGTTAAAGTCAATCAAATTTGGCCCAAAACCAAAAAACCGTTAAAAAATAAATAGAGACGGACTCAATCAAAAGTACACTACAAATCAGTAAGCCTCACAGGTATATATGAAGAGGCTTCGGATCTCTGTGTGCTACATGGTGAAGTTTTTTAAAGAACCAGACGAATGAATTTAGAAATTTCTGTCAGCAATATCAAAAAGCTAATTCAGCTAAGAGATCATCATTATCATTAATAGAGAAATAACGGGATTTATAGAACAAATAAACAAACCAACTTATGTAGCAACCACAACGAAAGAATGAAGCTTGTGATTTGGCCTTGCGCTTCTTCTCCACTTTGAAGTCTCCTGAACCAGATTATTGAAGGAAATGATCAAAACTTATAACAATGAACTTAACTTTATTTTAATGAGCTTAACTACAGTTTTTTTAATAATTTAATTTAATTTTTATTGTTATATTATGTGTCATGACTTATTTCTAAAATATAATTTAAATTTTACATAAGACTAAGGAGTATTGGCCTAGGAATTTATATTATATATCTATCAATGGTAAGTTGTCCATGTGAAGCCAGGTATTAATTAGAGCATAATAATTGGGACTAGAATAAAATATTTATTTGACTAATTTAGCCTTATCAAAACACTAATCTTTCACCGAACGAGGGGAAGTATACCCGAGTTATATTAATTTCATCTATCTCTATCCATTAAACTAATTAAAATGAATAAATACAAAAATTTTCCCAATTTTTAAGAGCTTGGACAAGAATTGCTTGATATTTTTAATTATATTTGTGGGACAAAAATATAAGCAACTTGCAATTTATATTAGGCCATGAGGATGACAATGTGAAAATGCTTTAAAATATATTATAGCTATATATCCGTGAGGATCACTATAGAGTATAAACCATACAAAATCAACGACATTATATCAAAAAACAGAATGCCACGATAGGATTTGTGAAGATATTAATTTTAATCATTTTATAATTAATTATATTGACTATTAAAATGACATTAAAATCTTGTTAACCAAAAAAAAATTACAATAAATCACCTTTATATTTTTAGGGTCAATTTTGGTGTTTAAAGTATAAAGGAATTAAAGTTTGTCAATAAAATGGAATAGGTGGCAAGTCATGTTAAGCTGTATTACTGTTCATGGCATCCTGCTACTTTTATAATTTTTAATATATATATTGATTGATATTGATATTTTGATGATGATTCCATTTTGCTATTTAGCTATTCTTAATGACTTGTTCGTAGCAATAATCAATCCTCAAATTATGATATTGTGGATTAGAGAACCAGACGAATGAATTTAGAAATTTCTGTCAGCAATATCAAAAGGCTAAGTCAGCTAAGAGATCATCATTATCATTAATAGAGAAATAAAGAGATTTAAAAGAAGAAAGAAACAAACCAATAGCCACAACCAACCAACAGTGTTTTGGTTTTGCGCTCCTCCACTTTGAAGTGCCGTGAATGATATGTATGACTGAGGGATATGAAATTTATAACAGTGAACTTGACATTATTTTAATTAATGCATTACAACAGTCTGATGACTAATTATTTATTCGTAACCATAATTAAAATTTTGAAGAAGACTAAGAAGTACTGGTCTTGGAATCTATATATATTACTCCCTCTGGTTTTTAATATGATAATTTTAATCGAATCATGCTGATTAAAAATTGAAATTAAAACTAATTAACTACATCAATTTTTCTGAAAATCCCAACATTTTTCTAAAATTACCCTTATTTAATCTCTTTCTCTCTCTCTTTAGATACATTAAATAGGGACATTTTTTGAAAATGTATAATAAATACTACCTCATATATTGTAAAGGGTTTTATATTTAGAATCAGGACAAAAGATCCTATATATAGGACTGGAGGGAATATATATCTACAAATAATGAGTTGTCTAGTGCAAGTCCCAATAAATTTTGTAGCCATTAACCAGGTGTATTCCCTAATTAGAGGTTTTTTTTTTTTTCATACGTAAGGTTAAGAATTAAACTCAGGACAACATATTTAAGGGACTAAATATTTACAAACTATACTAATGCCTTGTTAGTAAGAAAAATCATACTTTTTAATTATATAATGCATAGTTTAATTATCATAGTGGTCATATCATACTAATTCAAAAATCATGTGCCTTAGAGCGTTTGGTAAGATTAAAAAATGTCCATGTTTAATTTGACGCTTTCAACACCTAACCCTACACCAAACGGGAGAAACAATAAAAAAGTCTTATCATTCAAGTGCCGTGAAACGATATGACTGAAGGAAATTAAATTTATTACAATCAATCAACTTGACTTTATTTTAATTCATAACAATAGTTTCATGATGTTTAGTTCATAACGATAAAACTAAGAATTGTTCTTACAAATATATATATATTGTCTATATATTGTGACTTCCAGTAAATTCTGTAGATATATAGATTATATTAATCATTAAAGTTTAATTGAATTGTACTCAGGGTTCTTATCATTAATGATTAACCAGATATACATATTTTTCTCTGGCAAAAAAAAAAAAACTAGATATACATATCTTTCTATGCATCGCATAGTTGTACTACTGTTAATAGCATAGTGTTACTTTTAAGATTTTTTATTATATTTATTGCTATTTTAATAATGATTTCATCTTGCTGATTTAATGATTCTTAATGACTTGTTCATAGCAGTAATTAAAATTTTCTCTAAGACCAAGTATTGGTCTTTGAATATATATATATATAGAGAGAGAGAGAGAGAGTTTTGGGTTTTTGTGGTGTTGTCACCCATTAGAATACTGAAATGGCCCGGGGGTGCAAATTGCATCGTTTAAAATTAGATAAAGACCAACAAGCATTGGTTCTTAAATTAAATTTATAACAAAAACCTTGATGACCTATTCATAGCAATAAATCAAAACTTTCGATGAAGACTAGGAAGTATTGGTCTTTGAATACTCTCACATATGCATGTGAAGAGTGCCATTAGGGTACAAAAGTGTGGGGTTGCAGATGATATAACTAAATGCATTCAAATGTCACCCAGAGAACTAAAGCATGGCAATAGTTTAATGGCATCACCTTACTCTCTTATAATCAAACGACAGAATGTTGAAATCTGTCGGTTTCCTTCCTTCTTCTTTTCTCTAACATATGAATTTATATATATATATATATATAGTTTGGTGGAGAATATTTCTGGTCCATGACGAAAAATATATCTAGTTTTGATTTTTTTTAAAAAATATAAAAATACATTCATTATGGAAATTTTGGTGATCGGTCAATGCAAGAATGATAAAAGTAGTTTCAAAACTCCGTGGTTGAACCTAAAATGAACAGTTAGAAAAAAAACTTAAAATGAACAAAAAAAAAGGTTTCCAAATTTTAAGAGCTTGGACATGAATCATATACTATTTTTAATTATATTTGTGAGACAAAAATATACAGACAAGAGTATGAAAAATGGAAGATCTGTAGAAATATTAAATTTGATAATTTTTATGATAAATCATACTAACCATTAAAGTTTAATCATAAGATAGGTAGTGGACTTTCGTGCCACGTGAAATGTTCAAAAGTCTTTCATGGGGTCCAATATTCAATTGGCACATTTTATTAATGTTCTATCTTTTCCCATTGGCACGATGCGATATGGGTGATTGTAGATAGATTAATGAAGTCGGCCCACTTCCTACTAATCTGGAAACTGTCACAATGGAGAAATTGGCTTAGTTATATGTAAATGAGATTGTAAGGCTACATAGAGTCCTAAAGAATATTGTATCGGATAGAGACCCATGGTTTATGTCCAAGTTTTGGAGGTCCCTTCAAGAGACTATGGTGACAAGGTTGAATTTCAGCACTGCTTATCATCCTTAATTTGCTAGGCAAACTGAGAGAACCATTCAGACCCTAGAGGATATGTTGTGGGCCTGTGTGTTGGAGTAGAAGGGCAATTAGGACAAGTATCTTCCATTGATGAAGTTTGCCTATAACAATAGTCATCACTCTAGCCTATAGATAACACCCTACGAGGCTTTATATGGTTAGAAATGTTAATCACCTTTGTGCTAGGTTGAGCTTAGTGAATGGAATTTGTTGGGCTCAGACATTGTTGATCAAGCCACTCTGCAAATCAATGGCATTTAGCAAAAGCTTTTAGCTGCTCAAAGTCGGCAAAAGAGTTATGCTAACTAAAGGAGAAGACCCTTGGAGTTTAATGTTGGAGACCATGTGTTCCTTAAGGTCACTTCTACAATGGATGTTAGAAGATCAATTCGAGCAAACAAGGTCACTCCATGGTATATGGGTCCTTTCTGAATTCTGGATCGAGTTAAGCTAGTGGCATATCCAGTGGTGCTACTACCTAATCTCACAGGGTTGTATGATGTGTTCCACGTGTCTCAACTCAAGTAGTTTTTGCTTGATCTGTCTCATGTTATAGAAAATAAAGAGTTGTGAGGATCTAACATTTAAGGTTAAGCCGAAGGGAATCATTGACACAAAGGTGAAGTAGTTAAAGAATAAGACTATCAACACTAGTATACAAAACCCCAATTTACATCGGTTATTTTACCATTTCTAAATCAGTTTTGAAAGCGATATAGAAGCTAGCGATATAGAAAATTAATTATTTACATTGGTTTTTTAACTGATATAGAAAATTAACTATTTACGTCGGTTTCTTTTAAGAAAAGTTGCATTTACATGGTTTTTTACAAAAAAACCGATGTAGAAAAATTGAATTTATATTGGTTCTTTTAGTAAAAACCGATGTAAAAAATTCAAATATTACATAAGTTTTTTTGAAAAACCGATGAAACTTAGAATTTTTTTTTAATACCAAACTAAATACAATCCATACCCAAACCCATATTTACAACCAAAATTCTGAAAAAGCTAAACAAATTTGGCAGCCACAATAGAAACAACAATTTTACAGCACATTAGTTTTATACATCAGCTAATATATACTCCAAAAGTTAAGTAATCAATCCAAGTTGGACTAAACTACATATTAGGAAATATAGTCAAATGAATTGTAAAAAGAATTGTGACTACATGTTTCAACGTATAGGGCGATCGTTTATATCCAAGTGCTGTAAGTTTAAAACTAATATCAACACCCATATATAGTAAGAAGTCATGATGAAAAATAAATGATAATCGTTTAAACCAATATCAACGCCACATGTACCTGTTCTAATGAGTCAACAATGTTAAGAGTAATTATCTCAAACATTTCTCTCATGACATAATAACCACACTCTGTGTTCCCAAGTTGTTGGCGATAGTACAAAACAAACAAGAATAACCAAAACCAAAATAGTTGGACTAAGATATTCGTTAAGTTTGGGTTCAAACTACTTACCTTTGGGTATATCTATTTTGTGCTATTATGACAATACGTGTGTTTCCCACCCCTATATTGATATGTCTTCAAAGATCTGTCATCATATACATGGAAACATCATATTATAGACTAATGAAGTCACATGTTATGACAATTCAAAGTTTTTCGCAAATATACTTACAAATCAATTAATTGACAAAACTCTTTAGGTGCTTTTTTATCCTTTTTCCAAAGGGAGTCAAATCCACTATGACCTGGCTCTCCTGTCCATATGAGATGATTTAGTAACATGGATGTTTCATCATATCATCTTATCCACTGCCACCTAGCTCTTCTAAGGAGAGAATTTAGTGGCAAGGATCTTTATCATGTCATCATCACATAGCCCATATCATCATCACCTTCATATCAATCTCTTACTATGCAATCACATGGTGATGATGTAAATGTCATGCCAACATGCCTCGAAACATAGATATATATATCATCACAATCATCATATGGACATGTTAGCATGCAATGGTATGGGGATACTACAAAATCATACATACACATCATATACAATCATCATATCTCAACTAGCCATATGCATACCACGATATGCTGAAAAACCATACACATACATAACCAATATCGTGGTATGAAAAGGAACATGCATATATATATCAACATATAATCATATAATACAAACATGCAGCTACCTCTAATTATCAATGCCATACACATGTGATTCCACGAGCTTCTTGGGTTGTCCAACACGACTTTTACTCCTCCGATCAACCAAATAACCTCTACAATATCACAAAATCCTCAATTAGCATATAATATAAGTATCTAAATTCCATAATTCAACTGTTTAGGCCTAACCTAAGTTTTCAACACCATTTCCATACATCATTGAGCTCCTAAAGATTATTTAAACTCTAACCAACCGCACACATTTTGGATTCCATGCTTCCAAACACAATACAAGGCTAGGGTTTATCCCAAATCATGTGTAACTCTTCTAAATTCACACCCAAACATCACAAACACCAAATCACACCTCACTAATCCCTTTTCATCCATTTTAATTAGTTGATTTAGTCCAAAACTGAAAATCCCAACATATGCCTGAAAAATCTAACTCAAAATCGAAGAAAAATGGAGAAGGAGGATCAAGGATCACTTACCCATTAAGATCGAAGCTCTTGGAAGCTGAAAATCACTCCCAATGGCCGAATCTTGCAAGCCCTAACATAGCTTCTTCGTTCTCCCTCCGTTTCCTTTCTACTTCATCATTTGAGAAACTTCTGATTTAAACAGATTTTCTTATGTTTGTAGTGGTGGGAGTAATCTTAGTCTGAAAAATATTGCCAAAATTGCAACTCACTCACTGTGGTGGCTCTGAATCTCACCACTGCATGGAGCTTCTCTATTTCTTTGTGGTCTTTTCTCCGTCCTGGTCCTCCGGTTCTGCACATGATATCAATTGCACTTGGTTAGCTCGAGACTAAGTTAAGGATAATGTAATGAGGATTGTTACATATCTTGCGAATTTGTTCTACAAATTGTTCTTTATTTAAAGTAGGTTTTCAAGATTTTACAAGTTACAACTCAAATCTATCAAGGACCTAGGTCTTTCATTCTACTTTTTCAAATTCGTCAATCTTCAATGTACTCTTGTTTTTTTACAACGACCTTTAATGTTATTTTCCTTTAATTTTTAAGTTATTTTGAGAGACTTATCAATAACAATAATAAACATTTTAAGCAACATAAGTATTCATTTTTGTGTTTTTGTGTGTGTTAGAGATTAACCAAACACGTTCGATTGTAATATCTAAAAAATTATTTTATATCTTTTTATTAATAAGGTTTCATAAAATATTCTTCGGCCATCATGTAACAATCTACTCCCAAACACTTCCAGACTTGACCAAAAACTTCAAAATCCAATCAATCAGAACCCAAATATCTCAAAACAACTTCCTAAAACCTCAAGACAGCGGAAATGAACCAAAAGACAGTAGAAAATAAGCTGGGGCCACGACCGCTATAGTACCGCTGCGACTCCGGCTCATTCCAGAAACTCCCTCGCCACTGACGTCACTGGTGCCGTGGCCTGCCTTTCTGGCGCCGTAGCACCCCTTGTTGGTTTTCTATACTAGCAAATTTCATACTTCGGGGTGAACTTCTGACGCGCATAACTTTATGCTCCAACCTCCGATTGATCTAATTCTAACTCCTACAAGTTAATCTAGTCTCAATCTATCCATAGACACTAATTTCACTTTAATCTAACTCCGTATGAAGGTTTTGGACACCTGACACCGTTTTGGCCACTTTTTGACCAAAACTCACCACTAACAACCTCCAAATGCCACCCAAGGCAATTCAACCACTCGGAACCATTCACACAGGTCCAAAACCACTTAAACAACTTGTCCAAAGAGGTTTCATCTCAAAGGAACAAATCCTCTGAGATTTGACCCTCTTGAACCCCAATTGACAAAATGGATTACAGGGCCTAAAACACACCATCAATGCCCAATTCCACCTTTGGGCTCACAAACATTACCACACTGATTCATCAACACTCCAAATCACACATACACCACCATCCAGCATACACATGACAAACAACACAATTCCGCATACATAACAACATAACAACAACAACAACAATATCATTACAACCATCTAGAAACCTCTAATCAATTACAATCATGCTATCCTACTTGGCACAAGATACATGTCCAAAATACATAAAAACTACAAAGACCTAGTATTCCCACATCCGATGCTACTCCCTCGTGTTCTCCAGACTAGTGCTAGAACCATCACTGAAAATGTTAGTTCATGGGAGAAAGGGGTGAGACAATATCTCAATAACTGGGGACAACCACACACATATATATACATATATATCTCATACAATCCATGAATGCAATGTGAAATGAAATGCATATCTCCCTCGTACACAGCTAGAACCATGAACTATCGTCATAATAGGACATTTTGTATAGGTAATTCCCTTCCAATAGTCGGTGAAGACTGATTCCGGGACATCACCAAGCTTACCTCCCATTAATGCACCCGGCCAAAGGTAACACTAATGTTCGAACTGTGGCTCTCCTTCCCTTTTCCTACCATGAATTGGCAGCGATTTAGGGAAGGTGCAGCCCACTGTGCACCTTTCTCTCCTGGCCATAAGAGGCGATTTAGCCACAGGGATCTCATCCTTATCCTCCCTAATCATATATCATCATAATCATATAATCATATATCATATTATCACCACCCGATCCACCATATCATAGTCTCACAATGCCATGTGGTGATGCTCATGTATCATCATATAATCATCATCCTCATGTCACAATGTCATGTATGCATCATGTCATGTCATGTCAATAGCATCATCTCTAATCATCATAGTCATCATCTAGCTATGTGCATAGCACGATATATATAGAAAATAGTACACACTAACACATCTATATTGTGATATGAAAGAAACCTGCATATATACACAAATATACATAATATCATACAATACAATACAAACACCAGGTTACCTCAATTGTCACTACCACACGCACACAGGTTCCACAAGCTTTCTTGAATGCCAATCCCATGACTAGTCTTTTCCGAGTAGCCAAACAACCTTAACAACACAATAATACTTCAATTAACATAATGATACCAAATATCCAATTTCCACAATTTAACCAATTAGGCCTAACCCAAGGTTCTAACACTACTTTCATACATCAATAAGCTCCTAAGGACTATTCAAACACTACTCAACCACATATACCTCGGATTCCCAAAAGCCCTAACTAAAAACAACCTAGGGTTAAGCTCAAATCATGCATAAACCTTTCAAAACTCATACCCAAGCAACAATAACACCAAATCACACTCTATTAACCCCATTTCATCCATTTCAATTAGTGGATTTCGACTTAAACTGGAAATCTCAACATATAATCGAGAAAACTTGAGTTTAAACTTAAGAAAATGGAAATTGAGGAGTAGGGATTACTTACCAACGTGAATCCAAGCTTCCAAGGTCTGAAAATTACTCCCAAATGCTGGAAATCTTGAACCCTAGCATAGCTCCCTCGATTTCTCCTCCATTTCTTTCTTTCCTATCGACGGAAATGAGTCAGATTTAAACAAAAGTCTTGACTCTCGCCACGGCTCCAGGACAGCCCGCCGCAGCGCCACCATGTTCAGTTGAAAATGAAGCCAATGGAATATGCTCTCTCCACGGTGCCTTGTTTCTCGTCGCGGCGTGGAGCTCTATTCTGCACCACTTGAACCTTCCTACATCCTATTTCCTCCGGTTCTGCACATAATGCCAAAACAAAATCATGAGAGTTGTTACACATCACATAGAATATTATATTGCATTGTTTATAAATATAAGATCAGGGGTGATTAGTTAATTTGCTCTTGTCAACAACTAAATGAAAAATAGAGCTTTTAAATTTAAATAAAAAGTTGAAGTTTTCAACATGATAGGTAAATATAAGTTTCTTTATCATCATGTCATATGTCATGACACTTTATTTGATTATATATTCATAGACTTATATAATCATGGACACCTTGAATAATTATTAATATATGATCCATCCTTATTGATAGGTGATCTTAATATCGCATAAATTAGTAATTTATACATTTTCACTTCAGCCCACACGGCCTCATGATTTTGCAACTTCCTTTCTTGTTCACATTTGACACTCTTTGCAAGTTGCATATATATATATATGAATACATATATATATATTGGTATAACTACACAGATATAATCAAATTATTGGTATTTATATAAATTGATACAATCTATCACTCTGAGCTAAATTGAGAGCCAAGGTTAAAAGGGAAAAACTGATTAATTTGAAAACAAAATATAGGTACAGGTTTGATCGGTCCCCATATAATTAAAAGTCAATCTAAATCTTTAAATTCATATATAAAAAACGGATTATTATATGAAGATCAATTGATTGTTAATTATGCTGTTGATTTCTGTTCTGCATTTTGTGAAATACTCTACACCTTTTAATTATAATTCATTACTTCCTTATTTTTCAATAATATTCATTAATTCATTTACAAACTTGTTCAAGCTATTTCTTCTATTTTTCTTCTGTCTAGAAAATTGTCCCCGTCTGACAAATGAATCCTTACTATTACGAAAGAGAAAATGACAATGTGTAATGTTTTTTTTTTCCTGGATATGGATCCTATTCTCATCCTTGATGAGTGGAGAGTACTACTTTTATTTGAACCATTCCAACTTGATTTGTATGGTTAAGATTTAAATTTTTTTATTTTAATATTATAATTTTTTTAATTTTAAAATTTTGATAGTTAAAAAATTATTTTCATTCTACATTATACTTCTGTTGAAATAAATAAATTACTTAAATTATGAAAATTAAATAAAATTAAATTTCAACCATTCAATTTTAGTTTGGAAGGATTAAATTTAAGATTAGTTTTCTCTACTCATCTTTAGGATAACAAAAGATTTAGGTGAAAAAATAAAAGCTGATGATATTTAATAGCTAAATGCGATTGCTATTAAAAAATTGAACAATAACTTTTGACAATACACACACATAGATGATATAATTACTTATTGAGTAAATTGATTGATGTTTCTTTAATGTTGTTAAAATCATTGAGACCTCCCTCAATTTTTTAAACATAAACTTTACTCTAATTTTTAACTCCATTAAGAATATACTATTAAAAACTCAAAAATACTTTTTTTAATCAATTAAAATTTATATTAAAATAGATAACTAGGTTCCTTAAGTATTTTATTCTAAGTTTGATTCCTGAATATGTATATGAAAAATGTTTTGTTGAGAAAGGTAAAATTCACTTTAGTAATCTTTACGCCTTGAAGGAACCAATCTTTGCGTTGGCTGAGATATCCTTGGTGCCTACAAAAATAAAATATGCTACAATAACTTAAAATTATTAATTTATTATTATAATGTAGAATCACAAATTTCTATCCCAACTAAGAGCTTGTTTGATTTTTAGTTTGTAAAATTAAATTAAAAAATTGATAAAAGTAATTTTGTTGTAACGTGATTTATGTTTGGATTTTTTTATTGCAAAAATAGGTTTGGTAAAATGATTGTGAGATAAAAATATATTTGCAAACTAAAAAATAACTTTTTCAATCCGTTGGCTAAAATTATGTTTAAAGGTAAAAGTAAGTTTACATAATGACAATTTAAAATGATCCAAACACAAAATTAGCTAAAAGTATGTTCACAAACGTATTTTTACTTAGATCAAAGATTTTCCAAATAGGTGCTAAATCTAAATAAATTTAATTAAGATATTAAATTTACCCCTCCCTCCCTTGCGCGCCCACTCACTCTCTCTCTATATTATTGTTGTGAATAAGTTATTGAAAATAACTTAATCATAAAAACATGTTAAAGATAAGTTTAATTAGAATCTTTGGATGCTCCGTGCTAAATCAAGAAAAGCAAATCAATAAAATAACGATTCCATTTTGAGACACATTTTTTTCTTTTATGAAGAAAATGGGTGGGAGGGATGGCGCTCCTAACTCCCAGCAGCACTCGAAATTCCAACGGCTAAAGGATTCATCCTATACCTTTGGATGCCATTTATTGCATTTTTAACACCTAGAGTTTTGGGAGCAGGTCAGCTGCTAGACTACTAGTAGATACTTACACCTACTAGGGGTGAGGATCTCCCCATGATCAGTTGCCATTAAACAAGACTTTAGTGACCAAGAGGGGGTTCGAACCCACAACTTGGAGGTTACTGGATCATCCCTCTCGCCACATGCCCCACCTTGCATTGGTGATTCCATTATGAGACTTTGAATTGGAAGTTGTAGTGTCGGGATCTAAATCTGAACATTTCAAAAATGAAAATCGCATTAGAAAAGTGACATGGATTTATACTTTTTTAAGTGACAATCTGAAAAGAAAGATATAAAAGAAAAGAATTAATGCTTTTCTGTCTTATATATATCTTTTAAATTATTTAATCCCATTGAGAAAAAACAATCACATGATGCAACAGGTATACTAGAGGTTAATACCTTAGTTAATACAAAATGATATGACTGATCCAGTCAGTGAAACAGGTCCCCAAGGTTCTTGACTACAATTTCCTTGGATTTGAATTCAATGCCTTTGTGTGGTGCTAAGTATAAACTAAAAATTACTGAACATATCAAAAGATGAGAACACAATATATCACAATGATCTTATAGTGATGGAAAACTAAAACGGATACCTAACACATGGATGTTATGAGAAACACATAGCAAAAAATCACAAGATCTATGGTGAAAGATCTGAAGTTTGCTGGGAGCCAATGGCTTGCACTTGTGTAGTAATGTCTGAATGCTGTTACATATAGCGCTAAGCGCTTGATCTTGTTTATAGAAAGTTTGAGATGAGTTTTGTAGTTTGCCTGGGTGTCTAAATGCCTAATCATTGGTTGTCTGTATAGTTGATGATATGCTTAATGATGATCATTTGGGGTGTATGATTGACGCTTTTATATTGTCCTGGCCAATTGTGATAGTTTGTGATAACTCCTATAATTAATTGCTTGTTATTTGGCATATTTTTCTTGTTAATTGGAGAATTATTGATACATTTTAGTAAACTATTTAGTAATTGCACAAAAAATATGCATTAGTAGTTTATGAGCTAATCTATTAAAGGAGAATATTGATGGATTGATATATTTTTGGAATGATTTATTATCATTTGAGCTTATTTTGTTTATATGTTTATTTTTAGAGAAGAGGAATCAAGCCAAAATATTCAAAAATATCAAAATGCGAAGAAAAATGAAATTTGCAATGGTATCACAATATTGAGTATCTCTAATATGGCAATATGAGTAGGGATGTGTAAAACCGAATTGAAATCAAACAAGTTGCTTGAAATGGGGGAAATAGAGAGGAGAAGTAAAACTTCCCAAGAAGTAGATTAATCATTTTTGCTTGGTTGCCAAAAAAAAAATGTAAGTTTTTGAAAAGTTAGACTTAACTCAGGAAGTAGAACTTCTCAAGTAAAATCCAGGGAAGTTCTACTTCTCGAGTTATTTATAGTAATGTTTCGAATATACCCTTATCATCTTAATTTTTTTTTTCTTGAGGAAAATTGTATTTATGTCATTATTGTAACATCCTAGGACAAAACCCAAAAAGCGCCACCAAAACTAGCCTAAAAAGATACTAACAGGCAAAACAGAGGGTTGGTGTCGCGGTCTAATACAGTACAACCGTAGCTTGACCATATTCTGGACCAAAATAAAATGAAGGTAGAGATGCTTGGCGCCGCGGCCATGATTCTAGCACCACAACACCCCTATCAGTTTCCATATAAGCAATTTTGCTGGTTTTTTGACGAACTTTTGATGCCTACCCTTTTGTGCTTCGACCATTAATTAACATGATTCCAACTTCTACATGTTACTCTATTTCCAATATGACTATGAACACTAACTGCACCTCAAAACATCTCCGTATGAAGATTTTGGACGCATAACACTATTTTGGTCACTTTTTAATAAAAACTCACAACTTAACACCTCAAATTGCTACCAATTGCCAATTGGTAGCCTATAACCATTTTCACAGGTCACAATTGACACAACCAACTTGTTTAAGGAGATTCCACCTCAAAAAAAATGCTCCCCTGAGTCCAAACCTCCTTGGACCCCAAATTCCCACGATGGGTTATAATGCCTCATCTCACACATACAAGGTCCAAAAACCACATTGAGCTCACAAACATGACTAACCAAGCTTAACATACGTAATTAATCATACAAAAGCACACAGACCCATTCCAGGGCCCAGAATTATATCACAACACATGACCACACATATGTTAGCATTTAGCCACCTCTACAACATTCCTCATCATCTCATCAATATTACAATATCACATCAAGAATACATATTCACGTATAATACAATGCTCCTAGAATACCAACCATAGGCAGTACATACAATGCTACACCACCTGGTACAATCTATTACATAAACTAAATAACATATAACTATCACTTACACTTGGATATTCCCATGCGAAGGGGAGCTAAACTAAATAACATATAACTATTAGTCCTCTCCGAGCTAGTACTAGAACCTTCTTCTGAAATGTTAACTATAGAGGGTATGAGATAGAGTCTCAGTAAATGGGAATCACACCCAAAATACATAATAGACGACGTACATATATATATACAATAGGTATATTCACAATGAATGCATATGATACAATGCAATGCAATGCAATGCAAATGTCATCCTATGCATGTTTTCCTTTGTACACAGTGTAACACCATACACCAATACACCTCTTAACTTGACAAAATACTTCAAAAACCAACTAAACATAGCCTAAACACCTCAAATCTCCCTCCCACAATCACCAGAGTAGCGGAAAACACCACAGAACACCTCGAGAACACCAAAATAGCCGAGACAGGGTGCAGGGCCGTGGCCGCTACAATACCACCACGTCACCGACGCTCTCTGGTTTCAGAATTGTCAAAACAAATGCTGCTATGCTCTCTGGCGTAGCAGCCTGGCCCTGGCGCTGCGGCCTCCCTGTGCTAATGCCATATCAGCAAAAGTTCAACTTCTGGGATGAACTTCCGACTCGTATAACTTGATGCTCTGACCTCCGATTGACCTTATTCCAACTCCTACAAGTCAATCTTATCCCAATCTATCCATGGACACTAATTTCACTTCAATCCATCTCCATATAGAGATTTTGAACACTTGATACTGTTTTGGTCAATTTTTTACCAAAATTAACAACAAACCTCCTCCAATTACCACTGAAGGTACATGGGCACTAAGGGACCATTCACATAGGTCCTAATCGACTTAATCAACTTGTCTAGAGAAGTTTCATCTCAAAAGAACCACTCCTATGAAATTTGACCCCCTTTAAACCCCAAATTGACATAATGGGCTATATGCCCTAAAACACACCAACAAGGCCTAGATCCAACTTTGGGCTCCCATACACTACCATTCCAACAAAACATCACTCTGAACCATATATAAACATATATACTTCATCATTCCATATCAATCATCATCAATAACATACATCCATTACAATCACCTTATCATACTTTGCACTATGTACATATAGACATTACACACATACACTATAGTGACTTGGTATTCCTAATGCCAGAGTGGCTAGCTTCCCTCATCTTCTCCGAACTAATGCCAGAACCTTCACCTAAAAGATTAGTTCATGGGAAAGGGGTGTAAGACAAAGTCTCAGTAACTTAGAACAACCACACACAATATATATACTAAACCACACAATTATGCACTTGGTGCAATGTAATGCAAATGAATGGAATGAATGTTCTCCCTCATACACGGCTAGAACCACGAGCTATCATTATCACAAGATATTTCAAAAGATGATTCCCTTCCAACAGTCAGTGAAGATTGATTCTAGGACATCATCAAGCTCACCTTACCCTAATGCAACCTGGCAAAAGGTTACACTAGAGCTCGGACTGTGGCTCTCCTTCCCCTGAACCACCTTGAGTTGGTAGTGATTTAGGGAAGATGTATCCCTAAATTGATTGTCACCTGGCTTTCCTAGCCATAGGAAAGGATTTAGTGACGGTGATATTTCATCATATCATCTTTTCCACTGCCACCTGGCTCTCGAGGATTTAGTGACAGGAATCTTTATCATATCATCATCATCTATCATATCATCACCACCTCAACATCAATCTCTCACTATGCAATCATATGGTGATGATGCCAATATCATACCAACATGCCTCAAACACACATATATATCATCATCACAAATATCATATGGACATGCTAGCATGAACAAGTATAGGGATACTACAAAATCATACATACACATCATATACATTCATCTTAACTCAACTAGTCGTGTGCATACCATGATATGTAGAAAAACCATACACATAAACAACTAATATCATGGTATGAAAAGGAACATGCATATATATATATATATCAACATATAATCACATAATACAAACACCTAATTACCTCTAGTTGTTAATACCACACACACGCGATTCCACAAGCTCCTTAGGTTATCCAGTACACTTGCACTCTTTCGGTCAATGAAACAACCTTTACAATATCATAATACCTCAATTAACACAATATACCACTTAACCAAGACCACAATTCAACTATTTAGGCCTAACCCAAGGTTCCAACATCATTTCCATACACCATTTAGCTCCTACATACCATTCAAACTCTAATCAATCACACACATCTCAGATTTCATGCTCCCTCTAACAATTTCAACCTAGGGTTAAGGTTAAATCATGCATACTCCTTCTAAAACTCACACCTAAGCATTATAACCATCAAATCACACCTCAATAATCCCATTTTATTCATTTTAATTGCTGAATTTTGGCTAAAATAGAAAATCCTAACATAACTCTAAAAAATCCAACTCAATCCCAAAGAAAAATAAAGAGGGAGGAGTAAAGATGTAATATCCTGGAATTTATCCTGGATGTTCGAGACTCAATATTTTAAAATCTATAAGGAATTTATAAAAACAAGTATACGCCGTTTTGCATGAAATATAGCAAAGAGGTCAATTATCTCAGTTGGAAAGAAAAAGGAGAACATGACAATTATCTCAATTGGAAGGAAATCACAATTTCATGCAAACCAAGCTGCACATGACAAAATAACATTATTTAATGTTTTATGTCATTTTCTAAAGGAAAATCAAGAAGTTTCAAGAAATAAAGGTGGCAAATTGTGATTGGCTTTGCTTCTTTACATATACTCCCTCCTTTGCACGAAATTTGGTCCCAGAAAAGAAAGGGAGAGCAGTTGAAAAATAGCAAGAAAAGAGGAGAAGGTGTGGAGAACAAGTGGAAGAAAAAGGAAGAAGAAAATCTAAGAAAAATTGGTAAGAATTTTCTTCCTTGATTCCTTGTGATTTCCTTGAAGTTTTGAGTAGTTTAATACAGTTTAGGATGAGTTTCTTCTCTCTTCTTAGGCTGTAAATTTCATCCATGATCAAGGGTGTGGGGAAAGAAAGGTTTTCTTGGAAGAAATTGTAGAGAAAGTGTAGAAAATACGAAAGGAACAAGGTTTGGTATGTTTGGAAGTAAGAAAATGAAAATCACTTCTTCCCTCCTCAAATCCTTGTTTCAATCAGTTTAATATGATAGGAAAGAGTTGTATTTTCATTTTTTTGATGTAAAAAATGGATTCCTTGGGTCCAAATTAGCTAAGAAAAAGTATTAGACTCAAGAAAAAGTTTAAAATAAACTATATGAAATTTTAGGGTTCAAGTGAGTCTTGATGAGGAAACCCTTTGATTCAAATGATTAAGTGAATATTGAATGATGTTTTAGGACTTGTGGGAGTTCAAGGAAGCTTGTGGAAGCTTTGATTCAAAGAAGAAAAGCAAAGAAACACATAACAAGTAGCTTTGTTTATTTTATTGTAATATGTTATTCCTTGTTATTTCCATGATTATATCTTGTTGCCATATTATTCTTGTGTTAATTTGTGACTGGTTTTGGCTGTAAATGAGGAGTTTTATTCTCCGGAATGTCCATTTTCTAAGGTGAAACTATGTCAAAATTTTTACTTGACAATACAATATTTTAATGATTTATGTGATTATATGTGAAATGTTTGTGAAACTTGAATGATATATTTGCATGAAATAAACTAGCTACTAAGATTTTCCCAAATCTCACCCCCAAGCACTAACATGATAGGTTCAAGTCGTGGCAAGTCCTTTAAGAAGACAAGGGACAAGGAGAAAGTTAATGAAGATTAAAATTTTAGTTGAAATTGTGACTTATTTTCTTGCTATTACATATAAATTATTGTGTGAATTTATGAAGCTATGCTTCACTGCCATCATTCTATTGTAAGTTCCTTGTAATGTAAAAACCTTAGTTTGAACAAGTTTGGATTATGGAATCATGCTCTCTATTTGGTTTTGAAAGTTGGTATGCAAACCTATCCAATTTTGAGTACTTATTAATATATGGTTACTGTTTATTCTAAATTTAGTTTTCTTTATGAGTGTTTTATATGCTTGGAAAGTAGATATAGAGAGATTTCCAAAGTGCCAAAGATCACTTGATTTGAATAAGCAAACAAATTGTTACGAATTTTTGAAGATGGCTAAGAAAATCTGGAAAAGTAGTTTTGACCAAATGAATAGTATAATTGAATGAATTTTCTGAATAAATTGGCTCAATTAAATTCTAGTTGTAAATTTTTCCCATGTAGGAAATATTTTTAGCTATTTTTAAAGACTTGAATCATTTTTATATGATTTTTTTTAGAATTATTTATGATTTTTCAAAGTTTAACCGAGAAAATCGAATTACCAAATGAATAGTATTTTAAAAATTTGAATTTTTCTCATTTGATCTTTTAATGATTTAAGCTTCTAAATTAGCTCATTTAACATCATATATGCTATTATACATGGGAAATAATGTAAGAAAGTAAGGTATGACAAAAGATCACTCACCAACAATCTAGCAAGCTCTAAGGGGTCAAAAATCACTTCCCAAGGCCAAAAATTCGAAGCCCTAGCAAAGTTTCTTAGTTGCTCCTTCCATTCTCCCTTTCTCTCTCACATTCAGCCAACTAGACTGTTTCTAGTTTATACAAAAATTTTCTTTGCTCATCGTAGCGCCAGTTTGCTCACTGTGGCGAGGAGCTCTTCTATCCCATTTTGATTCTCTCCTTCATCCAGGTCCTTCTGGTTCTATATACAATGCCAAATACACTTAGTTAGCTGGGGACTAAGTTCAGGATGATGTAATGAGGGTTGTTATATTCTCCCCTCCTTATAAAAATTTTGTCCTCAAAATTTCAACTCTTATCTCAAGCAAAAAATCTCTGGATACCTCCTTTGCATGGATTTTTCCATCTCTTATGTGACATCATTAGTTGTCAAGCCACTCCACAACACCTTCACTAACTTAATAGTCTTATTTCTTAACTGTTTCTTCTTTACATCGATAATTTGCAACGGCGTGACCTTAGAAGTCAGATCCTCTTGTACTTGAACTTCTTCATCATCAATTATGTGAGATGAATCCGGATGATTCTTCTTGAGTTAAGACACATGGAAAACATCAGGCAATCCAGCGAGATTAGGTGGTAACGCCACTCAATACGCTACTGGCCTAATTTGCTCCAGAATTTGATATGGACCCATATACCATGGAATAAGCTTCTTCGCTTGAATCAATCTCCCAACACCTGTAGTAGGAGTGACCTTTAGAAATATATGATCTCTAGTATCAAACTCAAATGGTGTCTTCCTTCTATCTACCTAACTCTTCTGTGGACTCTGAGTGATCAAAACCTTCTACCGAAAACTTTCTATTTGTTGAGAGGTTTGGTACACAATGTTTAGGCCCAATAGACTTCGTTCACGAAGTTCAACCCAACACACCAGTGATTTGCACTTTCTGCCATATAATGCTTCATACGAAGACATTTGCAAACTCAAGTAATAGCAAATTTGACCAACTATAGGTATTGATCCCAATTGCCTTTATTCTCCATAATACAAGCTCGCAGTATGTCCTTCAAAGTTTGAATCATTCTTTCAGTCTACCCATCAGATTGAGGGTGATAAGTAATACTGAAATTCAACTTCATCCCCATGGCCTTTTGGAGAGATTTACAAAACCTAGATGTAAACCTAGGAACTCTGTCCGACACAATATTCATCGGGACTCCATGCAACTGCACAATCTCATTCACATATAATTGGGCCAATTTCTCCATCGTAATGGTCTCCCGAATTGGAAGAAAATGGGTCGAGTTCGTCAATCTATCTATAATTACCCATACTGCATTGTGTTCTAAAGAGGTCCTCAGTAATCCCATCACAAAATCCATGGAGATGTTATGCCATTTCTACTTAGGAATCTCCAGAGGTTGCAACATACTCGCTGACAATTGTGTTCAATCTTTACCTTCTGACAGATTAGACATCTTGCTATATACTCTGCGATGTCCTTTTTCATGCATGGCCACCAGTACCCTCACTTCAAGTCTTGGTATATCTTTGTGGTACCTGGGTGAATAGTGTACCTACTCTTGTGAGCTTCCTCTAAAATAATTTCTGACAACCCTGCAACATTTGGCACACAAATTTGATCACGATACCGAATGATACCATCCACCAGTATATCAAAGTCTTGGATTTCCGCTATTTCAATTTGTTCCTGAATGTCCAAAAGATAGTTATCCTTCAACTGAGCATAGCAAAGGTTCCTCAATAAATCACTTGATACATTGTCAGATCCCAAGGCTAGTATTCTAGGGTAGACATTAAGGGATAACTTTATATCTCTCAAGCTTTCTTAGTAATTGTTGCTCTCTCATCATTATGGTGGCTATATGGATTGATTTTCTACTCAGCGCATCTGCTACAACGTTGGCTTTCCTAAGATGATACTTTAAAGCAAACTCATAATCTATCAAGAATTCTACCCATCGTCTTTGCCTCATGTTCAACTCTTTTTGTTCAAAAAGATACTTTAGACTTTTATGATCACTAAACACCTTGAACTGAGCGCCATATAGATTATGCCTCCATAACTTCAAGGCAAACACTACAACCACTAGCTCAAGGTAGTGAGTAGGATAATTTTGTTAGATAACCTAACTTTCCAAGAGGGGGGTGAATTGGAAAGATTAAAATTTTCTGCAAAAGTCAAGCATATAATGAAGACAAACAAAACTGTAAAATAGAGTACAATATAATAGCAATGTAAGAGCAGTAAGGAGAAGGATTGACACAGATATTTATCCTGGTTCGGTTTCTCTATCTTGACCTATATCCAGTCCTCAAGCAACTACTTAAAATTTTCAACTATCCAGCAAGAATTCAGTGGGCTTCTTGCAATTGCCTCAGTACAGCTTTGATGCTATGTTCTTAGAGCTTACAAGTTCTCTTTCTGCACTCTAGCCAAGTGCTACCAAATCCCTTGTATATTCCCTCATAAGAAAATCTTTCTTCCAGATGAAGATAAGATTGATTACAAAAAATAAACTCTCTAATTTAGAGTGTATATGAAAGTTTAAGTGCAGAAAACTGAAGTATGAGAGTAAAAGACTTTGAGTTGAGAATTTAGCAGAGTTTCAGTATATACAATGTTAAAATCGTTACCTACAACTTCAAATGATGTTATATTTATAGATTTAGGTCTTAACTATACGTTAGAGATGAAATCGATCCGTTGGAGAAGTTACCCAATGGTTACTCTAAAAAACTATCCGTTCACCAACCACATTTAATGCTTCTGACATTCAAAGTTCAAATTTTGGTTAGTCTATAGATGAATTTCGCAGAGACCAAAAGCTAAAGGCTTCAACATTAAATTTCAAAGTTCGTCTGTTGTAAAGCAAAGTTCGAATTTTCATCATTGAGAAATTTTTCTGTGTTGGAACATACGAATTTTCAAGTTAAAAGTTCTTCTTAAAAGTGTGAACAGTAGTCTCAAATTGCTACAGTGCCTTCGAAGTTCGCATTTTGGTACCCAAAATTTGTCTATCAGTGGGCAGCTCAATAAGGTACAATAGTTCATCCTTTTGAAATTCAAATTTTCAAGATTCAAAGTTCATATGCCAGAGAGAACTCTTATCAGACTTAGTTTAAAATTCAAATTTCTAAATACCAATATTCGTATGACAACAGATTGTCGTAACAGACTTTGCAAGCTTTGTTTCTGAAATTCGAATTTTCAATATCAAATTCGTCTGTTAGTGAGCTGATTTTGGACTCTTTCTAAACTTCACTTTCAGATGAATTTTAACATATCCTCAGATGAATTTTTCATTTTTCATAAATTGTGTTTTGGCATAAATTTGAATTTTCAAAAGCTGAAGTTCGTCTGTCAGAGAAGACTCTTATTAGACTTGTTTCAAAGTTCAAATTTCTACAGTCAAAGTTCGTCTGTCAGAGAAGGCTCTTTTCAAACTTCTTCATTTTCAATTCGAAATTCGAATTTCCAAAGCCAAAATTCGAATTTTCAAAACAACATATCAGTATTAACCTTTCAAACTTCATCTGTTGATGGCTGTTTTTCAAATATTCCATAAATTAACATAGAATCATAGTTTTAAAACATCCTTTTGCCAATTCAAAGTCTTTTACTCAATTTAAACACTGTTAGAGATTCTACATCTATTCTTGTGCTGGTTTTTCTTGAATTTCTTCACTTGAGATTTTTTGTGCACCTTTGATATCTTCTCTCCAAGCTCTTGAAGGTTGATTCGGAATCATCAAAACACTTGATTCAATAAGTTTTCCTCATGAGGTTTCAATTGCCTTAAAGCATATGCCACAACTCTTCCCTGTTGCATCAACACACAGCCTAAACCCTTCTTAGAGGCGTCTGTGTAGACTGTGAACAACTCAAATGGGTTAGGGATAATTAATACCGGGGTGGATGTTAGATGAACCATCAGCTCTTGAAATGCTCTCTCACACTCGTCATCCCAAAGGAAAGATGGATCCTTGCGGGTAAGTCTAGTCAATGGCATAACAAGCTGAGAGAATCCCTTAATGAACCTTTGGTAGTAACTAGCCAATCCCAGAAAGCTACGAATCTCAGTTGCTATTTGTGGTCTCTCCCAATTCAACACCGCTTTTACTTTACTAGGGTCTACCGCTACACCTTTTGCAGAAATAACATGGCCCAAAAATTTCACCTCCCATAGCCAGAACTCACATTTACTAAGCTTGGCATACAGTTGGTGATCCCTCAACACTTGCAATACAATTCGAAGATAAAGTGCATGCTCCTCCTTACTCTTGGAGTATATCATAATGTCATCAATAAATACCACCATAAATTTGTCTAGATATGGTTGAAATATCTTGTTCATATAGTCAATGAATATTGCTGGAGCATTGGTCAACCCAAATAGCATCACAAGAAACTCATAATGCTCATATTGAGTTCGAAAGCAGTTTTAGGAACATCTTCAGCATGCACCCATAACTGATAGTATCCTAACCTTAAATCGATTTTAGAGAAAACTGAGGTACCTACCAACTGAGTTTCTTGTGTCTTCAATTCATGGTAAAGGATATTTATTGTTAATTATCACTTGGTTCAGTTGCCTATAATCAATACACAATTTGAGGCTACCATCCTTCTTTTTAATAAACAACACTGGAGCTCCCTAAGGCGAGACACTCGGTCTGATGAAACCCCTTTTTAACAAATCTTCAATCTGCTTTTTGAGTTCTTTCAGTTCAGAGGATGCCATGCAATATGGAGCCTTTAAAATAGGACTTGTTCTGGGCATCAAATCAATGGAAAACTCTAGCTCTCTTGGTGGTGGAAGACTGGTAATCTCATCTAGAACCACATCAGGATATTCACTTACAACTGAGTATCTTTCTATACCACCTTCCATGTCCACATTAATAGAGAAGAAAACTAGAAACCCTTGGCATCGTTTTCTCAAATACCTGTTAGCTTGGGCAAAAGACAAACAGACATTTTCATCCCCTTCAATACTAGGGTTATTCATAGGCAATAACACAGTCTTCTGAGCACAGTCGAGAATAACATTTTTTGCCTCTAACCAATCCATCCTAATTATCACATCAATCTCTTGTAATGGCAAACAAATTAAATCTAGAGTAGTACTTCAATGTTCAAAACGAACCATACAATTTAGACAAGCTTGAGCAGTTCTTAATGAAACTCCCGTGGGTGTGGGTACCAACAATTAGAAGGTAACTCCATTGCCACAATACCCAATCTCCGAGCATAATCAAAAGATATAACAAAATATGATGCACTAGAATCAAACAATGCATGAATAAGGAAACCATTGAGTTTAAGTTTACCTCTAATCAAGTTAGGCACTGCATCTGCTTCCTGTCGGGTTATCACGAAGACTTGACCAAGCATTATTGGCCTTCTCATTACATCATCACGCCTTAGCTTACGATAATTCTGTGACATATGTCCCGTCTTCCCACAATTATAACAAATCAAGCACAAATAGTCACCATGGTTCATCCCACAATTTGTGCACGGATTTGAGACATTACCTGAATTGTATTGAGATAGGACTAAGTCTCTTCCTACATATTCACTCTGACTGGAACTCCCCTGGTCAAAGCTTCCTTGATAAAATGGTCCTCCTCCATACTGACCTCTATTAGATTGATCTATGCCAAAGCTGCCTCTTCCTCTGCCATGATAGCCTCTTTCTCCACTAGAACTACCACTACTATTGCTACTACCAGATCCACTTCCTTTACTGACACCTCCGGTAGGTCCTAGGTAAGAAAAGGTTCAGATTATTGAATTCCTTTTCTCTTCCTTAGTCTCCCATATTCTCCTAGATAACACCCGCATCTACGCACACAAGTCCTCGAAGGACACAAATTCAACCAACACTAACCTCTCCTTAATTTATGGATGGGCTCCCTCAAATAGTCTCTGAGCCTTCCACCTATAATCGGGGTAATTGTTCAAATAAGTGGAATACTTTACCAAATCCAGGAATTGATTAATGTAGTCATTTGCTGACAAATTTCCTTGTTGAAGAGCTAGAAACCTAGAATCATTTTGCATCATTAAGGCCGGAGAGAATTAGTGTACAAAGAATCATTCTTTAAACTGATCCTGGGTCATTGGAGCACCCATTACTTCCACACTTGGGAGAACACTCCTCCACCAACACTTAACCTTCTTCTCAAGCTTAAACACTACCAATTACACCTTTTGCTCAGAGGTGTAATCCATCACACTAAATATGTTTTCCAATTGCTCTATCCATTCCTCAGCCAATACAGGATCCATTATACCTTTGTAAGCTGGGGGATTGAACTTCTGAAAGTCTTTCAATTGGGAGGAGATACCCCTTCTTTCGGGTCTTAGAGCTCTTTCAGGTTCCATCTCATTCTCATTATTATTACCCTCTTCATTCACATCACCATAATCCTATCGGTTCATTTGTTATTGCAACCTATTCAACATCTCCCTCTAAGTAGTCACCTTGTCACTAAGGCTAGTTAACATTTTATGCATCTACCACATTAGGTCATTATTACTCGGTCTTCCTCTGCGAGACATTTGCTCCTACACACAAGTAATGACGCATTCAATTACATGGTTTTGGACTAGCATTGTAAGGAATATACAAGTCTATGTATTTAAAATTGTGCCAAGTATTATTCCAAGTAGAAACAATGGCGTCGGTACTCTCAGGTTTTAGAATTGTTGAAATAGAGAGTTTAGCGCCACAGTGTGCCCTTACTGATGCATATCAGCAAAAGTTCAACTTCTGGGGAAAACTTTCGACGCACATAATTTGATGCCCTGACCTCCGATTGACCTAATTCCAACTCCTACAAGTCAATCTTGTCCCAATCCATCCATGGACACTAATTTCACTTCAATCCATCTCCATATAGAGATTTTGGATACCTGATACTGTTTTGGCCACTTTTTGACTAAAATTAACCATAAACCTCCTTTAATTACCATCAAAGGAAAATGGGCACTCAGGGACTATTCACACAGGTTCTAATCGACTTAATTAACTTGTCAAAAGAGGTTTCATCTCAAAGAAACCACTCCTATGAGATTTGATCCCCTTGAACCCTAAATTGACATAATGGGATATATGCCCTAAAACACACCAACAAGACCTAGATCCAACTTTGGGCTCTCATACACTACCATTCCAACAAAACATCACTCTGAACCATATATAAACATACATACTTCATCATTCCATATCAATCATCATCAATAACATACATCCATTACAATCACCCTATCCTACTTGGCACAATGTACACATAAACAATACACACAAACACTACAGTGACTTGGTATTCCCAATGCCTGAGTGGCTACGCTTCCGTCGTCTTCTCTGAACTAATGCCAGTACCTTCACCTAAAAGGTTAGTTTATGGGAAAGGGGTGTGAAACAAAGTCTCAGTAACCGAGAACAACCACATGCAATCTTTATACTAAACCACACAATCATGCATATGGTGCAATGTAATGCAAATGAATGGTATGTATGTTCTCCCTCGATCATAGCTAGAAACATGAGCTGTCATCATCACAAGACATTTCAATAGATGATTCCCTTCCAACAGTCAGTGAAGAATGATTCCCAGACATCACCAAGCTCACCTTACCCTAATGCAACCCGGCCAAAGGTTATATTAAAGCTCGGACCATGGCTCTCCTTCCCCTGAACCACCTTGAATTGGTAGTGATTTAGGGAAGATGTATCCCCAAATCGACTACCACCTGGCTCTCCTAGCCATAGGAGATGATTTATTGACAGTGATATTTCATCATATCATCTTATCAACTACTACCTGGCTCTCCCAAAGAGAGGATTTAGCGATAGGGATCTTTATCATATCATCATCATCTATCATATCATCATCACCTCAATGTTAATCTCTCACAATGCAATCATATGGTGATGTTGCCAATATCATGCCAACATGCCTCAAACACACACATATATATCATCATCACAAACATCATATAGATATGCTAGCATGCAAATATATGGGGTTGCTACAAAATCATACATACATATCATATACATTCATCCTAACTAACTAGCCATGTGCATACCACGATATGTAGAAAAACCATACACATAAACAACTGATATCATGGTATGAAAAGGAACATACATATATATATCAACATATAATCACATAACATAAATACCTGATTACCTCTAGTTGTCAATACCACACACACGTGATTCCACAAGCTCCTTGGGTTATCCAGTACACTTGTACTCTTCCAGTCAATGAAACAACCTTCATAATATCACAATACCTCAATTAACACAATATACCACTTAACCAAGACCACAATTCAACTATTTAGGCCTAACTCAAGGTTCCAACACCATTTCTATACACCATTTAGCTCATAGAGACTATTCAAACTCCAATCAATCACACACATCTCGGATTCCATACTTCTTCCAATAATTTCAACCTAGGGTTAAGGTTAAATCATGAATACCCCTTCCAAAACTCACACCCAAGAATCACAACCACTGAATCACACCTCATTAATCCCATTTCATCCATTTTAATTGGTGGATTTCTACCAAAATAAAAAATCCCAACATATCCTTGAAAAATCCTACTCAAAACTGAAGAAAAATGGAGAGGGAGGAGTAGAGATCACTTACCAACAATCTAGCAAGCGCCAAAGGGTTAGAAATCACTTCCCATGGCCTAAAATTCAAAGACCTAGCAGAGTTTCTTCGTTACTCCTTCTGTTCTCCCTTTGTCTCTCGCGTTCAGCTAACTGGACTAGTTCTAGTTTATATAAAATTTTCTCCGCTCGCCGCAGCGCTACTAAGCTCGTCAAGGCAAGAAGCTTCTCTATCCCATTTGGATTCTCTCCTCCTTCCTGATCCTTCCAGTTTTGTATACAATGCCAAATACATTTAGTTAGCTAGGGATTAAGTTCAGGATAATATAATAAGGATTGTTACATATGGCTAGAACCACAGGCTAATACCATCATACGATATACTTGATAGGTGATTCTCTTCTAACAACCAGTGAAGACTAATTTGAGGACATCACCAAGCTCAACGAACACTAGTATGACTTGATAAGATGCCACATTAATGATTAAACCGTGGTTCTCCTTCCCCTAGACCACCAAATTGATAGTAATTTAGGGAAGTTGTATCCCTAAATCCACTGCCACCTGGCTCTCCTAGCCATTGGAGAGGATTTAGTGGTAGGAATATATAATCATCAACCTCACTACTTGGCCACTAGTGATTCGGTATACCACGTGGTATCATTATATCTCATATCATTATCATCACTCGTTCAACCATGTCTCAGTATGCACAATGTCGTGATGATGCTCGATGCTATGCTAACATGTATACAGCAATATGCAATCATCATCATCATAATCATTATCAATATCATGTTTGTTGAATCAAGAGTTTTGATGATTCCAAACTAACATCCAAAAGCTTGGATTGAAGATATCAAAGGAGATCAAAGTGCTTCAAGTGAAGAATTTCTGAGTATTAGCTGCTAGATCTTCTGTAGGATCTTTTGTTATGTTCAAATGAGGGTAAAAGTTTTTGATTTTAAGAAAAGATGTTTTTAAACCTTGATTTTGTGTTAAATCTTGACTTATTTGAAAAATACCCAAAAATAGACAAAATTTGAAAGTTTAAAATAAACTGTTATATTGGAAATTCGAACTTTGCCTTTGGAAATTCGAATTTTGAGTCAAAACTGAATAAGTCTGAAGAGTTGTCTCTCTGTCAGACGAATTTTGATTATCCAAAATTTGAATTTCCATCAAAGACTGAAAGAAGCTTTTCACTGACAGACGAACTTCACATCTCCAAAATTCGAATTTCAGATAAAATGCAGTTTGTGAAAACCAAAGAAATTCATCTGAGATAATGTTGAAGCTCATCTGAAATCAAGATGAAATTGAGTTTGAAAAATGCTCTCTAACAGACGAACTTTGACTTTCCAACATTCGAATTTTCATATAAGTCTGAAAGGAGCTTCTTTGAAACAGACGAACTTTGAGTCTTCAAAATTTGAATTTCAGACAAAACACAACTTATGAAAATGGAAGAAATTCATCTGAAACAATGTTAAAGTTCATCTGAGATCAAGAATAATTTAAGTTTCAAAACTGCTTTCTGTCAGACGAACTTTGAACATTAAAATTTGAATTTCAGAAGCTAAGTTTGTGAGTCTGTTGGAATGAAATATTGACATACGAATGATAGAGCTTTGTAACTTCGAATGTTGAAGTTAGTCTGAAAAGAATCTCTCTGACAGACGAACTTCACTACTTCAACATTCGAATTTCGAAGAAAGTGAACTACTGTGCCTCTTTGAACGTTCTACAGACAGACGAATTTTGGGCTTCCAAATTCAAATTTCGAAGGCACTGTAGAAAATTGAAAACACTGTTCACACTTAACCGAAAAACTTTCCTCTTGAAAATTCGTATGTCACATTGTGAAAATGTTTTGTAAGTTTCAAAATTCGAATTTCACTTCATGATCAGACGAACTTCGTGCTATAACGTTGAAAGCTTTAACATTTGGTTCCTTCGAAATTCGTCTGTTGGCCAACCAAAATTCGAATTTCAGTATGTCAGAAACATTAAATGCGGTTGGTAAACGGATAGTTTTTCAGAGTAACCGTTGGATAACTTCCCCAACAGATAGATTTTGTCTCTAACGGACATTTGAGACCTAAATCTATAAATATAACATCATTTGAAGTTGTGGGTAACGAATCAAACTTGTATATACTGAAACTCTACCAAATCAATTTCTCAAAAAGCTTTTACCCTCTTAACTTCAATATATGTACTTCAACCTTCATATCTATTCTATTCAAGAGAGTTATATCTTTGTAAACAATCTACTCTTCATATGGAAGATAGATTTACTTGTGAGGGGAAATCACAAGGGGATTAGGAAGCACATTGTAGAAGTGCTTAGAGAGATTGAGAAAGCTCCAGAAACAAAGCATACTCGTTGTACTGTGGCATTAGCAAGAAGCCTGTTGAATTCTTGCTGTATAGTGGAAAAATCTCAAGAGTTGTCTTGAGAACTGGACGTAGGTCAAGTGGATAGACCGAACCAGGATAAATTACTGAGTCTTCTTCTTCTCATCTTTACTTTTCAGCTTGCTCTGTTTTATATGTTGTTTCCTTTACACTATGCTATCTTCACATATTTTACTTTGTGCAAAAAAATTTCAATCTTCCCAATTCACCCCCCTCTTAGGAAGTCAGCCTTACTAACAATGTTAGCATACTATCATGTGGGGATGCTAAAGAATCATACATAACAGCATATTTATCATCATCATATACAAGTATCAGAGATCAAGACTCACATACCTCTGCTAGTCGTGCAGATACCACGACATGTAAAAGGACCATACTTATGCATAAATAATATCGTGGTATGAAAAAGAACACACATATATATACAATGACGGATACACACATATACAATAAACACCTGATTACCTCGAGTTGCTGACACAGCGCACATAGGGGGATTTGGCAAGCCTCCGAAGCACCAATGGCGAACCAAACACTTCCAATTAGCCAAATAACCACTACAACACCATAATTTCCTCAATTAACATAAAGTACACATTATCCAAAATCAACAATTCAACCATTCAAGCTTAACCCATTGTTCCAATAGTATGTTTGCACATCAATGAGCCTCATACAATCATTTAAATCATGAACCAACACATACGAGTCGGATTTCAAGCTAAACCTTAGAATTCCAGGTTGGAGTTTAGGGTAAATCATGCATGATCCCTCCTAAACTTATACCCAAAACTCAAGGACACCCAACAACACTTCAACAGCACCAACACAAGCATTTTAATAGGTAGAATCATCCATAAACTCAAAACCAAGCATACTTCCATGGGTTTTATACCAAAAATGCATAGAAAGGAAATGAGAGGGAGCAAAAATTCACTTACCAACCAATAATCAAGCTCCCAAGGTCTGAGAATTAGCCCCTTAGGTTGAATCCATCAAACCCTAGTAAAGAAATCCTCCTTCTTCTTCAATTGTCTTTTTTTGGTCCGACTGAATCTCGTCTAATTTAAACAATTTTCAAAACTTGCACCATGATGCCATCAAGATTGCTGTTGCGTGAGACCTCTCAACCCAAAACTAATAAATTTGTCATGAGTGTCTCGCCGCAGTAGCCCTGTATCTCGCCACAGCGTGATGCTTTTCTGTTTCCAATTTCAAACTTTGTCCCATTTTGATCCTTCATCCAATCCTGGTCCCTTCAGTGCTACACAAGATACAAGGCAACTTCTTAGTCCAAGTCGACATGTTGAGGGTTATTATAATTATTCTTAGAACATATTATATTTATTTAAAAAGTAAATTATACTTCCTGGGAATAAAAAAAATGAAATAAGCAAGTATACCAAGCAACCCCATATACCAAACTGAACCAAATTATGTATAGTCTATTTGATTCATTTTATTCAATTTTTGTGGTCGGTTCAAATAAATGTTTTGAAAATTGGTGTCAATGAGGATTTGTCTTTTCATATTTTTTGTTTTTGACCAAGTAACATACATATTCCATCTTCCATTCCCAATCATATATACCAATTTTTTTTATCCAAATTCCCTTTACTTTTATTACCTCTCCTCCTTCCTCTCTTTCTCCATTTCTCAATTCCACTTTATACCTAACGGGGGCCTAAATTCATTAATGGATGAAATTAAGAAAATTAAAACTGCAAAATATACAAAAAAATAAGCTGTTTGTACATATTTATTTATTTGTTTTTTCCAGATATTTAATCATGGAGATTATGTGGAATTGGACCGTTGCACATTTTAAAATAGTATCATTTTTTGTTCATTTATAACTTTTATCCTGTTGGTGTTTTCTTTATCCGCGAAGATGAGGACTAAGCATGTAGAGTATTTCAAACTATTACGAAAATGATATATTGTGAAATGCCCTCAAAATAATGGGATTAACCCTGCTTGGAATGATTAATGGAAACTAATTCGGATCTGGAGTTATATTTCATAGCAATGTCACCTTTAACCTCCTGCAATGCAGAACAGTATAAGGTTTATATAATTCTTAAAATAAAACAATAAATTTATAGTATTTTTTTTTATTTTAACTAGAGCAATGCCACTTTAGTTACACGAGTTAAAGAATAAGAATAAAAATCAAGAGTCAACAGTATTTTTTTATATAATTTTTTATATAATGACATATTGATGTTTTTATTATATATGGATATGAAATTATGTGAAAAGCATTAACATTTTTCTTAGTTAGAAAAAGAAGAGGGTCCAGCTCCAAAATTGATTATTAGTTTGGTGGGCTTTGGTTGCCCTTTATTTAACCATAGAAAACGAAGAAGCATCAAAAACCAATCATGTATTATGAAAATGTGATAATACAATTTAAAAAAAATTAAGAATTGAACACAAATCTAACATTTAATATTTATGTGTTAATAAATAGCTAGTCCCTTCAATCCTTATTACAAAGAAAAAGGACATCAATAAAAGCTAGTTAATTATAAATTTATAAAAAAAATTGGAAAAATTTACCAATTCACCCTAGATGATTGCTTAATATACTCATGAGAGAAAATGTCTAATATATAAAATGTAAGAGTATTAAATCAACAGTATTTAGAAAAAAATTAATATGCTTTGTAAGGTGAGCAAGCCTTACAAAGCTTCCAACACAATCCTCATGGAGCCTAAGGATTATTAAAATTATGAAAATATGTTGATTAAGGATCAAAGGAAGACAATACTCCCTTCGGTTCTACATATAAGGCATTTTGCACTAATTCTATATATAAGATTTTTTACAATATACGAGATATTATTTATTATATGTTTCCAAAATATCCTTATTTAATGTATTCAAATAAAAAGAGAAAGAGATTAAATAAAGTTAGTTTCGGAAAAATGTTGGAATTTTTGGAGAAATCGAGGTAGTTAATTAATTTTAACTCTTATTATTAATCTGCGTGATTCAGTTAAAATTGTCTTATATTAAGGACCAGAGGGAGTATTTATTTTAAAAGATCATAAAGATTATAATTATGTAGAAAGACCAAAACTAAAAACTTAATTTCGAAAATAGCGAATTATCCTTCCAATTGCAATTTCTTCTCCTTCATTTCCCCTCTCTTCATTTCATGGATGACCCAACAACTCCCCTTCATTTTACTGAAGGCAGCTCCTCGTTAATGGTGTCTCCTTTTTTATTTTGCTATTGTTTCTTTTAATATGAAACTTTGTTCTTCATTTAGGTTTCACTATGCTTGAGAAACTACAATTTGCTGGGTTTAGAATTAGAGAGGCGATGGATATTAAAAAGGGGAATGAAAAGTCAATGATTATTAATGTAACACCCTACAGCCTGACACCACCAGACTTAGCCAAAAACTTCAAAGCTTAACTAAACACAACCCTAATACCTTAAAGCAACGCTCCAAAACTTCCAAACAACGGAAACGACTCCCAAAACACCAAAAATAGGACTAGGGGCCGCGGCCGCTATAGTACCGCTGCTGGTCTAGCCTCCCCTGTTTCTCCATTGCTTCTGGATTCACTGGCGCCGCGGCCTGGACTCTGGAGCCGCGGAGCCCCATGCTGATATGCCATATCAGCAGCTCTCATATTCCGGGGTGAACTTCCAACGCGCATAACTTTATGCTTCAACCTCTGATTGACTTGATTCCAACTCCTACAAGTCAATCTAGTCTCAATCTAGCCAGAGACACCACTTACACCTCAATCCAACTCCGTATGGAGATTTTGAACTCTCAACACCATTTTGACCACTTATTGACCAAAACTTACCACTAATCACCTCCAATTGCCACCCAAGGCAAATGGATACTCTAAGACCATTTATGCAGGTCCAAATCCCCCAAACCAACTTGACAAAAAGGGCTACAGGCCCTAAACCATGCAACCATACATACAACATACATAATCCATACAATTCATACCTTATCCAAATATTCATTACAAACCATTCTATCCCACTTGCCACAAGATACAATATTCAACCTTACAAACATTACATAGACTATTTCCACATACGTAGCTACTCCTGCGTCTTCTCCAGACTATTACCTGAACCGTCACCTGAAAAGTTAGTCATGGGAGAGGGGTATGAGACAATGTCTCAGTAACCAAGGACAACCACATACAATATATATATACTGACCCACACAGTCGTGCAATGCAATGTTAATGAATGGTATGCATGTTCTCCCTCATACACGGCTAGAACCACGAGCTGTCGTTATCACAACACATTTCAATAGATGATTCACTTCCAACAGTCGGTGAAGACTGATTCTGGGACATCACTAAGCTCACCTTACTCTAATGCAACCCGGCCAATGGTTACACTAAAGCTCGGACCGTGGCTCTCCTTCCCCTGGACCATCACGAATTAATGGTGATTTAGGGAAGGTGCATCCCCAAATCCACTACCACCTGGCTCTCCCAAGGAGAGGATTTAGTGACAGGGATATTCATTATATCATATTGTCCTCTGCCACCTGGCTCTCCCATAGAGAGGATTTAGCGACAGGGATCTCTCTCATATCATCATCTCATATCATCACCACCTCATCATCAATCTCTCACTATGCAATCATATGGTGATGATTCCAATGTCATACTAACATGCCTCTACGCATATATATATATATCATTATCATCACAATCACCATATGGACATGCTAGCATTCAATGGTATGGGGATGCTACACATCACAATATAAATATACAACCATCATACATCAACTAGCCGTGCATACCACGATATATAAGAAAACTATACATATACACAATCAATATTGTGACATGAAAAGGTACATGCATATACATACAAATATACGTTCTATCATACCATACAAATGATGCAATACAAACATACACCCAGTTACCTCAACTGTCGTTACCACGCCCACACAAGTTCCACAAGCTTCCTTGAACTGTTTAATACACATGAACCCCCTCTCGATAGTCAATAACCTTCACAATACCATAACTCTTCCATTAGCACAATATACCACTACTCAAACATCACAATACAACCACATTAACCTAACCCAATATTCAAACACCCTTTTCAGGCATCAATAAGCTCTTAAGGATCACTCAAACACTACACAACCTCCTACACTTCGGATTCCTAAGAGCCCTAACCAAGAACAACCTAGGGTTAAGCTCTAAACACATATAACCCCTTCAAAACTCACATCCAACAACAAGAACACCAAAACACACTTCCTTTACCCCATTTCATCCATTTCAATCAGTGGATTTCATCCCAAACCGAAGATCCAACCTTACAACCGAAAATCCCAAATCTTAACCGAAGAAAATGGAGAGGGAGGAGTATAAAACACTTACCAACTTGAATCCAAGCTCTTGAGGTCTGAAAATCGCTCCCAATGGCGGAAATCTCGAACCCTAGCTTAGCTCCCTCGGTATCCTCCGTCGCTCCCTTCGTTTCTTTCTTTTTCGTCTGACTGAACTGATTCAGATTTAAACAAAAATCTCGATCCTCGCAGCGGCTCAAGAACCTGTGCCGCGGCGCCACCATAATAATTGACAAACAATGCTACTGGACATTCCATCGCCACGGTGGACCTGCTTCAGGCCGCGGGGTGGAGTATCTCCAAACCCCTCTTGGATCTTCCTTCGTGCTGTTTCCTCCGATCTTGAACACAATGCCAAGAAAAATAACATGAGGGGTGTTGCAATTAATGGAGGCCATGAGGACTAAAAGTTTAAAATACTTCCATTTGAAGAACCATTATATTTATGTGGGTTTTATAATTGCCCTACTTCCTCTTTAAGTCTTCTTGAAAATACCATAATTGGCGTCTTTGGGTTATTGATTAGAGTTTTCTCAATTAAACTAGCTAAAAGATTGGGAGATTCTACATTTGTGAAATCATAAATTGAAACATCGATATGCTACAACAACTTTTCAAGCATCATCTTCATAATTATATAACTTTATCTTTGAATTGTCAAGAGAATGTGAGGGATCGGATCCGGTGGATATAAATCATATTTAAATTTTGATATTTAGTCCTTATAAATAATTGCAGTTTTTAAGGTTTGTCAAACAAATATCGTCACTTTTTCGTCCTTCGGAATAATTCTCCCTAAAATTAAACTAAATGAAACATATCTCATTTTATCCGAAGTGCAATATCCATCTACCATCATCTATCAAATAAAAAAAAAAGTTGACTTCTTTCGTGGTCATTGGTCGGTGTCATCTGTCTAAGAGCAATCTATTATATATATAAAGATAAGTGGATTTGAGTGCTACATCAACAAGAAAATTTGTAGAACCACATTATCAAGGATTTCTACATATGAATTATAATTATAGACATTTTAGGTGGAAACTAATATATTTAATTCCATTTAATCCCATTGAAGATCGGATTCATATCTTTTTTTAGATAAACTATATCCCATAGAAATAGTCATATCTCTTTGCCATTACTTGTTGAATGTTTCATGTTTTATATATGTTTATATGCTCATTGAATTAATATATAATGATAATTAAATAATGGCTTCATCTTTATTTCCTATAATCTTACTACTTTCCTTTTAAATATATTTATGTGCTAAGTATGCTAATTGTACCAATACAAATTAAATGCCACTTTTTGACTAACAACTTTATAATGTTATAATTCTAATTTATTTGAAAATATTGCAAATCAATATTGTTTATCCCCAATAAACCGCACGTGTTTATATTTAATTTTGGGTCCAAATTAATACGTATTCCAAAATCCAATATCTTTATTTGCCTATATAAGTTCTATGTTGTTGTGTAGTTGTTGCAATTGAAACCTATTTCCATAGGATATTTAAGAAGTATTTTCTCATACCTTGAAAATACAGGGATTCTATATTATCATATTTCAAGCATCGTTGTATAAATATTGCTAGATATCTTCTTCCTTTCTAGGTGAACTATGGTATCTTCTCTAAGTAAGCATTTATGTATACCATCAGATCGACGAAGAAGAATTGTTCTTTTGATTTGTATAACGTGAGCTGAATATATATATATATATATATTGTGAGAACCAAGGGTTGAGCTGAATATATTTAAATATATGTAAATTTTGTTGATAAAGTTTCATACTTATATTTTTTGGCCTGATATATTTTCAGGCATATTTAAATTTTTGGTGGATATGACATGTAATTTTTTTCTAAACAAAACATATTGTATTTTCAATATTACTAATATCAAATCCTTTAAAATATTATTTGTGTTTCAGTTTAAAATTTAAATACATATATGTACAAAAGTTTCTTTGATGACGTTATGGATTTCATGATTATAGCTTACTATATCATATCTGTAGTAAAAATTTTTTAATTCAGACACATCATTAAAGCATGGATTATATATTAATGCAAATCATTTTTTTTTTTGGTGAAGCGCAAATTATTCTTTTTGAAAATTGATTTAAATGGTTTTGGAGAAGATATTATTACAGGTGGGAATTAAATTTTAGGGATTTATTAAAAATATTTTATTTGTAAATATTTATGTACTGGTGGCAGGAAGGGTATTTTTTGTTTTACAAAAAGTATTTCTTTTTTACAACAATTACTGCCATATAATTTCTATCATATAATTTTTTTTAGAAGAAAGGGATTAATTGATATGAGGTAATGATGTAATTCTTATGACTTGAGTTTTGCGTAACCAAATGCCTCCAGTCATGTAATGTAATTAGGATTATATCTTATACACATCTCGTAATTAAACCAAACATACTGATAAACTTTATATTTGCAAGATATCCACAATATATATGGGCACTTTTAGGTGGTATGCTATTTTCCTAGCGCACATCAAATATAGTGTACATAGCTTATATTATATTTGACAATATAAACTAATAGTTTTTTTGGTGATTATTTTCTTTTCTATATAGAACATTTCTTATTAATACATCTTTAAAAATTCTTATTTACATATTTAGTTTGTTAAATCTTCTATTATATATTTATATTTTTATTTATAGATATATAATTGTTCAAATTCATTATATTATAATTAATATTTTATTTTTGAAAAATTGATACATCGCATCGCATGGACGCATTAGCTATTTAATTCTAATTTCATAACACAACCACGTTCCACAACGTGCCTCCTATCCATTTTGGACACGTGTCAGCAACGAGTTTCATCACAAATTTTCAAGCTCACAATCTGTCACCAAATAACAATAATTTCTCAACTTTAAAAAAAATTCAATTTTCCATATTAATTTCTTATACATTTACCGATACCTGCTATCCCCAGTTTTGTGAGCTGCTCGCTCCCAGTATCAAGACCCATCCGAACTCACCAGATTTAAGTGGAAACCAGCACCAGCTATTCTCAGTGTGTTTGATCTCTCAACACGTCAACAATATGTCGACCCAAGACACTGCCAACAAAAGGTCTGAGCAGGCGGTCACTCTCCAATACGTCTTGATGGTCGGGTTGCCCGAGTTCATCTCCACCCTCATCTTTGTGTTCGCCGGCCAAGGCTCCGTCATGGCCTTCAACAAGCTCACCAACGACGCTCCCAACACGCTGGCCGGCCTCATCGCTATGGCAATCTCTTATGCCTTTAGTCTGTTCGTAGCAGTCTCCGTTGCTGCAAACTTTTCCGGTGGCCACGTCAACCCCGCCGTCACTTTCGGAGCCTTCATCGGTGGTAATATCACCATCTTTCAAGGCATAGTCTACTGGATCGCTCAGCTTCTTGGTTCGACCGTTGCTTGCTTGCTCCTATGGTTCGCCGCCGGTGGAATGGTAAGACCATTCTTCAGTACTTCTTTATCGTCAGGTTCAGTTTATCAAGTTTAGGAGATCCACCCGACATGATCTATTTGAACTGTAATTTCTATTGGGATTTGTTATGGTGGATGACAGAGGACCCCAGCGTTTGGACTGTCGTCAGGAGTCGGACTAAAGAACGCCGTGGTGTTAGAGATAGTGATGACATTCGGGTTGGTGTACACAGTGTTCGCCATAGCCTTTGACCCAAAGAAGGGCGAATTGGGAACAATAGGACCCATGGCAATCGGTATAATTGCGGGAGCAAACATTTTGGTGGGTGGGGCCTTCGATGGGGCATCCATGAACCCAGCCGAATCATTCGGGCCAGCGTTGGTAAGCTGGAGCTGGGAGAACCACTGGGTCGACTGGGTTGGGCCACTTGTAGGTGGTGGGCTTGCCGGGCTACTGTATGAGATTGTCTTTGTTGACTACCTCAACGAGCAGCCTCCACCCCGACAACCAAGTGAGTATGACCCGGCTCGATTTTGGATCATCCCTTCCCGACCCATATCTTAAGTAGAACATTATTGATGTTCGAACTTGTGGAATATTCACGTTTTATGTTGGAATGCTTGATGAAATTATGCTTGAATTCAAATTTTAAAGAATATTTTATGTTTAATATTGAATAATTTTAATGTATTTTAAGCATTTAAGTGTTGATTTTTAAACATGTTATATATATATATATATATATTGTGATACGGGGTGGTCTCCATAAACCAATTAATCTACCCTTAGGACCAATACGTGGCATTCGGTACACTTTACCAACCCATGATGACCTAACCCAACGAACCAGGTTAGCCTACTTTCATTGCTCTACTAAATACACTTGTAAGGGGCACAAGATATCCCAAAAAATCAATTCTAATATGTATATATATATGATGTAAAGAAATGCATTGCTATTAGAATAAAAAAAATGTATTGATGTAAAAATGTATTCCAAGTGATAGTGACTGTCAAAAAGTAAAATCCATGAACAAAATTATTACTTCACATTATCTACAGAAAAGTAATGCCCGGAATGCAAAGTGAAGAACAATCAAAATTAAGAGTTTATAAAGAAAGAAAATCTTAGGAAAAATTACATTTTGAGACTAAAATAATAAATTTTTTAATATTTTTTATATTTTTAGAATTATATTAAGAGTTTATAAAATAGGACCTATTACTATATTTATTTTTCAATTTTATTATTTAGTATTTCAGATTTTAATATTTTTTATTAATTAAAAATCTTCTTTTATAATTAATTTACTTTATCGATTCTTAATTATTCTATAATTAATTCATTTTATCCATTCCTAATTATAATTTCTCAAAAGCTTATAGCATGCTCAGAGCTGCTCTGCTACATCATCATGAAAATGTGTACAATGCTTTAATAATAATAATAATAATAATAATAATGATGAACATGGTCAACCTAAAAATGCTTCTTGTCTAGCCAAATCAGGTACATCATTTTCTTGAACCATATATTGTATTACTACATTTTGCAATATGGATGAAATCTTCAAACACCAAAAACATGCAAAGCAGCCTAGTGTGTGAAGTCGATAGCCTCAGATCAGCCCCAAGATCCCAACCAACAATAGCAAAGCTCACCTGGTTTACGACGAAATAGAACAGAGTACACCGATCACGTCAAGCTTGAGGGATTTAATTACTAACATTTTATAGTGGTGATTTAATAAAAAGATTCAAACCACAAGAAAGATAGATAAAATCTTGAGAAAATTATAGTTAAAACCTAAAATAATAAATTTATTACTTCCCATTTTTCCAAATTTATTACTTATAATTTTAAATTTTAACACTTTTTATTAGTTATTTTTTTTTATAATTAATTTACTCACTGGTCTCTAATAGTAACTCTCCTAAAAAAAATTGTATCGCGGTGATTTTATATGCACGGGCGCATAGAGGGGCCAAAGTTAAGTGGGGTCTCAACTCAACGGTGAAGATGGCTTACTTTCATTTGGACAGTTGGGATTACAAACGCCTTTGTATGAACGATGCCGTGTGGGCTACACGCACTGCATGCGAGGATCTCGCTCCACTCACCGAATCCAAACCAACGCCACCGGATGTACTAATTGTGGTTCCTGATACTTTCATCAAATATGTTACATTTTCGGCCCTATTGGTCTTATTTGTTTTGTTTCAGCTTTATTTTTTTCCCTAGTATAGTTTATAATGATCGCATTTCAATTATCTATGTATGGATAACTTGTTAACCAAAAAAAAAAAAAAACACACACACACACACACACACACATATATATCTTTGTTTGAATAACTTGAGCATACTTTAATTAATTAATATCTTAACTTTAACTTGTATCTACTGTTTTATTTTAAACTATTCCATCTATTTTTTATTATAAATCATTTTATCTACTTTACACAAACTTAGGAAGATGGTTAAAAATCTTGATATTTTAAAAAATTACTCTAACTTTTTAAAATCACCCTCATTAAATTATATCTTATTTTAAATGTATTTCTCTTAATCTTTCTCTACTATAATTCTCTTGAATATTTTCAAAAAGGGTAAAAATAAAAAAATAAATATTAAATGATACATAAATTTCATAAAATAACTTATATTTTGAAACCTTAATCCTTTAAAAACATTCTTAATAATAAGAAATAGAGAGAATATAAATTAATGTAAAATTGATAGCGTGAGGTAAAGTAACTACTTTTGAATTGTCTAGAAAGCACCCAAACATAGTTGTGGGCGAAGAATTAATTTTAAATATCCAAGAAAAATACGATAATGAAATAAGCAAACCAGAGAATTCAACATCTAAACACAAATGCTTTTTTTCTTTTTTTTATTCAAGACCACAATGCAAATTGAACAAAAGTAAAACACAACCTAGTCAAACCACGAAACTAGCTAGACAATACAGCTCACGAAACAACAAAATGCACTAACCAAAAGATACCCAAAATGTTTCCCAACAACACCATCAACTACCACAACATGTGGCCCCAGTTCAGGATAAAATGAAGTTACAGTAGTCCAAGCAACCTTAAACTGCACAAGCACACTTTTTAAAAAAAAAAAAAAACACACATGATATAACTTATATAACCCTAGCAGACTGCACACCCTTTTTTTGTTGTTTAATTTTTAATTTTTCTATTTTTTGGCTTTTTTTTTGTTTTAATAGAACATATAGAAAAGTGGTTGTGATGTGATCATTCTCCTTATCCTCCTATGGCATCAATAGAGTCCGTCTCAACCTACAAAAATCAGAAGATAAACGAAAAATAAGGCATTAAGCATGATTAATTTGTAGCTAAATTAAAACGTGTCATGATATTTCCCTCATACATCTAATTATTCTTGTGCTATTGAACTTATAATTTGGAATTAACAAATACCGAACTTTAAAATAGGCCACAGAGTGAGTCATATAATATTCAACATATTTTGGAGTTTATAATTAATTGTTCCTTATTTTGTGAATGGAACTATGAAAGAGAAAGAGATAATGAAATCGGCACGTAAATTTTTACCTTTTCATCAAACAACTGCTGTACGTAGTAAGGTGCTAGAATGAATCGATCCATCGATGCGCCAATCATCCTTGCTCACAGATTCTGGAATCTCTTGCATATTGGGCACATAAATAGAGCCTTGAGAGAAAAATGTTATGTTGGGGCATTCATCTATCTTCAGTTCTCCATCTGTGAGAGAACTGAATTGCAAACTGGAAGTCCCTGTATAAAAGCATGCTAGGCTTGGAAGAGAATCTAGAATGAGGTCCCCAAGCAAAATAAATTCCATCACCTCATCCGTAGCATCACTTCGGTCTTCCACTATTATTTCTCTGATTGATTCACATGCTGAGACACTCAGCTTCCTAAGATACCTCAGGTTTCTGGCAGTACGGGTAGTGAATAAATATTCCAATCTGTCGCATTGAGTAATAAGTAAGTCCTGAAGATCGGGAAAGCATACTGGAGATTTTACTAGCTTTGTCAAGCAAGGACATCGTGCTATCCATAACTTTTGGAGCTTTTCTCGGAGTGAATCCATGCAATGGTGCTCTAACCCGATGCAGTTCAGATTAGACAGATCCTCAAATATCAATTCTCTTAAATATTTTAACTGTGCAAAATCAAGTTGAGGTTCCGGGGGGAAGATCTCAGTGAAATAACTGCAAGCCACAGCAAGAATTTGCATCCTGGGAAAGCTGTGAAGGATTTCAAATGGGAATTCATCTGCCTCGATCTCATTCACATCATTGTGAAAGCAATGCAGCCGAAGGTGTTTTAGCTCCTTTAAATGATCAGCTAGATTGTTTCCATAGCATAAAATCATTGCCTCTTCCTTAGTGAGTGATAGTTGCTCCAGTGGTGACCGAAACAGTGCCTATCGTCAGTTTAAAAACAATATATAACTGTACATATATCATTGAAATAAAATATGTTGATTTGAACTTTTGTATTAAATCAATAAACTTAATTTACTAATATTATTAGAAAAGCAGAAGGATTCATGAAAATTATTTGGGTCATCTTCTCCCTTAAATAAGGAATTGGCATGTTAAAAATGAAAGTTGAGGACCAAAAATCATTTGACTTGCAAACTTTGGGTACTAAAATTCTCAAGACTGCAAAAAAGTGACAAATAATTTTTGGCAAAAAAAGGGGGGAAACATTAATTAATATCTATAAAAACTGTGAAACTAATGCTGCCAAACCTCTTTCACAAAGTAAAGGTATTGCGAATCATTTGAAGTGTCAATGTGATCATCGGCAACTGCTCCTTGGTAGCTTTCGGATTCTGACACAAATTTCTGCAACTTAGTGAACTTATCACAATGATAAACATTTAGAGCTGTAAAATTAGGGCATCTTAGTTTCATTCTTCGAGAGTAAAAGTACTTGAGCTTAGGCAACATGACTAGAGTCACTGAGGTTAAATCCTTGAACTTAAACTCTTCAATAGCTCCTTCTTCTTCAGATGCTTCAACCTTTCCAACAATTTCCACAAGTGCCGCACACCTTTTTATTTCAAGTGTGCTAAGGCACGAAAGAGAGTTTGCGAAAGATGGTGACGGAAACAGACTTTGCAGGCAGTCACATTCAATGACCTGGACTTCATAAAGATATTCAAAGCTCAAAATCCCCTGAGGATTCTTGCTCCATACATGCTTCATATTTGGCAGCTGATCTAAAGTCAGTTTCCACATAAAGGATTCCGCCTTCACATTGTCATCCACATCAAATATTGCCACCACTGATCTGCAACTTCGAACTTCCAAGTTTTGTAAGAAGTGAAAGTGAGGAAGCAAATGAGATGGAATTACATTTGATATAAATTCACAATTCTCGACCACCAGGGTTTGCAAATTTCTAAAGCTGATGTCTAACAGGGGAAATTCCCCTCGCCATAGTTCTTCTATCTCAGCACAATTGTAAAGCTTCAAATGCTGGGCATAACCGAGATCGGATCGCTGTAAAATTAAAATAGTAAGTGTAAGAAGAGAAATAAATTAATGAAGTATTAAGTTAGTCAATTTCTTATACTTTCACCAATGAGGATATAGCTCAGCGAGTTGTGACTGTGTTAACTTAATAAGTAATCTCAAGTTCAAACTCTAGATATGTAATTGTATTAAATACTTTATTAGGAGATTTTAACCAACCTTAGAGTTCTATCCGACTCAACCCAAATTAATTAAAATCTAATGTAATTACCAAAAATCAGGTGGTTCAATGCAAAAAAAAAAATTCTTATACTATCATATTAAAAGATGGACAAGAGTCAAGGGACCTGTACTTCATCCCACGATCTTATACTAAAAGTATATATATACAGACACAAAAGCACATAGAAAACAAGTGAACACTAGCTAATTTTTGTCGCATAATAGATGTGATATATATATAGTAATAAATTCTTCTTAAATTTTCATTAAGAATGCAGTAATCTACTTCAATGTGTTTTGTTCCATTAAATACACGGTTAAGTGAGATGCACAAGACTTTGAGGAAAATCAATGTTATTAGCTTCTTTACATAGCAAATCACTTTTATATTAGTGTGTATTTATCTCTCTCTCTCTCTCTATCTCTATATATATAGAGAAAAAAGTAATATTTGAGTTTCAGATCTATAATAAAAAACAGAACTTTTTAATTTGATCAATAAATAATCAGCGTAGAAATCGGACTGGAAATAAGATTATCGATTGCGTTCCTATAAATTTAATGTCGATTCTACATAAGATTTCAACTTTCTACATATCAATAAAATAATTTTTTAGAAAAAATTGACATTTTTCAGGCAATCAATTGGGTTTCTATAAGTTTAACGTCGATTCTACTTCAGTGATTAGTTATATAAATAAGTTATAATACATTACATTATATAAATAATAAATGCAATTAATTATTCTAACTTTTTTAAATAAATGTAAGTTTACATATATTTTAATTCACTCCACATCAACATATCCACAAGCATGAACACAAAAACGCATTTGTTTATATATGTGTCAATTAAATTTTTTATATCATTGAAAACGATGGTAACACACTTGCAATCAATATATAACAAATGAATAACTGATGACTAAAATTCTGTTTGGACAAACAAGCTATAATTTAATTGTTGAGAATATTAAAATTAGAGTTATTTAAAGTAATATAGATATCCGTAAAGAATAGTACGTACCGCATAGATAAAGATTTTCAATATTGTAGCATTCAAATCACCCTTCCAATACCAATTCTTTTCTTCTTCTTCTGCCTCAAGTACTTGTAGATTTGGTGGAGTTGTGACTTTCTCACAGAATCTTGTCATCTTTCGGCAATCTCTCACTACTACTTTTTCTAGTAATGGGAACTTAAAGGCATAAATCTCGGAGCTACAGAAACAACAAAGTTCTAGCAGATCCCCAAGTTCTAAAGTCTTCAATTTTCTGAACTCAATAATCTCGCCGTTGGAAGTTGTTTTGACTTCATCCTTCTGTCCTGCTACAATTTCGTTTAAGCTTTGACATTCAATTACCTTCAAGGACATGAGCTGAACCAAGCTTTTTGCTATTGAAAATCCCATCAAGTTTTTTAATCCCAAACATCCATGTATTTCAAGAGATGTCAAGTGAGTAAGAGTCACTGAGGAAGGAGCTAAATTAATCAGATTAGGACAATCTTTAATATACAAGTGCTCTAAACATTGGAGAATCGGATCTCTCTCGAATCCTATATTCTTAAGAGCACTCAAACACAATAACCTCAAATATTTAAACTGCACAATATTACCAATTTCAGGTTGTGTCAGGAGGAGGCTTCCCCTAGGTATTAGTTCTTTGAACTTACAGTCGGACAATGTGAGCCTTTCCAGAGAAGGCATTCTGTGGAGAAGCCAATAGAGGATTTCAATACCTGAAGCTGAAGGACATGAAGTCAAGGCAAAGTCATTCAGACGACTCATCCAAAAGTTTTCAATGTTGAGATTTAGCCTCTTCGCTTCCTCCTGACTTATTTCCATCGTTTCCAAGTTGGAGATTATCTACAAAGCATATGAAACAGAATTAAAGCATGGCAAAAAGAAAACAGCATTCTTATGCAGTATGAAAGCAATTATGAGTAGTATTGTCTGTACCTCTTCAGGCAAGAAGATCTGTGGTCCTCCTGAATTTGTTGTTTCTGTTTTAAATGCTTCCAGGTTGCCACAATGGATAATTGATAGCTTTTTCAATTTTGGACACTTCATATGTCTGTCCTTATAAAAGCTCTCAAGTTTTGGCAGATATCTCATTGCCAGAACAGTTACTTTAGGAAACACAAATGGAATACTTATTTCATTAGGTCCTTCTTCCCCTGCATTGTTCTGTACAATTTCTTTCATACCATCACAATAACATACATTAAGGGAATCGAGTTCTTGAAGACCATTGGCCACTGAAACTGGAAATAAATATTGCAAACGATCACATCCAATAACCTCTATACTGTGCAACCTTCTAAAGCTAAGAATCCTTTTAGGGTCTTTATTCCATACACACTCTAGCTTCGGGAGATGATGTATTTGAAGAACCTGCAAGCGAGTTTCATCTCCAGCACTGGATTTTCCAGCACCATCGAGGTCAAAGATCTCTTCCACATTATCGCAATGAACAATCTTCAAGCTCTCAAGTCTGCCATATCTTCCCACCATGTGACTAGGAAAAACCTTGTCCAGTTTGCCGCATCGTTCAATAAATATAGAATTCAGACTGGGGAAGGAATCTTGACTAACTTTTCTAGGCCATATATCAGTCAAGTCTAACATGTACCGGATATGAATTTCCTCCAAATTAGGAAATATCTGTGGTACAAATTATGCATAAGGAAACAAATTCAATGTTACATTATTTAATCATATTTAATGTAAAATAAGATATAAAGCATCAGAGCCAATTTACATATTGTGCCTACGTACCCTTGCCTCATCCACACTAGCGTCTTCATATTTAAATATTTCCACCATGTCATGACATTGACATATAGACATGCTTTTGAGATTCTTCAAACTCGTAGCCATGGAAAATGAAAATAAATATTTTATTTTACCACAAGCAGTGACGTTCAGTTTCATTAAATTTTCAAAGCGTTTTGGCTGGCTGCTCCATATCTTGTGCATCTGGATTGAATACAACTCCAAGCTCTCTAGCTTGGGAATCGCAACCTACAACTCCAGCAATCATTGTCTTATGAGCAGCTCAATGATTTTCAGAGAATGATGGATAACCAAATAAAGCAAGCAAGAAAGCAAAAATTGGAGCAATGTTACAAATGCAACTGACAAATTTATGCTTTAAAATGTTGCAGAATTTATCAAGCAATAAGCATGATGCATTCCTCAATCTAAAAAGAAAAAGAATACATATAATATCACAGAACTTTCAAAGGAAAATATCTATTCAAAACGATAGTTGGAGATATATACCTGGTCATTGAAGAGGCATATGTCAGCACTCCCACCACCACCATTAGAATAAACTCCAGAAAATTTCCACAAATCTTGCAGTGACAGTGAGCGTAATTCGGCAAATGTCACATCAACTATTTCAGCTGCATCATGTTCTTCCTCGGACACAATATTCTCCATAGAATCACAATTAGAAACATCTATTGTTTCTAGATTACCAAGGAGCTTAACCATGGAAAGGGAGAAGATATTTTTTAACTGCTCACAATTCGTGATCTTGACAACTTTTAGTTTCGAGAATGAGGTGCCAGCAAGAGTAGTGCTGCTGATATTTTCGATTTTCTTCAACTCGTGGAGACGAAGTAATTCTAAGTTGGGGAAAGCATCTTTACGATCTTGCAAAACCTTTGAATTCTTAATGATGCATTCAATGTTTGAATTATTTACGATGAATAATTGTTTCAAATGTGGGAATCCTTCCAAATTCAACTCATACAAAATATCTTGAACACCATTTATTTCCCCCAATAACAGCTTTTCTACTCTTTTAAACAACATCTTAATACCCTTTTGAGAATGAATATTAAGGTTGTTTTCTTTTATTTGCACAGCCAAAACTCTTGATGCTTCGTCCTTATCTGCATGTATGGTACCAACAAAAAAATAATAAGGGGCAATTATTTGCAGCGAAGAAAATTTTTTATTTAGTAATAGAATAAATATTAAAAATTATTTTTTATTAATTTTATTATATAAATGTAATTATAAAATTGGAAAACTTATTAAAATACAAAATAAAAAATAGAATAATAAAAAATAGACTAATATGATATCGTCAAATTAAATATAATAGTCTTAATATACCCAAAATGTGTTTGTAAAATTGATATAACATTTATTATTTATTCGGATCATACTATTGTTTTTTAATTAAATAATTTTTGTATAAATTTAATTTGTAACTTTAAAATTCTAATCTCCATCTCAATATAAACATTTAAATTATTTATATAAAAAATACATATTCTATTTTATTGCCAAAGCTTATTTTTAGTGAATAGATAGTATGATTAAAAATATATACAAATATAAAAGAGTGAGAGTAACACTATGTTAGTCCAAAAAAATGAACAACAGTATAAAAGATAAATTATTAATCATTTTTCAGTGAAAAATAAAAATTTATTGATTCTATTTTATCTAATTTATTTTAGTTATCAATGTAAGAAGAAACTATAACTGATAAAAAAAATTACGTTCTATGTGATTTTATCACTATAGTGGGCATGTGATCAATATTTTAGGGGACGGGCAGATAAAAATTTTTGGGGGAAATAGATTGAAAAAAGTTTGTAAAAAATAATTTACACATACATAAAATAGATACTTGTTAAAGGCTAGCTGCCCCTATTTTCCAAAGCATAGTTTCATCCTTGCTTACCTGGCATCTTGAAATCTCCCACAAAAGACATCTCAAAATCTCCGATGACAATCTTGTATCTGTCCAACTTGTCGAGGAACAAGTTCTGTGGCAGAATTGTAGCACTTGGTATGCATATATCTAGATTCTTCAATTGATGGAGGTGCCTCAACTCAGCAAGAATAACAACATTATTCTCCCACTTCACGCTATTTCTCATATATAGCTCTTCCAAATTATACAAACTTGGCAACACATTATGCGGAATCTCTCTAAGTTCAAAGCAATTGCTAATGTCAAGCAATTGCAACTTGCATAATTGGCCTAATTTAGCTGGGAGATTATTAAATTTAGATCCTGAAAGGCTTAGAATTCTCAGTTTCTCTAGCTCTCCTATAAAGGATATATCGCCCAACGTGCATTGCTCTAAACAAAGCATTCTCAAGTTTGTGAGGCACTCAATCGAAGCAGAAAAGTTGGACATATCAATACCAGTCAATATCAATGCTCTGAGTTCTCTCAGTCCTTTGAAAAAGTGTTGTGGTATATTGAAAGAAGAATCAAGACTATCAACATGGAAAAATTTTAGTCCAGGACAACTTACAGCATTTGGAAGCTTATCGTAGATATCACATTTATGTATAGATATAGCATTGTGCATCTTAAACTCGAGAGGCCATTCACGAAGTTCCTGATTTCGCATGGTAAAAAAATGCCTCTCCTTGTATGCTATTGATAAGGCAACATCACGAATCGTATCATGCATGTTGAAACGATCAATGTAATAACTATTCAACAACAAACTTGAGTCCTTAAGCTTTTCAACCAATTTGAATACTTTTGCACGAGTTTCCTTGATTGTAAGGAACCCTTCAAATAATTCCAAACCAATGCAGTACTTCACCAAGTCCATAATTTGGGGATGATGACCCAATTGAGCACAAAGCAAAAAAGTAGACTTTAGCTCTTCATTTTCTAAATTATTAAAGCTCAATTTTGTAGAGAACTCCACAGATTCAACCACCTCAGTAAATTCATGCCTATCAAGTTGTCCGAGTGTGTCATTCCACTCTGAGTAGTTCTTGTTTCGTAGTGTCCTTCCAATTGTGACAATTGCTATAGGTAGCCCACCACACTTCTTGGAAATTTTAGCTGCTAATGGTCCAAACTTGAGACTCTTATTAGCCACTCTGGCCTCCTTCCTAAACAACTTCTCTGCCTCTCTATCTTGCAAGCCTTCAATAAGGAAACATGAGTTTTCTTTCACATCCATTTTATCAGACAATACCTCTCTACTTCTTGAAGTCAGTAAAATTTTAAACATTTTGGAATCACTTGTTACTCCTTTTTTCTTAACATTATCATCTTTTTCTTCTCGAATAGCATCATCAATTTTGGAATCACTGGTTCCTTCTTCTTTTGCTGTTTTGTTCTTTAAATTCTCTTTTGCAGAAATTAAGCTAAGATTGACATGATCCGCAGGTATCCCCAACTTGTTCAAGTCGAATTCAGCCCACAAATCATCAAGGATCACAAGAGCATTCCGCTTTTCCTTCATAAATATATCTCTCAAACGACTTGCTCTTCCAATCTCACTTTCATCTTCCAATCTTACACCCAATTGATCAGCTAATAGGCCTTGAATTTTCCTTATGTCTGGATTTCTTGTCACAGCTGCAAAGACAACCACATCAAATAGCTTATCCTGTTGAGCTTTGCTAGCCACCTTCCAAACTAAAGTGGTTTTACCCACCCCTCCTGGTCCATAGACCCCAATCTTTCTAACAGTAGAATCTTTCAACACCTTTGTAATGTTCTCTGTAACTGCTCTTCGAGAATCAAAGCTTTCAAAATCAATGTCAGAGAAAATAAAATCTATTGATATTGGTCGTAGACCAGAAGAAACAACATCAGAGAATGTAGTTTTGCAAAGATTGTTGACTTTTGCTGCTAGTCTATAAGCAGTTCTACCCAAACGGTACCTTATCCCAGGTTTAGGCAAGGAGCCACTATAAGAACATCCCGCATATGGACGGTCTTGATCTTCCCAGAACTTGTCAGCAATTACATCTTCCACGTCTTTCAACCATTTCGAAACATTAGTCGCAATTTCTTTGCCATTTCGTGTTTCTTCTTCAATGCGAAGTTGCAGCTTCTTTCTTTTACCTTGGAGGTCTTTAACAGATTTCTCTAACCCCATAACCTTAGATTCATACTGGATAAAGCTGTTAAATTGTTCCTCTATGAGTTGTATGAAAGAGTTTGAAACTTTCCTTTGCAAATAAGAACATAAATCTCTTATAATAAAGAACTCCATTCATTCCGCTGTCTCCAATCACTGAAAGAAAGGGAAAATATCAATATGAGGGAATTAGAATTAGAATAAGTATATACCAAAACCTAATGATATATAGAAAAAAAAAAAAAGGAGGAATGTTACTACTTTTAAACCGCAAACGTTCAAGACCCCTTATTTTAGTGCTTACACAGTTGGCGGTTCAAAACTGCTGACAAAGAAGAAACGTAGCTGCTAACAAAATCTATTTATAATATATACTCCATTCGGCCCAAAATATAAGAAATTTTTAATTACTTTACGCATATTAAGAAAAGTTAGTTACACTCTTAAATTTTTAAGAAAACTCATCCCATTTTTATCCTTATTAATTACCAATAATTAAAATTATTTTCACTATTTTCTATTACAAATTACGAGACTGGTCATCAATAAATAAAGGCAAAAAAGTAAATTACTACTAAACATTACATAATAACTTATATTATGGATAAAAAAAATTTTTTAAAAATTTCTTATATTTTAAATAGAAGGGAATATGCATCACTTTATGCAGGGAAGAAAAGTAGTATAGGCTGGAATTGAAAGTTTAGGATAGTCATGGGCAGAACCAAAAACTTTAGAGTTGAGCAGCGATGAAAGACAATTGATGACGATTTTGTGAGATAGAGCAAGCAAGCGAAATGCAGACAAAGTGGATATCACTGGCTTAATATATAAGTTGAACTTTTCTCTTTCGCCTTAAATAACCAACCATCAATATTTACAGACCAGAAAAAAATCAATATTTAATATATCAGATAGAACTAAAATCGTCCACGATTGATCATTTATATAACATTAAATATAAAATCAAGTAATTTTTATTTCTTAAAGAGATTTCTTAAAATGAACAAATACTATTCATCTTTTTGAATTATGCATTCCTCTCTTAAAATTAAAAATTAAATATTTCTATACAATACACAAAATATTTTTAATTGAAACCTATAATCAATTAATATTAAAGTAAAATAAGATTTGATAATATAAAATTGTCAAACAGATAAATAATAAATATAAAAATAATTTAAAATTAATAACTACTATCCCCTACCTAACTATTGAAAACTAATTCCTTTTAAGGTGTAAAAATCACCAAAGTGAATTTTACCTTTCTTAACAAGACATTAAATTGCACTTTATACACTATACATAATTACTAGCATACTATATTTAACCTTAAATTTGGAATTTTCAAATTTTTGTAATAAATATCATATCAAACACAAATAAATAACTTTAAAAAAATTTTTGGAACAAAAACTTTGGCCATTCGATCATCACCTGTTAGTGAAAACAATGGAAGGGTAAAGAGAATGACATAAGTGGATAAATTGGGGAAATGTTCTCAATTCAATTGTAATTAATTTCGACTAGGAAATTAATGTCTATCTTGAAATAATTCATATCAGAACAAAAATCATGTAAGCTTTAAAAATTAAAGAGAAGAGAAATCACACTTTTATCTTTTGAAGACAAATTTTATCACAAATATAATTTTATTAGTGTCTACATTAACTACAAAAAAATCTTGCATCTGCCGCTGTCAAAAAATTGCATTTTCTGTAATTTAAGGTACGGGAAATGCCATTTCGTACGTTTCAAAGAACAGTGGCAAAAACTTATGAGGAAATTCATGGTTTTGCGTGACCACAGGAAACGATATGTAAAATGTGACCACATTAATGCCGCGGTTTATTAGTATAATATAAATCGCTACAATTTTCCGCGACTCACAATATTACTGCAATCTACCATTTTGCAAATGGTATGGATGGCTCAATCATAGACAACTAAGAGAGAAAAAGAGTGTTATGTGTTGAAGAAGTTCAAGAGACATGATATGAGATAGGAAATGATTAGTGACCTTTCAAATTTACAAGTTCATATAACTAGGAGCTTCCATTACGAAATTGATCTAAAAACCTAATGTAGGTGGATTGAATATTTGTATTTTTCATTGACCTACAAAAAATCAAACTGGGGAAATAAATTGGGAGACTTATCAGCAGAAAAATCCCTTTCTACTTCAGCTTTCTATGTCAGTTAGTATAGTAAACTACGTACAAAATTTAAGTGACTGATAGCATTTTTATAAATTATTTTTTTTTTACAAAAAAAAAGTTTCTATGTTAGTTGCTCTTGCAACTGATGTAGAAAGCCATTCCAAACCTAATTTTTTCCCCTATCCCATTTAAAACTTCAACAACGCCTACCCCCTTTCAACAGAAACTCTGTCCCTCATATGCTGTTTGGTTCACTACAAAAAAATAGATCTTAAGTGATGACTTTTGGCGGCGACCAAAAAAGGTCGCCGCTGAAAGTCCGTCTTTCAGCGGCGACTAAAAGAGTCGCCGCTGAAAACACACTTTCCGCGCCGACCAAAAAGAGTCACCGCCGAAAGTCGGTGTTTCCGCGGCGATCAAATAAGTCGCCGCTGAAAGTTAGCCTTTCAGCGGCGACTGAAAAAGGTCACCTCTGAAAGTCTGTTTTTCAGCGGCAACTGAAAATGGTCGCCGCTGAAAGACTAACTTTCAGCGGCGACTTATTTGATCGCCGCTGAAAGAGGGACTTTCAGCGGCGACTGAAAAAGGTCGCCGCTGAAAGTCTGTCTTTCAGCGGCAACTGAAAATGGTCACCGCTGAAAGGCTAACTTTCAGCGGCGACTTATTTGATCGCCGCTGAAAGTCCGTCTTTCAGTGGCGATTTGTTTAATCGCCGCTGAAAGTCTAACTTTCAGCGGCGACCATTTTCAGTCGCCACTGAAAGACGGACTTTCAGCGGCGATTAACCAAGTCGCCGCTGAAAGTCACTCTTTCAGCGGCGACTTTTTAATGTCGCCGCCAAAGGTAATTTTGTAAATTTTTGCTATTTTCGTTTTAAAAATTAATAAATAACATATTAAAATAATAATTGTGTTTTATTTATACATTTTTATTATAAGTAATTAGATATTTAATATATATTTTATATTATCTAGTATCTTTATTTAAAGGTAAAGTAGTTTACTATTTTTTCATGTAAAATATTCTGGACATTTTGAAAGTACTTTATCTCTACCGGAGATTAAAGATTTGAAATGTTGAATATTGAATCCTATCTATATTTATTTTTACTTTTCCTTATCCTAATTAATGAAATATGTTATTCTTATTAGGATAATTTTTTTTAATTCATAAAGGGATTGATAACTCCAAAAAAAAAATTAGGAAGATAAACTAATCCCTAATTATTTAATGTGATCAACCCTATATTTGGAGGAATTCTTATTAGGTTAATTTAATTTCTAATATTTTTAACATATAAATTAATATTAATATTATTTATTACCAATAATAATTTTGATGAAGTAATAATATATTGAATTTATTGCAATTTTTAAAATCATATGACAATCAAAATTATAATATTTATTTTAATGATTTTTTAACAATTTTCTATTACATTATATTATATATATATTAAGCATATATATATATATAATATAACTTATCAAATAATATAATATATGATATATATGATATGTCATAACATAAAATAAAAAATATAATATAAATATATATATGTATATAAATAAAATATTTAACGATATTAATAATTGAAAATAAAATATATGTGTGTTTTTTAATAATAATATTGATTTATAAATATATATATGTGTGTATTAGTGAGTAGATAAACAATATATATTAAATATCTTAAATAAAAACTGCAGGTGCATTTCAGCTCAACTGGCAAAAAAGTAAACACAAAGGCATTGCAAGCAACAGGTCATGGGTTCGAACCAAGGTGAACGCACATTTGAAACAAATATATGACGTGGCGGTGGTGATATGAGAGGTGACGTGGCGTCAGTTTGGCGGTGGTGACATGGCCGCAGTTCGATGACGCGGCGGTGGTCCAACGGCGGCCGGCCGGTCTGCGGCGGTCCGATGACGCGGCGGTGGTCCGACGGCGACCGGCCGGTCGGCGGCGGCGGTCCGATGACGCGGCCGACCGACGGTGGTGATGTGGCGGTCCGTTTGGCGGTCCGGTGGCGGCCGGCTGGCCGCGGCGGCCGTCCGATGACGTCGCGGCCGGCCGGCGGCGGCGGTCCGATGATGTGGCGGCCGACCGGCGGCGGTGGTCCGATGGCGGTGGTGACGTGGCGGTCTGCCAGTGGTGGTTACGTGGCGGGGTCCAGTGGCTGACATGGTGATGACATGGCGAAACGACTTTCAGCGGCGACTAAATGTTGTCGCCAAATGAGAAATATTTGGCGGCGATAATTTATATTTTTAGCGACAACTCTTTTCGCCACTAAATGTCAACTTTTGGCGGCGACATTTTTATCATCACCAAACTTTTGGTAACGGGATTTGTGGTGGCGACATGGTGGCGACAAAAATGTCGCCGCTGAAAACTTTTGGCGGCGAAATTCCTTCTTTCAGCGGCGACTTTTGTCGCCGCCAAAAGTCAAATTTTTTATAGTGGTTTCTTTTCAATATTCTTCCATGCATTACAAATAACAATACAGCACTCTTGATAACTCCAACAATTACATGTAATTTGGCATATTTTCCTTGTTGATTGGAGATTTATTGGATATATTTTAGTGAATTTTTTTGATTATTACAAGGAAAATATGTAGCAATAAATTTTGAGGTGTTGAAAGAGGATATTGATGCATTGATTTATTTGTATTTATAACAACCTTGAATAAATGTCCCGGATACATACTTGTGATCAATGGACAGATATTATTGGAATTATATTGGACAATAGAGGCAAGACTAGAGGAAAAGATCAATAAATGATGCAAAGCTCAAGATAAAAAAAAGTGGACCGACACCATGGCGCCAGGCCACGATTTGATATAAAAAGGAGGGGTACTAGCTGACCGAAACAGTGTCCTTTCAAGGGTTTATGTGGTGGTTCCACTAGGGCTTTTTTTTTTCCGGCTACAGGATATGATTTAAGCACTTTTGGAGGCTCAAATCTTCAAGGTAAAGTGATTTTATCATTTCCCTCTTATCTTTTCTCAAGCTTGATGGTGGTTTTTCATGGGGAGTGTTTGAGTTTCAGATTTCCTAGGGTTTTGGCTAAATAATTAGTGTTAGAATGCTTCATTGTTGTGTTATGAAGTATCTTCAAGCTTTGAGTTTGAGTTTTTGGGTGTTTAAATTTGTGGATTTCCAAACCCTAGCCACTTTCTTTGGGGATTTGCTTGAACTATGAAATTTATGGGTTCATGGTTGTTATGGGAAGTTGATTTGGGTTTACAAATGAGTGGGTAAGTTGGTGGTTGTATGATTTTGTAGAGTAGGAGCATTGAACCCTAATTTGTGGCTAATTGAAGGCTATGTAATCCCTTGAATGGTGTGTTTAATAATTGTGTAGGGTGTGCATGTAATGACCCTAGTTACCAAATTCTAAAGAACCTGGATAAATGGTACAAGATTGAAGGAACAAGGATCGGAACATTTAGAAAGAAGGAAAAGTAGGACAGAAAGTATCATCCTATGACAAGGAGCAATGGCACCATGACGGACAAGCTTGGTGTAATATCCCAAAATTTTTTTGGATATCAAGTAATGAAAGATAAAATAATAAATGATGATATGAAATATACAAGAAGTTCACAAAAATAAATAGACACCGTTTTGTGTGAAATATGACAAAGAAGTCATTTTTTCCTATTGGATAGAAAAATAAGAAATTATGTTTTTGCCCCTAAAGAATTATAAAAATAACATCTACATTCTTAAATTCATAAAAATTATGGAGAATGAGAATAGAAAAGCCCTTGGGGAAAATTACATTGAATGACTCGTAAGTCTCAAAAGTTATAATTTAACCCTAGGTCAAGGGCAATTTTATAAATATAAAAAATTACTGTCAAAACAAAGCCCTTGACAAGATAAGTCCAATGGTATATGGTACTGAGGGTTAATATTCAAAGATAAATAAATAATCAATAACGAGTGTCCAAAAGTAACTTTATACCAATAAAATAGATTGTGGGTCCCACAGTAGTTAAAAGGTAATCGGGACAGAATATGAGCCTCATACAGATGCCATTTGGGACAGAATAATTAAAGAAATATAAATTTAAATTTAAAATAGTCCTGTAGCATAAAAATGCTAACTTATTATAAAAAGCAGTTTTATTGGTACAGTTAAAAATTACCTAGTTTATGATATATCTGGACTAGGGAAAATTGAACAATTTTGGACACTCAAACCTCTCTTATTGGCACTTGAAATGGGGTAGAATGGTCAGCAAATTTTTGTCCAAAACTTCTCCAAGAAGGTGTTGATTTTTGGCATAAAAAGTAACTATAGTTAGTTAAAGTCAATAACCATGATTATCATGTAATTAAGCCGCTTAATCCTCCTCTTTCCTCTCTATTCTGCACGAAATATTCAGCAGCAAAAATAGAGGAGAAAATGCAAGAAAGAAAGGGAGAAAAGAGAGAAGTAAGAAGAGAGAGCTTAGGGGAAAATTGAAAGCTCAACTTTTTGTAAGTTACTTTCTACCTCAAGCTTGTTATTTGTAAGATTTGGTGCATGGTTCATGGTATAGTTTCTCTTCCTCTCTCCCTTAGGGTTTCGTCCAAACCTTGATTTGTGAAGGAAATGAGTTTTCCAACCATTAAACATAGGGAAAATGCTAAACTAGTCACCTAAAACATGAAAATGGAAGTAGTTTGAAGTACTAAGAAGTATAGCAATTTCTTCCTATTTTCCCTTATTTTCAGCCAAGCAAGGTTTATTTTTAGAGTTGGATTTTCGTGTTTTTGACCCCAAAAATGGATTCCTTGGGTCCAAATTAGTCATTGATTTCAAGAAAACCTCAAAGAAAAGCTAAGTGAGAATTTTAGGTTTTATGTGTAATGTATAGTGTTACTCTTGAAATTAGTGGCTAAGATATTTAAATTATGATATGGCTAGGTTCAAAGAAGTTGTGGAAGGCTCAAAAAGTGGTGTACCAAGTATGGGAAGCTAGGAAACACTCAAAGGTAGTTAAATTTCCTTACTAGCATCACATTGTCATAATTGTTTCTTTTGCATTTAACACTATGGCCTATGAATGAAATATTATCTTGTGATGTTTCTATGTTATTGATTGAGTTGTATGGGGGGTTTTGAGCCCTAGGATGTCCATTTTACCAAATGAAACTTTGCCAAAATTTTTTGTAAAATTTATGTGTCTTAATGTGTCAATGTGATGAATTAAAATTTATATGATGTTTTCATGCAAATTGTGATGATATGGTTGCATGTTTGTAATTTACCTATTGAGATTCTTTGAATCTCATCCTCCCAATACTAACCATGTTTAGGAAGTAATTATGGCAAGACCACCAAGGAAGAGAAAGAAAAGGAGAAAGAACTTGGTGATTAATGTGTTTTTGCTTGCTATGGCCATAAGCTTTGAGCTCTTATGCAAATTTATAAAAATGATGTTAAATATGTTTCTACAAGTTTTTTTGTTCATCTAGGTCCTAGTGAATGCATGGCATGATATGAGGATAAGTTATAGCCATGTAAATATTTCATATCTTTTGCTTTGCAAAATACTTGGATGCAAATGGTCACTCTGACCTCTTTATGGTAAACCTACCACTGTTTGGATATTCTATAGTAGAAAGTATTAATATTATATATTTTAGAAAGTAGACAGAAATACCTTTTAAATGGTCTAAAGAGCACTCAATTTGGATATGTGTGCCAATTATAACGATTTTTCAAAATTAGCTCCAGAAAATTGAATTTTTTGAAATTGACCATATGAATAGTAATACTTCACAAAATTTACTGTATAAATTAGCCCAATTATTGATTTGTTTTATATTTTTTCCATGTATATAATCTTTTAAGCTATTTTTAGAGACTTAAATCACTTCCATATGATTTTTATGAAATTAGTTATGATTTTCTGAAATTCAGTCAGCAAAAGGATTTGGTTTACATGAACAGTACCAATAATTTTTGAAAATTTCTGTTTTGCTATTTTCTTGATTCAAGCTTCTAATAAATTATAAATGGACCCTATAATGGTTTAATACATAGGAAAAAGGCCTAAAATCAAGGTGTTACACTTAGGTTGGGCTCCAACCTAAGCCAGTAAGCACTGAAGCCGTGGCAAGCTAAAGTGGCACTGTTGTGCTAGTCGCACGATTTGTTAAAACCAAAAGTCAAACCAAACACCAGAGAAAAGGGAAAATGAAGGAAACGGAAGAGCTATGCTAAGGTTTGGTATTTTCAGCCTTGTTGGTAAGTCATCCCTCGACTCTTCTCACCATTTTTTCAAGTTTTATCAAAAGTTTTTCATGATTTTGGCTAAGGTTCAGGTTTAAGTTGAGTTCCACCGATTAAACTATGCTTAAATGTTTTGTTGGATGTTTCTATGGTTTGGGTGTTGATTTTACAGTGGTTAAGTGATACATTTCCCAAACCCTAACCCTTAAATGTTGACACCTTTGGGAATCCAAAGTTGTATAAATAGGATTTTGGTTCTATGAGTTGTTTGGGGTATTTTGATGCTTGAAATGCCTCGATGTAGCTGGTTGGTGCTTAGGATTGATAATGATATAAGTCAAAGATTGACAATTTTTATGGTAACGGGAAATTGATTTTATGTAAGTTATACCATTTCTTAATTGTGATCTTTTGACATCGTATGATGGTTGGAAAGCATTGAATCGATTGTAGTTGCTCTTTTTGGCCCACCATGGTGTCAAATGGGTTTAGATGGTTGAGGTAACCAGGGCATTCCTTCCTATGCCTTCTCTTGATTATATATATATATATATATGTGTGTGTGTGTGTGTGTGTGTGTGTGTATGGCTAACCCTTTTCATACTATAATATGCATGTCTTATGTAATATGTATCGCCCTTTCCATATCATGATATACATTTGGTAGAGTATAGTTGTCCCTTTTCATATCATGATATGTGGGTTGGTTACATGGCTAGTGAGTTCTCTATCCTTATCTTGATTTACGATGAAAATGACACGATGATGATAGTGAGTATGATATAAGTATCTACAATAATTATTAATATGAAATGATTGTTATGCACCCCATGATGTGTTGTATATGGTCATGTGGCATGTTAGCACCGTAGTGATTAATATGTGTTGATATGTTAGTATGCATTGGGCATTATCACATGATATACATTGTTGGGATATATAGTTTAGGTGATTATGCTTTATATACCATGTGATATGCCAATCCGCTAAATAGCACACGAGGCCTTGTGTTCAAGCAGTGCGGCTTATGTTATTCCAGTCACTAAATAGTCGTCCTATGGTTGAGAGACTTAGGTGGCTATGAATTGGGGTGCACCTTCTCTAAATAGCTACCAATTCAGGTGGTTTAGGAGAAGGAGAGCCATTATCCAATATTTAGTGCATTGACCTTTGGCCGAGTTAAGACTATTGAGAGGAGAACTAGGTGGTAACCTCAGAATTGGTCGTCACAGGTCATTGGAAGGAGGTTACTAGTTAAGATTACCTTGTTATGATAACTAGCTCACAGTTCTAGCCATGTATTGATGGGACTTATGTATGTAGATTATGCATAATTCAAATTGGATATGGCACTGAATATTTTTATGAAAGCATGTTCTATTATATGTTTATATTTGTATGTATGTATCCCTAGTTACTAAGATGTATGTCTCACCCCATGGCTAATAATTCTCAGGTGAATGATCCAGCTCTAACAAGGAGAACCAATGAGGGACTAGGTAAGAAGATTGAGAGTACTCATGGGTGTCGAAGCTTACCCCCTTCTTATGGTTGTTTTGTTTATATTGTTAGTAAAGTGTCATTCATATTATTGTGTAATGTTATCCATACCTGACTTATCTCTATTTGTTCTGGGGCCAAGCTGTTGTATGACCCTACTTACAATCTCCATGCTTGAGGTATAGCCCTTTGTGTGTAAATGGGCCCATGGTTATGCTAGTGATATAATGAATGTTGATTATGTCCTATAGATGGTGTCTGATGTCCAATTCCTAATGTTTGGTTAGGTTGAACTTGGGCTTGGTAACTTTAAGCCTATTTGGTTAGGTAAGTCTTATTTGTAGGCCTGGTGTGCTCATTTGGTCCTTGTTGTGTGAAATGAGCATATAACCTATTAACTTGTTTTGGGGTTCAAGGGGGTCAAAATTGTTCAATTTAGTGTTGTCTCGAGGTTCAAGGAGGAGTGGATTCTTCAGGATAGAACCTCCTTAGACATGTTCCTTGTGTCTTGTTTGACTTGTTGGAATGGTGTTTGGGTGCCAATTAGCCTTTGGTTACCATCAGAGGTGTGAGTTTATTTGGTTTTGCTCAAAATTGATCAATTTAGTATTGAGTGTCCGAAGATCTTCATACAGAGGTATATCGAGACATGGTTGGTGTCTATGGATATATTGAAAGTAAAGTGACCTGTAGACTTGTCAATTAGAGGTCGAAGCGTGAAGTTATGTGCGTCAGAAGTTCATTGGAAAAAACCAGAATTCTGTTGTCATATTTTATATTAATGACGTTGCAGCACCATAACTCAAGCTATGGCGCTATGCGCCAATGCCCACTTCCTTATCTCATCCAGAATAACTTTCTATCACAGCACCATAGGTCCAAGCCACTGTGCTACTATTCAATTTTGCCTTTTCTTCCCTATTTTGACGTATTTCTGAGTAGTTTTGGGCTGCATGAGTCTAGGATGTTACAATGTACTCACTTAATTGTAGTTTCTACACTCCAAGAAGTTGTTGAAAAGTGAAAAATTCCTTGGTAAGTGGCCATTTGATTATATAAAGAAATTAGGCCTTGTAGGTGTTATAAGGCTTTGGTAATTGGAATGGTTAATATTGGGTTTTGATATTTGTTTTGGCCTTACATTATGTTTGGGATATTGTGTACTAACTTGGATTGAATCCCTCTTGTGTGCATGTAATTGATTCTCTAATGGCCAACCGAGGTGTTATGTGAGTTCGAGCAACTTGAGATAACCGAGAAGTAATATTTGTTTACTTTATATATCTTTACTTTTCATATCATGATATGCATCTATTTTGGCAAGGCTAGTAAGTTTCTTGTACTCTATCCTCTCTGAGTTTATGGCAAGTAGTTGTTGCTAGCTATATGTATACAACATAACTTGTAACTAGAGATGATATATGACTATCTACGCATCCCCATGACTATGTTATGCACTATAGTATAATCACTACTAGAAAAATCAAATTAAGTGAGTGATCACTCATCCCTTGCTAAATGATCTAAATAGCGAAAAAATTAGCAAGAAATTGTAAGTTCGTAATCATGTTAAATTTAGCGAGAGAATTAGCAAGAAATATCCTATACCTTGCTAAATTAGATATAATTAGTAAGGAATTAGCGAGAAATTTTTTATTCATTGCTAAATTAATACAAATAACGAGGAATTAGTAAGGTATTTGTTATTCCTTGCTAAATTATTATGAATAGCGAGAAACCTAGCGAGATCTATTTCTGTATGATGAAAGGACATGTTGGCATTGTCACTGAATATTATATACATGATTGAGTATGATTTGGATGGGTGACAACGTTAGTGAATACCACGTGGTATGCTAATCCACTAAATTGCACATGGGGCCTTGTGTACAGAAGCATAGGTGGTGAGACTTATGATATCCATATTACTAAATAGTTGTCCTTTGGTCGAGAGACTCAATGGTTGTGGATTAGAGATGCACCTTTTCTAAATGGCCAACAATTTGAGTGGCCTAGGGGAAGGAGAGCCATGATCCAACCATTAGTGAAATGGTCTTTGGCTAGTTCATAACTAGTTAAAGGAAGGCTTAGTGGTTACCCCAAAATCAGCCTTTATCGGTCGCTAAAGAGGGCCACTCGTTGGGGTTACCTTGTGATGGTAACTAGCCCATCATTCAAGTTGTGATCTTTGTAGATTCCATTGCGTATCATTTACATCATATTTTTCATTATATACTTTATGCATACAAACTTGTAGTTTGAATTATTGTTTATTTTTACTATTACTTCTTGGGTCATTGGGATATCTATCTCACTCCCCCTTATGGTTAACATTTTTATGAGAGGGTTCTGGCTCTAATAAGGAGAAGGTTAAGGAAAATTAGTTCTCCCTTGGCAAATCCCTGGGGTATTTGAGATTGTGTTTTTGGTATTATTGCTTGAGAGCACATTTTTGTTTTGTAATGTGCCAAGTGTAGGGACATCTTTCTAATGCCATATGTTTTACTTTAACCTTGCTAATTAGTTTGTGTTGTTCTTTGAACCTTATATTTCTATGTGTAATTTTGGGTTACTTTGTTACTCATTAGACATATGGATGGAACTATGTTAAATGGACATGATCCTTGTGTGTTCTTGGTGTAATACATGGCCACATGGGAGATTTATGACTTCCTTGACTCTTATTTGTGCTTGTTGGTTACCTTTGTCGGGTATCTAGTGTGTGAAGTACATATGTCATAATGACATTATTTGGCCTCAAGGTATTAGTTTTCCCATGTGCATTTTGATGGGTTAGACTTGCCCTAGTGGTAAAACTTGGTTTCCAAAGAGATTTGTGAAAATTGGTCATGTCACCCATTGGTGGGTTTGAGGGTTTAAAGGGGTCAAATCTTAGAAGAAAAATTTGATTATTGTGTAATTTCCCTGGATAGAGTCTTTAACCCCTTATGGTTAATAGCATGATTAGAGGATAACCAATTACCAATATGGAATAAAAAGAATTCTGTAACGATGCTTACAATATTATCCCAGACTTAGCCCTGAGTTAACGAGAAATATATCTTTCAAATTATGCAATATCGGAGGGACCGGGACTAGAGGAGGAGAAGAGAAAAGAGAAAATAAGGAAAAGTCTTCCATGCCATGGTGAGCTTCTTTCACGCCGCGACGGGGAAACCAAATTGGGCTAGTGTCATTTTGAAACAAAAAGCACTTGCACCGCGACACCATGTCGTGAATTCGGTTTTCAAATAACATGAACTAATCAATGGAAGAAAGAAAAATGAAGGAGATTGAAGATGCTTTGCTAGTGTTCGAAAGGGGGAGGTGTTTGGATGCATATTGGAGTTTCGGGAAGCTTAGATTTTTAGGTATGATGATTCTTGTAATGCCCCTCATGATATTTTTCTTGGCATTGAGTTCAGGGCCGGAGGAAACAAGACGGAGGAAGGCTCAAGTGGAGTCTGAAAGAGCTCCACGCAGTAGCAAGGAGCAGGGCCACCACGGCGAGAAGCTTTCCAGTGTTATTATTTTGGATAATTTGGTGGAGCCGCGGCGAGGCATGCTGGAGCCGTGGCAAGAGTCGGAAAAATTGTTTAAATCCGGATCAGTCGGACGCAAAAGAAAGAAAGAAAACAAAGGGAGCGACGTAGAGAGATGAGGAGCAATGCTAGGGTTCGGCATTTTCGGTGTCTCAGAGTGATTCTCATCCATCGGGAGCTTGGATTCAAGTGGATAAGCATTCCCTACTCCTCTTTTTCCATCTTCTTGGGTTGAAATTTGGGATTTCCGGTTGTATGGTTGGATTTCCGGTTTGGGGTGAAATCCACCGATTGAAATGGATGTTTTGAGGTTAGTGGAACGTGTTTTGGTATTCTTGTTGCTTGAATGCGAGTTTCGAAGGGATTATGTGTGTTTAGAGCTTAACCCTAGGTTGTTTTTAGTTAGGGCTCTTGGGAATCCGAAGTATATGAGGTTGTGTAGTGTTTGAGTGATCCCTGAGAGCTTATTGACGCATGAAAAGGGTGTTGGAACCTTGGGTTAGGTTAATGTGGTTGAATTGCGATGTTTGATTTGTTGGTATATTATGCTAATGGAAGAATTGTGACATGATAAAGGTTGTTGGCTAATCGAGAGGGGTTCACGTGTACTGGACAGTTCAAGGAAGCTTGTGGAACTCATGTGTGTGTGGTCACGACAATTGAGGTAACCGGGTGTTTGTTTATATTATATTGACTATGTTATACGATAGTACGGGTACTTGTATATATATATATGCATGTTTCATTCATACCATGATATCAATGTGTTTGTGTGTACTATTTTTATATATATATCGTGGTATGTATACTGATAGACGATGGTTATGACTATGATGATGATATGTGTGATGATGATATATGTTGCATACATGACATTATGATGATGATATGATGATACACGAGCATCACCACATAACATTGTGAGATTGTGATGTATGGTGGATGTAGTGGTGATGACGTGATGATGGTATGATGTATGATGATGTATATATATGTTAGGGAGGATAAGGTCAGATTATATGTATATATGTTAGGGAGGATAAGGTTGGATTATATACATACATGTTAGGGAGGATAAGGTTGGATTATGTATATATGTTAGGGAGGATAAGGGTGGATGATATATGTGTTAGGGAGGATAAGGATGGAGTCCCTGTGAGGGCAACATGCATGTCACTCATTTCATATTGCATTCATGATTTGTGTGAGATATATGTATATATATATATATGTGTGTGTGTGATTGTTGATCCCGATTACTGAGACATTGTCTCACCCCCTCTCCCATAAACTAACCTTTCAGGTGACGGTTCTGGCACTAGTCCGGAGAAGACGCAGGAGTAGCTGTGTACCTGGGAATAGTCTATGTAGCGTGTGTATTCTGTATTGGTATTTTGTGCCAAGTAGGATAGAGAATGGGTTGTAATGAATATATGACAGGGTTGAGACTGGTTTGTATGTATGTATGTTTATGCTTGTGGTATGTATGATTGAATGTTGTTGAGAAGTTAGTATGACCGTCTTGGTAAGTCCACAGTGTTGTTGGACCTTATTGGTTTGTGTAAGGGCTTATAGCCCATCTGGTCAAGTTGGGTTCCAAGGGGGTCAAATCTCAGAGGAGTGGTTCCTTTGAGGTAAAACCTCTTTAGACAGGTTGGTTGGGGGTTTTGGACCTGTATGATTGGTCTGGGAGTGTCCATTTGCCTTTGGTGGCAATTGGAGGTTGTTAGTGGTGAGTTTTGGTCAAAAAAGGGGACAAAACGGTGTCAAGGGTCTAGAATCTCCATACGGAGTTGGATTGAGGTAAAAGAGGTGTCTGTGGATAGAGGGGGATTAGATTGACCTGTAGGAGTTGGAATCGATTCAATCGGAGGTCGGAGCATAAAGTTATGCGCGTCAGAAGTTCGCCCCGGAGTGTTGAATTTGCTGATATGGGATATCAGCTGGGGGCACTGCGGCGCAGGAAGTCAGGCCGTGACGCCATAGGAGGCAGTGGTGATGTTGAGACAGGGGAGGCCGGAGCTGCGGCGGTACTGTAGCGGCCGCGGCCCCAACCCAAATTTTGGTGCTTTTTGAGTTGTTTCCGTTATGTTTAGGAATTGGAAGGGTTGTTTTGAGATGTCAGGGTTGCGTTTGGTCAGATTTTGAAGTTCTTAGTTAAGTGTGGAGGTGTAAGGAGGTAGGGTGTTACAATTCTTCACTTGCTCTTTCATCTTTTTTTTGGTTTTAAACAGTGGATCTTGCTGTTGGATGTTTGAGGTTCAGTTAGGATGGATTTCCACTGATTAAATTGTATGTAAATGCTTCAATGATGTATTATTGGGTATATTTAAGCTTTGGGTTATGGACTTTAAGTGTTCCTATGGTTGTTTTCCCAAACCCTAGTTTTTGGTTTTCGGGTTCTTGGTGGAGCACAAAATTTGAGGTTTAAATTGATTGTACGTGTTTATTAGGATGTTTTGTTGTATGAAATGACATTGGAATCTTGGTAATATTGGATTTATGCTTGGGATATCGAGTTGATTTGTGATATCCCTAATTTTATGGGATACCATAAAATGCATGAAACGATGGTAAAGGAAGTGAGACAAAGAAGTTGTATGCTTAGTCTCTAGATGGAATCAATTTTCCATATTGTTTTTAGAAGAAATTATATTTGATCCTTAATTGGAATTAATTTTTCCATAAGGTTATAAGTAAGAATTAATTTTAGAACTTATCCCAGAAGGTATGCAATATACCACTTGAATAGAAGCTCACCACGAGCTAAGCACAATGGTATAAGTATTACGTTTTTGGAAGGTCTAGGCTGATAAATTGATCAATTTGAAAGTTAATATGAAAAGTGCAAAAAGAAATATTAAAAAAATTGATCTTTGGGAAAAATTACAAGAAATTGCTTGGAAGACTTGGTGATTATATTTTTGTCTGCTCAAGGGAAAAATGGTCACTTTCCAAATTAGAAATAAAATGTGAAAATTTCACTTAAACCCAAAGGAAATAATGCTGATATCGTAAAGTGTACAGAGAAACAGAGAAAATGAAGACACAGAAAGAGACAGTAAAGGGTAAAATGCTTATTTTTCCCAAGTAGAAAGAAAAATGTAAAAATTATATTTTTTCCCAAAAAAAATCCAAAATGGTCCTTGGAATAAAGAATTTTATTATTTTTGTCCCTGGGTAAAATTACAAAACATGACCTAAAAGTTTTAAAATTATAAATTTACCATGAGTTAAGAGCAATTTTGGAAATTATAAAATTACAATCAAAATGAAGTCCTCAATGAGATGGACTCAAAGGAATATTGATTTGAGGTTAATAGAGTTTGTATGAATTTATTATTGGAATTAGGGAATAAAAGTGCAAATTTTATATCGATAAAGTAATTAGAGATTGAATAAAATCCAATATGGGGACAAAAATATTATTGGGACCCTACATAAAATTACTTTGGAACAAGAGGATGATTTTAGTCCAAAGGTGAATTTAGAATAATCTTATACCAGTTTAATGATAATTATAGTAAAATTACTTAATCGATAGGAATAAAATTTAGGAAAAATGACAGTTGGAGACCAAAACTTTGAATTAAATACAGTAAAGGATTTTACAGGTTTTCCAGTAGTAAATACAGAACAAGTCAGTAGTAAATTCGCGATGTTCAGTAGTAAAAAAAATTGCAAGGTCATTTACTGTATTTAATTCAGAGTTTTGATCATCAATTGTCATTTCCCCTAAAATTTATCGATAAAAGGTATTTTGGTCCAATAAAATTCATGAAGTAATTCTGTACAATATTACACTAAAAACTGGTGTGCTGCAGCTGGTGGGACTCAAAGGGAATTTATTTAATTATATTTAATAAATAAAAGCAAAAGTAACTCAAGTTGATTAATTTAGGTAAATCATGATAAAGCATCATATTATCCTCTCTTCTTTAGGGTGACCACGTGCTGCACAAGTGAGAAGGAAGTGAGCAGCCCATGTGAGAAAAAAATGGCAATATTTTATTCATATTGAAGACTACTTCTCAAAGAAGTGTTTGGAAAAAACAAAAATAAGATGACTAAGCCATGTCATTAAGTGAGTCAATTGCTTTCTATTCCTCATTTTGCATGAAGCCTTCTGCAAAAATAAGAGAGAGAAAGAGCTCCAAGAAAAGCTAAGAAAGAAGAGAGAAAAGGGAGAGCAAGGATCAAGTAGCAAAGGCTCAAGGGTTTGGTAAGTTCTCTGCTACCTTGAGCTTGTAATTTCAAGTAGTTTGTGTTGTTTCCATGGTATATTTTCCTCTCCACACTCTCTTAAAGTTTCAGCCATGGCAAATCCTAGAGAGAGAAGGTTGAGCCATGAAGAAACTAATCCATGGAAAAGCTTAGAATATGTGATTTATGCAAGGATGTACAAGTTGTTTGAAGTTTCATGGAGTAAATATTTCTCCGATTTTCTTCAAATTTTTGGCCAACCTAGGGTTTTATATAGAGTTGGAATTTCAAGATTTTGGCCTCAAAAATGGATTCCCCATTGCCCAAAACCTTAAAAGAAAGTGTGTTGTACAAAGAAAGATCAAAGGATAGCAAAATGAATTTTTAGGTTAAGTGTGCATACTTTGTGAATGAAATTTGGAAATCAGTGGCTCATGGCATTATTTTATGATGCTATAGGGTTCCAAGAAGTGTTAAGAGATCAATGGAAGTATGCACAAAATTTGGAAAGGATTGGTAGTTATTTTGCCATTTATGCCTAATGTTATCATGCTTGATTTTCATAATTCTATAACTGTGCCATATAATTGTTTTAATATTTTGTGATGAATTTGCATTGTTGGTTAGTTGTTTGAAGGGTTTTATGATCCTAGGATGTCCATTTTCTAAGGTGTTACCATGCCAAAATTTTTATGAAATTGTATGGCATAATAGCTTTTATGAATTTATGATTATCATTGATAATATTATGAGATGCTATGATAATATACTTGCATAATTGGGTGTAACTACTGAGATTTTTTGAATCTTATTTCTTTCCAAATGTTGGCTATGCTCAAGTAAGGACATGGAAATATTCAAGCAAATGCAAAGGAAATGAAGAAGATGATGGAGAATTACTTGATTTTGCAAGTTATAATGTTAAGTTAGGAAAATATGTATCATTTTATGCATGAGATGAAATTCTATAATTATACATGTTTGTGTTCTTTAAAGCTCCCTTATAATGCTATGTATGGATTTGGAACGTGTTTTGATAATATAGTAGGCAAATGCAATTAATCATGCCAAAGGATACTTAGTATTGTCCAAGATGACCAATAATAGTGGAGATAGAGATACCTTGTCAAAATAAAGCAATTAGTAGCAATTTACACTTTGAAAGTAATCGAAACAAGCTTTAAAAGAAGACAAAGAACACTTAGATTGGATAAGTTCAAAACTAGATAGTATTAGGGGAACTGGAATTTTCACTGAAGATAATAAATTTTTCAAAAGGCACTATAAAATTGTGTATAACTCCAAAAATTCAATGATTTGCATTGATGGAAATTTCTAAGTCTTATGAAACAAATGGAACTACTTTGAAAGTTTTTGGAGCTGAAAAGAGGGAGTTATGTAATTTCTCCTAAAACTGTTATAGTAGAAATAGTGTTCTAACCCTTAATGATTAAACTTAATGCCATACCCTGTACAAGTTGAATAAATGTACAAAAAAAATATGTGTAGAAAGTAGATATATAGGGATTTCCAATGACGTAAAGAATTCATCAATTGGCTCAGGGTAGATTGAGATATAAATTTTTAAATTTAAGGAGATATGTCTCACCCTGTGGCTAGCAATCTCGAGTAAAGGATCCAGTACTAGCAAGTAAATGACAAATGAAGGCTTAGGAAGGGAGGACTGAGAGTACTTGTAAGTGTTGGGGTTACCCCTCATTGTTGCTATTTTGTTGTGTTGTCCAATACTATGTGTATCATGGTGTATCTATGTGTTCTGGGGCACAACTAATGTGTAGCCCCTCCTATAATCTCTTATGTTTCATGAATGGCCCTTTATGTGTTCTTGGGCCTATGGTTATGCTAGTAGTACGATGGATGATAATTATGCCCTATATGTGTTTATGATGTCCCAAGTGTGGTTGTGCTATTGTCTTGGGCTGTAGATCCATGGTCCTGAATCTCTTTTGATGTGAATGGTTGGGTTATGAGTCTGGTTGAGTTTATAGGTTTTAATTGTGTAAATTTGGTATATAACTCATTAACATGGTTTAGGGTTCAATAGGGGTCAAAACTCGAAATAGTGATTTCTCCAGGATATTGAACCTCCTTGGACATGGTTCTTATGTCTTGTGTGACTTGTTGGTATGGTCATTGGCTGGCAATTGTCCATTGGTAACAATTTGAGGAGTTTGTTTCTTGGTTTTGGTTAAAAGTGACTAATTGGGTTTCAGGTGTCCAAAATCTCTATACGGGGGTGTTTTGAGGTGTGCTTAGTGTCTATGGTTAAAGTAGAAGTAGAGTGACCTATATGCTTTGAAATCGGGTCAATCAGATGTTGGAGTAAGAAGTAATGAGTATCAGAAGTTGGCATATTGCATTAACAAATTGCTAATGCATCTACTATCATTGGTGCCATGGTGCCATAACAGTGGCTGTGGCTCCATGCATTAGTCTTTTTTTAATTTTATCTAGAAATGCTTCTTGCCATGGTGCCACTCTCCTATCATGTCTTCTTTCCCCTATTTCTATGTATGTTGGGTAAGAATTAAGGTTATTGAGTATAGGGTGTTATTACGAGGCACGTGGCAATGGTTGCCCTAAGTGTATTTTGATGGTCTAGAGTTGTTATTGTGTTGGAAATGAGTTTTTGAAAGAATTTGTGGAAAATGGGTATGTAACTTATTTGTAAGGTTTGGGGTTCGAAGAGACAAATTCTAAGGGAGTGGTTCTTGGAGTGCAACCTTCTTGGATAAAGTCCTTAAGTCATTTTAAACTTGTTAGGACAAGTTTGGTGGTTAAATGGTTAATAGTTTGGAAATGGGAGATGTTAGAGTCAAACTTTTGCCTAAAAGTTATCATTTCAATCCCAAAGGTCCAAAATCTTCATATGAAAGAATTTTGAGGTATGGTTTTTTTAGTGTGACTTGTAGGCCTTGGAATCATGTAATAAATTAGAGGTCTGTGTTGAAAGTTATATGCATCAGAAGTTGGGTTAAAAAATCAGAAGAAATGTTGATATGTATCAGCATTGCTAGTCGTGGCACCCTTTGTGCTAGCCATGGCTAGCCTTGTCCATTAACAACATATTTCCTCTATTCGTGCTTCGATGTGGTATGCTTTGGCTTGGGTGGCTATGTCTTGGTTTTGAAAGTCTTAGGATGTCACGGGGTCTTTGAGTGAAATGAAACTTGTTAGAATAGGTTTAGTGGTAAAAATATTGGTAAGATGATTTTTGGGTAAACTTAAAGTGAGTTTTGGGTTAAAAGTGACCAAATTAGTCTCAGGTATCCAAAATCTCCATACGAAGAAGTTTTAACAAATTGCTTATGCTCGTAGTTAGGGGAATTTCAGTGTGACTTGTAGGCTTTAGAATCAAGTGAATTGGAGGTCTGTGCAAGAAGTTATGTACATCTGAAATTCATTGAAAAGTGTAGATATAGCACTGTGGCCCCATAATCCTAGCTATGGCACTAGAGAGGCCTCCCCTAATTTGTTTTTGTGTTCCAAACTGTAGTGCTCGGCCTGTCTCCTTATTGTGGCTAACCCTGTGTTTTGACATTTTCTATTGACTAATCTCAAGTCCAAGTGTTGGGTTTGGTCCAGCAAGTTCTCATAAGGGTCAAATCGTTTAGGTGTTACAATATTAGAGCACATCATGTGTATATTTTTAGGTAAGCATGGAAGAAGAATCATGTAACATCGCACAGGATTAAGAGATAGATTAAAGGATAACAAGGTGTTAATATGGATTAAAGTTCATTTGAATGATTTTGACAAAATTCATGTAGTTGCGGGAATTATTTATAAAGGAAAATTGAGAATTTAAGGGGTGAAAATTTGATTCAAAGAAGTGTAGTATGTGGTTTAGCAAATTCCAATGACCTCTCATATATCAAACTTTGTTAAAAAAATTTTGGTGGTGATTTGAAATGATTTAATCATACATTAGTCGTGGAAATCATGGTATAATATTTTTCCAATGAAAAATGAGCAACTTTTGAAATTTGAAAGTTTGAGGAATTAAATAATATCATTTTGAAGTGGGACGTTGCATGGAAAATAGACATATCCCAAGCTTTCCATAAAGCCCCCATTTACTATTTTTCAAGGTCTATAACTAAAGTTATGGGGTTTCAAAGTCAAATGAAGTGCAAAGCACTTGCAACAAGAAAACTACTTACTAGCCACGACGGCCTTCTTCATAGCCACGGTGGTCAAGCCCAACTTTTGTTATATATGACTACATAGTTTTCCTTCATGATAGGCACCTATTTTGGCATGGCTAGTAAGTTTCTTACATTTTCTTCTATCTTTGAGCTCAATATTTTGTAAATGGCTATATATATATAAGATGTAATTTAATTTGTAAGCCAGTGAACATGATACCTGAATAATTGCAATGTTTTGCTTTTAGAGCTAAGGGCTTCTGATATTTGGCGATTCCTTCATCATTTTGGAACATCTTTTTGGACTGCAAGGGACATTTTCATAACTAAAGCTGCTTTAAATAGGATTTTGGAGCTTGTGCAGTTTGGTTTTCATCATTTCCATTAAGTTTCCTTTCCTTTTTCTCTTTGTTTTCTTGATTTCTATCCAAATTTCATGTATCTTGCTGGCTATAAATAGAGCATTACAAGCTAAACTTGTTTTATGGCTAAAATTATTGTAAGTTTGGACATGGACTATCAATGTAAATACTCTCTTATGGATTAATTTCATATATTTAGTGATTTAATCAATCAGATTGTGTTGAATCCGAGAATTGGAAAATTATTAAGATTCTTAAATTGGGAATTTTCTAATTGCAACTTGGGAAAGGAAATTAGAATAGGAAAAGTGATCAAATCAAGTGAGTATGTTTAATTCTAGATAAGGAATTAGATAATATTTTAATTGGGATAGATATATAATTAATTACTCTCACTTAGCCAAAATTGGAGCTTGAGCAAGTTAATGCACTAATTAGTTAGTTGCATGAGGATTTATGGATTAATTAATTGGTAGGCTTGTTAAACATGTTGAATCAAGTGTTTTGATGATTCCAAACCAACCTTCAAGAGTTTGGAATAAAGATATCAAAGGTGCACAAGAGATTCAAGTGAAGAATCATGGAGAAATCAATGCAAAGACTCATGTAGGATGTTTAGTAGTATTTTATTTGAGTAAAAGACTTTGATTTGGTGAAAAGATGTTTTAAAACCTCGATTCTATATTAAATCATGGAACATTTGAAAAATACCCATTAACAGACAAAGTTTGAAAGGTTTATACTAATCTATCTTTTTGAAAATTCGAACTTTAGCTTTGGAAATTTGAATTTCGTATTGAAACTGAACAAGTCTGAAGAGAAGCTTCTCTGACAGATGAATTTTGGCTTACGAAAATTCAAATTTTGATAAGTATCTAAAAGGAGCTTTCAGTACCAGATGAACTTTGGGTTTTGAAAATTCGAATTTCAGACAAAATGAAACTTATGAAAACTAAAGAAATTCGTCTGAAATTGTGTCAAAGTTCATCTGAAACCAAGTTAAGATTGGGTTTCAAAATTGCTCACTGACAGATGAACTTTGAACATGAAAATTTGAATTTCAGAAACTAAGCTTGTGAGTCTGTTACAATGATATGTTGACATACGAATGACAGTATTTATAAATTCAAATTTTGAAGTAAGTTTGAAAAGTGGTCTCTTTGACAGACGAACTTTGCCCTTTGAAAATTCAAATTTTGAACTATATGAACTACTGTGCCTTATAAACCAGCTATGGACAGATGAATTTTGAGATTCCAAAAATTGAATTTTGAAGGCACTGTAGCAAATTGAAAATACTGTTCACACTTGACAAAAAAACTTTCTACTTAAAAATTTGTAAGTCACAACATAAAAACATTTTCCAAATATCAAAATTCGAATTTTACTTCATGACAGACGAATTTCGGGCATTCAACGTTGGAATCCTTAACCTTCGGTTCCTGTGAAATTTGTCTGTTGACTAACTGAAATTTAAATTTTAGTATGTCAGAAGCATTAAATGCGGTTGGTTAACGGATAGTTTTTTTCAGAGTAACCGTTGGATAACTTCTCCAACAGATAGATTTTGTCTCTAACGAATAGTTGAGACCTAAATCTATAAATATAACATCATTTGAAGTTATGGATAATGATTTTAACATTGTATATACTGAAACTTTGTCAAATCATTTACTCAAAGTCTCTTACTCTCTCACTTCAACATTTGTACTTCAACATTTGTACTTCAACATTCATATTCACTCTATCTAAGAGAGTTTAATCTTTGTAAAACAATCTTATCTTCATCTGGAAGAAAGATTTTCTTGTGAGGGGATATCACAAGGGATTGGGGAAGCACTTTGTAAGAGTGCATAGAGTGAAAAGTGAACTCTAGAAACAGAGTATCATCTTTGTATTGAGGCATTTGCAAGAAGCCCACTGCATTCTTGCAGAATAGTAGAAAATCTCAAGTGGTGACTTGAGGATTGGACGTAGGTCAAGTGGAGAGACCGAACCAGGATAAATATATGAGTTTTCTTCTCTTTACTGCAACTTTTACAGTTTATTCACTTATACTCTGTTTTACCATATATATTTTGCTCTCTTCACTTTCTTGATATTTTGCAGAAAATTTTCAAGTTTTCCAATTCACCCCCCTCTTGAGAAGCCAGCTTATCTAACAAAACACTCTGAAAATGCTAATGAGCAGATTAATGCTCTAGGCTAACAATTACAAGTAATTAAGTACTAAAAGGAGTAATTATTTAAGTAATCCATATGCAAACAAACAATCATCCTAGGTGGTCTTTCTTGCATCCTAAGTCAAGTTTTCATTTCCAATGTTTTTAATTGTTAAATTTGCATTTAGTTTTGTAATTGGTTATTCACTTGGATCAAATATATGAAAATGCAATGTTTAGCAATAGATAACGACTGCTAGCAATCCTCATGAGATGATATTTTTCTTATTCTATACTACTTTAGTTGATTCATGCACTTGTGGAGGACGCTGTTTGGCCGTCAACACCTCTCCTCTTCACAGTATATATGATAAAAATAATTAAATTTAATCCATTTACTTTGTTGACCAAAAAAGAGTCCATTTACGTTTCTCTTAGTCGTGTTAGAATTATGAGTTTCTAACAGCAATAAGGTATATATCATGCACTTTCTCATCAAACAAATTCCTCATATTCAGCACAAAATCTTGACCTCTTGCTCCTCTACAATCCCATAGTCTGCAAGTGGGTGTTTCAACTCGAGAAATGCAGATGGGGCATTCAAGAGATATAAAGCTTGATTGGAAGCCAATAATTTTCAGCAATATCTCTAGCACATACTTTGGTAAAACTTTCAGTCTAGAGATCAAAGCCTCAACTATCAATGTCATACTATAGCAGTACACTACAAAAGGGTGATAAGACAATTAGAGAAAAGTAATGTATTTCTCAGTGGCATTATACAAGAGTAAGTATTTATGGCACAAACTCAAGGCCTTAAGGAAGCCAACAAACCTTAGCACATATGCAGATTGGATAAAGTTATTTAAGTTTGGTTTGAGAGCTTGAAGGCTACATTTTAAGGGTGGGGGTTTCTGCTAATTCTAAAAGTGACTCTTGCTTTGTGGGTTGAAAGAGCTAATTCTCATTGATACATTAATTGTGCAATAATGATACTGATATATACACAAGGAAAGCTACACAATCTCCACAGATTCGGTTTGATATGTCCAAAAAATTAGTCTCTATAAATTTTGGAGATTACATGATATCTACACCCAATAAATTTGCTGATAATTATGAAAAAAATGGCAAAACACGAGATAAAGTGGTGTGACTGGAAAAGGCCATTAAGAATGAGATTGTGGAGTGCAAAAAAATCAAATACGGTAAGCCTCACATGGCTCTGATACCATGTGGTTTGAAAGAGCTAATTCTCATTAATACATCAATTGTCCAAGATTGATACAAACATATACACAAGGAGACTAACACAATCTCCACAACGTCGGTTAGACATGGCCAAGAAATTGGTTTGGGTATAATTTTTTTAGATAACAAGGAACAACTTTGCCAACCTAAAATCATTAATTGTTGAGAATTTTTTTTGGGCCATTGTTTGTTCAGAAGTTAAATAATCTATTTGGATTGAAAGATATTTAGGATTAGCATTACCTTCTGGGAATTAAGGTGTGTCATGATAGAATCGTTATTTATTTGAACCAACAGAGGTATGTGATTGAGCTTCTTAACAGGTTTGGGATGTTTATCGAATGTTCTCGATCCTATGGTTTTAGGCAAGACTCTCCTCTTGCTACACGAAGGAATACCACTAAAACAAGTTGCTGTTTGTAGGAGCATCGTTGGTGCATTATAGTATCCGACCAATACTCGGCCTAATATATGTTTAGCAGTAAATAAACTTAGCCAAATCCTAGGTTCACCCAATGATATACTTCAGCAATTAGTGAAGAGGGTTATTCAATATCTTAAGGAACTACGGGGCATGGAATTCATTCCAAACCAGGTGATCATCTCTCCTTAGCTGGGTACGTACTTTGATACAGATTGGGCAACATGCCCTATTGTCCGCAAATCAATTGCATGTTATTGTATCTTTCTTTGATGATTCTCTGATTTCTTAGTTATCTAAGAGGCAAAGGTTCATATCTAGATCGAGTATAGAATTTCAATAGGTCCCTTTCTAAGATGGTTATGGAGCTTGCTTTGGGTTCAACCAATGTTGGTTGGAAACCTAGTATACTTAATGCAAGGACCAAACATTGAGCTAGATGTCTGCTACATCAGAAATAGTGTCAACCAATCAACTAAACATACAATATATTCCATCTGTTGAACAACCAACTGACTTCCTCACCAAAGTTCTCTCTTATTTTAGAATATGGAATTCAACAGATGAACTAGGAGTGTGCGTAGCACCATCACATTCAATGGGAGTGTAAAGGCAAAGGATATGTTCTACATGCAAGGAATGAGGTGTGCATGTGATAGCTATACCCGAGGCATGTAATAGACATGTGCATAGTATATATATTCTGTTAAGAGCACATGGCAAATTAATAGCTAGAGGATTGTAACTACTTGTTAGAGAGGCAAGGTGAACGTGTTAGCTCAATTTGACGTACAAATCCTTCAAAGAGGAATGGAGGGGCTGTTTAGTAGACTTCCACAACTTCTCAACAAGTGTGCCAAGGAGAAGCTCTTGAACTACAAGTGTTGTTGGAAGCATTCTCTGCTCTATATAAACAATCAACCGTCCACATTGCTAATAGAGCATTCCATTAGGATAAAGGAAGGAGCCATGAACAGTCCCAAACATTTGGCCATATTGCTATATTTGCATATTTCCAAAAAATGCAAAATAGAAAAATTAGTTAAGGAGAAGTTGAAAGTTGGAGACATATGCCTCATCATATGCTAGCCTGGTGCTATTGGTTGAAAAACAAAGGGACGAGAGTTGGCAATTTTGCATGGTGCTGCTAAAGCTGTTAGAAAGGCAAGGATATATACCAATGAATTGGTGGAAATCTTGATCAAATGGGTGGGACTACCTAAATTTAGAAACATTCGGGAGGCCTATGACAAGATTCAACATCGGTTCCTACATTTCCAACTCAAGGACAAGGTGAAACTTGCTGGAGAGGGTACTGATGGACTCTATCTCAATAGGCTTTTTCAAAGATCAATGGAAAAAAGTAAAAGAGAAAATGTAGGGGATTGAAAGGAAAGTGATCTCGGAAAATGACAAACTCCGACTTGATCAGATGTTTGTTCTCTTTTTGTTGGGCGTTTTACTTTCTCAACCAACAATCATACAGGACAGGGGATTTTCATTCTCAACTAGTGACGCACTGCATAATAGGGCTGTAACTATTAGAAGTTCAGTACAGATTTGTAAGCCTTACTGGTTTATATGGGGCGGGTTCAGCAATGTGTGCTGCATGTGAACCCTTTTAATGAACCAGACATTTGGATTTGGACATATTTATGGCAACGATAACAAAAATCATATTTAGCCAAGAGATCATCTTTTATAAATAATAATTTTCTGGGTCCTAAGTAAAATGAACAATATATATTGAGAAGTAGAGAGATTCAATGAACATAGAAACAAACCAATTTATGTGTAGTAGCTAGGAAAAATCATGTTTGTGATTTGGCCCTGCTTCTTCTCCACTTAGAAGTTTCATGAATGAGATGACTGACAAAATGAAATTTACAATAATGAATTCAACTTTATTTTAATGCATAACAACAATTTCATGGTTAATTTAATTTTTATTGTTAGGTTATGCTTAATAACTTATTCAAATTGGTCTGGGATGTGTGTGTTGAGGAAATTAAGATATTGAGAAAACACAACTTGAAATTTAGGATAAAAAAGGTAAAAAGGGGGGCAGGGGACGTTCCATGCTGTATATTCTACAAATTGAAGCCTTTTTCACATGGACCAGACGATTGGATTTAAAGATTTCTGGCGACAGTGGAAGAAGTCTTATCATTCAAGAGATCACCATTAATAAATCAACAAAGAGATTTAAAGAACAAATAAACAAACTAACTTATGATCGGAGTGCTTAAGAAAACTACCTGCTCCTATTTCTTTCTTAATTTTCATTTTCCTATTTAGATTTTAGTATCTCAACTCATCTTTTCTCCTCCTCAGTCTTTTTTCACCTTTCTTCTTCACCTTCGCTCTTACTTTCTCTCTCTCTTTTTTTTTTATAAAAAAAAAAAGAAAGTGAACCAATTCACCCATTTATTGAGCCAATTTTACCCGTTTTCACCGATTCAAGGACACTTCAACCTGTTTTCTACAGGTTGTTCTTTTTTATTCTGGTTCCTATTAGTCTGATTGGACTTGTCACCATTTCACTAATTTTTTGGTCAAACCACCTAATTCGGTCTGGTTCTAATAATTATGGTTCAAGACAATTGGATGTTGAGTACAGTTCAGCAAGTCTTACAAGTTTATATGAAGCGACTTCAGTTCTGTATGCTACATGCTGAAGCTTTTTTCATGAACCAGACAGATTAGATTTAAAGATTTCTGGCGACAATAACAAAAGCCTTACCATTCAGTAAGAGATTATCATTAATAGATCTAGAAAGAGATTTAAAGAACAAAGAAACAAACCAACTTATGTGGTAGCCACAACCAATCAAGACTGTGATTTGGCCTTGAGCTTCTTCTCCGCTTTGAAGTTTCCAGAATGATGTGACTGAAGGAAACGAAACAGCTTAAATTAAAATGAAATTCATAACGATGAACTTGACTTTACTTTAATGCATAACAGTTTCATGATTTTTAATTCTAAGCTGTGCTTAAAGACTTACTCGTAATAACAACTTAAATTTTAAATTAAGAAGACTAATTATTGAGATGAAGATATATAAGAACTGACCGGTTTATATATATATATACATATATATGAAGCGGCTTCAGTTCTGGATGCTACATTCTGAAGCTTTTTTAATGAACCAGACGATTGGATTTAAAGATTTCTGGCAACAATAACAAAAGTCTTATCATCCAAGAGATCATCATTAATTAACAGAGAAACAAATATATTTAGACAACGAAGAAACAAACCAACTAATGCAGTAGCCACAACCAATCAAGACTGCGATTTGGCCTTGCGCTACTCCGTTTTGAAGTGCTGGGAACGATATGACTGGGGGAAATGAAATTTATAACAAAGAACTTGGCTTCATTTTAATGCGAACAACAGTTTCATGAGTTTTAATTCTAAGTTGTCCTTTTTGACTTACTGGTAATAACAAAAATTTAAATTTTAAAGACGACTAGGGAGTATTGAGATCCGGATATGCGAGAGTTGTCCATGTGACGACAGGACACTAGTGTACAAGTGGGGCAATATTTTACAGTACTATATTAAATCCTTCATTAAAAATTGACGTCTCCACATGAAAGCAAGCTGAAGGTTCAGATTAGGTTATGTGAACGTGATTAAAATAATGGGCAACGATACACAAATTAGAAAGTCAAGGAAATTATATTAAAAATGTGACGATGAGATATATTAACACTACAAAAAACTTGCCTTTCGGCGAGGACAAAAGTCGTCGCTGAAAGTCGAAATGTCATCCCCGAAAACTTTCAGCGGCAACAACTTTGTCATCGGCATAACTCTTGTCGCTGAAAGTTTTGGCGACGACTTCTTTTGTCGTCGTTGAAAATTGACATTTGGCGACAACATTGTCGTCGCTAAAAGTTAACCTTTGGCGAGGACCAAATTGTCGTCGCTGAAAGTTAACTTTTGGCGAGAACCAAATTGTCGTCGCTGAAAGTTGACATTTGGCGACGACATTGTCGTCGCTGGAAGTTAACGTTTGGTGAGGACTAAATTGTCGTCGCTGAAAGTTGACATTTGGCGACGACAATGTCGTCGCTGAAAGTTAACATTAGCGATGATCAAATTGTCGTCGCTGAAAGTTGACATTTGGTGACAACATTGTCGTCGCTAAAAGTTAACCTTTGGCGAGGACCAAATTGTCATCGCCGAAAGTTGACATTTAGCGACGACATTAGTCGCCGCCGAAAGCCTATTAAACACCATTGCCACATCATCATCGGCGTGCCACATCACCACCACGTCGTCGCGAGCCCACACCATGTCACCACCACATCACCGCGGGCCCACACCATGTCACCACCACGTCACCCCGGACCCACACCACATCACCGCCACATCGTCGCCATGTCATATAATGCTTTCAAATGTGTTCACCTAGGTTTCGAACTCATGACCTCTTACTCCCAAAGCCTTATATTTACTCTTTTACCAGTTGAGCTGAAATGTACCTACAGTCTTTATATGAAATATTAAATATATATTATTTATCTGCACACTAATATACACACATATATTTATAAATTAATATATTATTAAAAAATACACATTTGTCTTATTTTCAATTACTAATTTCATAAAATATTTTATTTGGATATGCTTATATTTATATGAATATTTATATTATAATTTTTTATTTTTAAATCTTAAATAATTTTCCTATAAATATATTTGTTTTTCTTTGTCAAGAAAAAAATTGTTTTCTTGTTGACTTTTACATTTGATTTTTATTTTTAAATAAAAATAATTATATATATAATATTTATGATCCATATGTATTAATATTATATTATTTTATGTTATTTTTCGTTTAGTCATATCATATAATATATATATCATATATTATATTATTTGATAAATTATATTATATATGCTTAATATATATTAGAGATGGGATGAGATTGGGTAGGACCAGATTTTATATCAACTCGTGGTCTAACTCGAAACTTTGGTTGAATATTATATATATCCATTTTTTATTTTTTTATTTTTTAAAAGAAAATTAGAAAATTGAACTTCTATTATTATGGTATTCCCAACAAAATATGTTTAATACTTGATTAAACTACATATAAATATAAAAAATTAAAAAAAAAACCCTTAGGCCGGGTCAGACCAAGTGATCTGAGAAGATTGCTCGAAACTTGGTCTGACCCGGTCAAATGGCTCTGCCCAATGCTTAAGTTTTTGTTTCTTGTTAAAATGATTAGATTTGTCTTTAGTTGGGCTGCTTCGGATTGGACTAGATTGATCGGATTCAGGTTTATTCTCTCACCCCAATATATTATATATAATATAATAGGAATTTGGAAAAAAAATCATTATTACAAATATTGTAATTTTGATTACCATATGATTTAAAAGAAAATGTAATAAATTCAATCTGTTATAATTGGGAGAATAGAAAAGATAAAAAAGGTTGAGATAGTGAGAAAGAGAATTCGCTAATACTTGTTTTCCAAATATTGTTATTACTTATTAATTAACAAAGTAAATTAACAATCCATAAGCATTTTCCTCTCTGTGACAATGCTCTGTTAGACTTTTATACTATATGAAAATATCTACATTACCAATACCCATAGGAGTTTGGACTGAGAGTTTCAATCATAGCATGTGTGATTATTATTTTAGATATATTAACTACTGATTATTGTCATGGTACGTTCACTACTAGAAAAATGGCATTTAGCGAGGGACAAATCTTTCGCTAAATGCCATTTTTCCCCCGCTAAATTAAAAATAGCACGGGATAAAATCCCTTGCTAATTTGGTCGCTAAAAATGGCGTCGCTAATTTTAGCAAGAAATGAGTTGATTCCCTCGCTAAATTAGCGAGAGATTTAATTCCTCTCTAAATTTAACGAGGAACTCATTTATCACTATTTCCTCGCTAAACTATAAAAAATTCAAAATTGCCATGTCACCACCAAGACCACGCCACGTCACATCATGGCCATGTCACCCACCACTCATGCCACATCACTACCACACCACCACCACATCACCTCACCACCCATGCCACATCACCATGATTGCGACACGTCACCGTCATATCATATAATGATTTCAAATATACATTTACTTAAGTTCGAACCCATGACCTCCTGCTCTTAGTGCCTTTATATTCAGACTTTTGCCAGTTGAACTGTAATGTATTTGCAGTCTTTATATGAAATATGAAATATATATTATTTATTTACACACTAATACACACATATATTTATAAATTAATATATTGTTAAAAAATAAAAATATATTATAATTTTAGTTATTAATATCATAAAATATTTTATATTTTGAATTTTGTAATAAATAAATTTTCATTTTCATTTTTTGCCAACAAGTTATAAAAATTAATCTAACTATTTTTATTAATTTAAAATAATCAATTGATAAAAATAATTTTATAACATAATCATTAAAAAAATTTTAATTCATTAAGATTAAATTTTTAATAAAATGATTTTAATCTATTAAAATTAATTTTAAAAAATTTAGCGAGGGACAAATCTCTCGTTAAATTTCTCGCTATTCATAATAATTTAGCGAGGAATAAAAAATTCCTCGCTAATTCCTTGCTAATTTAGCGAGGGAAAGGATATTCCTTGCTAATTCCCTCACTAAATTTAATTCGTTGCTAATTTCTCGCTATTTAAATCATTTAGCGAGGGATGAATGATCCCTCACTAAATTCCCTCGCTAAATTACATTTTTCTAGTCGTGGTTACTACTTCATCATTTGTTATTAGTAATAAATAATATTAATATTAATTTATATGTTAAATATATTAGCAATTAATTACTTAGGCTAATAAAAATTCCTCCAAATATAGGATTGATCATATTAGACAATTAGATATTAATTTGTTCTCCTAATTCTCTTTTATTAGTGTTATCAATCCCTTTGTTAATTAAAAAAATTATCCTACTAAAAATAACATATTTCATTAATTAAGATGAAGAAAAAGTAAATATAAATGTGGAATAGATTCAATAGTTTGACCATTCAAGTTTTTAATCTCAAACAGAAATAAAACACTTTCGAAATGTTTAAAATAATTCAAATGAATTTGATAAAAAATATTCAAATAAAAGAAACTAGTAAAATAATTTGACTTTAACCAAAGATATCAAATATTTTTTATTATAAAAATATATCAACATGATACAATTATTATTTCAATGTTATTTATTAATTTTCAAAGTAAAAATAATAAAAATTCAAAAAATTAGCTTGGGCAGCGACATAGTCACACTTTCAGCGATGACTTTTTTTTGTCGTCGCTGAATGTATGACTTTCAGTGACGACTTTTTTGTCGTTGCCGAAAGTGTGACCTTTGGTGACGACAGAAAAAGTCGTCACCGAAAGTCATACATTCAGCGACGACTTTTCTTTGTCGTCGCTGAAAGTGTGACTTTCGGTGACAACTTTTTCTGTCGTTGCTGAAAGTGTGACTTTCGGCGACAACTTTTTTTGTCGTTGCCAAAAGTGGTCGCCGAAAGTCACACTTTCAGCGACGACTTTTTTTGTCGTTGCCGAAAACATACTTTCAGCGATGATTTTTTTTTGTCGCTGCCAAAAATTGTCGCTGAAAGTCTATTTTTTTGTAGTGTAATATATGATGATGGCATAGTATGAATAAAATTTATTACATATATGGATAAATTAATGATGATTTCATTTTTCTGGTCCAGTTATTCTTAATGGCTTATTCATAACAATAATTAGAATTTTCGGTAAGACTAAGAATAATGGAACCAGAAAAATGAAATCATCATTAATATATCCATTACACACACACACACAGACATGTAGGGTGCAGATTATTAAGCTCTCAAATGTCATCCAGATAAGCATTGTATTTTTTTTTTTTTAATGTCATAGAATATTATATTGCATCCTTAAAATCATAAAATCAAGGATTTTTTTCATAGACTAGAAGTATCCTATCGATAATAAGAATTAATATCTTTCAAAATATTGAGAAAAAAAATAGAAGATTTATTCTATACACAAAGATTAAGAATCCAGCTCTCAACCATTTGTTTAAACCTCTATTTGAATGAGGGAAAAATAAGGAAAAAGAAAAATTCAAAGAGAAAATAAGAGAGAATCTAAGCACCATTTATCTAAATTTTTTCTTATTTTTTCTCCTAATATTTCTCTTTCCATATTTTCCCTTCATTCTGAACAAAGTGTAAAAGATAAAAGCCTATACTACTCATGGTTATTAAAATCAAGGGTTTTGATATGTTAGCCTTATCAACACCTGAAACACAGCTTTTAAATAATCTTAATTATTAATTAAGTATCAATTAATTCAATATATTTATTCAACCTATTAATAAAAGTTTTTAACACGTTATGTTAATGCAAAAGTACAGTTTCATGAATCATATAATTCTTAATTTCAGGTTATGCTTCATGACTTATTCCTAACAATAACTGAAATTATAAAGAACATTCAGAGAACTCGTCAATGTGTCCGCATGTGTGTGAAGACGAGTTTTACATGTGAAGATGGACGTTAGAGTACAAAAATGTGGGTTAGTAACATTTTATGTTTTTCTGTCTTTGTTAAGGAAATGTCATAGTTTTTTATACTATAAAACATAATTTATCATAATGGTCATATCATACTAATTTAAAAATCATTTGCCTTGGAGCGTTAGGTAAGATCGAAATAAGTCTATGATTAATTTGACCCTATAAACACCTAACCCTAAACCAAACGCGAGAAACAATAACATAGTTGGTCTTATCATTCAAGAGATCATCGTTAATAGATCAATATAGAGATTTAAAGAACAAAGAAACAAACCAATAAATTTGCTCTCTCTGTTACTTTATATATATATATATATAATCACATAAATTAAAGAAGGTGATTAAAATTACTTAAGAGTCTTGATTTTTTTCAAAAATTACTATACATTTCTAAAATTACCCTTAATTAATTACAGCATGAAAAAAAGATATTTGCAATTTGCAAAATAGAATTATGAATGACATTTTTTTTAAAATGTTCATAAATGCTTCACTATTTTTATAGATAATCCTATATTAAGGAATATTAGTAGTTTATAGGAGAAAGGTCTTATAAATAAGAAAGGAGGAAGTATAGCAATAAACTTGTCTTGGAATCTTATATATGTGTGTGTATATGTATATAAAGTTATAAACGAATTGCCTAATGCAACTCCCACAATAAATTTTGTAGATACTCCCTTTTTTTTTTTGGTAAATTGTAGATACTCCCTTTGATTCGTCAAAATCATCACTTTAGAATTTTTAAATTTTTTCATAATATTTATCACTTTAAAATTTCAATGAAGTATTATGAATTTATTTCATTGCTTTACCCTTTCACTAATATCAAATAAATTATTTAACAAAACATTTAATTGAGACCATTTTCGTAAAATATCATTAAATTTTATAATGTTTTAAATCATTTAATGGCTTTCTTGATATATATTAAAAACTCTAAAAAGATTTTTTTTTATGAACAAGAGAGAGTACATAAATTACATTAATCATTAAAGTTTAAATGAATGTACTCCGCCTTCTTATCTTTACCAATCAATTTTGTGAATAACTAGAGAATAGTGTTTTACTATAATTTTATCATATATATATATATATTGATTTTTTGATAATGATTACATTTTGCCGATTTAGTTATTCTTAATGATTTGTTCGTAGCAATAATTAAAATTTTCAGCAAGACTATGAAATGGTCTCTTTGTGTGTGTGTATATATATATACATATTTAGAGAGAGAGAGAGAGAGGGGAGCCATTAGGATATTAAAATGTGAGGTGCAAATGATTAAACTAAACGCACTCAAATGTCATGTCTTTTTCTATCTATCTATTAAAATTAAGGCTTTTGTCATGTTGGCGTTAATCTAGGCCTGATTGTCTGCCCAAAAAAAAGAAAACCCTGACTGAAACACTCTAACAAAAACGGGAAAACAAAGACCAAAAAAAAATCAAATAGGGGGTACTCTTTTCAGCATAATGTTTTATCCAGCAGTTTCTAACACTCAACCTTATTTAAAAGTTATCAAATCTTATATACTCAATCCAACTAACATTTGTTGAAAAAAGTTTAAGTTTCCAATATGCTATCTTAATTACTAAGTATTTAAAATAAACCAGGCATTTTGGGAACTCTTTTTTATTCTTATTCTATTCTTACACTTGTAAAGAGAGAAAATAAGAGGAGAAAATAGAGGAGAAGAGAGACTATTTAAATATTCTCCTCTTTATGTTTGGATGTACAGGAGAAAACTGAGAGGTAAAAAAAAGTTTTTAATAACATGTGGGTCTCATGCTTTCTTTTCTCACCAAAATGTTTTTTCACCAAGATGTTTACACCTTTAGAGAAAAAATGTTGTGAAAAAAACTTCTTTTTCTCCTTCATTTTTTCTTTCCTTCCTATTTTCTATTACCGTTATGTAAAAGGGGGGGAAATCGTTTTTTTTTCTCTTGTTTTCTGATCTATTTTCCTCTTCCCTTACTTTTCTTTATATCCAAACATAAGGTTAGAGTATAAAAGTTAATGTAAAAATTATTATAAAAATATACATAATGGATAACTTCATACCCAAAGATATTGTACATTAAAGAGAGCATAATGGGCTTTATCACAACCCATATCCCTGCAAGTGTGACCCATAAATAAAAATAAAATAAGCTAACTCTGCGGTATGGATAAATATTAAGTTAATGCATAACAAAAGTTTATGAATATTTAAACTTTCATTGCTAAGTTATGGTTAATGACTTATTCCTAACAATAATTTAAATTTGAGAGAAGACTAATAAGTATTGGTCTGGGAATTTGTATATTATATATCACCAATGATGAGTTGTCCATGTGAAGACAGGGATCATATTATATTAACAATATAGTAAAATAATGTGGGACAATTTTGTATCCTTTCTGTCTTTTTTGTTCAGAAAATGTCATAGAATAATTTATTCTAGTAAAAATAGTTTACCATAATTGTCATATCAATAAAATCACATCGCTTACACCGTCTCGTAAGATCAAAATAAAAATATGTATTTGATTAATTTGGCCTATCAACATCTAATCCCACACCAAACAGGGAAAACTCATCTTATAATATTATAATATTAATCGAGTGAAGGTGGAAGATTATACCAAATATTATAATATTATATTATATTTCTTATAAGATTTTGAAAATAATTTCAATATGATTTCCAAAATATTTTATTTAAATTTATATTTTCATATGAATGAAATATATTTAATTTGTTGAGACGCTAGGCTTCAAATTTGCAACTCTAATTTTGAATACTATTAAATATTAAACGGAAAATGATGATTTGGCCTATTAAAATCCAACTCATTAGTATTGTTGTGTAGTCATTAATCTTATAATTATAATTAAAATACTTTTAAGTTTTGAATAATTACAAAAAATCTTATTTTCATAAGTTTAATTTTTAAATAATTTTATTTCTAAGGCTCTAATTATTTATTTTCAAAATTTAAAAATGTTTTACTCCTCTCTCAAATATTCAAACTCTCTTCTTAGGCATAATAAATTTCAATTATTTATTTTGAAAACAAAATATTTCAATTATAATTAAGATTAATGACTACATAATAATAATAATAATAATAATAATAATAATAATAATAATAATAATAAGTTCGCTTTTAATAGGCCAAATCATTTTTTTCCATTAAATATTTAGCAGCATTAAGAATTTGGAAGATTTTGCATGTATCTTAAGAATTAAAAAATTATAATAAAACTTAATAAAGATAAAGGATTAAAATAAAATCTATTCCAAAACTAAAGGATAAAAAGTATGCTTTTCAATTTAATTTTAGAAAAGATTTACGTACTTAAACTTATATTATTAATATACTTTCATCAAGTCAAATCAAAACACGTGGATTTTAAATTTTAAAACTAAATTAACAATATAAATAATAAAAGTTAGTTATAAAGTAAATAATACATGAAAAAATCCACTTATCTTAATTTATTAGGATTAAAATATATTAAGTATATAAACTTAAATATCTAAGTTTTTCCTTTAATTTTATAGGTTGGAATTTTACCTTTCAATCTTATAAGCTTGCATTTCCTAAGAAATAAATATTAAGCTGGACATCGATCACCAATTTTTTTTTTAATTTTTATGTTTTCATTAAAAGCTGCTCGCGTTCTCTCCCTTTAAGGTGAGGTGATGATAGGGCCAAACTAATCATACACATATTTTAATCTTAATGCTCAATGGTAGAGAATTTAATAACTTTATACAATATGATAATTATGATTACTTCTTTTTTATAGAATAAAATATTATATGACATTTTTCTAGAAAAAAAACAGAAGAAAATAGTTAAATTTTTTTAAACATCATGTGACCCTTGAGCGCATTAACTTTAATTATCTTAGCTGTCTTGAAATAGCCCAAGTGCATGTCGTTATATATATATATATATATACACATATATTGAAAGACCAATACTTCGTGGTCTTGTTAAAAATTTAACTATTGTTATGAATAAGTCATTGAGAATAAATTAGTCATAAAAGCTAAATTGTTCGTAAATTTGTAGTCATGGTAAATGCTTTAATGTCATTGTTAAGAATTGAATTCCCAGTAATTACAATATTATTCGATAATTGTTTGATCCCATATAGAAATTAATGGAGCTGCACACCATTTCGGAATTCTCCATAAACCTTACCTTTGGTGGAATTTTAGTATAAACTTCTTCCTCCAAGCTTCCTTTCAAAAATGCATTTTTCATGTTCAACTGAAGAAAAATCTAGTCTAAATTAGTTGAAATATATTATACTACTATGTTGTCGTGAATTTAGCAACTAAGCCAAATGTTTTTTGGGGCAATAAATCCCATAGCTGCGTCATATTTTATGACAATTGATACTCCCATATGATATGCTGAATTTTACTTTTAAAATTGTTGTGAAATTGAAATATTTCTTAGTAAAATGATTTAGCCGCGTTAAATTAATATTTCGATTCATCATATCTCGTGTCTGGCCCAAAAAAAAAATAGAATCATCCTAATTATTGGTATATTTTCACTGACATTCATATCATGGACCACCATGAGTAATTATTGGCATATGATCCATCCTAATTGATTGTTGATTTAAATATCATATAAATTATTATTAGCTTAAACATTTTCATGTCAGCTCACATGGCCTCATGATTTTGCACTTTGCTTTCTTTTTGTTTGCAAGCTGCATATATTTTATTATCAAAAGAAAAGTAGTTACATATATTTTTCCAATACATAAATATAATTAACTAGAAATGTGAGTCCCATACAATGAAAAAATATAATTATCGATCATGCCGAAAGCTTCAACTTTTTATTCGAATGTAAAAGCTGTATTTTACTTTCAGGTGTTCATAATAGCAAATATTCTATATTTCTATACTTTATACCTCCCAAAATTCTTGTTGTATTAAATTCAAACAGTAGTTTTTTTTTTTTGGCCAACGATTCAACCCGAGTTTGAAAACTGCTTTTTATCGTTCTTGCATGGATCTATCACCAAATTTTTTCTTTTATTGTTATGATTATCAACACTCTAATCATCTTCAAACTTCAAGCAGTAGGGGCTTTGAACAAATATTCCAATCCATGGCATTCTCTTACAACTAATTCCTCTCTAACCCCATATATGCAATTGAAGTTAGATCAAAACTACTCCAATCTCAACCCTATTAATCTTATCTCAGGAAACGCAAGTTCAAATGTCTGGGAATATCTCGGTGAAGTCATTGCAAGCCACAGCTATAGTGTCCACGGTAATATTATAGTGGGCACAAATTGTAATTCAGAAACAACGAAAGAAGAAATAGTGTGCTTTATCTGGCTCCGTTTGATTCGAGGAATTTTGGAGGGGAGGAGAGGATAGGAAAACTTTTCTATCCTATTTTTTTTCAAACCAAATAAGAGGAGTAAGTATTTTTCCTCCCGTCTTTAGACAGGAAGGAAAGGAATGGAAATAAGTGAAAATACTTATTTTTCTTTATTTAGTTTAAAAAAAATAAAAAAAAAATTTCCCTCTCAACCACTTCCCTCCAAAATCCCTAGAACTAAACCAAGACTTAGGCTTCCTATGGTGCTCTATAACTTATTTTTAACTCTTTTTTTTTTACTTTACCATTATAGTTTGGCAAAGATTAATCAAAATAATATTTTTTGAACTAATAAAACAAAATGTTAGGCTTTAAATTCAATAGAATAATGTATATAGGCCTTTATAAATATTGGGCTTTATTTGAGCTAAAGACGAAGAACATATACCTTTGCGAGTGAAGTTATAAAGATTCATATTGGGCTAAAGACGAAGAAGATATATCTTTGCACTAATATGAAATTATGAATAATGGCTAACGGGTATCTTCCGAGTGAAATTAAACATAATGGGCTTACAAAATTGGGCTCTACAGAACGGACTTTACTTGTCAATCCAAAATAAGAAAAAGGTTGAACCCAAAAAAAAGAAAAAGGCTATTGCCTGTTTTGCTTTGTTGCACTAATATGATTATATGAAATTATGAATAATGTATTGGTGGACAAAACACAAATGTATTCCAAATGTATATATAATATAATATTGGGCTTTAAAATGACTTATCAGTAGGAGTTATAACTTTTGGGTTTTTTAAATTGGGCATTTTTTCATCTTGGGCCTTTATATGTATTAAAAAATAAATAGTTAAAGAGTAGTTAAGAGAGACCAATAGGCTGGGCATCGGTCATAATTGGAAATTATGGTTGTTCAAACATGATATTTTAGGTTGAAGACTATGTGAATATGGAATATGCCTTAGAGAGAGTTTTCTCCATCTGGGAACCAATGTGCATCGATTTGGATTAGTCAAAACCCAAATTGGTGACTGGATATTAGACAATTTTTTTTTAAAAAAAAAAAAAGAGGTAAAACTCATTGATATCTACACTTTAAAAGGATTAAAAGAAGCAAAAAAAAAGATAGTTATTAAAAAAAAAAGAGGTAGCTAAATAGTTACAGCAAAGATCCATAGAAAAAATTTAATAAGGTAAAAATATAAAATAGAGAAAAGCATATATACAAAAAGTAAATGCTATAAGTGTAGTTAAAAAAAATGCTATAATAGTAATGTGCAAAATTATAAGCCTGCAAATAGTGAATGAAGTACGTTCTAGGATTTGACATAAAAGGGGGGAAAGAATCAAAGTATTCAAACAGTCAATTAAATGTGGTTAATTTGAGTAAAATAATTAAAACCGTCAAAATATTTCAAAACATGCTATCCCGCCTCAAATGACTTGGCCTATTGTGGGCTAGCCAAAAAGTGGAGTGAGGCTGGTTAAGGGTGTGTTTAATATTACTATTTAAATCTTGGTTTGGGGTCAAAACTAAGTTTGATGTAGTTTTAAGTGTGTTTAGTATTTTTTTGCTTTCTCGTTTGAAAATAATTTCACATGTAGAACGTGGTTCCAGAAAAAACAGTTCAATAGCTGCTTTTCCATTTTACTTCTTCATTTTTATTCATATTTATTTTAAAGTCAGATAAAAATATATCAATAAAAATGAGAAAAATTAGGAAAATAAAATTTCCATAAAATTTATCCTATCTATTGACTAAAATGTCCCTTTAAAATTTTAATTTTTATAAATCATGGCCTGTAAGAAAATATTATATCAGATATATTATGTTATTAATTAAATAAATACAGATTAAATTTTAGTCCAAGTAAATTAAATTAATCATGAGATAGAGTTTAAGCTCAATTTAGAGAAAAATTATGAGTTTTGTCAAAACCAATTTTCAAATAAATCATCCAAACATAAATATATTAATCAAAAATTAATTTTTATCATAATTACGTTAAAAACTTATTTCTACCAAAATTTATTTTTATCCAATTGAAAACCAAATGCAACCTAACTTATTTATGGGGAACGGATCCGAAGCACTTCGTTGAGGAAGTGTACCACGTACATTTCTTCTTTTTAATTAATTTCTTGCCATGCCAATACGATGCGTTCCTTTTTTTTTTTTCATTATTCTCTTTTTATACAATAAGTCAGTAGCAGTACGAAGCATGCTGCTGTTATACCATAAATATATATTTTCCCTGTACCTAAAAAAATTATTAACACTTTAAATAACCATTAATTACAAAAATAAAAAATTATTGGTAAAAAATTAAAAGCAAATTATTTTTTTTACAATTATCTAGTATTTAATACTATTGGATCATATTCAAGTATTGTTAGGCTTAATTAGAGTAGTTCTCTTAACATGGTTCAAACTCTTAATCTTTTTTATATCTCCCAATTGAAAGCTGAAAACTAATTCATTCAAATTGTAAAGAAACTTTTAACCTAATTTCAAAAGAATTAAGCCACTTTTACTTAACCCAACCATGTTGATATAAAATAAAAAAAATTATTACTAATTATATTAATACACAAAATTTAGATACATTTTTGTTTATTATTCTAAAAAAAATGTTTTTATTTTCCTAAAAAAGACAAACTTATTTTTTTTCTTGTAACAAATTGCGAAAATTGTATTTTCTCTTCCTTAGATATGGAGATAAAAGTGAGAGCAGAGAACATTGAAAGGAAAATAATGTATAGCCTCCAAATGTTTTTCCCTTCAACTTTTTGCCCCTAAAATGGAGAGATTTTGGATAAAAAAACTCTTTTTTCAAAATTATCCTATCAATATGTTTTCACTATAGGGAAAATGCATATGTTGTTTTTAGATTTAAATATTGATTTATTATATATTTTTAATTTTAACATTATTTTAAAATTTTTAAAATCAATGTATAAAAAATGATTTTAAAAATTTTAAAATTAAGATTGGATAAAATATTTTTAAATTAATATTAAAATTATATTTTAATTTCATTTATCAATATGATATATGATATAGAACTTATATTTAAAATATAATAGAATAACAAGTTTTATTATATGTAAATATTTTTCTAAAAATAATAAGGGCATTATTGTCAATGCAAAATTAGTTATTTTTCACTTCCCCCTATTTTCTTTTATTCAACTAAGTATATGGAGAGAAAATCACTCTCTCCGACTTTTCTCTTCCCCCATTTTTTCTCCTCCCAATTTTCTCTCTAGCCAAGTGGAAGGTAAATTTATTTTCCAATTGATTTTTCACAATTTGTTATGAAGAAAAAATCAAGTTTCTCTTTTTTAGGAAAATAAAAACATACTTTTTGAGAATAATAAACAAAATGTAACTAAATTGTGTATTAATATAATTACAATAATTTTTTATTATATATCAATATGGTTGGGTTAAGTGAAAGTGGTTCAATTCTTTTGAAATAAGGTTACAAGTTTCTCTACGCCTCAAAGGGATTAGTTTTCGGCTATCAATTGAGGAATACCCTTAGTCTCATAAAAAAAGGTTAAGCGTTTGAACCATGTTAAGAAAGCTATTCCAATTAAGTCTAATAATGCTTGAATATGATTCAGTAATATCAAATACTAGATAGTTGTATAAAAAATAATTTACTTTTAATTTTTTACCAACAATTTTTTATGTTTATAATTAATGGTTATTTAAAGTGTTAATAATTTTTTTAGGTAGGGGGCAATATATATATATATATTTATTGGTAGAAAAGTGGTGTGCTTTATATATTTAGTGACTTATTGTATAAAAAGAAAATAAGGACAAAAAAAAAAAGAACGTATGGTATGGCAAGAAATCAATGAAAAAAGAGATGTATGTGGAAGTGCACCATATCCATTCCTGTGAAGGTTAAGAGTTTCTTTACACTTTTAAGGAATTAGTCTTCGATTATCAGTTGGGGGATATAAAAAAGATTGAGTTTGAACCATGTTAAGAGAATTACTCAAATTAAACTTAATAATACTCGAATATAATCCAATAGTATCAAATACTAGATTGCTGTAAAAAAATAATTTACTTTTAATTTTTTACTAATAATTTTTTATTTTTGTAATTAATGGTTATTTGAAGTGTTAAGAATTTTTTTCAGGTACAGGGAAACAATATATTTATGATAGAACAGTGGTGTGCTTTGTACAGTTACTGACTTATTGTCAATGTTCAAAAAATCAGACTGAACCAGCCGATTCGATCGGTTTCTGGTGCCAGGTTCGGTCCAGTTATAGATCTCAACCGCCCCTTTCCAGAATCAGTGGAAAACCGGTCAAACCGATTCATTTTTTTAATTATTTTTTAATTTTTTAATTTTTGAAAAATAAAATAACATTATTTTTAGTACTAAATAACATTATTTTTTGAATAAATTTTTTCTTTCTATATTATAATATTATATAAGCATTATTATGATACAAAATTATTAATAATGATAAATTTACTTAACAAATAATATGAAAAAAATATTAATTGGCTATTTTGAATTCAAAATATGTTTACCAATGAATATTAACTTATTTAGATTTTAATATTAGGTTGTAAAACTTATTAATAATATTTTTTTATTTTTTATATAATGTATAAAATTTAAAAATTATTAAATTTATTACCACTGATTTAATTCCGGTTGAACCATTAAATCTTGAGTCAGTACTTTGATCAGTTCAATACCCAATCTGATTTTTTGAACCTTGCTTATTGTATAAAAAGAGAATAAGAAAAAAAAAACAAGGAACACATTGCATTGGCATGGCAAGAAATTAATAAAAAAAAGAAATGTACGCGTTGCACTTCCTCAATGAAGTGCACCGATATGTTCCAAGGGAAAAAGATGATTTGGGACCCTCCAACAACAATATTGACAAATTAAAATCTATAAATGTTAAAATCCTTCACAAGGACCTTGGTCCTTATAAGTAATTAAAAAATAAACTTTTTTACTAAAATATCCCTTCCCTTTTCCCCTTCCCCTTTCCTCCTAACCTCATTGCAGCCGGTGTCGATGACATCGCCGAAGGTTTGATCACCGGCGACATTGCCGGAGGTCTGGTCATTGGAGCTCTAGTCGCTGGTGACAGTGTCGAAATAGTGAAATGTTTTCACCTAGAAATTAAGTTATTATCACTTGGAATTTTAGTTATCTCCACTTAGGAAATTAGTTATCACCAGTTGGAAATTTAATTGTTCCCACTTGGGAACTTTGTTATCCACACTTGGAAATTTTGTTATTTCCACTTGGAAATTTAGTTATCTCCACTTGGAAAATTAGTTATTGCCAGTTGGAATTTTAGTTATTCCCACTTGGGAAATTTGTTATTTACACTTGGAAATTTAGTTATCTCTATTTGGAAATTTAGTTATTCCCACTTGGGAAATTAGTTATCGCCAGTTAGAAATTTAGTTATTCCCACTTGGGAAATTTGTAATCCACACCTGGAAATTTAGTCAATTGGCAATAATTAATTTTTCAAGTGGGAATCACTAAATTTCCAACTGGCGATAACTAATTTCCTAAGTGGAGATAACTAAATTTCCAAGTGAAAATAATAAAATTTCCAAGTGTGGATAACAAATTTTCCAAGTGAAAATAACTAAATTTTCAACTGGCAATAACTAATTTCTCAAGTGGAGATAACAAAATTTCCAAGTGGAGATAACAAAATTTCCAAGTGTGGATAACAAATTTCCCAAGTGGGAACAATTAAATTTCCAACTGGTGATAACTAATTTCTTAAGTGGAGATAACTAAATTTCCAAGTGGTAATAACTTAATTTCTAGGTGAAAACATTTCATTATTCTGGCACTGTCACCGGTGACCGGAGCTCCGATGACTAGACCTCCAGCGACGTTGCCGGTGATCGGACCTCCGGCGATGTTGCCGGCACCGGCGAGGTTGGGAGGAAAGGGGAAAGGGAAAAGGGAAGGGATATTTTAGTAAAAAAGTTTGTTTTTTAATTACCTATAAGGGCCAAGGTCCTTGTGAAGGATTTCAACATTTATAGGTTTTAATTTGTCAATATTATTGTTGGAGGGTCCTAAATCATCTTTTTCCCTTGTTCCACTGTTTATGGCAGGCTGCATCTTTTCTAGTCTAGTACCACTATGATGGGCTAGTAGGCTAGAGTTCATATATTTCTTTTTCTAAATTTTCTTTTGTTATTTGAAATTACAAAGCAAGATATCAGAATTATTTAACAAATCAAACATAATTGCCTCTAAACATCCGGACAATAATCATACAAAGCTAGCAGCCTATTTCACATAGAGATTCTTTAACAAATCAATATATAGTCATTCCACTTCCAGCAACCTCAATAACTAGTGATAAACTTAAAACCATATAAGAATAGATGGAGAACCCCTATTAGGGAGTTTACTATCAACTTAGAAACCCTAATAGATGGAGAAATTGAAATTGAATCCTACCTTCAAAGGCAAAGTTTCCATTTTCCAAGTTCCTAAGGTGGTCGAGCTCGAGGAAAAAAGGGAGGATGGACCAAGGAGGAGTTGCTGATTGCTAAAACTAAAAGCAAAGGAGGAGGAGGAAGACATTGTCGAACGAGCTCAAATCCGGCGATAGAATTCGAACAATGAAGAGAAGACGAGATGATGATTGGCTGGTAGCGAATCTGGCAACAGCAAAGACGGTAGCAGAGTGAAGAGATGGACTCATGACTCATGACTCACGACAGACCAGTCTCTGTCTAGACAAGTAACGATGAGAGGAAGATTGGAGAAGACGAGACTACAAGAAGTGAAATGGCGAACTGGAGAGGAGAGGTGAGACTAAAAGTGAAGGCTGAAGGGAAGGGGGTTAGGGTTAATTAAGTTTAGTTAGTTTGAGTCGACATTGTTCTTCAACTTTGTTTTCTTTCTTTCTTTCATGTTCAGAGCCAAAGCCAAACGACATCACTAAGCAGGGAAATAACTAAAAAAAATGAAGTAGGTTAAATTGGTGGGTTGCTGGGTTAGCTTGGTTAACTCACGGGTTAAGCGATCCATGCTGGAAAAAAGGTTGCTTCAACATGGGCTATGAATTTTCCAACCCAAAATCGCTATAAAATAGGTTAATATGATCCAACACATGGGTTAAAGTCCATTTTTCCAACTCTAAGTATAATCATCGATTGACATATGTGCGCACACATCATACTATATAAATATAAAGTAATAATACTATATAAATATATTAATAATACTGCGCGCATGCCACAATCTTACTAATAATACTATAGCCCATAACCCTATCTTAGAAACCCATAACATCAATTTGGAGCATGCATGTTAATCATACTTGATTTTCACAAATAAAATCAATTTTACTCTCATCTACAACTTAAGTAATAAATCCCAAAAAAAGAAAAGTCACAGTTAAAGATCAACACTTTGAATTAATGTAAATAAGAGACCCAACAAAAATTATGAAATGACAAAAAATCATGGTGCTAGACTGAACATAATTGAATAATCAACGACTGAAATACCCTTCTTTTGAACAAAAGGTCCCTCCACTGCTAATAGGGTCCGACGCAACATCAAGCCCTAACTCCTTTGCACTCGCTATCGTTCTGCCTTAGTCATTGCTTCATATCAGTTGTCGGTCATCCCTGAAGGTCTAAGCTTGCTCGAAGCCTATGTGTCAGTTGTCCTTGGAGGTTGTCGATCGGTCGTCTCTTCACCTGAGTTAAACTCCAATTTCTATCATTCGTCAAAGGAATAGAGGTAAACTCCAATCTACATTGTTCGTCCCTGAACTCTGATGTTTAATGTATGCTCCTTTACCCTATACTTGACCCTTGCTTTTCACTAGCCTCATATTATCCCTTCTTCTACTCTAGTGTTGAATTTTTTTTTTAAAAAAACCCATAATAAAAAGAAGACGTTTTTGGAACAATTATTGAAATCTAATTTTGTTTTATAAGGATTGAAATCTGATGTTTAATTTGTTTGGATGGCTTTGCTCATAAAAAGGATAACTTGAAATTACATACCCAATTGATAGAGAAGGAAGTTTTGATTTGACATGTGAATTACCTTGTCTACTCTTGGATGCGAGTCTCCTTTTGTAACGCTATATTACTCAAAATTTTAAATTTATATTCACAGACTGAAAAACGGTAGTTTTAGTAGTAGTTAGACTGTTTGAGAAATGCCAAAGCCAAAGTCAAGTATAATTACCCACCCTAAGCGACAGAGATAACTTTAGAAAAAGTTGAGTGGAGCTTTCATTAAGGCCATCTCTCCTAAAACGTAGTTCAAGGAGGGGTAAGTGCATCCCAAAATATAAGTGTCACCTTACCTTTCTTCAATTAGCTCTGTTTTGCCATGGACCACGAGGTGCGCAAAATTTTCAACAAGTTTGATCACAAGAACAGCAATGAAAAACCAAAATATAAGTGTAACCTTGCCTCTTTTCAATTGATTCCAAAAGGCTTGACAAACAAGATGCTTAGTTTGTTCCCCCCAACCCTCTCACCCTTTGTCGCGATGAATGATGAAATTTCAAGTTAAGCTTGGGTCAAGAATGTCTAGGCTATGAGCAAGCTTCTACCTTCAGGGATGGCTAATGAGCAAGATGGAGCAACGCTGAGGTAGAACGATGGAGAGCATAGAGAAGAGTTACGACACCATTTGGAGTTCAATACTATGGGGCATTGGATGAACTTTTGTTTTGAAAATGGGTATTTTGGTCATTTGGTTATTCAATTATGATAAGTTTATGACTAAGGGTCTATTTATGGAATCAGAATCTTTACATCTCAAAATGCTATTAATTCAAACTCTTGGTCTCAAAATGTCATTCTCCAAAAAAAAAAAATTAGTGAATGTTCACAACCAAAAAAAAAAAAAGCAACACATTGGGTTGTCCTCTATGTACAAAGATATGGTATATGAATTTCCAACTCCAATTGATGTTTATAAAAAAAAAAAATCTAACAAAAATAAATGAATTTTTAGATTTTTATTTTTTATACAAATTTCATTTTCAAGACATTTTTATGTCTAAAAGTGAGAATTTTTTTTCCTTGATAGACGGCTAAAATTGAGACTTTTGATCTTGGGGAACTAAATTAGTTCCATGTATCTTTAGAGGATAAAAAAAAGCTAAGTTGTTTTATCAGAAAGTAAGAATATTAAAATTGGAGTCTATTCAATTCCAAAAAAAAAAATTGAAGTCTATTTATTCAAAGTTACATAAATATAATAAAAAAAAATAATCCTTCCGGTCTCATATATAAGGAATAATCAAATGTGTCTCAAATTAAATTTTTTTTCTAAAAATACCTCCAACTTAATACTACCATGAAATTAATGACAATTAAATTCACTATTAACAATGATGGAGGGAGGGTAATTTGGAAAATGAATAATTAATATTCCAAACTTTAACATTACTTCCATATGTTTAGGACCAAAATCACTTTCAAAAAATTCCCTTATGTATATATATATATATATATATATGATACCAAATGGAGAAGTATGTACCAAATCCATAAACCTCAGTAGTAATATAGCATTCAAATCTCTTCTCTAATACTAATTCTCTTCTTCTCCCAAAGATTCTTGTAGATTTGGTGCAATTGTGACAAAGCTTAGAGAATTTGTAACAATCTCCCAGTATCAATTTTTTTAGAGAAGGAGCTTTATGTTTTTGTTGAATCCGTGCTTACTGTCTATTATGTTGTTAGAAGTAAACGTAGCACACATAATGAAAGTTCTACTTTCCTATGCCATAAACGTTTGGGCCATGTATCCAAAGAATGATTGGAAAGATTAGTAAAGAATGAAATCCTTCCAAATTTGATTTTATGGACCTTGGCATATGTGTGGATTGCATTAAGGGTAAGCAAATTAGACATAGCAAAAAAGGAGCCACAAGTAGCACACAGCTTCTTGAAATAATACATACATATATATATGTGGACCTTTTGATGCTCCATCTTTTGGTGGAGAAAAGTATTTTATCACTTTTATAAATGATTATTCACGTTACAAGTATATATATTTGCTTCATGAAAAATCTCAAGCAATGAATGCTCTTGAAATATATATTGATGAAGTTGAGAGGCAATTAGATAGAAAAGTGAAAATCATTAGGTCTGATAGAGGTGGTGAGTACTATGCGAAACATGATGAAATAGGACAATCACTACACTAAAAATGAGTTTTTTTTGTGTGGTTATTTTTAGTCTTTGTTGGTGGTTCAAAACCACTAACTATTTGAGTGTTGAGATAAGGGGTACTTTTATTGACAGTTACTAACCGCCAACAAAAATAGATCTTTGTTGGCGATTCTGTAAAACAACTGTCAATAAAGGGTAAATTTTTTTTTATTAAAAATATACCTTTTCTTAGCGGTTATTTAGGGTAATGTTTTTAAAAAATCACAATCACAGCTACAATCATCCTTAATAAACAATTCGGAATCATCCAAATGCAAAAAAATGTACAACATAAACTATGGATAGATATAATTAAAATTTTACATAGCCACACTGTAACACCTTACTTTTTAACTCATTTCCCATGAATTAGACTCCTTTTAGGTCTAATTATACTTGATCCTAAGCTTGAATCACATGATAATGAAAATCAGAATTTTCAAAATTTTTAGTTACTGTTCATATGGTAGTTTTCATTTTACTTACTAAATTTTGAAAATTCATAACTAATTCTAGAAAAATCATTTCATAGTGATTCAAGTCTCTAACAATAGATAAAAGCCTTATATACATGGAAAAAATATGAAATAGAGCATTATATTGACCAATTGATACAGTTTATTTTTCAAACATTTACTGTATATTTGGTCATTTTCTCTTCCCCAGGATTTTGGTCTTATATTTAAAAATTCATATCTCACTCTACCCTGAGTCAATTTGTGCATTCCTTATGTCATTGGAAAGCCCTATGAGTCTAATTTCTAGAAAAAGTTTCCTTGTACATTTATTCAACTTTCACAAGGCATGGTACTAACTTAAATTATAAAGGGTCATAATTCCACTTTTGCTGGAATAGTTTGGGAAAACCTCCATATCTCCTATCATATAGCTCCAATTACCTCCAAATCAGTGGAATATGAAACTTAAAATATATACCTTTCCATAAATACAAACCAATGAATTTTTGGAGCTCTGTATGATTTATATCATATTTTTAATTTTTCAGTACCTAACTTTCAGTTTCCAGTTTTCCCAATCTTTCTCTGTTCTAAATCCTAAATTCAAAAATTAACCATAAATTGTACACTTATCCAATTTAGGTGTTCTTTAGCTTTATAAAAAGATCATTCTATCTACTTTTTAGGAATATATAACACTCATACATTATTCCCTGTTTCAGATGAACAGTTCCTTCGTGATTCTCAGAGTGATCCTAATTAAGCATTTCCATTCTTATCTTGGCAAAATGAGCTTCATAACATGATTACATCATCATTCCTTGTACCAAATCCATACATATCACTCAATAATGCTCAAATGGATATAGTTACAGAAATACAAGCCTCATGAATTGTCATGAAATTTCATACATGATGCCATAATAATACATTAAAAATACCCACAATTCACATAATTATTATGCTCCGTCATTCTTCTTGCCTTCTTCCTTGGTTACTTCCATGTCCTTTCCCTAGCATGGTTAGTGTTTGGAGTGGTGAGATTATGGAATCTTAGTAGCAAGTCATATGTCATGCAATTACATTATCATATATGCATAAAAACTTAAATCATAGCAATTCACCCATTCAAGCATATAATAAGTCATAATGGTTCATAAAAATTTTGGCATGGTCTCTCTTTATAAAACGGACATCCAAGGGTTAGGATCCTTTCATAAAAACAGCCAAACCAATCTCACAATATCATAACAACAATATGGCAATGGGATTATAACATAGAAACCATATATAACAACATAAAGCAAGAAATAGACTATGCTACCATTATTGCTTTCATTTGCCTTCCAATTTGATTCCAATGCTCCCACTCTCTTCTCCTTTGAGTTGCACTTCTTCCAAACACTTCCTTAGCTTCCTTGGACCTAAACATAACACCAATGAAGCATATAAGCCACTGGTTCTTGGTCCAACTTCACACAATGCTCACTAAACCCTTAAATTTTCTCTTTGCTTTCTTCTTAGTTTTTCTTTGAACCAATGGTTGTTCATAAGATTTTGGGCCATGGGGAACTCATTTTTGGGGTTAAAAGTTTGAAATTCCATCTCTATTTATAACCCTAGTGTAACACCTCCTTTATAGGCCCATTTCCCAAGTATTTAACCATTCTAAAGTCTATTTATATCATAGTAGGATCTTGAATCACAATAAATGCCATAACAAAATTTTTCCAACTTTGGCACTATTCATTTAATCTAATTTCTTTTTCCCGACTAAATTTTGGAAATTCATAACTAAATCAATAAAAATCGTATGTATGTGATTCAAGTCTCTATGTATAGCTTAAAACATTATTTACACGGGAAAAATATCAATCAGAGCAATCACTTGGCCAATATGTACAGTAAATTTCGTGAATTTCTACTATTCATATGGTCATTTTCAGAAATTCCAGTTTTCTAGGCTAACTTTGAAAATTCACTATAAATCTTACACTCATCCTATTTGAGTGATCTTTGGACCACATGAAAGCTCTTTCTATCTAGTTTTTAAACATAGATAACATTCATACTTTATACATCAACAAGCCCATACTATATTACATTCATTTGGTAGTGGTCAGAATGACTTTTTGTATCCTTATACTTACAATACAAAAATTGTAAGATATTTACATGACCATAATTCATCTTCATATCATGCCACACCTTAGCTAGAACTTAAAGGGATATTAAAATCTGGAAGAAACTTATTTATCATCATATTTACCAATTTATGCAACAGATCAAATATCATGGCCGATGCTTTAATTATCACGTTAATGGCCAAAGTCTTTCTCCTTTCCTTTCTCTTCCTTGGTGGACTTGTCATTGTTGCTACCTATTCATGGTTAATATTTGGGAGGATGAGATTCAAAGAATCTCAGTAGTTAACACCCAACATGCCATCACATAATCACATTAAACATAAAAATATCAAGATAACACATTTTGCATACCTTAACACATTTTGAATGCATTATCACATTTGCGTCATATGAATTTATAAAATTTTTGGCAGAGTTTCGCTTTGACAAATGGACATCCCGGGGTCTCAATGCCCCTCCAAAAACTCAGCCAATACACATAAATCATCTCAAAACATTATTGCAATCATATGACAAGGCATACAACACATTGAAACAAACATGATAACATAATGCTAGTATGGGAAATTAACTACCTTATGATGCTCCCTTACTTTCCAAACTTGGTCCACCACTTTTTGAGCTTTCCACAACCTTCTTGAACCTATCCACATCATCATTGAACTAATTTATCCATTGGTTTTTCGGAATTACACAATACTTTATACACTAAAACCCAAATTTTACACTTTGTTTTCCTTTGCTTTTTCTTTGTACAACATACTTGTTCCTAAGGTTTTGGACCATGAGGAATCCATTTTTGAGGTCAAAATCATGAAATTCCAACTCTAAATACCTCCCCTGTTCTGGCCGAAATTATCTCATAGTGATTAAAAAAATTTTCCTTCAAATCACTTCAAACCTTCCATGGATTCATGCTTCTAGTGTCTAGTCTATGCTTTCCTTTAAGTTTCATGGTCCCAAAACTCATTCCTATGCTAAAACCCAATTTGGCTGAAACCCTAAGGTGTAAAGGAAGAAAACTAAACCATAAATCATGCTTTAAAAACCATGGATAGTAAGCTTAGGGTAGTAACATAAAAGCTTACCGATTGGTGTTTCGTTTAGTCTTTGACTCCTCTTCCTTTTCTTCCTCTTTTTCTCCTTCCTTTTCTTGTGTTTTCTTTCTCTGGTTTGGCTACTGGTTCACGCGTGAAAATGCAGAGGAAAGAAGGTAATTAAATGACTTAATCATGTAGTTACTAATATGGCTAATCATGGTTATTTACAAAAGTAACCATGATTACTTTTTGGTCTACTTCTTCAAGAAGTTTGTCTTAAAAAATTATTAAATAATTTGGACAATTGGCTACAGCAAATCACGCATGAGAGAGAGAAAAATGTGTCCAAAAATTGTCCAATTTTCCTAATCCAGATACACCTCAATCTGGATACTTTTTAATCGTACCGATAAAATTGTCTTTACAGTAATTTAACATTTTTGGGATACAGGACTATTCTAATTTTATTTTTATACTTCCATAATTATCCTGTCCCAAATGGTATCTGTGTATGGCCCATATCTAGACCCGATTTCTTTTTAACCATCGGTAGGGCCCACAGTTTACTTTATCGGTTTACTATTACTTTTAGACCCTCGGCACTGATTATTTCTTTATTTTGGAACATTAACCCTCAGTGCCATATACCATTGGACTTCTCTCATCGAGAGCTTCGTTTTGACAGTAATTTTGTCTATTTACAAAATTGCCCCTTGACCCGGGGTTAAATTATAATTTCTAAAACTTTCAGGTCATTAAGTGTAATTTCCCCAAAACTTTTTATTTCTTTCTCCACGTGCATTTCAATGCTTTTGGGACATGGATATCCTTTTCATAATTTTTTGAGGGTAAAAATATAATTTTCTCATTTTTCCATTCAATTAGGAAAAATGACCTATTCGCCATTTTTCACGCAAAACGGTATCTATCTGTTTTTGCAAAATCTCTATACATTTCTACATATTTTAGCTTTCTTGGGATGTTACACCTAGTCTAGCCGAAATCAAGCATAAAATGGAGGAAAATATTTAGCTTCCTATACTTCAAACCACTTGCATAATCATGCTTCTAGTCTCTTATTTATGCCTTTTCCTAGGTTTATTTTATCATAGCTCAACTTTCTCTCTCAAACTCATCCATGGCTGAAACTTAAGGTGAGAGGAGGGGAGAAAATTTCAAGAAAACCAACCCATATAACTTAAAAACTATGTTAGAACACTTGAGAATTACAAGAGGATTACTTACAAATTTTTTTCTTGGATTTTTCTCCTTCTTTTTCTCCTTTTCCTTTCCTCACGTAAGCTCCTCCTTCTTGCTGTGTTCCAGAGCACATTCTCTTCCTTCCTCAAGTGTTGAGTCGGCCAAAATGAGGAGGGAGTAAAAAGAAATAGATTAACCAATCACTTCTTGCCATTTAAAAGCTCCTTCTCTTTCTTTCTTCTTCTTTTTTTTTTTTTAGCTTCTTGAGGAAGTAGTCCCAAAAGCCAATTAAATAATCCCATTTGTTCACAAGGAAGTAGCTGGTCACGCGTGGAATGAGAGGATGAAGTAGGATTATCTCACTTAATCACTTACTTAATCATGCTTTACCCTAATTAACCTTAGTTAGCTACTTGAGTTACTTTTCCTTCATTAAAACAATTAAACAAATTTCATCCATGTCCTAGCAATGGTATGACACGCCATATTAAGGGTAATTTGTCCCAAAATTGATTCATAATTTTATGGATCAAAATACCCTTTACCGATAACTTTTACCTGTACCAATTAAATACTTTTGCCATAATTGTTACTAAATTGGTACAGGTTTCTCCAAAAATTACTTTTGGACCAAAATCATTATCTAGACCCAAAATATATTTTATTAAGGTCCAATAATTTCTCTTGAATTAATACTGTCTCTTCCTTCAGTCCAAATTGACTTTTATTGGGTAAAATATTCATATTGAATCATAATTACCTAATAAATATTATTTTGACCTTAATAAATTTCATACTATATTTTATTGGGTCTAACTCATTGAGAGCTTAATTTTGACTATAATTTTTCATATTTAAAAAAATGCCCTTGACCCGGGTCTAATTTATAATTCTTGAAACTTTCGGGTCCTTAGGTGTAGTTTTCACCAAACTTCTTTCTCATTCCCTGGCACGTTGAAATCATTCTTATGGGACCAAATTGCAAAGATTCTTGATTCTTGGGGCCCAAATATAATTTCTTATTTTTTTGTTTAACTAGGAAAATTAACATCTTTACTCTTCTTCACACTTGATGGTATCTCTCTGTTTTTCCTAATTCCTTTGTATTTTACGATGTTAAATTTTTTATTTTTGGGCCTTTAATTCATTATTCACATTTTGCTTCTAATTTGAGAAATGACCGTTTTGCCCTTAAGTCGGGTCAAAAACATAATTATCTATTTTTTTGGGCACTTTCTTGTAATTTCACCTAAAGACCAATTTTTAATTATTTCTTTTTTCACTATTCACATTAAATTCAAATTGGTCTATCTCTTAACCTGGGCCTCCCAGGAATGTAATACTTATACCATTGCTCTTAGCTTGGAGCGAGCTTTCATTCAAGTGGCATATTGCATATTTTTCGGGATGAATTCTGGAATTAATTTCTGCTCAGGACATTATGGAAAATTAATTCCAATTAAGGACCAAGCATAACTTCTTTAGAAAATTTGATGAGAAATTAATTCCTTCTAAAGCCCGCTTATATATAGCCTTTTCGTCTCGCTTTGTTTCTCATCTTTTATTTATTTTATAATATCTCATAAAAGTAGAGATATTACACACACCACAAAAACAAAAAAAATAAAAATCATGAAGAAGAAGAAGAATAAATTTTGCCACTAAGTCAATATTTATACCTTAAGTTATAAAAAATTGTAGGCTTTAAAAATTTCTTCCATCTTCAAGATTCATTTTCTTACTTTAGAGCCAAGATGAGATGAGAGAGGATGAAGCCGTCGGTGAAGGCAGACACAGACGCTGTAGTCGTCGGTGAAGAAAAAGCTTGTAATTCATTGGTGCCAAGATGATGTATGGACCATGCTTCGAGATTTGTATAAGATATGGACCAAACTTTGAAATCTTGGTTGAGGGAGAAGAGAATAGAAGAAAACAGAAAAGAAGAGAATGATAAAATTTGAATGAAAAAGGAAGAATGACAATATGAAGATGATAAAAGAAGAAGAAGGCATGTGAGGGAGAGAGAGCTTACAGATTGAAGAAGGAAGGGAGTGGATGTGGAAAGAGAAGGAGAGGGAAGGAAAGTGAGCTACGGAGAAAGAAAAGTTTCAAAAATATGAAAGTGATGGAGTTTGATGCTTAACATAAAGTATGAGTGAGTGTAGAAAGAAATGTGCTAGGGAAAGAGATGGAGAGAAATGAAGGTCATTAGATCTTTTTTGTCAATGGTTATAATTATTGATCCATAGCTCGCTTACTAATTCATGCCTTGTACTTTTTTTGAAATAAAATTGTTAAAACTTTTGTTAGCGGTTCTAGAAATAACCGCAAACAAAAGTTTGACCTTTTCTTTGAGGTTATTTCTCAAACCGCCAATAAAAATGAGGTAGTAGCTTTTGTTGTCAATTCTAGAAATAACCGCCAAGAAAATGTTAGATTTTTGTTGGCAGTTATTTTTAGAACCAGCAACAAAAATGAGGCAAGGCTTTTATTGGTAATTCCAGAAATAACCATCAAGAAAAGTTCAGACTTTTGTTGGTGGTTATTTCTAGAACCACCAATAAAACCCTCCTCCTCATTTTTGTTAGCGTTTTCACCTTAACCGCCAATTATTAAGCTCCAAGAAAAGCTATTTTTGGTGTAGTGAATGTCCTGGTCTATTTGCAAAATTTCTTGAGACAAATGGCACATATGCATTATATACTATGCCGGCACACCATAACAAAATGGTGTGGTGGAAAGGTGAAATCAAACGTTAATGGACATGGTTAGGAGTATGATGAGCAATTCATCATTACTAGAATCATTGTGGATGTATGCATTAAGAACTGTTGTGTATCTGTTGAATAGGGTTCTTAGTAAGGCAATTTCCAAAACTCCTTTTGGGTTATGGACCTGTAGGAAGCGTAGCTTAAGACACCTGCATGTTTAGGGTTGTCCAGTAAAAGCACGCATCTATAATCCATACGAAAAGAAATTTGATTGTCAAACAATTAGTGGTTACTTCATTGGTTACCTTGAGAAGTCTAAAGGATATAAATTTTACTAGCCTAACCTTAGTCCAAGAATAGTTGAAACCAGTAATGCTAGATTCATTGAGGATGGTGAAGTTAGAAGGAGTACCGAAAGACAAACTATGGATATTAATGAAATAAAGGTAGACATCCAGCTACCCTTACATCTTGTTTCATCCACATGTGTTTCAAGTGAAGTTCCAATTGTTGAACAACATTTTGACAATATAGAACAAAACTTGGATAATGATACAACTAATGACGTAGCTAATTCAGAATCATTTCATGAAAATGAACCACAAGGGATGCTAATAAGAAGATCTCAAAGAGAAAGGAAATTTGTTATTCTGGATGATTATGTGGTTTATTTACAGGAATATGATTTTGATACAGGAATCAGTGAAGATTTGGTCACATTCACACAAGCCATAAAAAGTGCTGAGTCAGATAAGTGGATTAGTGCCATGAAAGATAAGTTAAAATCCATGGAAAAGAATGAAGTATAGGATCTCGTTGAGTTGCTAAAGAATTGTAAACAAGTCGGCTGTAAGACCAAGTCTAACTCAAATGGCAACATCGAACTATATAAAGCTAGACTTGTTGTGAAGTGTTATACTCAAAAGGATGGTATTGATCACAAAGAGACATTTTTCCTAGTCTCAAAGAAAGATGCACTAAAAATAATTATGGCATTAGTAGCTCATTATGATTTAGAGTTACACCAGATTGATGTGAAAACAGCCTTTCTTAATGGTGATCTTGAGTAGGAAGTTTATGTGGGCCAACTTGAAGGCTTCTTAGTTGAAGGAAAGGGCCGCATGGTGTGTAAACTTAAGAAATCAATATATGGACTTAAACAAGCTTCCCGGCAATGGTATATTAAGTTCAATAACACCATAACAACTTTTGAGTACCTGTTTCATCTATCTGAAGGAGCAAATTCATGGAAAAGTGCTAAGCAATATGTCATTGCTTCATCCACACTGGAAGCAAAGTTTGTAACTTGTTTTGAAGGTACAAATCATGCATTATGGCTACAGAACTTTATTTTGGAACTTGGGGTAGTCAACACTATTGCCAAACCACTGAAAATTTATTGTGACAACCCTGCAGCAGTTTTCTTCTCCATAATGATAAATACTCTAAAGATTCCAAACATATGGATATGAAGTATTCATCCATCAAGGATGAGGTTTAGAAACAAAGAGTGTCCATTAAGCATATCAGGATTGATCCAATGATAGCTGATGCCTTGACAAAGGCTTTACAGCCAAAGACTTTCAAAGAACATATGCACATGATAAGTCTTGGCAACAATAAATGATGTTTTATGATTTATGATTATGATGTTTACGTTTGACACTCTGAGTTCACATTATATATTTATGATTTATAATTGATTTTCCTATTTATTATAATTATGTACACATTATGCTTATAGGAAAAGCTTATGTGGACCATAAGGAAATCTATATCTTTGAATGACTTATTTTAATAGTTTGCATGTGTTGTAGTATATGGAAAGGAGTATATTGAGAATAAATAGTGTATAACCGCCATAACTTGCATTTGGAAAATATTAAAGTTAGGTATCTATGATGTGTGAATGTATTAACTTATTTATTTGCACGTATGATAGTATTATTCAGAATTATGGCTGTCTAATTATCAGGTCAAATGAGAACATGTTAGAAATATTTTAAAATATTTTAAATTATATGACTTGATAATATGATAGATTAAGGATAAGATAATATATAGATTTTCTTTAATCAAGTTGATTGAGGAATATCTACAAATTATCTATATTTAAATTTAAGGTTTATCTTAATAATATAATTAAATATAATCCGTTCATCTGGTACTTGATGGACGTACCAGATTAAGGCTAATTCATTATAAATTGGTCCTCTTCCTGCTCATTAAGGACACATACCCCATCAAACATATTACCTAAAAATTGAGAGTTAGAATTAAGGGAGAGAAACTAATTTTGAGAAAATAATGATATGATTGGAGGTTTTTTTGTTTATGTCTTCCATTCAAGTACGCGCATTTAAATTTACATTAACTTCACACTTAATGACATTATTTTGTAAAACTATACTCAATTCCTCTGAGTTTAGAGGAGGGGACTCGTAAGGGATGGATGACACCCCCTTCATGCTCTGTAATCTCCTTATTGAAAATGTCTCCAAAATATTTAATAGCCACACACTAAAGAATTTCTTGATCGTCAACGCACTTAACTTTTGTATCATGGAGAGCCTTTCAATTTTTTTCCTTTCTTTTAATGAGGGTGAAGGCATCTTCATCAATGATATGCTTGGAAACTATTTCATTTTCAATAAACACAGCATGCACAGATTCTTCTACTGATATGGTCTTTTCATTAAAAACTCTATATGATTTACTCCTACTAGAATAGTCAAGAAATATACCTTCATCAGATTTGGCGTCAAACTTACCCAAATTCTCCTTTCCATTGTTGTGGATGAAACACTTACAGCCAAATACATGCAGATGTGAAAGGTTTGACTTCCTCCCTTTGTACAGCTCATAAGGAGCCTTCCCCAGAATTGGTCTGATGTAGGCTCTGTTAATGATATAACTTGCTATGTTTACTGCATCAGCCCAGAATACTTGAGAGAGTTCCTTTTCATTCAACATTGCTCTTGCCATTTCTCCAATTATTCTGTTCTTCCTTCCACCACTCCATTTTGCTGAGGAGTTCTTGGTGCTGAGAAGTTGTGATCAATTCCATGTTCATCATAGTACTCCAGAAAACATGAATTTTCAAATTCTCCTCCATGATCAGACTTGATAGATACAATAGAAATACCTTTCTCATTTTGCACTTTCTTAGCTAAGGTTACAAATGCATCAAATGTTTCACTTTTGGAAGAAAGAAACAAAGTCCAGGTAAATCTAGAGTAATCATCCACAATCACAAGAACATACAGATTTCCACTAATACTTTTTACTCTATATGGACTTATCAGATCCATATGCAATAGTTGCAGTGGTTTAGATGTGATGACTATATTTCTAAATTTAAAAGATGATTTAATTTATTTTCCTTTGAGGCGTGCAACACATTCTTTGTCTTTTTCAAAAGAGATGTTTCGTAAGCCAATGACTAACTCATTTTTAATCAGTTTTGACAATTGGTTCATATTAATATGTGTCAATCTTCTATGGCAAAACCAACTATCATTATCCTGACTAATTAAACAGACAGAATCTAAGGAAGGAAGTTCATCAAGATTAATAATATAGCAGTTACCATCCCTTTGAGCCTTGAGGATTACTTTGTGATCACTTTTTTGAGTGACTAGGCAAAACTTTGAGTCAAACAATACCCCATTCCCTTTGTCACATGTCTGACTTACACTTAGCAGATTGTGGTTGAGATCAATTACAAATAGCACCTCTTCTATAGATGTTTCAGGATTCTTGCCCACAATGTCAATACCAACGATTTTGCCGTATTGGTCACCTCTAAAGGTCACCTTTCCTCCTTTCTTGTCTCTAAGGGTGATGAAATTCTCCTTATCACCAGTCATATGACTTGAGCAGGCATTGTCCATATACCATTTGTTACTTTTTCTTGCTTTAAGATAAATCTGCAAAATAAAGTTCAGAGTTTCTTTTTAGATACACAAATTTGCTTGGGTTCTTTTCTGTCAGTGGCATTTTGCCTAGATACAAATGTACCTTTGGGTACCCATTTTACCTTCCTATCAAGTCCATTTTTCTTCAATGCACATGAACTAGAAATGTGTCCCTTCTTGTTACAAAAGTGACAAGTGGAAAAGGGACTACTGGATTGTGATGCAGGAAGAAAGCAATGCAGATAATATTTTTGTTTCACATATTTTGGTTGATCATAGGATTCAATGCGATTTGAAATATGATCTTTCTTTTTATGACCATTACCATGCACAAAATGCCTCATATATAGATTTTGATTTTTCTTTTTAATCTTTTCTTTTACTGCACAAGGATCATAGCTAAGTCCAGCTTTTCCTTGTGTGATTCTCTGACTTCCCATTAAAGTAAACAACATATCTTCACCCTTAGTAAGTCTTGCCATGCTTTTCAATAGATAGTCATTAGTTTGCTTTAATTCAATACATGATGTACAGCAAGCAGATTCAATTTTATGCAAAGATGTGATGTCAGAAATGTTGCACTGAAATTCTAACTTGTTAATCTTTTTCTTAGCATGTTTTAGTTCTTTAGCAGTTTTAATGAACTCATCATGCAGTTCATGAAATGCATCAAGTAATTCAGAATATAAAGGTTCAAATTCATATACCTTATCTTCATGATCACTGTTGGATGAGATTGGAGTTTTTTCATATGTAAGTGCCATCAAATAGATATTGGCAATTTCATCTTCATCATCTTCTTCTTCATCTGCGCTATTGCCCCAGATTGATGAGATGTATGCTCTCTCCTTCTTGCCCTTGTCAGTAGCTTTCTTTTCTTTTTCTTGCTTCTTTAGGAATTGTGGACAATCCCATTTGATGTGCCTTTGCTTCCTGCATTCGTAGCATGTGACAAGCTCTTTTCCTTCTTTCTTGTTGTCTCCAGCTACTCCTTTCTTGAAGAATCTTTTATTTCTTTTCTTGTTGTAAAACCTTTCGAATTTTTTGACCACCATAGCTAGAGTTTCTTCATCTAATTCGTCTCCATCATTAGATTCTTCCTCTTTCTCTTCAGCAGCTTTTAGAGCAAGACCCTTCTTCCTGTCTTGACCTGCTTCCTTAAGAACCTTTATCTTTCCCTCATATTCTTCAAGGCTATTGAAGAGAGCTGTGACAAAAGCCATTGATTCTCCTCTAGCTTCCTCTATTGCCGTTACTTTGGGTTGCCACTTCAGAGGAAGAGCTCTAAGGATTTTTTTGACCTTTTCTGGCTAAGTGTACTCCTTGCCAAGACTCTTTAATTGATTCATAATAAGCGTGAATCTCTTTTGTAGCTCTTTGATGCTCTCACCTTCCACCATTCTGAAGCTTTTGTATTCACCAATGCAAGAGTTCAATTTGTTCTCTCTGTTGAATCAAGAGTTTTGATTATTCCAAACTAACATCCAAGAGCTTGGATTGAAGATATCAAAGGAGCTCAAAATATTTCAAAGTGAAGAAATTATGAGTAATCTATGCTAGAATTATTGTTTGATCTTTAGCTATGTTCACGAATGGGTAAAAGACTTTGATTTGATGAAAAGATGTTTTAAAACGTTGATTTTATGTTTAAATCATGAACTATTTGAAAAATACCCACCAACAGACGAAGTTTGAAAAGTTTATATTGAACTGTCACGTTGAAAATTCAAATTTCGAGTTGAAACTGAATAAGTCTGAAGAGATTCTTCTCTGACAGACGAATTTTGATTTACAAAAATTTGAATTTTCATATGAGCCTGAAAGAAGCTTCTTAAAGACAGACAGACTTTAAGTCTTCAAAATTCAAATTTTAGACAAAATGCAATTTGTGAAAACCAAAGAAATTCGTTTGTAATAATGTTAAAGTTCATCTGAAATCAAGAATATCTTGAGCTTCAAAATTGCTCTCTGACAGACGAACTTTGAAGATTAAAATTGCTCTGTGAGTCTGTTAAAATGAAATGTTGACATACGAATAACAAAGTTTTGAAACTTTGAATGTTGAAGTAAGTCTGAAGAGAGGACTCTCTGACAAACGAACTTCACTCTTTCAAAATTCGAATTTCGAAGAAAGTGAACTACTGTGTCTTTTGAACGTACTATGGACAGACGAACTTTGGGGTTCCAAAATTTGAATTTTGAGGGCACTGTAGAAAATTGAAAATACTGTTCACACTTAATAGAAAAACTTTCTTCTTGAAAATTCATATGTCACAACATGGAGACATTTTCTAAGTTTCAAAATTCGAATTTCACTTCATGAACAGATGAACTTCAGTATTTCAATGTTGGAAGCTTTAACCTTCGGTTCCTTCGAAATTCGTCTGTTGACCAACCAAAATTCGAATTTCAGTATGTCAGTAGCATTAAATGCGGTTGGTTAACGGATAATTTTTTAGAGTAACCATTGGATAACTTCTCCAACGGATAGATTTTATCTCTAACGGACATTTGAGACCTAAATCTATAAATACAACATCATTTGAAGTTGTGGGTAACGAATCAAACTTGTATATACTGAAATTTTGCCAAATCTTCTTCTCAAAAAGCTTTTACCCTCTCAACTTTAATATCTGTACTTTAACCTTCATATTTACTCTATTCAAGAGAGTTATATCTTTGTAAACAATCTAATCTTCATCTGAAAGATAGATTTACTTGTGAGGGGAGATCACAAGGGGATTGGGAAGCACATTGTGGAAGTGCTTAGAGAGATTGAGAAAGCTCTAGAAAACAGAGCACAAGCTGTGTACTGTGGCATTTGCAAGAAGCCCATTGAATTCTTGCAGTATAGTGAAAAATCTCAAGAGGTGTCTTAGGGACTGGACGTAGGTCAAGTGGATAGACCGAACCAGGATAAATTTCTGAGTGTTCTTCTCCCTATCATTACTTTTTCAGTTTGCTCTGCTTATACGCTGCTTCATTATACCCTGCTTTCTTCACCTATTTCACTTTGTGCAGAAAATTTTCAAACATCCCAATTCACCCCTCCTCTTGGGAAGTCAGCCTAACTAACAAGTGGTATCAGAGTCCGGATTCCCAATCAAAGGATCTCACAGTCCGGGAATTAAAATGGCTGGTTTTGGTAAAAGCATACTACCAGAAGGGAACAACACAAATAGACCACCTGGCTTCAGTGGAGAACACTATGGGTACTGGAAGATGAAGATGCAAATTTATCTCCAATCAATTGATCTTGATATCTGGTCAGTCATTGAGAAAGGAGATTTCGTCCCAATGGCCCTAACAGATGATGGAAAACACAAAGAGAAGCAAGAAGCAGAGTGGAATGAAGAAGACAGAAGGAAAGTCTTGCTAAATTTCAAGGCAAAGCATTGTTTAGTCAGTGCATTGAACCAAGACGAATTTTACAGAGTCTCACAATGCTCCACTGCTAAAGGAATGTACGACACTCTGCAGATTGCACATGAAGGAACAACTGGGGTCAGAGAGAACAAACTAAACACATGCATTGGAGAGTATAAAAGCTTCAGAATGACTAAAGGAGAAACTGTAAAGGAGCTGCAAAAGAGATTTACTCTCATTGTGAATCAACTGAAGAGCCTGGGAAAGGAGTACACTCAATCTGAAAAAGTAAGAAAGATACTCAGAGCTCTCCCTCTGGAATGGCAGCCCAAGGTGATACCAATAGAGGAAGCCAGAGGAGAATCAATGGCCTCTGTCACAGCTCTTTTCGGCAGCCTTGAGGAGTATGAAGGAAAGATGAAAGCTCTCAAGGAAGTTGGACAGGACAGAAAGAAGAAAGGCCTTGCCCTTAAAACTGCTAAAGAAAAGGAAGAAGAATCTGACGAAGGAGACGAGCTGGATGAAGAAACTCTGGCTATGATGGTCAAAAAATTCGGAAGATTCTACAGCAAGAAGAGAAACAAGAGAATCTTCAAGAAGGGAGCAGCTGGAGAGAGCAAGAAAGAGGTAAAAGAACCTGTGACTTGCTATGAGTACAAGAAGCAAGGACACATCAAATGAGATTGTCCTCAATTTCTCAAGAAGCAAGAAAAAGACAAGAAAGCTGCGGACAAAGGGAAGAAGAAGAAAGCCTACATCTCATCAATATGGGGCAACACCTTAAATGAGGAAGAAGAGGATGAAGATGAGATTGCCAACATTTGTTTGATGGCGCTTGCTTCTGAGGAAGCTGAACCCTCATGTAGCAGTGATTAGGAAGAAGAGGTATATGAATCTGAACATTCCTATTCTGAATTACTAGATGCATTTCATGAGCTTCATGATGAGTTTATTAAAGTTGCTAAAGAACTAAAACTAGCAAAGAAAAAGATTAATAAAATGGAATCTCAAAGTAACATTTCTGAAATTACTTCTTTACCTTCTGCTGAATCTGTTTGCTGTGAATCATGCATTGAACTGAAGCAAACTAATGAATATTTAGTGAAAAGCATGTCTAGGCTTACTCGAGGTAAAGATATGTTGTTTGCTTTGATGGGGAGTCAAAGAATATCACAAGGAAAAGCTGGTCTTGGCTATGATCCATATGCTGTCAAGGAAAAGATTAGGAAGAAAAACTAGAATGCACATATGAGACATTTTGTGCATGCTGAGAATAATAGAAAGAAAAATAATATGTCACCTTACACTGAAACATATAATCAACCAAGGCATGCGAAACAAAAGTACTATCTGCATTGTTTTCTTCTTACTTCTCAATCCAGTAGTCCCTTTACTACCTGTCATTTCTGTAACAAAAAGGGACATATTTCCAGTTCTTGTGCTATAAAGAAAAATGGATTTGACAGGAAAGCTAAATGGGTTCCCAAAAGTACATTTGTATCTTGGGAAACCATCACTGACAGAAAAGGACTCAAGCAGATTTGGGTACCTAAGAAGAAAACTTGAACTTTGTTTTGCAGGTCTGTCTCAAAGCTAAAAGGAGCAACAAATGGTATATGGACAGTGCCTGCTCAAGTCACATGATTGGTGACAAAGGGAAGTTCATCACCCTTAGAGACAAGAAAGGAGGGAAGGTGACCTTTGGAGGTGATCAATATGGCAAAATAGTCGGCATTGGCATTGTGGGCAAAAATCCTGAAACATTTATTAAAGAGGTGCTGTTTGTGATAGGCCTCAACCACAATCTACTGAGTGTGAGCCAAACATGTGACAAGGGAAATTGGGTGCTGTTTGACTCAAAGTTTTGCCTAGTTATCAGAAAAAGTGATCACAAAGTAATCCTCAAAGCTCAAAGGGATGGTAACTGCTATACTATTGATCTTGATGAACTTCCTCCCTTAGATTCTGTTTGCTTAATTAGTCAGGACAATGATAGTTGGCTATGGCATAGAAGATTAGCTCATGTTAATATGAATCAACTTTCTAAACTGGTTAAAAATGAGTTGGTCACTAGTCTACCTAAAATCTCTTTTGAAAAGGACAAAGAATGTGATGCATGCTTCAGAGGAAAGCAAACTAAATCTTCCTTTAAACCTAAAAACGTAGTCACCACAACTAGACCATTAGAACTACTGCATATGGACTTAATTGGACCATCTAGGGTGAAAAGTCTTTGTGGTAATCTGTATGTGCTTGTCATTGTAGATGATTATTCTAGATTTACATGGACATTATTTCTTTCCTCTAAAAGTGATACCTTTGATGCATTTGTAACCCTAGCTAAGAAAGTGCAAAATGAGAAAGATATTTCCATTGTGTCTATCAGGTCAGATCATGGAAGAGAATTTGAGAACTCTTACTTTCTGGAGTATTGCAATGAGCATGGAATTGATCACAACTTCTCAGCTCCAAGAACTCCTCAACAGAATGGAGTAGTAGAAAGGAAGAACAGAACCATTGGAGAGATGGCTAGAGCTATGCTGAATGAAAAGGAGCTATCTCAAGTGTTTTGGGCTGATGCAGTAAATACAGCAACCTACATCATAAATAGAGCCTACATCAGACCAATCCTTGGAAAGACTCCATACGAGCTGTACAAAGGAAGAAAGCCAAATCTGTCACATCTCCATGTGTTCGGGTGCAAATGCTTCATTCACAACAATGGGAAAGAATATCTGGGTAAGTTTGATCCCAAATCCGATGAAGGTATATTTCTGGGCTATTCTAGTAGAAAGAAGTAAGGCATTTAGAGTCGTTAATAAAAGGTCTAATTCAGTAGAAGAATCTGTGCATGTAGTATTTATTGAGAATGAAACTGCTTCTAAACATGTTTCTGATGAAGATGATCTTGTTTCAAACTTTAAAAAGTTAGATATCTCTAATGAAGATAAAATTGAGCCTCCAAAAATATCTGAATCTATTGATATAGAGGAAGATATTCAGGAGAGAGATTTTGAAGAAGAAAATAATGAAGAAACATCTCAAGAACTCCCTAGAGCTTGGAGATATCAAAGGAATCATCCTGTTGATCAAGTAATAGAGAATGTTCAAGAGAAAGTTAGAACCAGAAAACAGTTAAGGGATCAAATCATTAACTGTGCTTTCATATCACAAATTGAACCGAAATGTACTGAGGAAGCCTTAATTGATGAGTACTGGATTCTAGCTATGCAGGATGAATTAAATCAATTTGAAAGAAATCAAGTATGGGATATAGTGCTTAGACCCAAAAATTATCCTGTCATAGGTACCAAATGGGTTTTTAGAAATAAACTTGATGAATCAGGATCAATCATCAGAAACAAAGCTAGACTGGTTGCTAAAGGATACAATCAAGAAGAGGGTATTGATTTTGAAGAGACTTTTGCTCCAGTAGCTAGATTAGAAGCAATTAGAATTCTATTAGCTTATGCATGCATGAAAAATATTTTGCTATATCAAATGGATGTAAAAAGTGCCTTTCTAAATGGATATATCATGGAAGAGGTCTATGTAGATCAACCTCCAGGTTTTGAGGACTCTACAAAACCAAACCATGTATATAAACTGATGAAAGCTCTTTAAGGTTTAAAACAAGCCCCTAGAGCATGGTATGATAGATTGAGTAGTTTTTTAACTGACAAGGGGTTTAACAGAGGAAAAGTAGATACAACTTTGTTCACTAAGAAAGAAAACAAAGATTTACTGATTGTTCAAATCTATGTTGATGATATTATATTTGGTGCTACTAATGAATCTCTTTGCAAGAATTTTTCTAAGTTAATGCAGGGGGAATTCGAAATGTCTATGATGGGTGAACTCAACTTCTTCCTTGGATTACAAATCAGACAATGCAATGATGGTATCTTCCTCAATCAATTCAAGTATCTGAAGGAATTGCTGAAGAAGTTTGGAATGGAAAATGCCAAGCCAATAGGGACACCTATGGCTACTACAACCAAACTGGACATGGATGAGAAAGGGAAAGTGTTTGACATTACTCAGTACAGAAGAATGATTGGATCCCTGCTATACTTAACAGCCAGCAGACCTGACATTATGTTTAGTGTCTGTATGTGTGCAAGGTTCCAATCATGTCCCAAAGAAACCCATGCAACTGCTGTGAAAAAAATCTTCAGATATCTTATTGGAACATCACAGATGGGTCTTTGGTATCCAAAGGGCAATGGAGAAGATCTCAAAGGATACACTGATGCTAACTTTGCAGGATCCAAAACTGACAGAAAAAGCACAAGTGGAACTTGTTAGTTTCTTGGAGGATCCTTGGTCTCATGGTTTAGCAAAAAGCAGAACAGTGTGGCCCTATCCACAGCAGAGGCTAAGTATGTTGCAGCTGGAAGCTGTTGTGCCCAAATCATCTGGATGAAACAGCAACTGGAAGATCTTGAGGTTGAGTTGAAAGAAATATCAATAATGTGTGACAACCAAAGTGCTATCAATATCACAAAGAATCCTGTTATGCATTCAAGGACAAAACATATTGAAGTTAGGCATCACTTCATAAGGGATCACGTTCTGAAAAGAGAAATTAGATTGGAATACATCCCCACAGAAGATCAAGTTGCTGACATCCTCACAAAGCCTCTATCAGAAGACAGATATTGCAGAATCAGAAGAGAATTGGGTATGGTAAACCCCAATGAACTGTAAGTTATTCTTTGTGCAATTCTTTTTTTTTTTTTAAATCTCACAACATTGAATTAATTCTGACTTTAGCATCGGAAAGTGTTTAATTTAAGTTGCAGGTACTCCTCATGAGATTCAATGCTGATAAATCTGAAAAATGGAGCACACTGGAAAGGAACAATCAAAGATTGAAGTAAAGGGCAAAAATCCTGAATTTCTGGATTTAATATGTAAGTTTTATAGTTGAAATTAATATATTGATTATGTGTTAGATGAATTTCTGTGAAAAACTAAGTTTCTGAGGAAGTCAGCATGGTCAACATTCAAATTTTGCATATCCAATAGACAAACTTCAGCCTGTTATTAGAAGAAACAGTTCTCGGTGATGCCTCGAAATTCGTCTGTTGATCTTTCAAAATTCGAATTTTAAAGAACAAAATTTCAAAGTTATAACTGTCCAACATGATAATTATACTAATGTTTGTCTCTCAACATATGAATGTTGGACAACTTTCACAAAGTTGAGAAATTCGAATTTCTAACTTAAAATTCATCTGTTGAAACATGCTCCTCAATGTTGAATCTTTGAAAGATGAAGTTTTATATGGCTAATTCGTCTGTTTTTTGATGGTTTGCTTGCTGCTTGGTGTTTTCTCTTGAAAATTTGAACTTTGTTGAGACAAAGTTCATCTGTTCATCCTGTGTTGCATGAGCCAAGCCACTGTCAGACAAACTTTCTGAAGAAAATTCATCTGTGAGTAAGCTTTACTGAACGGTTTAACTTGTAACTGCCCGAAGTTTGAATTTTTACTCTTCAAAATTCGTCTGTCAGACGGTTATATACGTTAAAACCGACGGTTTTCATTTGAACAGACGCAACCCTATTCCTATTCTCTCTGAGTCTGTTCTAATCCTCCATTCAATACTCTTCAATTCTGATCAAAACCGTCATTCCCCACCGATTAAACTTCCTTTCGCATCATTCAAACCCACTCTTTGCATCATTCTGCACCTTTCATCCGTGAAAATGGCAAGAGTCAAGAATCCTGAAGCTGGGAAAGCAGAGGCCCGACCAAAGAGGAATATTAAATCCCAATATGCCTCGAAGAAAGAAGAAAAATCAAAGAGAAAGGCCGAATCTAGTAAAGGAACTCCTTCCAAATGCCAGAAATCTACGCCCAAGGCAGATTCTCAGAAAGCTGGACCTTCCTCACTGAAAAATGCAGAACCTTCGGTCCCTATTCCTTCTGATGCTGCTGCTGCTGCTCCTACTTCCTCCTTCAGTATAGAATCTGGAGAATACCAACTGACTACACTACCATTATGGAGTACTCCTCAGATTCAAGAAGAATATTCGACTGTGAACTTGGAAGAGTTTTTGATCTCTAACAACTTTGATGCTGGGATATGGTTGTTGAGATACAAGAATCTGTTGGAAATACTGGAGATGTATGACGATGAGGTAGTGAAGACATGGTATGCTTCCTTGAAGTACAATAGTAAGAAGAAGAAGTGGGAAGTCAACTTGAGATCAAGGACCATTTGGCTCATTGATGAGACATTCAACGAGGTGCTGGAAATCCCAGGGCAAGATGGGCTTAAGATTGACATCACTGCCTCTGAATACATGGATGAGGCAGATACTGCTGATGAAGAAGGTGGCCCCTTTCTAAACTACAAGGAGAGTATAATTCTAAGGACATTGTTCAGAAGAAGGGAAAATTGGCCATCCATAAATGTGTTGAAGACCACAGACCTCAGTGTTTAAGTAAGGATCCTGCACTACATAATGTCCAGGATCATATTCAACAAAGTAGGCAGCTTCAATCTGATAACCAGAGCAGAGGCATATGTCATGGCTGCAATCATGCGTGGAAAACTGATCAACAAGGGACACATCATACTCCAACGCATGATCAAGGCTAGAGATCAGAGGAAGGAATCCACACTCCCTTATGCTGCTATCATCTCCAGAATTTTGCAGTATGCCAGAATTCAGCATCTTGAGAAAGGAAAGGGCAAGCCCAAAGAGATTTTCAAGGAGAAAGAACTGCAAAGAATGGGCATTGAAAAGGATGAAGGAAGATGGGTTGGAAAGGGAGCAGGTAGAACTGAAGATCTATTCTTTGTTGAAGGTGCCTCCCTACAGCAAGAGGGTACCTCTGAGGCTCCTGTCAGACCTACTCCTCAGCCCTCTGTGCCTATCACATCTCCCTCCAAGCCTACTCAAATTCCATTTTATATATAACGTATGATGATAGATGTATTTGTTAGGGAGAATAAGGTTGGAGTATGTGACATTTGTATATGTGTGTTAGGGAGGATAAGGATGGGTTAATTGTATGTTTGTTAGGGAGAATAAGGATGGGTTATTTGTATATGTGTGTTAGGGAGGATAAGGATGGGAGTCCCAGAGAGGACGACATGCATATCATGCATTTTACATTGCATTCATATGTTATATAATTCATATTTGTATATATATATATATATATGTTTATGTATTGTTGATTCCGATTACTGAGACATTGTCTCACACCCCTCCCCTCCATGACTAACCTTTCAGGTGAAGACTCTGGTGCTGCTAGTCTAGAGGAGATCAAGAAGTTAGTAGTCGTTCGGTCTTCGGGAATTCCAAGTATATTTGGTGGTTATAATTTAGTTTATGTAATTCTGTGCCAAGTAGGTTGTTGTAGTTGGTTGCCTGAATGAGAGTCCTGGGAGTACTATTTGCATATTATATCATGGGATGATAGTAATGTTGATGAATGTTATGCAAGATGTGTACGTGATGTATGATGTGTGAGATTGATGGTGGACCTCGGTATAAGTCTGTAATGTATGAGCAAGTATTTGTATGCTAGAATGATTAAATGCAAGTCCAAGTGTGGTTTTGGGCCATGAATGTGAGTGTGGGCATATAGCCCATTATGCGGTTTTGGGGTTTCAAGGGGGTCAATTCTCGAAGGAAAGGTTTCTTCGGGGTAAAACCTCCTTGGACATGTTAGTCTAGCCAAATATGACCTGTGTGAAGGGTCTTGGGGTGTCCAGTTGCCTTTGGTGGCAACTGGAAGTAGTAGGTTATGAGTTTTGGTCAAGAAGTGGCCAAAACGGTATTGGGTGTATAGAATCTGCAAATGGAGTTAGTTTTGGTTGAAATTGGTATCCATGGTTAGATAATGACAAGAGAGACCTGTAGGAGTTAGAATCACGTCAATTGGAGTTGCAACAAGAAGTTATGCCAGTCTGATGTTGGCTCGGCAAATCAGCATTTTACTGATATGAGTTCTGATGCTGGGGCCACGGCGCCAGCAAGACAGTGGCGCCAGTGAGTCTGTGAAGGGTTGGAGCCGCGGCGTCACTGTAGCAGGCCGCGGCCTCGTCCTGTTCAGGTGCTTTTCTGGTGTGTTTCTGTTACTCTAAAGAATTGGAAAGTTCCCTTGTGATGTTTGGGGCTATGTTTGCTTGTTTTATAAAGGTTTTGGTCAACTCTGGAAGTGTTTGAATAGAGGATGCTACAAGATGTGGACCATGCTTTGAGATTTGTACAAAATCTTGACCAAGCTTTGAAAATCTTGACTGAGGGAGAAGAGAAGAAAACAAAAAAGGAGAGAATGATAAAATTTGATTGAAAGAGTAAAAACAACGATTTGTATCTGATGAAAGAAGAAGAAGACATGTAAGGGAGAGAAAGCTTACAAATCAAAGAAGAAAGAGATTGGGTGTAGAGAGAGAAAAAGAGGGAACGAAAGTGATTAGGTGTGGAGAAAGAAAAAATTCAAATATATGAATGTGATGGAGTTTGATGCGTGACATGAAAATGTATGAGTGGATATAAAAAGATATGTGTTAAGGAAAGAGATGGAAAGAAAGGAAGGCCGTCAGATCTTTTTTATCAATGGTTATAAATATTGATCCGTGACTTACTTACTGATCCGTGCCTTGTGTTTTTTTTTTTAAAAAGTTGTAAAAACTTTTCTTGACGGTTCTCCAAATAACTGCCAATAAAAGTCATACTTTTCTTGGCGGTTATTTGGCGAACCGTAAAAAAAAGCCTTGCATCGTTTTTGTTGGCGGTTCTAGAAATAACTATCAATAAAAGTCTAACCTTTTCTTGGCGGTTATTTGGAGAACCGCCAACAAAAATGATGCTGGGGCTTTTCTTTGTGGTTCTCCAAATAACCGCCAAGAAAAGCCTCCGCATCATTTTTATTGACGTTTTCCCCTATAACCGCCAACTATTAAGCGCTAAGAAAGATTATTTTTGACGTAGTGAGACACATATATAAACCAAATGCATGTGCATTGTAATGATTCATGAATCTTCATGTGGTAACTTTATGATGAGACGTGACCTTGTAATGATTCATGAACTTGAACAAATGGACACCTTTTTTCATGCTTCATAAACTTTGTGGTTTTTTCATGAATCATATCAAGAGTCATAATTAATTCATGAATCCTTTAATTTATATGGTAAAATTAAAAATTTATATTAATATTTTATAACTTTAAGAACTAACTTTCTTTAATACTTATACATTAAATAATAATACCTTATAAATAAATTGGAGAAAGTGATTAAATATGTGAATCTTCATTGTCGAGTTAAAAATTAGACATGTGACGGTAGCAAACCACTAAGACCTAATCCCTTGATTTTATAATTTACAATGCAGAATTCTATGTCATTTTCTCAATAAGAAGAAAGAAAGATATACAAGTCTTATCAAGTTGACATTTGAGCGCGTCTAGTTAAATCATCTATACCCCACGTTTTTGTCCTCTAAGTAATGGCTCTGTTCACTTGTGTTTGTAGTCAAAGACCAGTAATTTAACCATGCAAATTAAATTATTCATGAAGCTATTGTCATGCCTTGAATAACTGATAAATATAAGATATTTTTAATTATTTTATATATTTTAAATAAAAAGTTGAATAAATAAATTTATTAAAAAATTTTAAATATTTTTTATTATTTATTTTTATTGATTACATTATCTCCTATATTTTTTATAATATTTATCTCACTTATTAATAATATATCAGGGACAATAATAAAAAATAATTAATTAACTAAATAATTCTAGTTTTTGTTCATTTAACTATGGGAATATGCTTTTCATCATTTTGGCATTGATCGATGACCAACATTTTTATTTTACTTTTTTCTATCGTTAGACTATTAATATTTAAGAATATCTATGCTTAATATATTTTAAATATTTTTAAACATAAAAGGTTAGCTTATATATTTAAATTCATGTATACTAGAAGCAATATATATATGTGTGTAGAGTTGTCAAATTGAGTAAATTAATTTAATTAATTCATAAGAATTGACTCGACAAAGAATTGTTTGTGGATTTGTTTTAACAATTCCAAGAAACAACTCAACAATACAAATATTAAAATGCTTGTGGATTTTGAAATTAATTGTTTGTGAACTTTTATTGATTCTTCATTTGAAGAAATACTCTATACCCTTTTGAATTTTGATTCATTAATTCATAAGGTCCCTTTGTCAATTATAAATTGTTGAAAATTTAATCTCCGAGGAGTGTGTTTTTAATTAGTTTATATATTAATTAATACTCTTACTTAATCCTACTTTGTTTTAAAATTTTGTAAAATATGTAAAATTAATCAAATTCATAAAGTCCCTTTTGTCAATTGTAAATTCAATATGTTTCCCTCCCTTTAGGGTAGGCCGGCAGGCTTAGGTGTTAATAGGGCCAAATAATGTTAATGAAACAGATATTTAAATCTTAACTAGCTGACAAGAAACGGCACGTGTCATCTTTTAACTTTGTATGATATATACGACAATTACGATAAATTATTTTTATAGAATAAAGTATTCAATGTCATATATACACACACACACCAATAATGCAAATGCAATACGTGTCTTCTTCAAAATTTTAATTGTTGTTAACTTAATTATATCATTCAACACACAGCTGTTATCTACTAAAATTGATTGATTGACTTGTAAATTTCATTTGCTTCAGTCATATCGTTCAGTGAACTTCAAAATGGAGAAGAAGCGCAAGGCAAAACCGCAGGCCTGATTGATTCTGGCTCCGACATATATAAGTTGGTTTGTTTCTTTGTTCTCTAAATCTCTTTATTGATCTGTGAATGATGATCTCTAGACTGAATATGATTTTTGTTATTGTTGCCAGAAATTTCTGATTCAATCCCTTCCTCTGCTTCATTCATTAATTAAAAATGCTTCAGCGTGTACTGTAGCCTCGCAGAATTGAAGTTGCTTCATATAAACCTGTAAGTCTTACGGTTCAAAGTATATAATCGATGTGTCTTTAATTTCCTGCATGATTTTGTAAATCTCTAAGTTGTGTTAGTTGGATATCTTGAGTTCTGAACTACTAAAATATTTAGTTAGGAAGTTGATTTTGTTAATGAAAAGTAAATGGAAAAGGGATTTTTGCAATATCTAAGTTAAGAGATGTCAGATGATAATTTTAAAAGAAAGTAGTTTGAAGTGTAATTTAACATGTAGCTTCATGAAATTAATGAGTCATGAAAATTAATATTTTAATAGATCTTAATCTTCTCATAGTTGTTGGCAAAAAAAAAATCTTCTCATAGTTTTTTTTAATTTTAAATAATATAAAAATAATTTCACAAGTGCCAAATTTAGGTGAGAAATGAAGGGGGAGGGATTCCCTCTGTACGAACCTTCCATTGTATAAAATAATAATGCCGCCCGAACGTCCAGATCTGTCAAATGTTTTTGTTATTTTTAGTAAGAAAAAAATTGAATCATCCAAATTGATCCGCATGGACAGGATTGATTCAAAATGAGGGTATTTTACTGCCCAAAAAAAAAGAAAACGAAAAAGGGTTGAGAATCAAATTGCCTTTTTACATAACATATTTCTGTTTCCTATTTTTTTAGAACAAACATAAAAAAAAAAGAACTATTTGTTTAAGGCTTAAAAAAGTTTTTTTTGGATTGTTTAAAGGCAATGTAATAAATATGTTTAAAATACGTTTATTAAATTTGAACAGGAGAAGGAAAAACTTACAGGAGAAGGAGGAGAGAAGAGAAGGAGGAGAAGGCTTAGCTCTAGGTATCACGCTCTAGTTGGTGAGGACTCGTGCTAACTAGTGATAACTAGTGATGCCTAACAAGTGAGGCAAGCTTCACTTATATAGGTGGACTAAGCTACTGTTTGAATAGTATTTGACTTGGAAACTGTTAATAACTGATATTTGTTTGAACAGTTTCAGTTAATACTCTTCCACAGTATCTGCCGATACCACAGTGTTTTACTATGGATAGAGTGGTTTGTCAATACTATAGTGCTTTGTTTAAGTACAAAAGTTTAATCTTCATTTAAATCAACAATAAATTCTTCTTCATCTTCATCTTGGTTTTCCAAAGCTGATGAAGAAGTCGTTTGACTTGTTGAAGGAGTTTGCTCTTGTTGTTGCAGAAGTTGCAATACAGTGTTAAGTTGGTTTACTAGGCTAGCTTTGTCTGTAGATGCTGCTAGCATAGCTTGAATTCTGGTCCTTTGGTTGAGGAATTTGATTTGTTCTGTCATACAAAGGTGTCTTGGATTTTCTTTAAACCATATTTTGACTAATTTTGCATCAATTCTCTGGATATCAAATTTGGCCCACCATCTTACAGAAGGGATTCTCTGTAGTACTGGTAGCAAGGTTGATCCATGAGTGTTTGGAGAGTATCTGTATTTCCAGATTAAAATCCAAGATACAGATAGTTTTGAAAAATAATGAAGATCTATAGGAAATGGATCTTCACTATGGTTAAATTTTTGTTTGAAAAGTTCAAAAGCTTGTACAACTTTTAGCGGCATAATTTTTGGAACTGGTCCAAAGAAATTCCACCAGTGAACAAACCATTGGGGAAAAATATACCTAGTTTTTGTTTTGAAATAAATGAACCAAGTATGTGACCAGAGTTTGTTTTGAAAATAAAAAGCATGATACCATGCATCAACATAATCCTTCCGGGTCATATGGTATCCCAAAAAGTTTGGGTTTTCTAAAGATTGTCCCCACTGGGAAAGGGTGAGAATATTTTTGATTTGGAGAGTACTATGGGTTATCATAGGTCCAGTTCTTTTATCATTCTTTTGTTCAATACCAATTGACTCAGAATGGACCAGGATGAACTCGTAATATTCTCTAGTTTTCTTTATATTTAGTGGCTTATAATGAAATCCTGAAGGGAAGACATTAAGGGCCACCTGGTTTGGGTTTGGATGATAGAACTCGGGTTCTATCTGGACCAAATTCCTTACTTAGCTTTCTTTATGAATATAAGGAGTGGTCATGTTTGCTTGTGTTTGTGGGACAATTGCTTTTGAAGATGATACAACTATTATTTGGTTTTGAGAAGCAAATCGTGTAGCATTGTTTTGCGAAATTTGGGGTAGCTGGCAAAGCCGATCATATTCTTGTTTTGAAATGATAGCTTACTTGTTTACAATTTGTTGCCAAGTGGTTTCAAGCAACTGTTTTTGGGCATATGCCTATGCATAGGATGTAACAGTCCTTTTAGAAGAGGTTTTATTTGGATATCCTGGGTTGATGACCCAGATGGAGTGGATGACTCCGATTGAAGCTTCTGGTGTTGGGATCCTTGAGTTTGAGATCCAAATTGTTACAGGATATTTTTCATAATTGCTTCCAGCTCTAAGCTAGAAGCTGTTGTTTGACTTTGAGTATCTTGGAAAACACTCTTTTGTTTTTCATTCTCTTCATTGGGATCTTTCTTTTTTTTGGGCATTTTGGAGAGGGATTTGTGGTTTCACTCAGATGTTACATACCCTGTAAAAATTCTCAGGTAAGGAAATTTGGTAGGGAGTTTGAAGTACCTTTGATAAATTCAATATCAAAATAAAAAACACTTAGAATAGCTTGCCATTGGGGAAAAATTTGTTTTGATGCAAGGTTTTTAACATCCTTTTGTAAAATATCTTTTGCAGATTTGCAATCAATTCGAACTAAAAACTTCTGATTTAACAAATCAGATTGAAATTTGGATATGCATAAAACAATTGCTAAAATTTCTTTTTTGATTGTGGAATAATTCTGTTGAGTGCTATTCCAATGTTTAGACGTAAAAGAGACTATTTTCTCTTTGCCATCTATCTCTTGTTTAAGAATGCCACCATAACCAATGTTAGAGGCATCTGTTTCAACAATTTTGTAGGCAGAAGGATCTAGAAGGCTAAGATAGGGAAGCTGCTTAACCTATGATTTGATTTGCTTTACAATATTTGAATGGATATCTGTCCAAGGAGGAGGATTTGTTTTGAGATGTTGATGAAGAGATTTAATAAAGTTGCTAAGATGAGGAATAAATTCAGCAACATAATTTAAACATCCCAAAAACCTTTGAAGTTGTGTTTTATCAATGATTTGATTAGGAAATTTGTTAGCAAATTGAATTGCTCTTTCAATTGGAGTGATTGATCATTGGCAAATCCAATGTCCAAGAAATCTAACTTTAGTTTGAAATAGATTGATTTTGGGTTTAGAAACTATCAAACCATTTGTTTTTGTGATTCTAATAAATTTATAAATATGTTTAAAATGTTCTTCAATTGAGTGAGAATAAACCAATACAACGTCAATGTATACAATAATGAATTGGCTATTATCATTGAAGATTTCGTTCATGATCCTCTGGAATTTAGAAGGAGCATTTTTTAAACCAAAAGGCATAACATTCTACTCATATTGTCCAAAAGGAACAGTAAAAGCAGTTTTATACCTATCCTTTTCTGAAATTTGAATATGTCAAAATCCAGATTTCATGTCGAATTTTGAAAAGATTTTCGCAAAATACAATCATTTTAATAAATCAAATTTGTTTGGAATTAGATATCTGATCCATTGTAGTGCTTCATTTAAAGGTTTGTCATTAATGACAAGATGAGGTGCTCCACGTTCAATTTCTACATTCTTATTAAGATAAAAAGTAGCACAAGACCATGAGCTTCTGGATCTGCGGATTAGTTTTTTATCTAGAAGATCTAGAATTTCTTTTTTACAAGTTTCAAGAAGTTCTGGACTCATTTGAATAGGTCTAGCCTTTGTTGGGATTTTCTTTTTAGAATAATCCTTTTCATAAGGTAGATCTATAACATGTTGTTTGCGATTCCAAAAAGCATTTGGTAAATCCGAACAGATTGTTTGGTGAATTTCTTTAAGACACTGTTGAATTTGGTTTTGAACATGCTTTAGACATAGTTGTTCCTCTATTCGTTTAAAAGAGATTTCTTTTAAAAAATTAATTTGTTGTTGTTTTGCGGAAAGAAGATTTAACTCTTTGACTCTGGGATTTTGTGTAAAAGGAAATGAAATTGTTTTTCCCAGATGTTGTTTTGAAATTCCATCTTCATTAGTTAAATATGGCTTAAGCAAATGCGCAAAAGGTGCTCCAAGAATAATCTCGGATCCCATCACTTTAACTAATACAAATGGAGTTTTGATTTTTAAACCTTGATTTTCAATAATAACATTTGAAATTTTATACTGAACTTGTAGAGGTGATTTTTCTACACCCCTAAACCTTTCAGTAGTTTTCTCAAAATATTTTGTGGGGATGATACCTTCTCTAAAACAATTAGCATTAGCTCCTGTGTCAAACAAAACATCTTGTTCCAAAATAAATTCATTGTTTATAATGATTCTTGCATGGATATAAAACTTTTGAGTTAATACCCTTGAAATCAAATTTAAGAATGGTTCAGCAAGATTGTTTGCTTCCTGTTCATCAATTTAACCTATTTTGTGAATTTGATATTTTGAAAATTGGTCGTTTTGGACTAATGGGTTTGCTGCAAGTTGGACATCTTGTATTTGAGATATCGCTTCAACATGAGTTTGTTGTTGAAGTTTAATGAAATGAATTTCAGTTTTAAGGTTTTGTACTTCATGTTAAAGATCTGAAAGAGTTGGTTGTTGAGGGATTTGTTTAAACTTTGCAAGAGTTTGGGTAAGATCGTATTTGTTTGAAGCAATTGAAGGTTTTGACTTAGAAAAGTTGGGTGTTTCAGTAAGAAGATCTTTGATTTTAAGAAGATATTCTCCTTTGTCGGAATCTCGAAGTTTATTAACAATATCAAAAAGGAGATCTTGTTCCTTTGTAATAACATGAATACTTGAAGATGAGTTTTCTGGAAGATCATCATTTTGAATTTCATTAATATCTTCAGAAGAACTCTGCCCAGATTCGGACTCAGAAGTTTCAATTAAAAGATTGTTTATCTGTTCAAGTACAGATTCTTCAATATTTTTAATCTTCTTAAGCTTTCGGGTAATCCTACAATATTTGGAAATATGATATGGTTTACCACATTTAAAATAGGTAATTTTTCCTTTTTTATGAGAATTGAATTTAGGTTTTGTATAAAATTGGGGAGGTGTATCTTGTTTATATTTTTGGTGAATGCTTTTGGATTTTTGGTGATAATGTTTTTACGAGGTTTGTTTTGTTTGCGGGATGTAAAATTGAATTGTTCACAAAAGGTTCCCAATTCTTTTCTATTTGATACCTTTTCTTTGGCAAGTTGATGCTGTAGTTTGTCATCTTGACAAATCTTAAGAGCAGTTTTTTGAACATAAGATACTAAATGTCTATATGTCAAATACTCATAAGGGATTTTGCCATCATTTAGATTTCTAAGTTTTTCCCTAACCTTATTACCAAGAGAAGTTGGTAATCCGACTAAGAATTTTTCTTTCCAGAATGGATGATTTGAATCTTGCCTTGTGAGAACTCAACTAAGGAACGTATCCTTATACCATCTAAAATCATATAACATTCTGCACTTGAGATTTGAAAGAAGTTCTGCGGATCGATCTTGCCATAAAGAGGGATCACCGATGAAATGTTTAATAATTGTATAAATAAGTCAGTTTGTTGAATCAGTTATAGGTTGACCATCGTGAGTAATGGGCGTCCCATCTGCTTGGGTTTTTACAAAAGAATAGATTGTATCTTTATCTTCAGAGGAAAGATAAAAATCCCACCAACATTTTAGTTGCCCAGTAAATCCAGAGACTAAAAGATCAATAATCTGTTCATCTGTATAATTATGTTAGGTTTAGTAAGCATTACTTATCATTGTCATGTGCTGAAGGGTTTGGAGAATGTGGGTCTTATTTTGGCCATCTATGTTCCATTCATAAACATTGTCAGCATTAAAAGATTTAAAGTTTTGGTTTACTCTTTCTTCAACAAGAATATCTGGAGGGCTGGCTCTATGGTAATAGAGCTTGGTTGGCTTTTTCTAGTGTTGCTGGTTTATGTTCTGAGTTTTTTAGGGCCTGTTTGATTCTGTTTTTGAAAACAGAAAAACAAAAAAATTGTTTGATAGACCTGTTTTTTATAAAATGTTCTGGAAAACAGAAAAACAAAAGAATAAAGGCCTGTTTGACAGTGATTTCTGTTTTATTGTTCTTAAAACAGTTTTAAAACAGTTTTGTAAACAGTTTTACAAAACTGTTTTTGAGAATACATTTTGAAAACAAGAAAATAAAAAAATCTGTTTGAATAATTGTTCTCAAAATCATAACTAGTGAGTGATAGATGAGTTATTCAAAATTTATAACTTTATCATTAATAAGGTGGGTGTTTTTCACATTTTCTTGTGTTTTCCAGAATAAAAACTACAAAACACTTTAAAGTTGTTCTGTGTTTTTTGTTCTTTTGTTTTTCTATTTCTCAGAACAGTTTATAAAAAATAAGTTTACCAAACAAGTTTTTTATTTTTCTGTTTTCAAAAACAGAAAAAGTGTTTTTAAAAACAGAATCAAATAGACACTAAAAAACACAGAACATTTTTAAAGTGTTTTGCAATTTTTATTTTGGAAAATAAAAAAAAGGTGAAAAATACTCATCTCATTAATGATAAAGTTATAAATTTTGAATAATCTATTTAATACTTACTAATTATGATTTTGGAAACAATTATTCAAACAAATTTTTGTATTTTTTGTTTCAAAAATTTGTTCTCGAAAATAGTTTTACAAAACTGTTTTGAAAATAATAAAACAGAAAACACTGTCAAATAAACCTGTAATTTGGGATTTAGGGTTCACGCAGATGCTATGTGAGAATTTGAGAGCATGAGAGAGAGATTAGCACATCCATGTTTTTCTTTTGAGCATTGATAAATATATATATGTAATGTATATATCCATTCACGGTCAAGACGAGCTAATACGTTGTTTGTAGCCTGTCCCGGCTTGAACTCATCCCAGCACAATTTTTCTCTCTGTTTTGTTCTTTGTATTTTTGGCCTGGCCCGGCCCGGCCCAACCCGCACACAGTTACATATAACCTAGTGATTTGGTTAGCTTGATCCTCTTCAATTACTAATAGGTCAGGCTAAATTGAGCCAAAATGAAGAAATTAAAGCAAAAATCAATAACACGCACTACATAACCCATGCAAATTTCTAAATTCAGAAGATCAAAATTTTTTATCGCAAATATTTTTAAAATTATATTATTTATTTGAGTTTGATATGAGAACTTGATACAGATTAGGTTAAATAGTTCTTTAATAAATTTGTATGGTATATTAAGAAATATAATTAATATAATTTTTTTAATGATATATAATTTTAGGAACAAAAATTACAGTTTTTAGAAAAAAGTTGTTTATTTTAAATTTATTTTTATTTTTATGTTAATGAGTCTTATTACAATTTTTAAATAAATAGTCTGGATCTATAATTTAAGTATTGAACTAGTTTTTACTCCCCTATAATATGTACCAGTAATATATATATATTTTTTTTTAAAATACGCACTACATGAGGCAAATGATAATTTAATAATACTTTTCAGTTTAATTAATCACTACATCATATAAAAAGAGAACGAACGTAATTTTTGTAGTATATAATATAAAGGCAATATTTAATATGTGTATATAATATTACTTCTAGGATTTGTGGTCAAGTCACCATTAATTCCTATGTGCATACATGAGGTTGCGACAACTAAATTTCAGCAACTAGCCTCTACTTTTGTGTGTGTGAGTGTGTGTTTGACCAATAGATATTTCATTTTAATTTTATGTTATTTTAAAAAATTATGAAGCATTCACAAACATTTTATATGTATGAATGTACGTATGCATGTATGTATGAGAATGAAATTGTCAAGCCACTTTGTTGTTAGCTCAGGTAACAAGGGTAGGATGGGGTTTGGCTTGAGATGTGGGTATGTTCTACATTTACCAAGTATATTTGACTCATCCATTGTACTTGACAAAATTGCTATCGAAAGAATTTCATGACAATCCTACATTTCCCCAAATTTTATTTCTTTTCTTTATCTGAAGATAATGATGCTTGGTTCTACTACTTATATGCTTATTCTAACTCCCTTGTATTGATATTCAGCACAATTTTTTTTTACAGTGTTTTAATTGAGGCAAAGGAATGAATGGCATTGAGTGTGGTAACAGGACTTTTTCCTTCTTTATCTGGTTGCATATCAAACTTGCCTGGGAAAATATCAAACTTTCTGAAAGAAAAAATTCAGGAACAAGCTATTTGCTATTTCCTATATGAGTCCAATGTTGGGAAGCTGGAGCAATGTGTTAAAGATCTCGAGGAAAGAAGACAGAGCGTGCAACGTCATGTTGATCATGAATCACGAAATGGCAAAGAAATTGCATCTAAAGTTTCAAAGTGGTTAAAACAGGTGGATGGCATAATTTCTGAAAATGGAAATTTCAAGGACGATAAAGACCGACCGTATGTAGTATGTTCGAAAGGTTTCTTGCCTAAACCTGGGATGAGGTATCGTTTGGGTAGAATGGTTGATAGATTGACAAAGGAAGTCGACAAGCTTCTCAAATCTTCATCCTTTGATGATGTTTCTGATGGTCTGCGGCCAATGTCAATAGATTTTATTTTATCTAACATCAATTTTGAAAGTTTTAAATCAAGAAATGCAATTACGGAGAAAATTATGGAGGTGTTGAAAGATCCTGCAGTTAGAACCATTGGGGTCTTTGGACCAGGAGGGGTGGGCAAAACCACTTTAGTTAATGAAGTGGCTAGCAATGCTAAAAAGGATAAGTTGTTTGATGTGGTGGTCTTTGCAAATGTGACTAGGAATCCAGAAATTAAGAAAATTCAAGGCCAAATAGCTGATCAATTTTGTGTGAGATTGCAAGAGGAAAGTGAGAATGGAAGAGCAAGTCGTCTACGAGATATATTTAAGAAAGAAACGAGGAACATTCTTTTAATCCTTGATGATTTATGGGCTGCATTAGACTTGAACAAGTTGGGGATACCCGCAGATGATGTTAATCTTAGCCCAAACCCTGCTAAAGACATTTTCAATATCAAAATGTCTAAAGAAGAAGCAATCGGTGATTCCAAAATGTTAAAAATTTTGTTCACTTAGAGAAGTAGGGAGGTGTTGTCTAGCAAAATGGAGGTGAAACAAAACTCAATTTTCTCTGTAGAAGGCTTGCAAGATAAGGAGGCAGAGATTTTGTTCAAGAAGGTGGCTAAAGTGGCTGATAAAACTCCCGAGTTTGAACCATTAGCAGTTAAAATTTCCAAGAAGTGTGGTGGCTTACCCATAGCAGTCGTCACAATTGGAAACACGCTAAAATACAAGAACTACTTGGAGTGGACTGATGCACTTGGCCAACTTGAAAGGCGAGAATTTACTGGAGTGGCAGAATCTATGGAATTCTCTACAAAATTGAGCTTTGAACATCTTGAGAATGAGGAGCTTAAGTCTACTTTCTTGCTCTGTGCTCAATTGGGTCATCATCCTCTAATTATGGACTTGGTGAAGTATTGCATTGGTTTGGGCATATTTGAAGGGTTCCTTACAATCAAGGAAACTCATGAAAGAGTACTTACATTGATTGAAAAGCTTAAAGACTCAAGTTTGTTGATGAACAGTTATTCCAGTGATCGTTTCAACATGCATGATGTGATTCGTGATGTTGCCTTATCAATCTCATCTAAGGGGCGTCATTTATTTATTATGCGAAATGGGAAACTAAGTGAGTGGCCTCATGAGAATGACTTTGAGATGTACAATTCTATATCAATACACAACTGTGTTATCAATGAGAAGCTTCCAAATTCTGAGTTCTCCTAAACTCAAAATTTTCCATGTTGATAGTCTTGATCCTTCTTTTGTGATACCAAGTGGCTTTTTCAATGAAATGAGAGAACTCAGAGTATTGATATTGACTGATATTGATCTATCAAACTCAAGTACTTCAATTAGGTGTTTAACAAATTTGAGAATGCTTTGTTTAGAGCGATGCTTGTTAGGTGACACATCCTTCATAGGAGATTTGGAGAAACTAAGGATTCTCAGCCTTTCAAGATCTAAACTTGAAAGTCTACCAACTACATTAGGCCAATTACATAAGTTGCAATTACTTGACATCAGTTATTGCTCTGAGCTTCGAGAGATTCCACCAAACGTGTTGTCAAGTTTGAATAATTTGGAAGAATTATATATGAGAAATAGTGTGAAGTGGGAGAGTAAAGGAAACCAAAGTGAAAATGCTGTTCTTGCTGAGTTGAGATATCTGCATCAATTGAAGACTCTAGATGTATGCATAGAAAGTGCTGCAGTTCTTCCAAGGAACCTATTCCTCAACAAATTGGATAGCTACAAGATTGTCATCGGAGATTTTATGACAGTTTCCTTTGGAGATTTCATGATGCCAGATAAGGACGAAGAATCAAGAGTTTTGGCTTTGCAGATAAAAGAAGACAATCTTATTCACTCTCAAAAGTGTATTAAGATGCTCTTCAGAAGAGTAGAAAACGTATTATTGGGGGAAATAAAAGGTGTTCAAGATCTTTTTTATGAGTTGAATTTGGAAGGATTTCCATGTTTGAAACAATTGTACATGATGGACAACTCAGACATTAAATATATCATAAACTCAAAGGACTTGCCAGATCCTGAAGATGTTTTCCCCAATCTAGAATCACTTTGTCTCTACAATTTAATGAACATGAAGAAAATAAGCCATACTAAACTGATGGGGAACTCCTTCTCAAAACTTAAAGTTGTCAGAATCGTCAATTGTGCCCAATTAAAAAATATCTTCTCCCTTTCCATGCTTGTGCTCCTTTGTAATCTAGAACAAATTGATGTCACTAATTGTGCTTCTATGGAGAACATTGTGGCTAAGGAAGAACATGAGATGGAAGAAGCGGTTCGCATGATGTTTCCTAAATTATGCTCACTGTTCCTGTATACTTTGCCAAAATTTGTTGGAGTGAATTCCAATGACCAGGGTGGAAGTGCCGAGATATGTCTCTTCAATGAACAGGTATAATTACTTTGAAAATTTTATGATATTATGTATTACTTTATTTTTTAGACTGAGGAATATGGTATGCTTATTGCTTGGTAAATTTTTCTACATTTTAAAGCTGATATTTGTCATTTGCGTTTGTGAAATTACTCCAATTTCTGCATTCTTGCTTGCTTTACTCGGGAGTCATCACCTTTTGAAAATCACCGAGTTGCTCCTAACATAGTAATTGCTGGTAGTGCAGGTGGCAATCCCAAACTTAGAGAACTTGATGCTGTATTCAATCAATGTGCAGAAGATATGGAGCAGCCAATCAAAGCCCTTTAAAAATTTAATTAAATTGATTGTGGATGACTGTGATGAAATAGAATATTTATTTTCATTTTCCGTGGCTAGGAGTTTGGAGAATCTCAAAAAGATGACTGTAAGACGATGTAAGAAGATGGTGAAAATATTTGAATATGAATCTGGAGGAAACGTCATGCATGAAGCAAGGGTACGTAAGTGTAATAAATTGGATTTGATACTTGATAGCTTTTTTACGATATGTTCATCTTTACGAATTTCATATGATAAAATTGAGTTACTAAATCTATTTCCTAATGATTTCTTAATGCTCAATTTTTATCACAGAAAGTTCAGGTGTTTCCTAAGTTGGAGGAAATCCATCTCTATCGCTCGAACAATTTAAAAAGTATATGGCCTGAGCCTAATGAAGTCAGTCAAGATTCCTTCCCTAGTCTGACTTATGTGTCTATTAGACATTGCAATAAAATTGACAAGGTTCTTCCTCGTCACATGGTGGGAAGACTTGGTAAACTAGAGACCTTGAAGATTATTGATTGTGATCAGGTGAAAGTGGTCTATGACCTTAAGGGTGCTCAAAAATTTAGTGGTGGAGTTGAAACTTGCTTGCAAGATCTTCAAATTAGAGAACTCCCAAAGCTGGAGCATGTATGGAACATAGACCGTGAAGGAATTCTTAACTTTGAAAGGTTGCATAGCATAAAGGTTACTAAATGCCATGACTTGAAATATTTGTTTCCACTTTCAATAGCCAAAGGACTTCAAGAACTAGATTCCCTTCTTGTATCTGAGTGTCCTCATATGGAAGAAATTGCATGTGATGCAATGGAAGAAGGATCTAACAAAAACACTGTTACATTTAAGTTTCCTGAAGTAACCAATGTGGGAATGGTTGGACTTCCGGAACTGAAGTGGTTTTATAAGGGGAGGCACAGTGTAAAGTGGCCAAAATTGAAACAGCTGGTAGTGAACGGTTGTGACAATCTGGAAGTATTCGAAGCAAAAACCACAAATTCAGGAGGGCCTATCTTCTCGCCCAAAGAGGTACAGACAATTCTTTTCCATCTTGCATATATATATATATATATATAGAAGAAAGTTGTTTTCTCTTTTGGCATAATTTAATTCTATTTCATCTGCTTTGTAGATAATCCCCAACTTGGAACTAATGTCAATAACCCTGAAGGAAGCAGAGTGGCTGAAGCACCGCATTAAAAACTATCATACAAACCATCTAAATCACTTTGCCTTGACTTCATGTCCTTCCATTGAAACTCTCTATTGGTTACTCCATAGAATGCCCTATTTGGAAAGGCTTTCAATGCTCGACTGTCAGTTCAGAGAGCTTATACCTAGTGGAAGCCTTGTGACACAACCAAACATTGGTACCGTTGTACAGCTTAAATCTTTGAATCTATACAAATTGAGAGCTCTTGAGAATATAGGATTTGAAAGAGACCCAATTCTTCAGTGGTTAGAGGAATTGTATTTAGAAGAATGTCATGAGCTGATCACTTTAGCTCCTTTCTCGGTGACTCTCACCCACTTGACATCTCTTGAAGTACATCGATGCCGGGGATTAAAAAACTTGATGGGATTTTCAACAGCAAAAAGCTTGGTTCAACTCATATCCTTGAAGGTAACTCAATGTTGGGGGCTAGAAGAAATTGTAGCAGAACAGAATGACGAGGTCCAAATAACATACAACTGTGAGATTGTTTTCAGAAAATTGATCACTTTAGAACTTGCGATTCTACCAAACCTCTCATGTTTTTGCAGCTCAGAGATTCATGCCTTTAAGTTCCCTTCCCTCGAAAAATTCATAGTGAGAGGTTGCCCAAAGATAACAAAATTCTCTAGGCGAGTCACAACTTCTCCAAATTTACAAGTGCTTGTGAGTGAAGAAGAAGAAGTGAATTGGTATTGGAAAGGGGATTTGAATGCTACAATACTAAAAATGATTTGCTATTCGGTACGTACCAATTTTTTTATCTTATGAATATTACTTTACATAAATACAATCTAATTTTAATATTCTTATTAAGTAAATTAGCTCTTTTATCCTCTAAAATTGAATTTATTTATGGCAAATTAGCATGATTAACATATATATTCTAACATGAAACGGAGTGGTAAAAAAGTTACGGCCTTTTAAGATTGACCATGCATACATTAAGTATTAGTAAGATGCTGGAATGTACTATATGTCTTTGACTCTTCGTTGTCTATCAATAAGATAGTTTTAAGAAATTAGGATTACATCAATATTTCGTTAATCTCTTCTTGTTTCGCTTGGTTTTAATTTTACAGATTCCCCCGTATCTACAACTTTCCTTTTTTGCCGTGGTAGCAGAAATATGGCAAGGTAAAATTCCCCCACTAGACAACTTCTTCCATAATTTGAGAAGGCTAGTGGTGGAGAATTGTGAATTTCTATTGCATGTAATTCCATCTCATTTGCTTCCTTACTTAAGGAACTTGGAAGCATTGGATGTTCGAAGTTGCAGATCAGTGGTGGCAATATTTGATGTGAATGATGATTTGAAGGTAAAATCCCATTTGACAACACTGACTTTGCATCAGCTGGCAAATATGAAGCATGTTTGGAACAAGAATCCACAAGGGATTTTGAGCTTCGAAAATCTTCAACAAGTCCAGGTCATTGATTGTGACTCTCTGCAATGTCTGTTTCCAGCAGCATCCTTTGCAAAATCTCTTTTGAAACTTAATACTCTATTAATAAAAAATTGTGGGGCACTGAAAGAAATTGTTGGAATGGTTGAAGCATCTGAAGAAGAAGGAGCTATTGAAGAGTTTGAGTTCCAGGGTTTAACCTCATTGACTCTAGGCGTGTTGCCTGAACTCAAGTACTTGTACTCTGGCAGAGTGAAACTGCGATGGCCTTGTTTGAAAGTTCTAAAGGTTTATCATTGTGATAACTTCACCAAGTTGCAGATATTCACATCAGAATCCCAAAGCTACCATGGATCAGTTTCTGGGATTCAAATTGCTACTTTAAGTGATTCACAATCCTTTTTCTCTATGCGAGAGGTTTGGTATCATTAATTTCACTATTTTTCACAGATATTATTGTCTCCTCCCTTTACATAGCTGACATACCTCTTGACAAATTAATTTAGTCCCCAAAGTTTCGAAGTGTAATGGTTTTGGTCCTTGACTATTCAATTTGAACATATTTACTCTCTGGAATGATAATTACTAGCAGTAACATAAAAAGCAGAGGTTATGTTAAGTCATCCTACTTGGATAAGAAATTGCCATATTGACTCTACAAATATGGTCCCAATTTTTAATAGTTATTATATCAAGATTGTTGAAACACTTCACCAATACTCGTACCCTATCCTACCCTTGGCTTATTGAATATATTTTTTTTTAGTTTTATTTGTAAGCTTTTATGTATTCAACATTCCAATTTGATCATCACTCAAGCGACAAGATAATTTCAACATAATTTTTGTTTTACTAGTTGTTAACCTATTTGACTGGTTTTTAATGGTTTTCTTTTTCTAATTTTTCCAATATTATGGATAGGAGCAAGTGTTGATTCACTAGCTTTTGGTTGAACTTGCTAGTCTGTTCTAGTTTTGAGAACTTTGGACCCATTTAATGTTGAACCTTGTGTTTTGGCTTCATAGGATATTAGCAGTCTGGAGCAATTATCAATCACTAAGGAAGAGGCATTGATGTTATGCAATGAAGATATTCCAACTGATGTTGTTTCCAAATTAAAATGCCTTTGGCTGCATTGCTTTCACAATGTCCCCAAGACTGAAGAATTGCCATTTGGAATCATTCACAAGCTACCCAACATGGAGATGCTTGTCGTGGCATGCAGTGACTTGTATGAGATATTCCCTCAGACAATTGAGTTTGAGTTTGCACAGTTAAGACTAAAAGGATTGGGATTGGATGATCTGCCTAACCTCAACTGCATAGGGTTAGAGCACTCCGGCTTGGATCCACTACGAGAAAACCTCGAGGTCTTACAAGTGTTTCTATGTCCTGGCCTGAGAAAACTAGTGCAATCTGTGGTACCCTTTTCTAATCTGAAAGAATTGGTTATAAGTCAATGCCATGGATTGGAATATTTATTCAGAATCCCTACTTTCAGAAGTTTGATGCAGCTTCAAAAGTTGTGGGTCTCATACTGTGAATCCATTAAAGAAATAGTGGCCCAAGAGGAAGATGGAATTGAATGTTCCAGCGATGAAATATCAATTAAGAAGCTCAGAGAATTCACTCTAATTTCTCTTCCAAACCTTGCATGCTTTTATGCAGGGTCTTTAACTATGGAATTCCCATCTCTAGAACCTCAGTCAACATTCATTCAATGCCCCAATATGAAATATTTCTCTAAAGGGATCATAAAACCGCATCGGGTTCGCATCTTACTGGAGAGCGCGATTCCATTTAGAGAAGAAAATGATTAGGGAAAAAGGTAAATTTTATATATTTGCCAATTTCATTAACTCTTTCATATTTCCATGAATATATATATAGACATCATTAAAATATTGAAAATTGATTTAATATTGTATGATTCTCTACCGCATGTTTTAAATTTCACTATTATATATGTAATTTGTGTCTTCACAAATGTCAAATAACATTAGAATATTTAGAAGCATAAGTGAAACATCATCACATGCTTCAAATTAGCTACGCAGACACATTAAAGCTCATGTCATTTTTCTTTTACCTTCTGAATCTTGCAGGCTAAGACGAACTCTAATGATGCAATTGGAGGAGGACAAGCACATCAAATGGTCACATCACAACTGCTGCTTTACTAGACTGTTATACAAAAAGCTAAAGAAATTAAAAAAGAGAATAGAAAAAAAAAAAAGTGTGTCGTTCGCTTTGACTCTAAGTTATATATATATATATATATATAGACACACACACTGTGTGCTTTGGGAAAAAAAACGTGTGCTTTTGCTTGGGACTGTAACCCATTGAAGTTTCTCTATTTGTGAGAAAACACTTGGGGTTCCTTTGGTGCATGCTTTCTTTTTTTGTTCTGTGTGTTGCGTTGTGTACGATTTTGTTGTTTGTCTGCTATGTTGTACTTTCGTTCTGTTTGTGTTGTGGCTTTCAGCAAAAATAAAAACATATATTATTGGTGTTTAGTTATTTAATTCTTGTTCCCTTATTTCCTAATTAATTCTTAATTGATAACTATCTTTTGGTGCTTAATTATACTTGAAAATTCTCTAATAGCCGTAATAGGAAGGTTTGGCTCAGTCTCCAGCAAAACATTCAGTTTCAGCAACAGAGCGTCTTCCCAGAAATTATATACTTTATATAATTCTGTAAATATTGCTATTATGATGGTTACACGTCTAAGCAATGAAATAGTAATATTAAGATCCTTTACTCATATAAGTAGCATTGCAAAATTCTTTTCCATTTCAGAAGGAAATGCTCAAATCTATTAAGAAATTGCGAAAGGTCTGAAAGCACATCTCAAAGTTCAAATCAATTCAAATAATTGTTTTACTCATTGTTTACAGTTGCCCCTTCATTTTCTTATTTTAAGCCTAAAGTAGGTGTGTATATATACTCTCTTCAGTCTTAATGGACTTTTTAAAAGTTTTTTCTAATCTTTTTTATAGGAGATCTTATAATGTTTAATGAGATTTTTCATATTTTGTCCTCATTTTTATTTCTTTTCTTAAATTATTATTAGACTTTTTGAATGAAAGAGACACTTTGATTGGTCAAATGATATTTAATGTGGATTACATTAATATATTAAATAGGGGTAAAAAAGAATATTTGATTTTTTTTTTAAGATTTTAAGAAGATAACTAACTTTTTTAATATACATAAAGTAGTTGAAAATTCTTTATAAAAAAAACAGAATGGAGTGTGTATAATAAGTGTAATTATTCACTAGTTATGAATGTATAATTCCTTTTTCAAACTTTATATTCTTTTCGTTTTTAAATATAGGGTCTTTTACATTAATTCTAAATATAAAATATTTTTGAGAATATGAGGTAGCATTTATTATACATTTAAAAAAATGCTTCAATTTAATTTATCCAGGAAAAAATTAAATAAGAGTAATTTTGAAAAAATACTTTGATTTTTAGAAAAATTAAAATAGTTAACTAACTTTAAGTATCATCATTATGATTTGGTTAGAAATGTTTTATATTGAGAACCCGATGAAATACGATTACCAAAAAACAATGTTTAAATACGTTGGGAAAGTAATTATTTCCAATTGATATTGATAATAGTAGTACAAAAAAAAATGGATTCCTCTGAATTTGATGCTTCTAAAATTTTGTAAAGAAAGTTAAAGAGTAGAAAGTCTTTACAAATTAAACAAAATATGGAAAAAAATTAAACTCATTAAAATTTCAACCAAAATTTCAGACAATAAACTCTAGAGCATCTAATCACTTACCAGAAAACAATGTTCAACCAACTGAATTAGATAGGAGCAAGAAGACCCACCATGTACTCCCCTGGGTCCTTTTTATAGAAAGGGTATTTTTAAACATTACACGAATATTAAAGAAAGTTAATTATATTTTTAAAGTTATAAAAAAAATATAACATATCAATTTTAGCTTTACCATTAAATTATCAATTGTTATATGAAAAGAGAGAAAATATTAAAAAAAATAAACCAATGAAAATAAATTAAGAGTATCAGTTTACGATATTAATAGGAAAGTAATTAAGGGTATCAACGAGAAATATTAAAATATGACACAACATTTTATAAAATTAATCAAAAACTCTTCTAGATAATACCTTATATAAAAGACTGAACGAGGAAGGCCGCACTTTGCATATCCAATGGAAGTGTTAAAAAACACAATTTATATCCAATGGAAGTACAAAACCCACAATTATATTAGAGATTTTTTATTAGACATTTTTGTTTTCGGCTGTAGGATTTAAATTTTATAAAATCATATACCGCTTTCTCTTCAATTTTTTGAAAGATCCATCAACCATAACCTAACAAAATTTTAACTTGTGTTCATTTTACTGTTAACCTACGACTTTATCACGAGTCACACTAGCATTTTTTTGTAAGAAAAAAACTTATTTCTTTGTGCAATGTACTAAATAGATAATAATTTAATTTTTATAATATTTCACTAATTTTGCAATATTTAAAATTTTCTATAATGTGTAAAAAGAAAAAGAATAAAAAATAAAAAAATTGTATAAAACTCAATAAAATGTACAAAGAAAAAAAATTGAAAGAATAAAACATTGCTCAAAGTCTGAGAGGAGCCATAGTTCTTATTTATAAATAGTACAACCTTTTATAAATAGAATGGATCACATGCATTGCTTATCAACAATAATTACAATAGTGTGGCTCCCTATACTCTTTCTATTTTATAGTGATAACTAGATTTTTTCTCATACCATGCATTGGCTATATAAAAACTTGAGAAAATGCGACTTACTTAAAAAGAAAAATTGGAAAATCGAATATGTTTGTAGAGAAAGACACAATAAAAAATAAATAAATAACTTAGTGTTTTATGTAAAAATATACTTATTTTTTTAAAAAAAATTAAAGATAAAAGAAAGCACCCTGGAAAAACCAAATTAATACTATTATAAGTCATTCGGCTTTCTATAATTTTAACAATTAAAACCCAGCAATCCATTTATTCCCGTTTAAGGATCGTAAATATTTTTTTCTTTTTGGCCCAAAAGAATCGTAAAAATTGGGTGGCCAAAAAAAGACCAAGAGATTTGGGTATCTCTCGGGCACTCATGCAGAAAAATTTAATCATTGATGAGAGTACGGTAGCAGGCTTGTAAAGAAATTTCTTAAAACACAAATGGGTTTGTTGAATAACACAATGAATTGTGTTCATTCTGGATCAGTATTTGCAAATGCTTAGCCCATTATAAATACAGCCCAGAATAACAACCAAAACCATATCAAGATCCTTAATGAACAATATTACATATGTACTTTTTACCAAAAAAAATAATATTGCATATGTATTGGTATGATGTCTGTAATATTACAATGTGGGTTAGCACAATGGTAATGAAATTCGGACCAAGGCTTTCACCTCGTTCGAGTCCTCCCTTGACCATTCAAGTCATGTGTTGGTGGCAATTTCATTGTGGGAGTTCCCCCTGTAATGACCTGAAATTTCTCTTAAATGTTTAAAACTTAATATTTTAAAATCTATAAAAAATTTATAAAAATGGATATATACTATTTTGCATAATATAAGGTAAAAAGATTAATTATTCCAGTTAAAAAGAAAAATGAAAAAGTGGTCATTTTACCCCCTTAAAAAAAAACAGAGAAAAGAAGAAGATGGAAAAAAAAAATGATAATAAGAACCAAGGGGTCGACGTACGCACACATTGAAATGAATTTTATGAATTTTGAAAAAAATTATATTTAATAATTCGAAAATTTTAAAAATTATAGATTTGTCTCATATTAAAGCTATTTTTGTAAACATAAAAAATTATAGTCAAAATGAAGCTCTCAATGAGCTAAGACTAATGGAATATAGTATGAAATTTATTAAGATCAAAATAATATTTATTGGGTAATTATGATTTAATATTAATATCTTACTCGATAAATGTCAGTTTGGACTACAGGAAGAAGCAGTATTCATTCAAGAAAAATGTATGGGTCTTATATTTGGACAAATTGGGATAAGTATATTATGGTAATTTTATATCCCAATATAGTTAAAACATGTATCCCAATAATAGTAAAATATACTACTAAAGTAGCTTTATTTGTCCAGACCGATTCAGGATATAGCTGGATAAGTAAATATTTGAAATTTTTGGACCAAAAGACTCCCTATTTCGTGACCACCAAGCTGCACATGGGGAATTTCAATTGTTTAATATTTATGTCATTTTTACATGGATTTTCAAGAATACAATGTGGCAATATTTGATTGGTTAGCTCCTTTATAAATACTCCCTCATGTTTAATGTCCAAAGCACTTGAAAAAGAAGGAAGAAGTAGCTGCAAGCAATGGAGAAAGGAAGGAGCACGTGAGGAGCAAAGGAAAAGAAAAATGGAGAAGATAAAATTCAAGAAAAAATAGGTAAAAATCTTCTCTCAGCTTCTAATAATTTTTTCTTCAAGTTTTGAATAGTTTAATGTTAGTTTTCTTGAGTTTCTCTTCTCCTCCTTTACTGTAAATTTCATCCAAGGTAAAGGAGTTAGGAAAGAAAGTGATTTTTTGCAATTAAAGAGAAAGCATAAGATTAAGTGAAAGGAACAAGGTTTGGTATGTTTGAAAGTAAGAAAATAAAAATCACTTCTTTCCTCTTACAATCCTTATTTCAGTCAGTTTAATATGATGAGAAAGAGTTTGATTTTCATTAATTTGATGCTAAAAATGGATTCCCCATAGTCCAAAACCTTAAGAGCAAGTATGGGGTTAAATAAAAAAGTTTAAGGTGAAAAAAATGAAATTCTAAGATTTTGTGAGTCTTTAAGAAGTAACCCATGGAACCAGTGAATAAAGTGAGTGTTTGATAGTGTATTAGGAATTGATGAAGCCCAAGTAAGTTCTTGAAGGAGGTGGAACCAAGTGGTAAAGCATTGGATTCAAGAGGAAAAACTAAAGGAATATTTCAAAATAGCTAAGTTTCATATTCTTGCTTTATGTTCTTTCATTGTCTTTTTATGATTAAATTGTGTTGTTATATTGAAATTGTGATTTCTTCGATTGGTCTTGGCTGTAAAATGAGGGATTTTATTCCCCGGGATGTCCATTTTCTAAGCCGTTATGCTGCCGAATTTTTTATGACCAATGTGGCAATTTATTATTTAAATATAATTGATGTGATTAAATGTAATCAAATGTGAGTTATTTGACATGATTGATATAATTGCATAAAATATAACTTGCTACTGAGATTGCCCCCAATCTCATCCCCTCAAGTATCCCAAATGACTAGGCAAAAGCTATGGTAAAGGAGTCAAAAAAGCTAAGGAGAATGAAGAAGAGGAAGATGCTTAATGATGTCTTCAAGTTATGATTGTATATTTTGAAATTATGCATAAAACCATGTATATGCTTTTAGATCTGTGTCATTGTGCTATTATTTCCTTATGAGCATTATGAAATATTTGGCATGGATTTGAAATATGGAATGATCATGTGAGCTTGTTATGAAGTCTACTTTGCCATGTTATATTGCTAGAAGTTCATTTTACAACAATGAAAGTAAGTTAATACTGTTTGACTAAGACAGGGCAAGTAAGTCAAGTGTTATATATTATCTGAAACTAGAGAGAACAAGCTTTCCAATGAGTTAAAGAACACATAATTTGGATATGTGTACAATTTATAGTATATTTTTTAAGTTAAGGGTCAAAACTGGACAGTAAAGTAAAAGTTGCGAATTTCACTATAAGTATCACTTACTTTGAAAGGAAGTATAAAATCGTACAGAGCTCTAAAAATTCAGTGATTTATATGTTTGAAACTATCTGTGTTTTGAGTTCAATATGCCACTAGTTTGAATTCAATTGGAGCTCTATAATGAGAGATATACAAGTTTTCCCAAGACTGTTCCAATAAGAGTAAGGCTTTGACTCTTAGTGATTTAAGTTGAAATCATGCCCTGTCTAGACTAAATAAATATATAAGAAAAATATGAAGGTAAGTAGACATATATATCTTTCCAATGGCATATAGAATACATGATTTGGCTCAGTATAGAGCTATATATGAATTTTTAAAATTACGGCTAAAATCCTGAAATAGAGAGAAATGACCATTTTTATAGTGTAAGTTTGAGTAATAAACTGTACTAATTTGTCAGGTTAAAGGAAATTTTCATATTTTTATCTTGTATATCAGGTTTCTATCTTCATTTAGAGACTTGAACCAAATTGATACGATTTTTCTGGATCAAGTTATGATTTTTCAAAGTTCGTCCAAAAAGCTTGAAAACCAAATGAATAGTACAATATTTTTTTTATTTAAATATTTTGGTTCTATTAATGGTTCAAACTCTTAATATGAGCTATTTGGACATTGTACATACTATAATATATGAAAAAATATAGATAAAAGTAAGGTGTTACACCCCACCACTCAAAGGTGAGTAGGCTCTTAGAGGCGGCCGAAGGTATAAGATGTATCCCCAGTTACTGGAACTTGGTGTCCTATTGGTGGTCATGGGAGTGTCTTCCCTAACTGCCATTTTGTTTGCCAAAAAAAATATATAGTAGTCTGAACCGAGTTGGGACATATGGAAATTAATAGAAGTGATTAGAAAGTGTTAAAGTCTCTCTTTAGATTGCTTGCCCGGATAAATTACTCAAAAGTGGAAAGATTATGCCCATATTCTTGCAAGAACAGACTAACAAGATCAATTACCCAGCTAGTTTTCATACTTAAATTCCATTATTATATAGTTAGATTTCGCTGTGAAACACTTTTTACTAACTACTTCATGGGTGGAGTCATAGAGTATGAATTATACAAGTTAACAATAACATTGATTAAATGAGAGAAAGAGCTCTAGTGTATAGAGAGGACCTTACCATTTAAGAAGTAACCACAGAAATGATGGGATCCACTATTTCTTTACGCATTTCTATTTAATTGAATATGTTTTTTTTATATACCTAATATCAATAGAAATTCTTATTTCGAGGTATAATACTTAGAAATAAAAAGAAAAAATCGAGGTTGGAATAGTTATAGTAGCAAAAGCCCTTGGAATCTTTTATTTTATAGATTGGAAGAATCCCTTTTTATTATTATTAATACACCAGTAAAAGGAAAAGAATAACCGAAAGAAAAAAAAATCAAATAGTTATTCATCAAAGTTTCAACTTTCAACTAATAAAAGGAGTAAATGGACTTTCTTCCAATATTGTCAAAACTGAACCAAATAAAATATTAGTTTAAGGTTCAATTATTTAACCATTATCTAATTGGAGTCAGACTATTAGTGATTAAAATAATATATTTTAAATAAATAAGATAAGTTTAAAAAAATTTTATGATTTAATTAAAGTTTCAAATTAAATATTACTAAATTATTAATCTATTATCCACTATGGATAAATTATTAATAAGTTTCATAATTTAATATTTAAATCTAAATAAGTTCATATTCTTCTACACTCACATTCTAAATTTAAAATAATCAGTTAATAATTCATTATTATATTATTTATTGAGTAAATTTATAATTTTTAATAATTATATATAATAATAATAATAATATTTAAATAATATTATAATATAAAAAGAAAAATCTTTTTACTAAAAATGATGCTTTTTTATTTTAAAAACTAAAAAATAATTTTTTTAAAAAAAAATTTCAAAAAGTGAACCCATTCGAATCGGTTCAAAACCAGTTTACAATTATTTAAGGCCGGTTCCACCAATTTTTGACTGGTTCACACCAATTCTTGAACCGGTTGGTCCTCATCTATATCAAGATTAGACCTGATACAGATTAAGTCCTGAAGTTGTTAAGGGATTGTAATTTTGCGAAAGACATGTGATGCCAATTGGTGGATTAGGCTCATCACCAGAGATTGTTTTTGTAAATTAATTTGTCTCAATGGTTCTGTTTCAATCTCAGAGAATTGCTGGGATGTAATGATAATTGGTACTGGCATAAGATTTGGGGTTATGGTATGTGGTTCTTATGGAAAAAGATGAATGCGCATGTTTTTGGCACTTCGTTGCAAAGAGATGTGAATCTCGTTGAGTCTCTTTTAAGTTTGTATAAATTCTAATATGAATCATTAGGGTTTCATTAGGTCCTTCAGAGGCCTTGATAATATGTTATTAAGGAATAATTGGACAACTCCTGCTTCCTTCCTGTTGGATTAAATTAAATTCTTGAATACATATATCTACCTTAATTTAAATATATATTTTCTACTCAATTATGATGGAAGGTGAGAGCATTTTTATATTTGTTTATTTTAGAAATTGGATGAGAGTACTTTCGATACTCATCATTTCTGGACCGTCCAAATCAAATCTAAACGATCAAGATTTAATTATATTTTTATTTTATTAGATACAGAATCTAAAATAGATATAATTTTATAACTGTCACTTTTAAAAAATACTATTATTATGTAAAAAAATCAAAATAAAAAAATATAAATCTAGACCGTCCAAATTAAAACTGGATGGTCCAAATCCGTCTAGGGGTGATAAGTATTGGGTGATGAGCACCCAATGCAGATTCAAAAATTGGATTCCATGCTCATCCTCATGCTTTTATAAATTGGATTTAGTGCTCATCATAGAAATGAACACCGAATACTTATTGCAGTTCTGGACTATTCAAATTAAAACTTGATTGTCCATATTTAATTTTATTTTATTATTATACTTTAAATATATTTTTATTTTATGAGATACCAAATTTAAAATAAAAATAATTTTATAACTATTACTAAAAATATGTTATTATTTTAAAAAATTAAAATAGAAATTTATAAATTTGGATAGTTTAGATCTAATTTGAAAATATAATGAGCACACAGTGGTCATTAGTCTCCTCTGTGATTAAAACTAGAGGCATTTTTTTTACGACAATTGGAGTATTAGTGCCAATTTGGTTCATATAAGAAAATGTGTTCAACCAAACACAAAATTGTTTTTTTTAAAAATGAAAAATGAGTTAAACTGTGATTTTGGAAAATGAGAATAAAACGTAAATTTTGAAAAAGGAAAAATAAATTTATTCTATATTATACATCTAAAAGTATTTTTAACTCTTATTAACCAAATATTTTTTTTGTTAAACCTACTTTTATAGAAAAAATATCTAAACATAACAACTTATAATAAATTTATTTTATCTAAATTTTAATTTTACAAACTTTATATATTTTAAGTTAATTTTAAGAAAGGACAAATCAAGCCCTTAATTTTTTGTATTTGTAGGTCAACGCACAATGGACTCTTGATTAGTATCAGCATCACTCTCCTCTCTCTTTCGAAGCTCTCGCCTTTTACCTTTCTTAACTCTAAATCATCAATGGTGCTCGATGACCTTCACGACCCACAGACCCAAGATCTCCCACACGTTCTCGTTCTAGGTCCTCCATTAACCTTTCAACACTTCCAATCCCAATACTCTCACCATTACAACTTCCTCAACCTGTTCGCCTCTTCCCTTCCCCTTCCCCAATTCCTCTCCTCCCATAACATTCACCCTTCATCGATTCACGCAATTCTCTGCAACCCCAGGCAATGAGTCACCGCCGATCTCCTCCCCTCTCTACCATCGCTCGGCGTCATCGTCACCACCAGCTTGGGCACCGACCACATTGACATACTCGAGTACCGCCACCGCGGGGTCAGGGTGGCCACTGCTGGAGTGTTCTCAGATGATGTCGCCGACTTGGCCGTCAGTTTGTTGATTAATGTTTTGATGAGGATTTCCGCCGCTAATTGATGTGTTAGGAAACGAGATCGATTTGATGCGCCATGGAATATTCCTCTCGGTTCACGGGTAATCATTATCATTATTTACTTTTTTGACCTGAATCATTTCCATTATTTACTTAAAGTTGCATTATTTAGGATAAAAAACATTAAAAAAAAGTTGGATTATTTAGAAGATATTAGAGAGAGAATTCTTAATTATGTCAGAAATCTCTTCCTCCAACTCTCTTGAACCTGTCCGTCTTTCTTCTACCTTTTCCTCAGAAAATCTTCCTTCTTCTGTCAAGAAATCTTTGACCAGCAAAATTGATAATCTTGTTGAAATTATGCACATCCCTGAAAATGTCAGAATTGACCATACCGAACTTCCTCTTCTCAGTCCCTATGCCATCTTTTCTCAAGACCGAGCATATGCTAGATCTTTCAGGCAAAGAATCACACATATTCTTCATACTCCTAGACCTCATGTCAAGGAATATGTTCACAGTTCTAAACTTGAACAGTGTGGTTTAGCAGAACAGTATGTTACTCTTGAGATTCCCTAGCCATTGATCAACTCATGGAAACAATAATGGTATACACATCTGCATATTGAAGTCATCATATTAGTCTTAACTCTTAATGGATGGAAATGTATTCCTGCTACAGCTAGGATAGCCATACTGGACTCCACTTACACCTCATATGGTAATGCTATGATTGGTGCTTTGCTCACTATTTGTAGCAACCGAAGTGTTGTAATGATAATAGCCCCTGATTTTAACATCAAGTTAGATGATGAAACTCTTCCACACCGGTTGAAGGTGCAGATCCAAATCCACGGTGCTGAACAAGATCCACATGCCACCATGGCCACTTTGCATCACCAGATGATCTATCGGCTTCAAGATCATGCCATCAATTTGGAATTTCCTAATTCCACTATTGATGCTTTATATATGGTATCCAACCAATCGGATACTTCTGTGATCCAAATCCCCAGGAGAATTTCTAAGGAGGAACTTGCTCAGATTATGCCATTAGAATGGATTAACAACTATGAGAAAGAATTTCACTTCTCTTGAAGAGATGTTCATATAGTGGACTCCCCTGTCTTGGAATGACTTGAAGATGTTACAGTCAAATCTACCTTCAAGAGACCAGGACAAGACCTATCATCTTATAAAGGCCAGATTTTATCCATTTAGCCTGCTTACAAGCATAAGGAAAAAGTTCCCATTTATTCTGTGGATACCAGGGCCAAGCCCTGCTTCGTTTCAAAAGATCATGGACACTTCGTATGGGATGCAGCCTAAGAAGAATGTGATCCAGATTGCGACTGTTATGACTGGAATAACTGGACTGGACCTAAACAGAACTTGTGTCAGTTACAAGACTCCAACCCAACACCTTACCTTAAACAAAAAACCTCTTGCAGACAAATCAAGCCTAACCAAGATCATGATTTTGATCATGGTCCTAAACATACCATCTCCAAAAGAAGAAAATGGGTTGCTTTTCATAAAGAACCTCCACCCAAGCCAGCACTTTTCACCAATTACTTAAAGAGTTAGGTCATTCGAACTTAGCCTCTTGTCTCTTCTCAGAACAAAGTTCTACCTTGTTAGCCTCTGTTCCAGAACCCATCATAAAATCAATTCCTATGATCCCAATACAAGACCTTCCTTGTATAGTCATGATCCGACCAAAATATGATGATGACTTTCCACCTTTGGAAAGAAGGATTAATGAACCAGCTAAATATTCTTCCCGACCTTTCGTCCAACCAGACCAAATGACACCCTAAGGTCCTAAGCCTCTTTCTCAGACTGAAGAAGTTCTAAATTGGCAAACTGAGAATTCAATAAGCCAAAATAAAGTCCTTCACAGGATGAATACCAAATTAGAACAGCTTCATGATAAAACTGATGCATTCACCAATTGTCTAGATTATCTTGGTGAACAAGCAAAAGAGCTGTACATCAAATATACAGCCAGAGCTCAGCAGTTAGATCAAGAGCTTCGTGATTTCATAGATGCAAAATATACTAGGTCGCAGTTTCATAAGAAAGAACAAGAGTTGGAATATGTGAAAGATGAGCTACAAAGGATAGAAGGAAGGTTTTCTAAGGAAAAGGTAGAAGAAAGACGGACAGGTTCAAGAGAGTTGGAGGAAGAGTTTTCTGACATGATTAAGAATTCTCTCTCTAATATCTTTTATAGATATATCAACAACCTGATTATGGCATTTAGGCTCTGATACCAAGTCGGGGTCCCAAACCAGTAACATAAGAATAAGGGCTTAAGATAATCATTCTGTCAAGGTGATTATGATAATCCAACTTTCATCCGAGTATAAAACGGCTTCTCTTGGGCACCAACGACTCAAGGACGACCTTAGGATTATCACTCTCAATCTTGAATAGAATAATCAACTTGAACACTTGAAACATAATTACAGGATTGTTACTGGAATATGGATCTAGGTCAGATTCTTTCTGATACACAGGTTCCTCTATAGAGGCAAGTGCAGAGCATACTTGAATCTAAGATAGCCAGTTAATTGATATATCTATGTCAGAGTTTCAGAGAGAGAGAGAGGTCTTTTAAAAGGAAAGAATTCTTATTTAAGAGAGGAGGAGTTTTTCGAAAACCAAATTCTGCCCCCTATGTTACAACTTATGACTCTTTTATAGATGAAGGGTCTCACACATTATAGCGGATAAAGCTCACACATTACACTTAAGGCCGACAACATCTAGTGGGAGTTAGCAGCCTGTCACTCAAGGATAACTTTACAGATGCACTCATAAAGCACTCATAATAATACAAAGTATCTAATACTCACACAACTCATAATACACAAAAGGACTGTCGGCAGAGACGACAAAACTAAAAGTTCTTGCATATGGGCTCATGATAACGGTCCTTGTTCTTTATATCACCTCTTAGTTTTAGCAAGATCTCTTTCTATCCTTTGTAGCTCATCTTTCACATATTTCAACTCTTGTTCTTTCTTATGAAACTGCGACCCAATATATTTTGCATCTATGAAATCACGAAGCTATTGATCTAACTGCTGAACTTTGGCTGTATATTTGATGTACAACTCTTTTACTTGTTCACCAAGATAATCCAAACGACTGGTGAATGCATCAGTTTTATCATGAAGCTGTTCTAATTTGGTATTTATCCTTTGAAGGACTTTATTTTGGCTTACGGAATTCTCAGTTTGCCAATTTAGAACTTCTTCAGTCTGAGAAAGAGGTTTAGGACCTTGGGGTGTCATTTGGTCTGGTTGGACGAAAGGTCGGGAAGAATATTTAGCTGGTTCATTGATCCTTCTTTCCAAAGGTGGGAAGTCATCATCATATTTTGGTCGGATCATGACTATACAAGGAAGGTCTTGTATTGGGATTGTAGGAATTGATTTTATGATGGGTTCTGGAACATAGGCTGGCAAGGTAGAACTTTATTCTGAGAAGAGACAAGAGGTTAAGTCCGAATGACCTAACTCTTTAAGTAATTGGTGAAAAGTGGCTAGTTTGGGTGGAGGTTATTTATGAAAAGCAACCCATTTTCTTCTTTTGGAGATGGTATGTTTAGGACCATCATCAAAATCATGATCTTGGTTAGGCTTGATTTGTCTGCAAGAGGGTTTTTGTTTAAGGTAAGGTGTTGGGTTGGAGTCTTGTAACTGACACAAGTTCTGTTTAGGTCCAGTCCAGTTATCCCAGTCATAACAGCCGCAATCTACATCACATTATTCTGGGGCTACATCCCATACGAAGTGTCCATGAACTTTTGAAACGAAGCAGGGCTTGGCCCTGGTATCCATAGAATAAATGGGAACTTTTTCCTTATGCTTGTAAGCAGGCTGAATGGATAAAATCTGGCCTTTATAAGATGATAGGCATAATCCTGGTCTCTTGAAGGTAGATTTGATTGTACCATCTTTAAGTCATTCCAAGACAAGGGAGTCCACTGTATGAACATCTCTTCGAGAGGAGTGAAATTCTTTCTCATAGTTGTTAATCCATTCTAATGGCATAATCTGAGCAAGTTCCTCCTTAGGAATTCTCCTGGGGATTTGGATCACAGAAGTATCTGATTGGTTGGATACCATATATAAAGCATCAATAGTGGAATTAGGAAATTCCAAATTGATGGCATGATCTTGAAGCTGATAGATCATCTGGTGATGCAAAGTGGCCATGGTGGCACGTGGATCTTGTTCAGCACCGTGGATTTGGATCTGCACCTTCAACCGGTTTGGAAGAGTTTCATCATCTAACTTGATGTTAAAATCATGGGCTATTGTCATTACAACACTTCGGTTGCTACAAGTAGTGAGCAAAGCACCAATCATGGCATTACCATACGAGGTGTAAGTGGAGTCCAGTATGGCTATCCTGTATGTAGCAGGAATACATTTTCATCCATTAAGAGTTAAGACTAATATGATGGCTTCAATATGCAGATGTGTATACCCTTATTGTTTCCATGAGTTGATCAATGGCTAGGGAATCTCAAGAGTAACATTCTGTTCTGCAGTAGTGGCTTTTAAACCACACTGTTTGAGTTTAGAACTGTGAACATATTCCTTGACATGAAATCTAAGAGTATGAAGAATATGTGTGATTCTTTGCCGGAAAGATCTAGCATATGCTCAGTCTTTAGAAAAGATGGCATAGGGACTGAGAAGAGGAAGTTCGGCGTTGTCAATTCTGACATTTTCAGGGATGTGCATAATTTCAACAAGATTATCAATTTTGCTGGTCAAAGATTTCTTGACAGAAGAAGGAAGGTTTTCTAAGAAAAAGGCAGAAGAAAGACGTACAAGTTCAAGAGAGTTGGAGGAAAAGGTTTCTAACATGATTAAGAATTCTCTCTCTAATATCTTCGATAGATATATCAACAACCTGACTATGGCATTTAGGCTCTGATACCCGGGGTCTCAAACCAGTAACATAAGAACAAGGGCATAAGATAATCATTTTATCAAGGTGATTATGATAATCCAGCTTTCATCCGAGTATAAAACGGCCTCTCCTAGGCACCAACGACTCAAGGACAACCTTAGGATTATCATTCTCAATCTTGAATAGAATAATTAACTTGAACACTTGAAACATAATTACAGGATTGGTGATAACTTTTTGGCCAATGACGTAATTTTAAATCAGTCTAATAGTTCTTGCCTAAATAAATGCTTCCTTCTGTTCATTTTAAAGTCTTATCTAGGATATTTGTTTGGTGCAATTTATAATATGTTCTACCACCACTTTTTATTTAAATTTCCTCCTTTACTTTTTTTTAATAATTTTATTTTTTTCATAAATTATTTCAGTGTTTAATTAGTATAAATAAAATTAAAAAATTATATTAATTTTTTATAACTTTGAAAGTATAACAAACTCTACTTAATACCCGTACATTAGATAATAACACCTTATAAATAGGTATAGAGGAAGTAAGTCTTATAATTAATGTTATAGGGGAGAAATGGATCTCAGCTAACTGTAATATTAAACTAAATATATTGCTTATTTAGTCATCACATAATTGTGATCCTGCTTTCAAAACATTTTAATGATAATAATAAATATAAATCATTAAATAAAATATAATATCCACTTATAAATTTGTTTTCTCATTCGTTCAATCACAAATTTTTTTCCCATTCATTCAATCACAATTCAAAGAAGCAAATTGTGTATGGATAAATATATATATATATATATGAAGAGGATGAAATGTTTAATTTCACAAGGTCTTTTAAATTTGCTATTTAAATTGGATGACATTGTCAGTATGATCCTTTCGCTTTTTATTGTTCATACCAAACTAAGAAAAATAATTATTACCATATCCCTTCCTATATATATCAAATATGATTTAGGCTTTCCTTTATATATCTTTCCCGTTACCCCTCTTTCTACCTTTGCATTTTTCTTAAAAAGCTTCTCTCCTACTCATTTACTTAAGTTTTCTTTATTCTCTTAGTTTTTTTTTTCATTTAACCATTAACCTAAGAGAATAATATCTCTTTAACATTATGGAAACCAAATTAAACTAAGGTATGAAAATAGAATTTAAGAAAAAATTTAAGAGATGAGAATTAAAATCAAATAAAGTTAAGAGATATTGAAAATAAACTTTTAAAAAATATTAAGGGTCAAATTAAAACTAAATGGATTTAAAAGATGAAAGTAAAACTGGAGTAACTCTTATTGCACAATAAGAGTGAATCCCTATAATGATAAGGAGGCCTAAGCCACAAAACCCTCTAATAGTGCAGTAGTACCTAATAAAGCTTAACTAAACAGCAAATTAAATCATCTTTAAATGTACTAAAGACTGTCTAGTTAATATTTAATCACCATTTAAGTTTAACAAAACTGTAAATTTTATAATGTTGAATCATTATACTCAGATTAATATTGTTTTAGGTGGGAGGCAAGCGAGTTGGGATAGTTGGACTGGGAAAAATAGGCATGGAAGTGGCGAAAAGGCTTGAACCGTTTGGCTGCAAAATAATGTACCATTCAAGAAGCAAGAAGCCATCTGTGTCATACCCATTTTACTCCAATGTTATTGAGCTTGCTGCTGATAGCGATGCTCTCGTGCTGTGTTGTGCACTGACTGAGCAAACTCATCACATAGTTGACAGAAAAGTGATGGAGGCATTGGGAAGAGAAGGAGTGGTTGTGAATGTGGGAAGAGGAGGTCTTATTGATGAGAAGGAATTGGTGTCTTGTCTGGTGAATGGGGAGATAGGAGGTGCTGGGTTGGATGTGTATGAGAAAGAGCCTCATGTTCCTAAAGAGCTATTTTCTTTGGATAATGTTGTACTTTCCCCACATGCTGCTACACTCACCTCTGAGTCTTTTGGTGATAAAATTGAAGTTGCAGCTGGTAATCTAGATGCTTTCTTTTCAAATAAACCCTTACTCACTCCGGTTATGGATGATTGAAGCCTGTGGATTGTTTGTTTGTTTATATTCACGAAAGTGAATGTGCATGGCGCATATATGGTGTTTATATTCACTTTTACATTCTTTTATAGAACTCTGTGTAAATGTATAAATAGATGAATATAAAAAGGATTTAATTAATTTCATGATTGAAGGCTTTTTACTTTCTGTTTTCTATCTATAATTCTATAGATTCTTAACTAGAAATGGCCATTGAAACCCATGCAACTACATGAAGCCCAAGAGTTGAGTTGCAGCTATGTTCAATGTGTCTCCCCATAAATTTCATAACTTATATTGATTGAAAAATAAAATTATTCAGTAATCATATTTTATAATAAATTACGTGCGGGACATGCCAAAAAATGTGGATATTAAGGCTCCTAAAAGGAACTAAATTTCACAGTCAATATTCCAATTGTGATCAATTGATTAGGAGAAAATATGTTGAGATTAATAGAAATTTCATCTAAAGAATGAAGCGAAATCCATCGCTTCCATACGGTGTCGATTTTAATAGTACATACAGTTTCTTTTTTTTTTTTTTTAAGAAAATTCCTTAGGCCATCATGTGAAAGTAAATTTTATCAAGTCCAAAGGAGGAGGTATATCGATCTTTCTATATCCAAGGAAAAATGACGTGCATCGGTGTATGTAATAGAATTTTCAGAAATTATAGTTTCCGAATTTCTAGAGCCATTGCTCCATGAAACATTTCAACATAAAAGCTAAAAGTTCTACAAATTCGAACATTAATCATGATATCGAATTAGAGGTTGGGAAGGGTTTGTCCAAGAATGAGCCGGGTTGGGCCAATCCCTTCTTTCTGCGGGTGGGGGCTGCTCATGGAGGTAGTTGACAAAGACAAGCTCATAGATGAGCCCGGCAAGCCCACCGCCAATGATTGGCCCAACCCAGTAGACCCAGTGGTTCTCCCACCTCCAGCTTACCAATGCTGGCCCGAATGATGCTGCCGGGTTCATGGATGCCCCATCGAAGGCCCCACACGCCAAAATGTTTGCTCCGACAATGACACCGATTGCGATGGGTCCTACTGTTCCCAAATTACCCTTCTTCGGGTCAAAGGCTATGGCGAACACTGTGTACACCAACCCGAATGTCATCACTATCTCCAACACCACGGCGTTCCTTAGATCAACTCCGGACGACAGTGCAAAAGCTGGAGTCCTCTATCATCCACCATGATAAACCTCAGTTACAACGTTAATCTCTTAATCAGTAACTACAATTACAGATTAAATAGACAGAAGTACTGAATGAAGGATGGTCTTACCATTCCGCCGGTGACGAACCACAGGAGCAAGCAGGCAACGGTCGAACCAAGAAGCTGAGCGATCCAGTAGACGATGCCGCGTAAGATGTTGATGTTACCGCCGATGAAGGCTCCGAAGGTGACGGCGGGGTTGACGTGGCCGCCGGAAAAGTTTGCAGCAACGGAGACCGCAACGAACAGACTAAAGGCATGAGCTATTGCCACGGAGATGAGTCCGGCGGGGGTGTTGGCAGCGTCGTTAGTGAGCTTGCTGTAGGCCATGACGGAGCCTTCGCCGGCGAAAACGAAGATGAGTGTGGAGATGAACTCGGCCAATCCGGCCGTCAACGTGTCTCGCAGAGTGACCGCCTCCCCTGGCCTTTTGTCGGCAATATCTTGGATCGGCATATTGTGGTGGGTGCGCTGAGAGATCAACACTCTGAGAATAGGACGTGCTGGTTTCCGCTTGTAACTTCTGGTGAGTTCCAATGGATCGGGGGCGTTGACCGTGACCAAGCTCACAACACAGGCGGTAGCTGGTTCCGGTTAATGCAGAAGAAAAGGAAAAATGAATTATAAAGTTCGGAAATTATTGGCTCTTAAGTATATGGTACGGGCTGTAGATAAGAGGCACGTTGTGGAACGTGAGTGAACATAGGAGTTGGAACTGCTTTTATACAGAAGAGAAGACACCGACGACTAAAGAAGTCAATTTTTTTTTTTAATTTAATGCTGTATAATAAATTGCTACCTGTTGGTGTCTGGAAGGATCCATGAGATGATAGATGCACGATGGTTGATGAATGGTACATTGAGTTCTTAATTTTTTAATTTTATTATCACATTTCGTATTATTTAATATTTATTATGTTTTTTTATGTGTTACTTAGAATCAAGATAATGCGTAGTTTACGATATTCACGTAGTACGAGTTTTTATAAATTTTATTATATTTTGTTTGTTTCAGCCATGACCACATGATTGGCTTTGGATGCTTTTTGGTTTTCTATAGTTAAATAAAAGGCCAGCAAAGTCCACCAAATCAATGATCATTTTTCTGATTAGTTTATCTGGACCCCTCCCTTTTTTAATTAAGAAAAAAAGTTAAAGTATTTCATCTTTCACTTCATTTCTTTTTTTTTTTTTGGCCAACCACATCATTTCATTTCATATCTATAAAAACATCAATATTGCTATGAATATATTACCCCCCAGCCCAAGTCTCCATGAATCATTCAAACGAGTGTTAATCTCATTATTTTGAGAGCATTATTAATCATCCAATCATTTTGGTAATAGTTTGAAATACTGTACATGTTTAGTCCTTATCTTCTTTGATCAAACCCCAATAGGGTAAAAGGTAATAATAATAATTATTATCAACATGTTTAGCCCTTATTATCATTATTATCATCATCAGATGATGATGACAATAATAATAATAATAATAATAATAATAATAGTTGGCAAAAATAATAATAATAAATATGCATGGTTCGAATTTCATCCCTAGAATCTATGTGATTGCATATAAATAGAGATGAAAAAATATGTTAGTTTAACTCAAATAGGCTGGTTTGTCACAAATTAGGCCAGTCTATTTTCTGATAGCTTAGGAAAAATCCAACTTAACCCATCAATGGTAGGTTGGTGGGTTATACGGGCCAACCCTCCAATCCACCAATATATATATATATATATGAATTTTAAAATTTTTTTAATATAAATCAATTTAAATTTTTAAAAATTGGATAAAAAATTATTTTTTTATAAATCTATGTTAACAAATATGTGATGAATCATATATATAGTAATCTAAATTTTTATGAGTTAATAATTTGACAAAAATATGTCATTGTTATTTATAATGGGGGGTTTTTCAAATTTTAATTTATTCTTTGATTACATTTTTGTGGGTTTGTTTTAATGTAATTATTTATCCATCTTTTTTATATGTTATTACAAGTCATGAAATGTCTTTTTTTCATTTTAAACTTGCTTCAAATTTTCCTTTGGGAAAAAGACACTTAGGGACCTTTGAAGACACATAATGACAAATTAGGGATCCTAAATTACATAATCTTTCCCAAGTCCCCGGGTCCTAAGCTGGGATATAAATAAAATCATGTAGACAAAATTACCCTTCACTTGAAGAAGCAAAAACGCACGCACGACTGAATGAAAAAATGCACGGAGGCGGACCCATTTGTGTCAAAATCTGAAAACGCACGCACGCACCCACCCAAGCGAAGCCCTAATGTCATTTTCTCAAAAGGCAGCACTTTTTGCATCCATCGTTTTCGAGTCTCCGCGGTCAATTCTCTGCTCCAGTTTCGGTGAAAATCATCTGCGTCGTGGTGTTGGAGTCTCCGAGTTCGTGACATTACTGCTAGATTTGGTGTTGAAAATCTTCTGCCCCATGAGTTCAGAGGTTTCGAGGTTTTGACTGCGCTACTCCGTCGTCTCTGAGTCTCCAAGTTCGTGAGCAGTCAGTTGGCATTTATTTGGTCGTGGTTGAAGGTCCGTAGGTTCTGAGTTCGTGAGCATTGTATGGCACATCGTCTTCGAGTGTCAGATTTTCACAGTTAATTGGTCAAGGTTGAGTTCGCTGCTCCGTCACCAAAGTTCATCGTGTACAGTGATCCCGAGGTATGACTATTCTTCGATCTGTTCTATCAGTTATGACATGTTATATTCCTTTGCGTGAATTAGCAAACCCTAGTGAAGGCATGACATTTTGTTTTGGGAATACACAGTATGATGAGGCTGGTAATTAGGCTAGATTAGTCTGTGAAGTAAAACTGAGTTATAATCTAAAGTGGTCATTAGGTTCTGCACTATGAAAAAAATTCGTTGTGAAGAGAGGGAAGATGTTACTGGGCAACCAAATTAGCGTACTTTGTTTCTGGGCATTATTGGCCATGAGTTGCTGAATTTTCTATCTTTTTCTCATATGAGGTGCGGCTAAACATGGTGACCATATTTGAACAAGTTTTGAATCATCCATGTAGAAGCATCTTTATAGATATTTTTGTTTAAAAATTTGACAGAATTAATTTTCAGACTCAATATGAGTGATTAGCCAAATGTGATAATCAATATTCAGTGGTGGTCGTGTTCTATCTAGTTGAAGTGTGTGTATTGATCCAACAAAAAAATGCAAAATTTTCTGAATAGGACAAAAATGGTAAAGGAAAAGGTTAGACAAATGACATCAGAGTATTATGAGGTATGCTATTTGTGAGTTGAAGTAACATAAATTTCTTGATTTGAAGTTATATTACTGACAGATTCTCTTTTTTAACAAATAGGTTCCATTTGAAACAAGGTGTTCACCAAAGCAGCTACAAAAAGTTTTCAAGCATATCAAGGGGAGACAAACATTGGTGGAAAGGGTGGCAAAAATTGGTTTTGCCACCCTATTGGACATGGAATGTTTTGTTCTACATAGAGGGGTATGTGAGGAGGTGATCAAGGCATTTGATCCACCTACCTCAAGTGTTTATGTTAGAGGTAAACAACGCCAAATGGACCCCAAAGCTGTCAATCGATTGTTTGGGTTACCCTATAGTGGGGAAGAAATTAAGTTAGAAGGTGATAGTGAGACCTTCATTTCATTAAAGGGGGAATTTGAAGGAGTAGCTTATAAGGTTATAGAAAATAAGATACTGTTAGGTGAAGATGAAGATAGATTTGAGTTATTCTTTATTTTGTATTGCTTAGGAAACTTTCTTTACCCAAGCACAAGTTCAAATATTAGTCATAGACTATTGAAAATTGTGTCTGGTCTAAAGCTTAGAGACACTCAGTATGACTGGTCTTCTTTTGTATACAAGGAGCTTGTAAAAGAAATTTCAGAATATTAAAAGTAGGTGCAGAAAGGGAAAAATGAAGGAAAAAAAACTGTTGGAGGGTGCTTATACTTTTTAGTGGTGCGTGGTTTCATTTTACAAATATATGTTTTAGGTCTTATATAATATTTTCCTCAAATCTCTGTTTTAAGTTATATGCTTACTGTTGGTTCATTTGCAGCTATTTTTTATGCAATATTTTCCCCTTGGTATAAATGAGGTGCCACAACCTCAACATGCATTGAAATATTGGACTAATGAAAGAGTTCAAAAGCATGTTGAGGATGAGAAGGAGAGCTTCTATGGAATATTGAAAACATTTGGCATCAATGAAGCAACCTCCTCCTTAGACTTGCCACCCATGTCTGCATTCCATGATTTGGTAATAGTAAATTATTAAAATGCTTCACTTATATAATCCTATATAAAATGACATATCATTTTCATTGTTACAGGAATTAAAACATTTGTATGCTGAGGTTATGAACTGTACAGGTAGAGTTCTGAGGCAGATGTTGAAGATGCAAGCAAGCAGAGATGATGCAGACAAGGATGAAGAAGGGGAAAAAGAAGAGGATAAAGAGGAAAAGGAAGTGGCTGATGAAGGGAAAGGAGGAGAATGTAAGAGAAGATAAGGAACAGGATGATGAAGGAGGGAAAGAGGATGAAGAAGAAGAAAGAGAACAGGACAAAGAAAAGGAAGAAGAGGAAGAAGAACAACAAAAGGGAGAGGACGAAGAACAAGAAAAGGGAGAGGACAAAGAACAAGATAAGGAAGAGAAAGAGGAAGGAGACGCTGGAGGAGAAGAGGGAGAGGGACCAAGCAAAGATTTGACATCTGCAAAGGATGGGCGAAGAAGATCTCAAAGGGAAAAGAGAGGAACGAAGCGTTCTTCATTTGTGTATCAAGCTCAATCATCTAGGCAAACAAGAGGAATGACAGTTGCAAACACTAATGAGATGGAGGATGTGTTTAGATATTGCACAACAAATGGGAAAGAGTAAGTTCAGCAATGTTTATTTTGTTAACTCCACAACTAATTGTAAATGCCTAATTATGTGGTCATTGATTGATCTAATAGGGAAATTGTCAATATTGATGGGCTCATACTCACAAGAGTTGATTGTGAGTGTCTAGGTATAAGAAGATGGTTAAAAGTTCATGTAAGTGCATTCTCTAGAATGATATTGTAGTTGGAAATTGTTATTTTTGGTATTTGTTACTTCAATGAAGGTTTACAGGTATTATCTGTGATTGGAAGAATCTTGGTTCAGGACCAAAAGAAAGAACATAGAGTTGTGCAGCGCCACATTTTCCCCTCAGAGCTTATGGTAATGTTTTGCGTTTAATATTTTCTCATTTTCATAAACATTGTTCTTACATGATATATAATATGCATTAATATGAACTGATATGAATGATTCATTATTTTCAAAATAGCAACGAATGACTTCCAGGCAATGGAAAGCAGAAAACGACTTAAAATTCATAATGCCAGAATATGTAGGGTATAATATAGGGGATTGTGAATTTATTTTTGCACCGGTGTGTCACGCACTACACTGGTTTTGCTATGTTGTGGAAGTGAAGACAGCTACAATGTATGTGTTGGACTCACTATATTCAAGGAAGTTTAGTGAGGACAAGACTTACAGGAGAAAGACTTCGAAAAAGGATCCTCTAGCAATGGGAATGAACTTAATGAGCAATTTCGTGGTATAGCTTGAAACAACATCTAAAAATCAATTTTTGCTATTTTACTAATGTTTTTAATAATCTATGATTTTTTAATGTGAATAGAAACAACACATTGAAGACATACTAAGATTAGTCAAACCAGGTGTTCTTGGTAAGAACCACAGTTTGGAATTGAAATATCTCCAAATGCATCCACAACCAACCAAGTAAGTGGCATCAGTGATTAATTCATGTACGTTTATGCCTATCTGTGCTGTTTATTATTTACTGCTTGTAATTTTTGTAGTGATGATTGTGGAGTGATTGTGATATCATGGCTACAGCATTGGACCAACACCCCAAATAAAGAGTGGGGTGGTTACACAAGCCCCAACTTAACAATGGTTAGTAGTTTTGTCATGATTCATGTTATGTATACTAGTTTATTATCATTTGGCCTACAATGGAGTTTAATAGGTATTATCATTTTTGTTCGTGTAGGAGGAAGTGGATAATATGCAATGTGAGTTGGTGAATTGGTTGGTAAAACATCCACGTAACCAACTGTGCCAACAAGTGTTGACCTCTATTTCAAACCCCAAGGAACTCAAAAGGCGGAGGCTGAAGGCATAAACAAGTTGGTAATATTGGTGTGTTAAGCTGGGGTACAATAGGATGTGTTGTGGACCTGGAGCAGCTGGTTTTGATAAAGAAACTGAACTCGTTGATGGAGTTATAGGAACTGATAACTGCCTGTATTCTGAATTAATTCATAGAGTTAGCATATTAGGAAGTTAGCATTGTTGATAAAAAAGGGAAGTAGGAAGCTAGAGATAGAAAAGGGAAGCATTGTTGATAGTATCATATAAAGTTTTTGTATTTTCTGAAACTTAGTTCTGAAGCTTGTAATTAAAGGTCTACATAGAATTGTTATTCATATGAAGTTGTCTATATTGTATGCATTATAAGTGGATATGGAGTAATTGTAACTAGATCCATTTGACCATGTTGTTTTAATATAATTGAAAATTAAATTGGTTACCTTTGGCCGTTATATGGTGGTTTTGTTGTATGTCTTTCAGATTCTGGAAAGATTAGGGGAACAGGTGAACATGTTGTGTTATGTCATTTTCTCCTTAAAACTGAATGGACGACATGTCTGGAATATGATTTCATTTTGAACATGGAAAGTGGGATTTCATGGATTGATTTTCGAAAAGAATGGACAAAGCTGAGCTTGTTTATGCCAATTAAATTCTGAAAGTGATCTCTTAGCTTCCTATCTTAATAGACCACCTACTCTGTTCCCTGCAGGTGACAAGCAACTCAATTCCCGAGTCCCTCACATTGAATTTCAGAGTCCCTCAAACTGAATTCCCAAGTGCCTACAACTGAATTCCCATGTCCCTCATACTGAATTCCTAAGTCCCTCATACTAAAATCCCAAGTGACCCAATCTGAATTCCGAAGTGCCTCTAACTAAATTCCTAAGTATCTCATACTAAATTCCCAAGTGCCTAAAACTGAATTCTCATGTCCATCATACTGAATTCCCAAGTCCCTAATACTAAATTCCCAAGTGACCCAATATGAATTCCCAAGCCCCTAAATATGAATTCTCAAGTGCCTAAAACTGAATTCCCTTGTCCGTCATACTGGATTCCCAAGTCCCTAATACTAAATTCCGAAGTGACCCAATCTGAATCCCCAAGTACCTAAAACTGAATTCCCAAGTGCCTAAAACTGAATTCTCAAGTCCCCCAAAACTGAATTCCCAAGTCCCCAATACTGAATTCCTAAGTCCCTGAAACTAAATTCCCAAGTCCATCAAACTAAATTCCCAAGTGACCCAAACTAAATTCCCAAGTGTCTGATACTAAATTCCCATGATGAGGGACTTAGGAATTCAGTATTAGGGACTTGGGAATTCAGTTTTGGGGGACTTGGGAATTCAGTTTGAGGCACTTGGGAATTTAGTTTTATGGACTTAGGAATTCAATTTGGGGAACATGGGAATTTAGTTTTGGGGACTTGGGAATCCAGTTTAAGGGACTTGGGAATTCAGATTGGATCACTCAGGAATTTAGTATCAGACACTTGAGAATTTAGTTTGGGTCACTTGGGAATTTAGTTTGATGGACTTGGGAATTCAGTTTTTTGGGACTTGGGAATTCAGTTTGAGGCATGATGTGTTCATTTTATACATATAAAATACCCACATTTAAAATCTAAATTATATTTAAATATGTTTACATTGGTATATTTTAGCATGATTTGACATATTTTTGTGTTGCATGATGTTATAGGCTCATTTGTAAGCATTTGGAGCAAAAATGTTACAAATCGTTCATGCTGAAAAGTTGTGACATCTTTTGGTATTTTGATCATAACTCTGACATATGAGCTTCGATTGAGGTGATTTAAGGTTCTTTGGAAAGCTAAGACAAATATCTACAACTTCTATGTTTTGAGTTTTCCAAAATTCCAACGTTATCATGGTGAAAATCGAATTCAAAGTATCAACACGAGCTGATGAAGTTATGATAGCACTGTCCGTACAACAGTGACCACCCGGCGCCGGGTCAATTCCGTACGGCGCCGGGTCAACTCGGATTTTGAAATTTTCCAGCAATTTAGAAGCACCCGGCACCGTATTAATTTTTATGGTTACCCGGCGCCAGGTCATGCAACAGGGTCCCGTAAAAACACGTTTTTTACGTATTTTCATGATATTTTAGGCTTTTATGGGCTTCTAAAATTTTTCTATATAAAGATACACGATAGAAACACAATGGGGGATTCAAAAACGCACTCAAAAGCTAAACAACAAGGTTTTAAATGCATATGGGAGAAACTAGAAGCATCTTATAGAGGAAGAGTAAGGAGATTTGGGGAGTATTAGTGATAGATTTATTCTTCTCTAATATAACTCTATTTTCTTATTATTTTTACTATGATTTGGGATTTTAGTTGTGATTTAATTTCTATTTTCATGAGTAACTAAATTTCCTAGTCAGGGGTAGGGATGTAGCCTGACTGGGATGGATTGGATTTGTTTCTCTAGTTAAGACTCTTTGATTTGTTCTTCAAGTTATATTTAATTTATCTTTTTATTATATTTATCTCTTTTGTTCGTTCATGTGGATTTTATGCTTGATCACCATAGAATCTAATTAATGGGTAAACTTAATGGACTGAGAGGTGAAAAATAAACCTAGATATAGAGAGATAAGCATGAATAACTAATCTAGAGATAGAATTAGGAATTCATGGTGATATATGTTGTAGTTTTCAAGGTTTAATTAGAAAATTTAGTTGCGCGAGAGCGAATTAAATTCTAATTAAATTAGGACTAATTGACCGAGAGGTAATTAGAACGCTTTAGAAACAACAGTCACTATAATTATATAGAGTCTAACTAAGAAATAAAATTTAATTATCTTATAAGGTGAATCCTGATCCCTTGACACTTTTAGAACTGAATCAAAACTCAAACTTCATTTTGTTTTCTATTTCTTTCCTTTTAAATTTGAATTATCAATTTGATTATCAGTTAATTTTTGGGATTAAAAGTTTAAACTATAAATTTACTACCTCCCTTGGGTTCGACCTCTAGAATACTCCGAGACTTTTTATTACTGCGATCGACCTTGTATACTTGCAGGATCCTGATCAAGGCATTTGGGAATTTAGTTTTATGGACTTGGGAATTCAGTTTGGGGAACATGGGAATTCAGTTTTGGGGACTTGGGAATTCAGATTGGGTCACTCGGGAATTTAGTATCAGACACTTGGGAATTTAGTTTGGGTCACTTGGGAATTTAGTTCGATGGACTTGGGAATTCAGTTTCAGGGACTTGGGAATTCGGGTATGAGACAGGAATTGAGGTATGAGACTTGGGAATTCAGTTTGGGGCACATGGGAATTTAGTTTTGGGGACTTGGAAATTCAATTTAAGGGACTTGAGAATTTGGTTTGACGGACTCAGGAATTCAGGTATGAGACACTTGGGAATTCAGTTTGGGGGACTTGGGAATTCAGTTTGGGTCACCTGGGAATTTTGTTTCAGGCACTTGTGAAATCAAGTAGACATCATTCCAGAAATGCATGTACATTGAATTATAACAAAGGACATAAACATATTCAACTTGCATATATGTTACTGCCATATATATCATTCTTACATTCGTACATCAAATGTAGTCTGAGCAATTTACAATTTATCATTCTAACATGTTAACTACCTATGTTCCCAAAAATAAACATTATCGCCTACCTATATGCAGTGCCCATTTCCAAAAAAACATATATGGGCTGCATACCAACTTCTGCCAACCCCAACTTTTGCAAAAAAAATATCAATTTGGGGTGTATATTTATACAAAAAAGCTATTCAAAACCATTAACCAAAATGAAGATAAAAACCAGCTGCATTTCAGTGGTGAACCAATTGATATGCTGGTGGTTTTCATTTTCCACAGTTACACAAGATCTACATAGGATTAGGATTCTTGCAGCTACAACGATTATGCCCAGGTTGGTGACAAAATGAACACATGTACACCTTCTTGTTTTGAAACTGAGACTCCCATCGCCTAGTCCGCGGTCTACCAGGAGCACGTGTGGTAATAGGAGGCTGCAAAAAAGTGTATGATTCATAATCACTAGATGTTAGTTCATCCAACCGTGGCATGTCATTAGTTTCCAATGGAATCATGGTACTACTATATATTTTTTCTTGTGCACTAATCTTGTAACAGTCTTCAATATAGGCATAAACATTTCCATGAACTAATCTAATTGCTGCACATGCATGTGAGCATGGAATGCCAACCATTTGCCATGCTTGACAGATGCATTCTCGAGTTATGAGATTGACCCTCAAATCTGCGGAAACAGTGCGAACTGATATCATACTTAAGCTATAATGTTCAGCAACCATTGTTTCAGCCCTTGCCACATTCTCTTGTAGTTATTCTTCCACTTTTAGACTCACCCCGTTTGTCCACTTTGACATAGCCATCTTCGAACTATACAATTTCTTTGCCAATTTTGATCGATGCTCATTTATCAAAGCATATATATTGTGCTTCCGCTCCTTTACCAACCAAGCATTAAATGACTCTGCCAGATTTGTTGTCATATGATCCCACGTTCGATGTCGAAATCAAGATAAGGCCCAATGATCAATGTCACCATTTATTTCTAGCCATTGTGTCACCTCAGGGGAGAAACACCTCAGATTGTCCATAGCTTTATCAAAATCACACTCCAACCTTGCATGTGCAACAGCATCCAACAACTTAAGTGCATCATCCTTTTTCTTTCTCCTTCTACTGCCTGTGGTGATTTTCATAAACTCAGAACTAAAATTTTCCTTTACATGCCGATAGCAGTATGCATGTCGATCACTTCCAAAAATATCTCGCATTGCACTAATAATTGCATTATGCCTATCTGAAAGTATGGTTATTTGCACAGAACCTGTAATCTCTCTCAAATTCTTAAGAAACCATGCTCAATTATCATATGTCTCCCCACCTACAATTGCATAAGCTAGAGGGAACAAGTCATCATTTGCATCATATGATGAGGCTGACAGCAAGGTCCCCTTGTATGGACCACTCAAATGGGAGCCATCTATAGATAATATTGGTCGAGCCCCAAGTAAAAATCCATTTATGCAACATCCATAAGCAATAAATAGCCTCTGAAACTTGTTTTCTCCCGATGCTTCCCATTTTGCAATTGTATCAGGGTCTGTCTCCATCAGTCTATCACAAAGCCTGGGATTAACATATATGATTTATCAGGATGCCCATGAATTTCCTCTAACGCTTTTTCTCTTGCCCTATATGCTTGCTTGTAAGTAAGGATTAGGCCATAATCCCTCAGTAAGTCTCGTACTATCTCAGTTGCTGTTTTGTTCGGATTACCCATCAAAGCATCATCAATTATACATGCTACCAATGTTGAGTTGACCCTATGAGGCACAAGAAGGTAGTCTTGTGCACTATGTGTGTGTTGATTATGAAAATGATGTACACACAGGAAGGAGCTTTCTCTTCCAACAACATATGCTGTTATTTTCCATTGACACCCAACAACCATGCACTTTGCAATCATCTTTTTTCGACTATTCTTTACATACTTGTATCCAAATTTATGAGCAACACTGTATTTGTACATTACTTTTCGGAATGTCTTTGCATTTGGAAATGTTTGTCCTACTCCAAGAAATAGGTCCTTCCATTTCGTACAATTCAACATTGGTCGGGGTATAGGCAGACTTTGTGTTCCATAAGGTAAAGCATTGACTTCCTCCCAAGAAGGATTCCCATCCTCCCCACAAGTATTCCCTTCCAAGAAGAAGAATCATCCAATAAGAATCATGTTATAGCCTCTATCCTGCATTCACAAACCATCACAATATATTACAACAAATTATTGAAAAAAAAAAAGCTTCAAAATATGTCCAATTTCATTTAATTAAATTCCCATTAGAGAAATTCAGATTTTCCAACTCAGTACAATAATTTTCAGCATTCAATGTCTTATTTAATCAATCCTCATAAAATGCTCCTAACTTGAATTAACATAATTTCCAAGTGAGAAATTTAGAATTTCCAACTCTTTCTACCTATTTTCAGCAGTCTCAATGTTATTCATTATTGTCATTTTATTCCAAAACTCATTTTAAGTATGTCCAAACATCTAACCAAGATAACTTACCCTTCTGAATGTTCCATTGATGTCTCTACAATTTCATTGATTCTGTTCTCCCCAATGTATACATGTGCAAATTCATCGTTGAACCTTACTAATTTTTGAACTCCTTCATTATTTACAAGATCTATAAATGTACTATAATCAAACTTCACTGTATACTTCACTTCAACTCCATTGCATTCATTACCCGTTGTTAATGATATCATTCTCAACAACTCGTGCTGTGTCATGCCTTCTCTTAACAACTCAGCATTTGTTTTCCCTCCCTCATATTGGATCCTACCTTGCACATCTTTCACAAATTGTCCCCCAAAGTGAACATAACAAAATACTTCTTTCAATGAACTACCTGACATCTGTAAATCAACCCTGCAAGAAGCAATTATCTAATTGTTACAAATGATTTTAATAAGATGAAATTATTTCTCATAACAACTATTAATTAAACCACAATTCCCAACTACAAATTTCTATCATCTTTATCTATACTAACTAAGCAAGAGTGAATCATAATATTTATTAATAAAATTACCTAATGAGCCAATTATTAGTTTAGACTACAGTTTATAAGAATGATCAGTTCTCTGCATAATTTTCATAGACATAACAAGCATGTCCAACTGATGTTTGCATAATTCCATACCTCTCATATCAGTTTTCAGTACTCCTCCATACTTTCGTTTAGAAAAAAGATTTCAGTTCACTAAAAAACATCATATCCACTGATACGTTCATCAGCCATCGGTTCATACGCCATCGAAAGTGTGATATATGTAGTTTTAACATATTATTAAGCTATACAAAACAAGTTAAAGTGCTTTACCAACGTTTTACCGAAAACCCACTGATGTTTTATGAACAAAGCTGAAATGCATGATGTAGCAATGATAGAGGCAGCAGAAAAAATGAAGATGACAGCAATGAGGTAGTAAGGAGAGATAGCCACAATAGAAGAACAACACGGCAGAAATTATGACAGAGGTAGATGAGAAGAATAACAATACTTTACCCAACATCAACTGAGATGACAACAAGCTTTGGGGAGGAAGATATTTTGAGTTTAGGCAGAGAAAGAATTTTACCCTTTATGGAGCTCTGTTGATGAAGACGATGACTTCGCGCGTTTTCTGATTTTGGGAGCCGTTCATGGGTGGGTTTTTGTTTCTAAAAGTGAAGGTTATTTTTGTCTACATGATTTTATTTTTATCCCAGCGCAGGACCCAGGGACTTAGGAAAGATTACACAATTTAGGATCCCTAATTTGTCATTATGTATCTTCGAAGGTCCCTAAGTGTCTTTTTCCCTTTTCCTTTCTCTCATTGGTGCCTACTAAAAGTTGTAAAAAAAAAAAATAAGTCAACCTACATAACTCGCAAGTTAGCTTGTTTAACTGCGGATCATACAGTCCCGATTGATTTTAATCCATTTTAAATGGTACTCACATATTTTCACGAGTTAAACAAGCCAACCAACGAGTTGTAACCCGTATTCTTGACTTTACATACAAATGTGGATGACTTAATTTCCACCTTCTATCATGCATTTTTCATCCCTTATATCCCAATATTTTTCAAGGAATTTTTATTGTCCATAATTACTATGCTCTCCCCCACTCTCCCCATTCTGTCTAATATTTTCTCTTTTTTTAAATTATTTTCACATTTTTTAACTTTTAATTATCTCACTTTTTTTAACATTCTCTCTGTTTTAAAATTATTTTCACATTTTTAAACTTTTAATTTTTAATTATTTTAAATTTCTATCTTTTATAAAATATTATAAAATATATCTCCATATTTTTTCTCTTTCATTTTATTTTTCTTTTCATTTTTACCTCTCTCTCATTATCTTAGCCACTATTTTTTCTTCCATTATTCTCTCCCAAATAACACAGTTATATTTTTTTTAACTTCAAATTTTAAATCCCTTAACTCTATTAATTTTTTTGACTTCTTTTTTACTCAAATTTCAAGAATTGACTATCATTGCCTTCTTATAAACTTAATGTTATATATATTTTATAATATTTAATTGGATTAATTTTTATATGTTCCGTGCAATTCATGCACAATCTAGTTTTAGTGCTTGTTTGGATAAGGAAAAAAATGCTTATAAAGGAAAAAAAGTGATTATGCTAATCAATTGCCAAACATACTTGAGGATAAAATAATCAATTATGGCGATAACTCCCATAAGCACTTATGGGAGTAGATAAGTGATTATGTGGAGAGGTTGCTAAACGTAAATTGCTTTTCAATAAACACTTTTGCCTTAAAAAATGCTTATGAAAGAAGTTGATTTTTTCTACTTATGATCATCACTTATTCTCTCATAATCATTTATTCACTTTTCCTTCTTATTATCCACCCAATAATCATTGGAATCATAATATCCAAACACATTTCTTTTCTCAAAATCACTTATGAGGTAAAAATATTCAAACACAAATCACTTTTTACATAATCACTTATTCTTATAATCTATTATGAATAAGCATTTATCCTCATAATCACTTATATATAAGTCAATCTAAACACATCTTAAGTAATTATTTTTATAAGCTACTTTTTTCTACTTATAATAATCACTTATTCTTACATAATCACTTATTTCACTTTTTCTTCTCATTATTTACCTAATAATTACTTAAACTACCAAAATCCAAATATATTTTTTTTCTCAAAATCACTTATGGGGTAAAAATATCTAAACACAAATCACTTTTGACATAATTACTTATTCTCATAATTTATTATGAATAAGTATTTATCTTCACAATCACTTAAACATAAGATAATTCAAACATATAAACTCATCAAAGTGAGAATTTACCAGAAGTGCAACAAAACATCTCATCCGTTCTTTTTTAATGGATCTTTCACTTGATAGATGATCTAGGCGATGTCGATATAAGGATATTGATTAACAAAGAATAAAAGAACCAATTATTTGTGAAAAAAATTAGGATTATAGTTTTTTCACCGTAAGTGAGTTCAAGTGATAGAAATGGGGAGCCAATGCAGGTTGGCCAATTGATAATGATACGATTTATAGCTCATAATTAAGGGTGTGAATTCAAATCTTGCTAATCTCATTATTTGGTGATCTATAAGTATTTTTACGAGCATTTTTTGAGCTTGGAGACCAGCCATGACCCAAGTGAGTCTTTTAGAATCCAACTCACATAAATATTTTTATATTAAAAAAAAGTGATGGGAATGGGAAGTAATATATAAAAAAAATAGAAGTTTGCTAAAAAAAAAAAAAAAAGAAAAGGTTACAGCGATGTAGTTGATTTGGTAGATGTGCTTCGTAAAGTTAACCATAGATAATTAGTGGTGTGCAATATTTTTTTGGGTCAAAAACTCATATAAATATTAATATTATTTAAAAAGTGAAAAAGCTAGCATACAAAACGAAGGAATTATGCAGACACTAAAATAAAGTTAAAACAAATAAAATGTAAAGATAATCAAATATAATATATTAAAGTTCTAAAAGAATGAGACAAGATTTGAAGCCTGCATAAATTCATGAACATGACCCTTCTACCTGCAAATCATATGAAGAGGATACAAATTAGGAGGAATAATATTTATGTTGCTTGAGATGGAAATAGATTGCCCTTCTAATACAAATCCTATTTTACTTGAATTCTTCAGCATGTACGTAATTCTTCTTTTCTCAAAGTCCAGAAGAAGACCACCTTCTTGATCTTCTCTTTCAATCAGAGTGACTTATATACCAGTTATTATCCAACCTCTTAGAAATAAAATTACCAACTTGTTACCTTTCTCCTTATTAGCAACATTGATGTTATATTCTAGAATATTCTTGTATATTTCTTATATTTATTACTTATTATTAGGAATTATTTCCTATTTATTAGGGAGGTTTTTTATTTTGTATATATATTGTAAACTTTCTACCGTAATACGATATGGTAAATTCCCATTCTTTCAATTGACAACCACCGAAGGATCCAACTTAGCACGGTGATATAAAATCTTATTGCTAAAGGACTAATTTTTCTTTTTCTTTTTTTTCCCAACAAAGGACTAAAATTGAAAGAGAATGAAAAGCAAGCCCATTTCTGCTAAGAATATCCGAGCAAACATATTCTCCAATAATGGGGAGGAATTCCAGGATCATCTCTGCAAAAGAAGCATTTGTTAGACTACCCACTCTGAATTAATTCAAACACTGATAAGAACCAAATAGCTCTCCAGAAATGATAGAAAAAGAAAAAATGCTCCCCAGTTTCCACATCCAACACAGAGAAGTACAAGAGTCATCGATTGGAATGAAATATGAAAGTTAGTTAATATGCTTAATTTTTTTTTGTTGAGACTATAAAATTAACCAAGTAGCTCTGGAATATGATTTTATTCTAAATATTAACATCTTCAAAAGATAATTTTATGGTTATACAGCTACACTTATCCTTCTATGCACCTGAATGATGATCACCTAAAATTTGAAGGGACAAATTCATAGTGAAATTTTTTTTTTTTCAAAATTATCTGTGAGATCTTGGATTTTATACTTCTAAGTGGATCGAACTAAATTTTCAAATGGAAAAAATTAAACTTCAAAGTGGACTGAATTAAATTTCTAAATGGAATGAACTAATTTTCTAGTGAATTGATCTAATTTTTCAAATAATCTAATTAATTTTTAAGTTTGAAATTCCTAGTCCTTTTCATTCAACTTGGAAATTTTTTTCCAAAATTACTTATTCTTAACTAAAATTTAGACTATTGAAAACAATTAAAGGGATTTTGAAATTTTGAGTATATCACTTGTAAATTTTGTTTATTCTACATGGAAAATTTTTTCAATCTTAAAATTTAATTTATTCCATTTAAAATTTTAGAATATTAAAAATAGGTTAAATGACTTGGAAATTTTATGTGTCATCCAGAAATTTCCTTCATTCTAATTAGAAATTTTGTTAATTCAATTTTAAAAATTTTTTATCTAGCTGCAGTTAAATAAAATTTAGTTAATTACACTTGAAAATCTACATCAGTCTATTTAAAAATTTAATTTAATCTATTTAAAAAATTAGTTCACTCCACTAAAAAAATTATCAATCAACTCGAAAATTTAATTTATTCTATTTAAAAAAATTATAAGAATAATTTTATCTAGTCGTTCTTTTTTATTATCTCATACTAGGCCCTTATAAAAGATTTAAAAACTTGAGAGTTATTTTTGAAAAATATTTTCCTTACAAAATTCCTAATATATCTTTTTCCCTTACGAACGCACACGTGAAGAGAAAAGTCGTGGGGTACAGGTGACCTAACTAAACGCACTCAAATGTCAACAACATAAGTATTGTATATCTTTTTCTGTCTTTTTACTAAGAAATTGACATAGAATTCTATATTATAACTTATCAAATCAAGGGATTTGTTAATTTGGCGTTGTCAACACATAAAGCACAGCTTTACGTTTGAATAAAAAGTTGAAGTTTTCAGCACGTTAATGATCTTAATAGTGTGTGCATTAATTTGATTAATTTTTTTTATATTAATTAAATATATATAAATATATATTATATATATTGCCAGAATTGAATATATTTGATTAAATCAGGCTTTCTGTGAACTCTCTTTTATTTTTATTATGTTAGATGTTTTTGCTGATAAACTGATAATCAGGATTATTTTAATAATACAATAATTCATTATAAGGGAAAAAAATGCATAATACATAACTTCACATTCAAATTTCGATATTATAGATGTAGATTAGGAGAGCAAGCTGGGTTTTATCCCGGACAAAACTTATATATTTGTTCTTATATATTTACAATTTTATTAAGCAAATAATAGTATTAAAGAAAATATTTTTAATATTTCTAAATTAAGAGATTAAAAATAAATTTAGTAAAATTAAATAATAATATTTAGCAATGTAAATGAAAAGGACAAAAAATAAACTTCTAAAAGAAAATATGTTGGCCATGAAAGTTTATCCACTTAGTAAGTACATTATCCATATTTAAAAAGAGAAATTATATTTTGAGATTAAAATAATAAATTTATTATAAAATAGGACTATATTATTACTTTTTTTTTAAGTTTACTACTCAATCTTCCATTCACCAATTGTTTTATTTTTGGCCAATTGGACTTCCATTTACCACTTTTTATCTATTAAAAGGCTACCTTTGTTATTAATCTCCTCTATTAATCCTTAAGTATGATTCTCCCAATTTCAAAAAGGGTGTGAATTGAAATTTTACTATAAATGTGAGAATCTTATGGATTGCGTAATTTATAAGTGTTATTTAACACATAAAACTTATTTTGGTCTTAATGAATTTCTAAAACCTAATTCATCTGAATTTTTTTTATTTAAAAAATTATGTTGAATCACAAAATTGAACTACCATCACAAATTAATGTCCCGACACAATTGTGTAAAATTCAACACTATAGAACGAAAAAAGACCAATCTGGTCTGGCCACAAAATGGGGCCATCACGCAGTGATGGAAATTATTGTGTAAGATTCAATACCACACATATGCCTGCTACCATTTCTGTTGATACTCTTGCTCCCGAAAACGGTATTAGCTAGCTTGGCTTTTTGCTAATGAAGTTGTTTCTTTGTTGACCGAAAAAAAATACAATGCTACAAAAAAAAAAAAGACCAATCTGGCAACGCCAAAATTGGCATTACTATATTTGGAGACCATTAAATTTTATCTTAATATATGTTTTTTTTTTCTTTCAAGTAAAATTATGGAACTTGATATTGAATGGCAGTCTAAAGCTCCAATCTCTTAATCTATATATATACAAATTATTGATGTGATCATTATCGATTATAAAATGTATAAAAATATTATTATTCACAAAAGGTAAACAGCATATAGTTCAAGATATGACTTTATGTGATTGTACAAGCATCCTCCAAATTAAAATTAATATCTTCACTTGATATTTATGAATTATAATTCAATGCATTGATATAGTGATCACATAAAATTTTAAATTCATAATAAAGAATAACTTGATTAAAAAAATGTAGATGAACTAAAAAAAATGTGTAGTTTACTAGTATATGAATTCCAGTGTCTGGAAATTTTTAAGTTTTCTAAAATAAAAAAAAAAAGATAGATGCAAAATATCTTACTTCTGACATGTGAGACCCACCACCATTATATATGTATTTTTCTCCTTCAGCGATCAAAATTCTTAGATTTTTATAGTTAATAATTTGATTCTTTAATTATTCAGTTTAATTTATTCTACTAATTCCTATTTATACAATATTTTGAAAATTTAAAAATTATGCAATATTTTTAAAATTATTAATATTTTAGAATAATTTCTTCAATTATTTATGTTTTAAAAAAATTTTCAAATTTTTTTTCTTTTTCAAAATAAAATTCATAAAAGATAAAGTAATTTATTTTAAATTAAATCAAGTAATTAAATTTATAAATTTAATTGTAAAAATTATAAATAAAGTATTGAAAGATAAAAGATTCTTTGATAAACAAAATTTAACCTTTTACTAATATTTTTTCAACTCCTTTATTAATAATTATAATTATAATTTTTTTCGGCGGACTGTTTAGTTACACAGAGTAAGTGATAAATTGCATGAAATACTTAATTAATTTTCTTTTAAAATTTTTGAACTATATTAACTTACTAATCCATTTTCTCCTTACCTCACTTGTTCCCTCTATCTCCCACAATAATAAGGCACTCATCACAACTGATGAGTATACACTGCTCACTAGAGGGTTTAAATTTGATTACATTTTATTATTATATTTTTAATATATTTTTATTTTATTAAATAAAAAATTTAAAATAGATATAATTTTATAAATGTCATTTTTTTAAAAAAATACTATTATTATATAAAAAAAATTAAAATAACAAACTACAAATCTGAACCGTCCAAATTAAAAACTGGACGGTCCAGATTTGGTTATAGTGGTGCTCATGAGCGATGAGCACTCAATGTGGATTCCCAAAATCCTCTCCATTTTTCCTTTTATTTCCGGTTTTCCCTAGCCTTTTTTTTAATTTATTTTTGACTTTTAATTAGATTTTACGTGCTTCTATCTCTCTCCTATCTCTTACCAATATATATATATATATATGTTTTGGTCTTTTTCAACTTGTCCATTGTCAAATTCTTGCATTCTTTTTTGTTTCTTCAGCGTTCAGCCAAATTATGCTTTGCTTAAATATATGAAAACAATATAAAACATTTTATCAAGTCATTTTTTTTATCAAGTAGTCATTAGATAAAAATAGTTTTTGAGATACTGTGTAAATACATTTAGTTTACTAATTAATAATCACGAAATTTTATTCCAAGGAATAATATTTTTCTCTTTAAATTATTTAGAGTCATCATTCGTTGAATTATTATGATGTTGTTAAATGATTTTATAGCTTTTTTAAATATATTCTGATAAAAATATTATATAAATAATATTTTTAAATAATAATTTACAAAAATTTTCCTTTTTCTGTTGAACATTCGAGTGGAAATTAACATGTACTCTCTCTATTTTTTTTAACTTCTTTTTGGCCACTCGTTTTTTTAATTATCACTTTTTTTAAAAAAATTATTTCTATTTATTTGTTATCTTAAAATTCCAAAAAAATATTAATTAATTTTTTCAATCATATCCTTATTTGTCATTTTAAAAATCAAAGATAAATAATCATTTTTGTATATATTCATTCTTTGAAAGGTATATTAGGAATTTGAAAAAAATAATAATTAATTATATTTCTTATTAATCTATGTGCTAAAACATTAAACTGATAAACAAGAAATGGATGGAATACTTTATACAATGTTCCTACCAAATTTTTTATCCAATATTCTTAATTACAAACAACTCCATGATTGCATGACTTTAGTATTTATGTTGCTCTTGATTTTTTGGTTTGTGATGAAAAAGAGCCATTGAGCCACTCCCTTTAAACAAAAGGTTCCCCAAGCTGGAGCTCACCACCCAAACACTACTCAACACCATCTTCTGAGGGAAGCTAAAGAGCTTGGAAGAAACCAGAGGTTAACTTTCTCTCACTTATTTATCTTTACGAACATCACACAAAATTTGCCTTAATTCCGGTTTAACAGTTTATATTCAAGTCATCTATATAGCCTTACTATGCTGTTTCTTCTCTCTCTCTCTCTCTCTGTTTTTTTTTTGCTTCCGCCACCTGCCTTGCTATGCATAGAAAGGATATTTTCTTTTTTTATCTTTTTTGTTATTTCTGATCATTTTGAAACCAACTGCACTTAAAAAAAAATCCAAAAGTCTCACTAATCTTTCATGTACGGGGCCTGTTTATGTGCGTTGTTTCTTGGGCCGAATCCTTTTGTTTCCTGTCTAACTTCTATTGCTTCCTTGGGCTGGTACGATGCTGTTACGTTTTGGGCCAGATATAGGTCATCTGGATTGGGATTCTTGCTTGCCGTGATTAAAATTCATCAACCTTTTGTGTTTTCGATTAGAAAATTCATCAACATTTTAGTCGAACTAGCTACAGAAGGCCCAGCCTCACTTCCACTCCTGTAACCAACATTGACCACCACCACGCCATAATGCTATTATTTTTAAAAGGGAAAAATTTGAGATGATACATTTTCAACCACTCCAATCATTCTTGAGAATTTTTCAACCGAGCTTTAGCTATTTCCACTCCACAAATATATCCAATCTAAACTTGAGAAAATCTATTCAATTCTCAACAAATTTTAGACGATACATTTCCATCTACTCAAGATTGGACTAGACATTGTTTTGCTAGTTTCTTTAAATCCCAGTTTCTCCTTTACTTTGAACCAATGTTGACAACACTGGATCAGATATTACATCAAATAAAACATTGGTTTAAGGTTCAATAGCTATACCGTTATCTAACCAAGGTTAAATCATTAGTGATTAAAATAATATATTTTAAATAAATAATATAAGTTTAAATAAATTTTATGGTTTAATTAAAGTTTCAAACTAAATAATATTGAATTATTAATCCATTGTCTACAACAAATAAATTATTAATAGGTTTCATAACTCAATATTTAAATCTAAATAAGTTAATATTAATTTATAATCACATTTTGAGTTCAAAATAGTCAACTAATAATTCATTATTATATTATATATTAAGTAAATTTATAATTTTCAGTAAGTATATATCATAATAATACTTATATAATATTATAATCTAAAAAATATTTTGAACTAAAAATGATATTATTTTGTTTTAAAAAATAAAAACAATGTTTAAAAAAAATTTTAAAAATAAAATTGGGATCGGTTCACAACTGGTTTAGTCAGTTCAAGGTCGATTCCATCTTATTAACTGGTTTGTACTAGTTCCTAAATTTATCGATCGTACTCTATAATTAGATCAGACTTGACATCAACTCTTGGTCGATCTGATCCAGTTTCGATAACACTGCTTTGAACTAGACTAAATACCGATATGTTGATTTTCTTACCAAACTAACCAGCCTGATCCAATTCTCATAACTATGGTTGAACCTCTCCCTATAAATAGAAGGTTTCCCAAGCTTGAGTTCACCACCCAACACTCAAACCATCTTCTAATGTGGTGAAGAGCTTGGAATAAGCTTCTTGAGAGTGCATAAAATATGAGTTTATAATTTCTTCTTATAGTTGGAATTTAGTTTTCTCTCACATATTCATCTTTGTGAATATGCCATGGAATATGACTTTCCTTATTCTTGCTTAACAAATACAAATTTTATTTTAATTAATTTTTTAAAAAAATTTAATGTAAATTGACTTATACATGCAACTTTGTTTACATATATTTTTGTGCAAAGTTTTTTTACCTTGATTTTCTTTTTGTTTGGATGTTACAATCATGTTATTCAGGATCATACAAGAGCCTCAACCTCCTGACTATTTATAATTTCAATTTTTTAAAATAATAAAAAAACCAGCATTGGTGAAAATGAATCACATATATAACTTTTTTTCTCTTCTTTTTCATTTCAAATGTTGGCCAAATTGGGCCAAGTTCGCCATCACAACTTGTTCAGTTCCCAGCCTAACTGTAACTTTTTATTCATCTATATGGACTTGATCCAACTTGATCAGATCAGGCCGATTAAGTGAACAAGTTAAATCAAAACCCCTATTACTCCTCAATATGAATGATATATGGTGAAAAAATCAGATAAATGAAAAAAATAAAACAAGTTTGATTATGATTGTGTGCATGCAAAGACTTTGTTAGGAAATGTAAAACCCACTTTAGTGATTTTTATTTTTTGAAAGATTTAGTCTTTGAGTATAAGTTGGAGGATACCCATAATGCACAGTAAAAAAAAAAAAAACAAAAGAGCAAGTACATCAGTATTGCTTGTTTTAGTTTGTGATAATTTCAATGAATTAATTCTCAAAAGGTAAGATATATGGAATAAATAGAAATAGAAAGATTAATGATCTTTATATTTGTTATAATTAGCAAGTATGCATGTTTTGACAACATATAGTCACAATATTTTTATTTTTAATATCTAGTAAAAAATTTTTTGTTTTAAAATCAAATATATTGATCTCTCACTTGAGTCATGGTAATTATAAAATTTCCTCTCTATTGAAAAAATCTATACATGCATTTTCTAAAATATAGAATATCATTACATAGACATCTCCTCTATTTCCAAAATTCTATTTCCATCCAACTTGGGTTGTCTTGTTACTTAATTATTTTCACAATTTTTTTACCAAATCATCCCTCCCTATATAAAAATTTTTCAACTTTCAAATTTGACATATTTTTTACCTTAGTATAAATTTAATTAAATTTTATTTTAATGCATTTTAAACACATTTATTTGAGCTTATTTTTTATTAAAAATTAATCAAATTTTCAATTAAGGGTTTAGACTTTTTAGGTAAAAATCACTTAATTTTTTTCTCTCAATTAGCTTAAAAAATTGAACCAAAAATCATTTTAAAAAAACAAAAATTTTGCCCAATATTTGAACTTTGAAATTTTAATAACTTAAAGAATAACTATATATAGTATATTTAAAATGGCTCAAAAGCAAATAGAGATTGGAAAATAGGCCAACTCGGTTGGCCAGACACTGGGCTGCTGTGGGCCGGCCATTTTTGGTGGGTTGGGATTTCCTAGCGAGCAAAAAAGGAGAGGGACAGCAACAGGCACGTTCTCAAATAGCCAAATATTAAAATGAAACATATTTTGATTGTTTTTCGAGTAATGCTTGTTGCCGATCGAGATTCTTCTTGGGCTCTTTTTTGTTTTGTTTTTTATTTTTGTTTTTATTTTTCCTCCAAGTTACTCCGTTAGACTTAACATGATTATCTTCTGAAACTAGTTGGATAGTTATTAGGTGCTCACATTACTGATCAATGCACAACAAGAAAGATTAAAATGGAGAGCAAAATTAGGTTTAATAACAGAGTCACCACAGAGAAAACATATATAGCACTTAGGAGAGGCATGATTTCATTAAAATGATATGTTTTGGGGTCTTCATCAACAATTGCAATACAACGTCCACGAAGACGAAGAGGGAAGGCCACGTTTGGTTTGGGATAATTAATTAGGAATTGAGAAAAGGACTAGTTTGTTGACAATTTGAAAATAACTGCCTGTATCGGAATTTTAAATTACACCTTTATGAATCTTATAATCCTATTTGATCAACAATTGAAGTATAATTTATGTATATGATCTCAGGTTATTTTCCTCAACTGATTGTACATGTCTGTCAATTCTAATTATTTTTCATGAGCATGTCTAACAGGAAAAACGGTATCCACGTTCCAGCTGCAATAATTTCTTGAGCAATATCGATTGTAAAATTTATAAAGTATGATTTTGGACTTAAAAAAATAAAGTATGATGGTTAAATTAAAAATTGAGGTAAACCGTACGGACGAAGGAGTAGAATATTATTTTTTTGTTAAAAATTTATAAATGTGTCAACTCAACCACTTAATCAAGGTTTTGAACTGGAGTTTGTATATGATAAAAATCATGCTTGGAGAAATGCTTGAATCTTGCCCAATCAGTCAAATAATTATATTAAGAAAATAGTGTCAACTCGATTCATTCCAATTATGATACCTTGGAGATTTTGGTCTTTTCCCAATCGAGTTCTCCTTCCTTTCTCTGCTCTTGTCCTCTTCGACCAGAGCTTCTTTGGTCGTGTAAGAGTTACCCATTTTCTCTCTGGTTCTTCTTCTTTCTTTCAATTCCAAGTAACTCAGAAAATTGTTCTTCTGCTGCCATGTACGAATAGTTCTGGGACCTAATTTTTCTACTATTTTCGCAACTTTGAACAGGTTAGAAGCTTGTAACGGTTGCTGGCTGAATTTGAAAGATTTAAGACTCTTTATCAGGTATTCTCACACAGATATATATATATATATATAGTTAGGAGTATTGCTTCTATCTTGCTCTCTTTCAGTTAAATGCAGATTTGAGAATTTGTTGTGGCTGGTGATAACTTGATTCATCCTTGTGCGTTGCTTGGGAAAAGGGTTTAAAGGGAAGGATGTTTATTTAGTGATTATATGAACTAATGCGCTCCAAGTGTTTGAAAAAATGCTTGAGACGGAAAAGAGTTATAACTAAGGTTGTTAGCTAGTTATAATAACTATCACCTTGATTGGATCTGACTTTACCGGGTATTCGACTTCCATATCAATATACAAAAGTGTTGACGATGGGTTCTTCAAGCTTGTTTGGATTGTTCATAATGATTCAAACTACTTAAGTAAGTCGAGCATGTTAAGGGAATGTTTGTGAAAGTTAAACAAATAATGATTAAGCTACAACGGTAAAACATAGGTTGAATGGTTTGGATCGTTTAAGTGTAATTTCTTTCTATTGAGAAATTCTTGCATTTGAACAAATTGCCTTGGAATGGAGAATTTTGGAATATAGTTGTTGAAAAGATGATTGAAAGTGGATGTTGATGCTAGATTTGAATTTTACCTGGGGTTAATGTTAAATCAATTGGACTATCATAGTTTTCTATATATTTGCAGATGAATTAACTCTAATATTTCCTTTTAAATACTATGAGTTTCTGGGAGGGATTAGCCTCATCATATTATTATTTACTTACTAAGTAAATATTATCCCACTATAACTTTCCTTTTAGCTTCAAATTTGAAGAATGGCTTGAATGGTGTGACTACAGCACAGTAACGTGTTAAGAATGCAATTACGAGTAAAATTTATAACTAGGGTTATCTTTCGTGTACTTGTAAAAATATATATATATATATTATACTTTCTTTCAGATAAATCTATAAACATATTTTAATTTCGATTCTTTTGTAAATTTGATGATATTGTAAAGACTCGTTTGGAATGTGCAGTTTAATTATTAAAAACTTGTCTAGTACACTATATATTTATGATCAACATTTTACCTCTCATGTTTGTCTTAGTCAGAAGGACAAGCAGCATTGTAATTGTAAGTCTATTAATTTTTCTTCAGCATTTTTTTTGCCCATCTTCTTCAACATGTTTGAGCTAAAACTTTATTGCTAATCTTTCATATTCAACATTGTACCAATGTCCTTAGAGACTTGATACCAAATTATAATTATAAATTAAAGCCTATAGAATTTTCTGTAAAGAATACGTGCGTTGAAGCATAAAAGTTACACAAATTCTCTAAGCTTAAAATTCAAGCTGAGTTTTTTTTTGGGGGTGGGGGGGGGGGTGGGGTGGCTGGGAATTAAAACTTAGATGGATATCCCAATTCTGGGTGGATACAAAAGACAAAAGGAAATAACTGCTATTTGAATATATGGATAACTTGTTTTTACAATGAGAATTGTTCAAGAAAGTATTACAACTGGAATAATCGATTTACAATTGGAAGACATCTATATAGTCTTTTACAAGTAGGACAACTCAAGGGAAAATAAGATCCCTAAAATCTTATACAAAAGCTATACATTAATTGTTGATAATCTAGGATTATATGGTTCATGAAGATGTATTTTGGAGCTCTGATTTTGGCAGCCATTTCCAAACTGTCAACAAACCAGTCCCATCTCCTGTGAAAAAGAGACCATCAGGAGCTATTCCAATTGTTCGAACTTCTTGTCTTGAAAATAACCGACCCCTTGGAGAAAACCTGACAAATAACACAGTACACAACGTTATTTAGGAACTAAAACAACACATTATGCTACACTAAAATTGTAGCAAGAAAACAATTTTTTTAAGTAGACTTACGATGGCAATTCATAAAGGCCAACAGAATCATCATTCCGAGAGCAAAACAAGATGGGTTTATCTTCAGAATCAGTCATCCCTCCAAGTGCAAGAACACCCTGCAACATAAACAAAATAAGGTCAAAATTCTCATTCAATATGACAAATGAATACCAGCTTCAATTCAGCTAAACTAAATAATGTGGAATTTTTTCTCTAAGAAACATAATGAATGGAAAAAGGGAAAATGACAATACCAGCAATAAACAGATTAGGATGAGCCATAATAAGAACATTAGAATACTTTGAAATGCATATAGCCTAAATCAAACTTATGCACAAAAAGTAATGCTAAATTGACTTACGTGTTCCTCATTGTGTGTATGTATTACATCTAAAGTGCCTATGTCATTGTTGGCCCAGACTTTGACTGTCCCATCTAATGAACTTGATAACAAATATTTGTCCCGACGAAGAAGAGACATCACAACATCAGTGTGGTCGTTCAAGGTCATTTTACATTTCAGTGTTTCGAGGTCCCAGACCTAAAGATAGATAACAAGAGAGCAATTAATCCTTCTCCAGATAACACTTAAATGTAAAATCAAAAAGATAAATGCCTTGTGGGAAGAAATACCTTTATACTGTGGTCCATTGAACCAGAGAATAACATCTTTCCAACCGTTAAGCAAACAACTACTTTAGTGTGACCAATAAGTGTTGCCACAAGTTCAAATGGAGACGTTGATTCAGAAGTGCCTCTCCAAACATATATAGCACCATCCTATAGCACATAAGAATCATTGAAAGTTTTATACGCATGAGCAACTACTTTTATGTTCTTGACCAACTAAAATATCTGATATTGTAGTTGAGCAAACTTGGCATTTTGTTTATCTCGATACTCAGTATGAGTGCAGACAGACTGTCATATAATTCAGTGATCTTGGTTGGCTTTGCCCATGTAGAGGGAGTGGATGGCAGGGGTGTCTGAGTGAGCTATGATGGAGGAGAAACTGACTGAGAAGGCTGAGGTGAGGGCTGAGAGGGTAGAGCAGCCTTAGAAGTTCCTGTTTGCTGTTGTGAGCCACCTTCCTCAAAGAACAAGTATGGACTTTCCAACTCCTTTTCCAATTCACTTGCCATCTTTTCTCTCAATTGCCATCCTTTGTAATTCTTCCTCTTTGAAGACTTCAGTGGGCTTGCCTTTCCCTGTTTCTAGGTGTTGAATTCTGGCATACTAAAGTATTTTGGAGATGATGGAAGCAAAGGGCAAAGTGGAGTCTCTCCTCAGATCAAAACAATCCATTTTCATCACATGCTGCTTGTTGAGCACAAATTTGAGGTCATTTTGGTCCAAAAATTTTGGATGTTTACTTATCCAGATATATTTTGGACCAGTTTGGACAAATACAATTGTTTTAGGAATATATTTTACTATTATTGGGATATTGGTTATAATTATATTAGGATATAAAATTACCATAATATCCTTATCCCACTTGGTCCAAATGTGAGGCCCACAGTGCCCTTTTTTTTGCGTATTGTGCGCTTTTTGATGCTTGGTATGAAAATTTTCTTCATACAAATTTTGTTAACCTTAAACCATTATACCATTGGGTTCAGCTTATTGCGAGTTTCGTTTTGATATAAAATTTGCATAATTTCAAAATTACCTTTTTCTGTAATTTTCCCCAAACTTCTTTCTCTTTTCCTCTTTACATTGAACTCACTCTTAAAGGACTAAAATGCAAGAATTCTTAGTTCTTGGGGTCAAAATATAATTTTATCATTTTTTCATCTTACATGGAAAAATGACTTATTTGCCCTTTTTCATGTTTAACAGCGTCTTTTTGTTTTTCCCAGTTACTTATTCATTTTATGATATCAACAATTTTTTTCCTTAGGCCTTGAATGTAATATTCACATTTTACTTCTAATATGGAAAATGATCATTCTGTCTTTGAGCCGGGTAAAAAGCATAATTATTCATTCTTCCGAGCACTTTCTTGTAATTTCACTCAGACTAATTTTTTTAATTATTTCTTTTTGCACTATTTATATTAACTTTCAAATTGGTCTATCTCACAATTCAAATCTCCTGGCTACATAATACTTATACCGTTGCACTCAGCTTGGAGCGAGCTTCCATTCAAGTGGTATATTATATATTTTCCGGTGTAAGTTTTGAAATTAATTTATGCTAAGGGCGTTATGAAAAATTAATTTCAATTAAGGACAAAACATAACTTATTCTAAAAAATAGATGAAAAATTAATTCATTTTAAAATCCGATTATATATAGGCTTTTTGTTTCGTTTCTCATCTTTATTCATTTTATAATATCTCATAAAAATAAGGATATTACACTTCGCATGGAAATGTTCAAGTTTTAACTAGTAGCTTTATTTTAATGGCTTATGTAATGGATTGTGTCAAGTAGTTTAGTGATATATGTGGTACTTGTTGTCTAAATCCTGGGGATGTTGTAGGGTATATGGTGGTGTGTATTTAGGAGAATGATGAGGATTTATGTGACTATTGTAACACCTTTAACTTATGATCATATTTATAAGTTTGAATGACATGATAGATTAAGATAGGAAATTTTCTTTCCTTGGGTTACTATTCATTTGGTAAACCTTTTTTCCCAGGTTAAATTTGAAAATTCATAACTAATTATAAAAAACAGTATCAAGGTAATACAAGTCTCTAAAAAATACCTTGAAATCTCATCTACATGTGAAAAATATGAGACCGTATTTTAGTCATGGCAATTAGTACATTTTATTGCACTAATTTTACTGTTTAAATGGTCACTTTTCACTTCTCCAAGGTTTTGGCCATAAATTTAAAAATTTATATTTAACTATATATTGAGCCAAATCATGCATTCTCTAAACCATTGAAAAGCTATGTATGTCTACTTATAGCCATATTTTTTGTATATATTTATTCAGCATAAATAGGGCACAACATCAATTTGAATTATTAAGAGTTAGAACATCACTTTTACTAGAATAGTCTTGGAAAAACTTGCATATCTCTCATTGTACAACTCCAATTGAACTCAAACTAGTGGTATATTAAACTCAAAATATATATATTTTAATAATTTAAACCATTGAATTTTTGGAACTTTGTACGAATTTCCACTGCCTTTTAAAATAAACAGTACAGATGGTAAAAATCATAATTTTCTCAGCACTATCCAATTTTAACCCTTATATTCAAAAATTCACTATAAATTGTACACTTGCCTAATTTAGGCATTCTTTAGCTTATTTTAAAACTTGTTCTATCTAATTTCAGAGCATATATAACACTTATATTGGACGCTCTTTTTCGAATAGATTATCCTATTTTTTTCATGGTTTGTCATCTTGGGCAATAATAAGCATCTCTTAGCAAAACTAATTGTACATGCCTACTGTATCATCAAAACATGTTTCCATTCCATACTAAACATCATGTAAGGCACAAGGAAACATAACCATGCTAAATTATAGAGTCATAACATTTTAGATGATTTAAGACAAATTGTTGAAATGACACTTCACAATTGTCATAATTTCCACAATCACCATGTTGTTCTTCCATCCTCTTAGCTTCCTGATATCTTTGCCATGGCTTGGGCCTAGCATGTTGATACATGAGGGGGTGAGATTATGATAATCTTAGTAGCAAGTTACATTCCATGCAATTATGTCAATCATGTCACATAAACTTACATTTGATCATATTTAATCATATTATTCACGTTGAAACAACAAATTGTCACATTGGTCATAAAAATTTTGACAGCATAACGGCTTAAAAAATGGATATCTCGGGAAATAAAACTCCTCATTTTACTGCCAAAACCAATCAAAGAAATTATAATTGCATTATGACAATAAAATTTAATCATAGTAAGACAATAAAAGAACATAAAGAAAAGATAAAAAACTTAGCTACTTCTTGATCTACCACTTGTATCACTTGACTTTCCTCTTGAAACCAATTATTTCTCTAGATTTCCTAAGCTTTCTCAAGTCCTTAGGCATCGATAAACTATGGCTCAAGCCACTTATTTCATAGCATGAGGCATAGAGTTCATATAAAACCCTAGAAACCCTTAAATGTCCAACTTGTTTATCTTAGGCTTATTTTTGAAGCATATACTTGTTGTTAAGGTGTTTGGCCATGGGAATTTATTTTTGGCATCAAATAATGAAATTCCCACTCTAAGACATTCATTTAGACTGGTTGAAAACCTGACCCTCAGTGGAAAAGTAGGTGTTTCACAAACTTGCTTCAAATCATTCCTAGTTTGCTTCCTCTTGTTAAATCTCACACTTAACCACAATTTTATGGTTTAGAAACATCATCCCTCCCTTAGGCAAGCTTAAAAAAAAAACTGGACAACAGAGGGAAGAGAAGAAATCTCAAAAAAATCAACCCAAACACCCAAGAATCCAAGCTAGAATTCATAAGGGTTGAAAGTTGGACATTTACAAATTTTTCTTGATTTTTCTTCCTATTTTCTTCCATTTTATCTTCACCTCACATGCTCTCCTTCCTCTTAGAATTGCTACAGCTTCTCTCTCTCCTTTCTCTAATGTTTGTACGTGTAATGGGAGGGGGGAGCATATATAATCAACTAATTAAATTTGTCTTTTACTAATCTTAGTCATTAAGCTATCTTAAGCATTAAGTCTTCTTTCCTTAACCATCAAGGCTTCCCAAGTGGCACTAACTTGAGGGGAGCTTATCGCTAAAATACTGCATATTTTTTTCCAACCTAGTAATACCCTGTATTGATTACTTTATATATAAACCAGTAAATTTACTGTTTGTAGTATTAAATCACTTTATGAGTACATGATTAAAGTAAAATTGTATCTTAAATTAGTTTATTATTATGTCTTTAAAAAGTTTCTTTTGCAATGTCCAATGACTTTTTTTTTTACATTTTTAACTTTTGTAGATAAAAAAGTAACTTTATTGGTAAAAAAGTTATTTTTTAATCTTTAACACTGATTATTTCTTTATCCTTAAAAACTAACCCCCAATGCCATATACCATTAGACTTATCTTGTTGAGAGCTTTGTTTTGATAATAATTTTACATATTTATAAAATTACCCAAAACCTAGGGTAAAATTATAATTTTTAATTTCTTTGGGTCAGTAGCTGTAATTTTCTCTATGACTATGTTCACTTTAACTTCCCATGTATTTTTATTAGTTGGGGACTACAATGCAATTATCATTATTTTTAGGGGCAAAACAGTAATTTTTTATTTTTGTCTAATCTGGAAAAATGATCTCTTTGTCCTATTTCATGTAAAATAGTGTTTGTCCATTTTTCATAAATTTCTTATATATTTTTAGTTTATTTAGGTTTCAGGAATATTACAACTGTGATGCTATGCATATTGATTTTGGACCTAGATATGGGTCAATATGTGTTACTGCATGTGTGAGTATCTTTGTTGGGCTGAGTATACCTCGTTTGTTAGCCCAATATGGGTTTTTGGGCTTTGTGTGTGTGAAATGGGCATATAGCACATTAGTTTGATTTAGGGTTCAAGGGTGTCAAAACTCATAGGAGTGGTTTATCTGAGGTGAAACCTTTTTGGACCAATCCCTTGTGACAAATATGACCTGTGGAAATGGTCCTGGGCTGCCAATTGGTCATTGGTGGCATTTGGGGTTATTGAGTTCTTGGTTTTGGTAAAAAAGTAACCAAAATGGTCTTTGATGTCCAAAATTTCCATGCGAAGGTATTTTGAAATGTGGTTGGTGTTCATAGTTAGATTATGAGTAAAGTGACTTATACGGAGTAGAATCAAGTCAATCAGAGGTTGTAGTGCGAAGTTATGTGTGTTGGAAGTTCATAAAAAAATTAGCATTTTGCTGATATGGATACTGATATTGGCTTTGCAGCACCATGTGCTACGGCCCTCTTCCTTCTTCCGTCTAGATTAGTCTTACTCTGTGGTAGTAGTGTAGCAGGCCGTGGTGCTGTTCCCTATTTTTGTTAAGTTTAGACTATTTATTTGTAGGATGTTACACTTAGGGTGTTACACTTACTCTAAGCAGAAATGCAGGCCACACATCAAAATATCTGCGTATGGAGATTTTGGACATTCAAGACCAAAATTGTCAGTTTTTGACCATTTGGGTCTCCCAAGTTTAAGCCATAACACCAACACATAACCAACATTTGACCCAAGTCCAATATATCCCAAGGATTGTTTTTAAGGCGATCACATTCTAAGGAAATCATTCCTATAGAATTTGACCATCTTGAACCTTAAAGGCAATTGGTGGATTATATACCTACTTTTCCACATAGACACCTGAACAAACCACAAACACACATTCTAACTCAAACATGTCAATGTGTACTCTGTACAAACACATTCTGACCCAAACTATGGCCTGGAGCACAACACTAAAGTAGACCAACAGAGCAACAACTATCTTGCCGCATCAATTTATTTCCATACAATCATCAATTTATTTCCATACAATCCCACATAATACATAAACCACATACATGGTACCACATAAGCTCAATCACCTAGAATTTAGTTACATAAGGTATTCCACAAGAGTACATTACTTGGCACAATATAAATACATGAACTAGCACTTAACATAGCTCAAAGATCACATTCTAAAAAGGCCCTTTGATTCGAACTATCCTTTCGTTAAAGTTATGCCTTCAAATAAGTCCCATAAGCTTAATCAGCTTTGAAAGCACAAACCCTAGCTTCCTTATAAACCTTCCCAGGCCTACAGTAATAGTTCTTGCTTGGTGCACAGTGACGATCTTCTGAGCATATGCATAGACCATCAATAGCACACCCATCCTTCATTATTGTTACACCTTCTTTTAACCCTAGAACCTGATCTGTCCACTCGTTTGAGAAAATTCCTCGTGGATCATACTTACTTTTCACACTCAAGAACTTCCTTGCATTTGGGTACTTTTTCATCACTTCATTGAATGCTAAGTTCCTATTCTTTCCCCAGTGGGGTAACCCTCCATATTTGAACAACCCCATCTGCTCAATCTCCTCAAGAATGTTCTCGAAAAGCCTAGGTGCCCTTGGGTCTTTGCTTCTGTAATATGTGATGTCGATATCCAAACCATCTTCAGTTTTCCCTAGGTAAGCACTTGAAGCTTTGACATAGCGGATGAGGATTCCTTTGTTGAGCTCTACTCCACACAGGGCTTGAGGCTCCAACTTAACTAGCTTCTGCACATCTTTGATGAAGCTTGGAATGTTAGACAAGGAGACACTGAAGGATGTTTCGTAATTGAAAAAAAGTTGAAGTCGGGAATCCCAAGGGCATATCCTGGTCATCATGTCTTCTTTACTATTTAGGCAAGTCCCAGAGGCTTGCATACGATTGTTCTGTCCAATCACGGGGTACCCAGTAAAGAGTGAACCTATTTCACATAAAGAAGCTAAAAAGTTATGATCTCTTAATATTATTTAAATTAATTATGGACGAAGAAAACAAACATTCATAGGCCGTTTGTTAAAATGCATAAGCGAAAAGCAAGAAAAAGAAGGAGTACCGTTGTTAGTCAAACCATAAGCAGATGTCTTCAACGTTGACATGAACGTCTTTGCATCAACGCATTTCCCATTAGCGTCCTTGGTTGCTTCTTGAAATTCCTCTGTTGCACAAAAATTCAATTCTCCTCAGTTTAGTTTTTGGAAAGACAGGCTTGTTAATAACTTATGTATTTTATATAATTTTTCTGAACTTTGAATGCTGAAGTTGTATTTGTTTACCTAAAGAAATAAAAGAATCCAGAGTTTTAGGGTAATGATTTCAATAATAGCTGTATGTGGGCCGGACTTGGAAGCTAATTTAAAGTCCGAAATGCCCAGGCCAAGCTAGGGTTAGACTCATGATCAAATATTGGGTAAATGTCAGAGTAAATTTTGGTGTTAATTTGTCTTGTTTATTCTAAGGAATAAAATTTACATATTTTTATAAATGTAAATTGTAAAATTTCTTAGTAAAAAATTGTAAATGATCCTTTTAGCTTAACACCACATGTTTGACTGACAAACATTTAAAATTTTTGTCTAAATTTTGTACCACTAACTTTTTTTTTTAACAGTTTAAGCCCATTGAGTTAGTCGTGTCAAGAAATATTGTATCCAAACTAGCCTCACAACTTAAAATTTACTCAAATGTATATGGACCTGATTCATGTTTTAACATCGATCTCTAACTGCGGATTGAATGCTTTATGTAAAATAATTCGTTTTTCTATTCTACGTTTTACATATAACAAGTATAGGTATATGATTAATTCTTTTGTTCGGTTATGCTTTTACACTCAATTCTTTCGTTTTTTATTAATACTGAACAAAACTCATAAACTTCACTTAATTTTAATATTTTTGTTTCATTGCACAAAAAAAAAACCACGACTGTACTAATCTGCAACATATGCAACATGAAAAGGGGAGAAAAAATGTAGTTTCCATAAGTCGAGTTAGCCGGCTTTGTTAATTACAATGAAACAAAACCTAGGTACCTTTCAGTTATTTTCTATTAGGTTGACAGCGTACCTATATTTTAATTACCATATGATAAGATCTTAAAGATCAATTCTTGATATGTTATATTTTGAAGGGAAAAAATGTAAAAGATAAAAGTTTAAAACATAAATTAAATTAGATCTCTAAACTTTCATATTCTATTCTAAATAAAACATATTTTCTTAACAAAGCTAACTCATTTGTCACTTCCAATAATTTACATGATTACTTTAATTTATCTTTTCCACTTTATTAATAATTCATCTAACATCCTCTGCAATTTGTATTTTTCTACATTTCCTCCATTTTTACATTTTGGCCATTAAATCAATATTTAACGGATCCAATTGATCATCCAAAAAATTTATTCAAAACTCATAATTTTATTTAATGAATCTATGATCAATCTGGACAATTGGATGTGGATCTAATGACCAAATTATTTTAATTTTAATTTATTTATTTTAAAATTTAAGTTATTTAAATCTGATTAAAACAGTTTGAACATCTATGTTTATCTCTAATTAAGAATGTAGAGGTGGAAGAAAATGAAAAGGGAGCTTTAACCTGTGGCTCTTTTATCAACTAATTGAGCAGTGAGAGTGGGGCGAAATTGGGGGTACTCATAGAGACCATTTCCAGACTGATTAATGGGCACCCGATCGTTAACTCCGTACGCTGCCTTCTTCTGTGATGGAAACCACATTACATCTGCGAACTCGTTCTTTTCCCCAAAACTGACCAATTCCTCTGCCAACTCTGAATCATCCTTTGTCACGTACGTAAGAGCTCGTTTAAACAAGGGCTCTAGTTGTAGGGTTACCTGTAAAAACAGCAATTGCATAAAGTCAACCTGACCTTCTTTTTCGTTTAATATTTTGTCTTCTTTACACGAAGCAGGGTCCGTATCACAACTTCAGGATAACCAGAAAAAACAAGTTGTGTGTTTACGTAGTGTTTTCCTAATCTTGAATAATAAAAGTGGTAATAAGAATTAAGACAGCTAACCGCTAAAGCTTCGGATGACTCTTAAAATCAAAGAGACCATATATAATAAAAATTGGCTATATTAAGTTGTCAAGTTTATTTTAAATTCCCACAATACGATGGGTCTTGTCTTGGGTAAATTTCTCTGCGCGATCTCGCATTTAAAAAACTCACACACATGTATATATATTCAAGTATTGCTTCATAGAAAGTGTTCCAACTTAATTCCCAGACAAAAGAAAAGATGAAGTTGCAAACATAGTTGTATCACTATCTATACAATAATCATCGCTAATAGTTGAATTAAAGTGCATCCATATCCTTTGTTTTCAAAATCGTCATCCGACTCTCTTCACATTCGATACGTACACACACATGTACCACACACATGTATATTGTAAGAATTTCTCAACTAGCCAGTTACATTCTTTTTAATAAAGTAAACTATATGCATGATAAGAAACTATATATTTTTAATAAAACAATCAAGTCGATTTCCTAGCTTGGTATGAAGCTGCTAAGGTCTAATCTTCGCAAGCTTTGCTTTAATTTTGATTAATAGAAGTAATTCTATTATTAGTATGCAGTAAAAAAAGTTGAAATGATTTCTTCACGAGACAAGTATCCATGATCTGCAAAAAGTCTGTTTCATAGACAATAGCAGCAACAAGGATTTTGTTATAAGATGTATCAAATAGAATGGATCCTCTAAAGATGATATTTGTGAAAAGAGAGAGAGAAGGTTTTCATATTCTTTAGTACAAGAAAAGGTAAAGAAGAAATCTAAGAAAGCAAAAACTTCAAGAAAATGTGTGGATCTTCAAACAAGTATTGAGTATAATCAAACAACATATGAAATAAAAACAGAATGGTTGAGCTTCTTGATTGTTCAAGTTCTGTTCATTGGCTTGATACAATTTCAATGTATTATATTATAAAAAATAATTCTTTGGTTAATGTTCTTTTCATCAGTGTAAATAAGCCCAGGGGGCTGATATAGTTTAACCGAATAATGATGACAGTTTAACTTAGTAGAATTTACAATTTTTTATTATATTCATGGGAAGCAGAAGAAGACATACCTGAGAAACAACCCCAAGTACACCAAGAGAAACCTTGGCTGCATCAAGTTCTTCATCAGACTCAGTGAGGCTCCTCACCTTGGCATACCCTTCTTCCGGTGTCGCCGGCGTCACAATCCTCATCGAGACCACATAGTCATGAACCGCACTTCCCCTTCCCCACAGAGAGCTTCCATGAGCCCCCGTTGCCAACAACCCCCCCATCGTTATACCCCACCAGTACGGTGTATTCGGCAAAGCCAACCCGTTATTCGCCGCTTCGCCAATCACTTCTCTCAGAAGGACGCCACTCTCCACCGTCATTCTTCCCCTTTCCACATCGACCTCCAATATGTGGTTTAGCTTGTTGGTGCTTATCAAGATCCCGTTTTGGCCGTCGGGGCATGCAAGCTTCGGGATGCTGTGGGAATATCTGGTCGTTGCTTTTACCTTAGTGTTGGATTTTGATGCAGACGCCACCATTGATATAAGCTCTTGCTCTGTGGTTGGGTACAACACTTGGGATGCTCGGCAAGTGCTCCTGTCAGGGAAGGCGCCATAGGAGTTTGTGATGGTGCAGTTTGTGTTGCTGGAAGTGCACTGGACGGGATCTTCTGGAGGAGAACAAAAAACCCCGTTCATGAAAAATAAGAAGAAGATGATCATGAGAATCGATTTAAGCATTTTCATTAATGCTGAAACTAGGCTTTTTGTGCGCAAACTTTGTTCGTTGCATGGTGAATATGCTCCTGGTGATATGTGTGTATATATAGATTTACGAGTCCGGGAGTTGTTGGACTTGATAGAAATTGTATGGCGGCGAAACTTGACTTCAATCAAAAGATTCGTGCATTTTATAAATCTTAATTAATGAAGCGCGATAAGATAATATCTATATAATATTTAATGATTTGTTGCCCTATATTAACGTTCTCAAACCAAGTATATACATATTAGGTTTGATAATGCATTTAAAACCTCCGTCAATCATCCTCTCTCTTTATATATACATATACATACATACATACATACATACATACATACATACATACATATATTTTTTAACTATTAAATCAACATTTAACTTCATTGAATGAAACTGAGCTTTGAATAATATTTTTTCTAATTGATTTATACCTTTAAATTTAAATCGAATGGTAAAAAATAAAAATTGAGAAGAAATTAATTAACCTGAGAGGATTATATATATAACGTTAATTAGTTTAGAGATAACGTGGGTTGTTGGCCGAAAAGAGAATGGAGATGCATGGATTGGACTGAGTTTTATCTCAGTTCAAAATTAATTTGCACCGATTTTAGCCAAGCTAATTTAAAAAAAATATATAAAAAAATCGATTTAACTTAATCGAATTACACTAGACCAATGTAATTTTGTCCATGACAATGTGTGAAAGTTGGAAACATGTAACTTATTGAGGAATATGGGTGTTGAACTAATCCGATAGGCCCGATCCTATCCAGTATACATGATTGGTTTTAGTGATCGAGCCGAGTTGAGCACTAGCCGAGTTAGGGATAAGCCTGGTCTTGCCTAGTCCCAATAAATATATAATTTTATATGCTGTTTAAAAAATTTTATTTGATATTTTTCTTAATACAACATATAAAATAAATTGGTTATATTATTATTGTAAATATTTTTAAAAATTTAATCTTTTAATTTTATTTAAAATTTTAAATTGATTTCTTGTGTAAAAGTAATGCATTATTATTAAGTATTTATAATTTTAACAAATGTAACTTTTGATTATAATATTATTTTTCAAAGAAATATATTTTAGATAAATGTAATTATTTTTTGTAAATAAATAAAATTAACATATTTTTATTTTTAAATTCTTTTTTAGATCGAGCCAACTTTAGTCTTGTATGCACAATTGGCCCAATTTTGCCTAACTTCACAAAAATCGGATATCGAGTTAACCATTAATCAGGTCTTGGCCAGTCCAACAAGCAATTATCATGTCATTTCACTAATATCAAGAACTTTAGAAGTTTTCCCTCCCTTCTTAATGAACAATGGCCATGACAGTCTCACAAATTCAAAGTCGAAAGCATATTATAAATGACGGAAAAATTTCTTGTTGAGTGCCTTTAACAAATTGCAATTTCAAACCATATTATAAAATCCAATTTAACAAATGTTATTAAATACCTTTATATTAATATTTCATTATTAGTTAATGTTAACTTTTAAATGAATGAAATGTTTATCAATTACTCATAATATTTAATTTAAAACTCTTAGTGGTAGTCTCAACTATTTTCGTAATTCGGCTTCTTAGAAAGATAATATAGGAAATGTTGAATTTAATATTAATCAATTCAATAAAATATGATTATTTGTGTTTGATAATGATTTGACCTTTCAAAATTATTTAGCTAAAATACTTTAACAAAGTCATCAAGCTTGTTTAAATTTGTGTTACTAATATCTTGTGGATATATTTATTTATGATTTTTACAATTTCATACTCATTATTTTTAATATATGGCTTTATTTTATTTTATTGTCACCTTAGAAATTTCAATTATAATAAAAGTATGGGAGCCCTAAAGATAAGTAGCCTAAGTTTCTTTTATTTTTCATATATATTATTTAAAATATATTATTTTAATAATGTTAAGAGGAAAAAAAAATCTATCCTATATCAAGAGGGAAAAAATGAAACGTAATGAGAAATGAACTTCAATTGATACGAACGGCTAAAATTAGAAAGCATAATGAGAAATCCAAAAAAAAAAAAAAAACACATGGGATAATGGAGGGTCACGTTCTCCAAGTCCAACAGGTAATTGTCATATCATTTCACAAATATAAACAACTTCATAAATTTGCCCTCCCTTCTTGATGTGGTTTCACATATTTAAAGTCCAATGCATATTATAAATTTCCAAAAAAATTATTAATTAGTGTCTTTAACAAATTGCAATTTCAAACCATATTATAAAACCCGATTTAAAGAATGTTATTAAATACCTTTATAGCAGTATTTCATTATTAGTTAACGTTTACTTTTTAATGAATGAAATGTTATCAAGGACACATAATATTTAACTTAAAATACTTAGTGTTAGTCTCAGTTATTTTCATAATTTAGCTTCTTAAGAAGATAATATAACATTATATAAAAAAAAGGAGATAATATAACAAACGAAGAATTTAATATTAATGAGTTTAATAATATATGATTATTTGTGTTTGATAATGATTTGGACATTTCAAAATAATTTGGCTGAATATTCTAATTAAGTCATGAAACTTGTTTCAATTTGTGCTATTAATATCTTGTGCATATTTTGCCCGAAAAAAATATTTCTTGTGCATAAACTTACTTTTATTTATACAATTTCATACCCATGTTTTTAATATATGGCTTTATTTAATTTATTGTCACCTTAGAAATTTAAATTATAATAAAATTATGGGAGCCTTAAGGTAGGTAGCATAAGTTTTTTTTTTCATATATATTATTTAAAATATATTATTTTAATAATGTTAAGAGGAAAAAAAAATCTAACCTGTATTAAGAGGGAAAAATGATGAGGAGGACAATAAGATAAAATAAATTCTCATTCTCTCTTTTCAACAACAACTCATCAAAGAAATTGCTTTCAATGAAGAAGGAGGACAATATGATAAAATATGAGAGTTGTGAACGTAACGGTGGATTGAAAAAAAAGAACTCCATATGAAATGAATGGCTTGTATTGGGCGGCATAAATAGAAATCCAAAATTGAACATGGTATAATGCAGAAGTCAGATTCTCCAAGTCCAACAGGTAGTTGTTTTGTCACATCATTTCACTGATATCCAACTCTTTCATTTTTCGTATTTTTTTTCTAGATAGATCGTTGAAGATAAGACAAAGCTTTTTATTCTTCATTTACAAAAATCAAAATCTTGATACCTAATACCCCATAAATAGTTCAAACTGAACATGAACAATAATCAATTTTGCACGGAAGGTTTGTAGAGGAACCCTACCTCATCCAAACCATTTGATGCGTGTAATTTCTTTTTCAACAATACGTCTTGCAATTTGTGCTTGAACTCCTTTGCAATTTGTATTTGAACTCCTTTTGTACCTGCTTATTCAATTAATTCAAAAGCCTTTTCATTGCTTTACGAAAGGAAACTCTATTCTTTAATTGTCCGGTTTTAACTTCTAAAGATTTTCCTTCCTTTTTTATGAACTATAACCATAATGGTTTTTTCACATATTTAAAGTCCAAAGCATATTATAAATTCCTAAAAAAATATTATTTAGTGCCTTCAACAAATTGCAATTCCAAACCATATTATAAAACCCAATTTAAAAAATGTTTTTAAATACCTTTATATTAATATTTCATAATTAGTTTATGTCAACTTTTTAGTGAATGAAATATTTATCAATTACACATAATATTTAACTAATTAAAACTCTTAGTGCTATTCTCAGTTATTTTCGTAATTGGCTTCTTAGGGGATAATATAACAAGTGAAGAATTTAATATTAATGAATTCAATAATATATGATTATTTATGTTTGATAATGATTTGACATTTAAAAATAATTTAGCTGAAATACTGTAATTAAGTCATGAAACTTGTTTAAATTTGGGCTACTAATATATTGTGAATATGTTTATTTCTAATTTATAAAATTTTATACTTGTTATTTTTAATATATTGCTTTATTTCAATTTATTGTCAGTTAGAAATTTCAATTATAATAAAATTATGGGAGCTAAATGTAGGTAGCCTAAGTTTCTTTTATTTTTCATATATATTATTTAAAATATATTACTTTAATAATGTGAAAAGAAAAAAAATATAACATGTATCAAGAGGGAAAAAATGATGAGGAGGACGATATGATAAAATAAATTCCCATTCTCTCTTTTCGACAACAACTCATGAAAGAAATTGCTTTCTGTGAAGAAGCAAGTGAGAAGCAAAAAAATGGAGAGATGAATGTAATAGTAGATTAAAAAAATGAACTCCATTTAAAATGAATGGCTAGTATTGGGAGGTATAAAGAGAAATCCAATAATGCACATGGGATCGATAATGCAGAAGTCACGTTCTCCAAGTCCAACAAGCAATTGCCACATTATTTAACTAATATTCAACTCTTTGATTTTTTTGTGTTTTAGCTGGATAGAACATTAAAGATAAGGCAAAGCTTATTATTCTTCATTTATAAATATCAAAATCTTGATGCCTAATATCTCATAACACTACTAAAAAAATGAGTTTTCTTAGTGCACTTAGGTAGGCAGTTATATGGAAAAAAGCAAAGAAAATGTGTTTGTGTGTACTATTTTCTATATATCATGGTATGCATACAGCTAGATGATGATTAGAGCTAATGATATTGATGTGACATGACATGATGCATGCATGACATTGTGACATGATGATGATGATTATATGATGATACATGAGCATCACCACATGACATTGTGAGATTGTGATAAATAATGGATTGGGTGGTGGTGATGATATGATATATGATGATATATGTTAGGGAAGATAAGGATGGAATATATATATGTTAGGGAGGATAAAGATGGGATCCCTGTGGCTAAATTGCCTCCTATGGCCAGGAGGGAAAAGGAGCGCAGTGGACTGTACCTTTCCTAAATCGCTGCCAATTTGTGGTAGGAAAGAGGAAGGAGAGCCATGATCTAAACATTAGTGTTACCTTTGGTCAGGTGCACTAATGGGAGGTGAGCTTGGTGATGTCCCAGAATCAGTCTTCACCGACTGTTGGAAGGGAATTACCTATATGAAATGTCCTGTTATGACGATAGCCTGTGGTTTTAGCTGTGTGCAAGGAAGACAGGCACTCCATTCATTTCACATTGCATTCATGGATTGTAAGAGATATATGCACATATATATATATATGTGTGTGTGTGTGTGTGGTTGTCCCAGTTACTGAGATATTGTCTCATACTTTTCTCCCATGAACTAACCTTTCAGGTGACAGTTTTAGCACTAGTCCAAAGAAGACACGAGAGTAGCATCGGATGTGGGGATATTAGGTCTATGTAACATGTGTGTAATTTGGATATGTATCTTGTGCCAAGTAGAATAGAATGGTTTGTAATGAATGTATGACTTGGATAAGGATTGTTATGAATGGATGTTGTATGTATGGTTATGTATGTGGAATTTGTAACACCCCTCATGATATCTTTCTTGGTATTGTGTTCAGGACCGGAGGAAAACAGGACTGAGGAAAATTCAAATGGAGTTTGGAAGAGCTCCATACCGCAGCGAGAAGCAAAGCCGTTGCGGCGAGAGGCTCTCCAGTGGCGTGTTTCAGCTGAAACTGGTAGAGCCGCGGTGAGGTGTGCTGAGGCCACAACAAGATTTAGGATTTTTGTTTAAATTTGGATCATTTTGGATGATCGACAAAGAAAGAAATGGAGCAAACCGAGGGACTTCTGCTAGGGCTTGTTGGATTCAGCCATTGGGAGTGATTTTTGGACCTCAAGAGCTTGGATTCAAGTGGGTAAGCGTTATCTACTCTTTCCTCTCTATTTTCTTCTATTGGAATTTGGGGTTTTAAGGTTGGATCTTCGGTTTTGGCAGAAATCCACCGATTGAAATGGAGGAAATGGGGTTAATGAAGAGTGTTTTGGTATTCTTGTTGCTTGGATGTGAGTTTTGAAGGGATTATATGTGTTTTGAGTTTAACCCTAGGTTGTTTTTGGTTAGGGCTTTTGGGAATCTGAAGTGTACGTGTTTGAGTAGTATTTGAATGGTCCCTAAGAGCTTATTGATGCATGAAAGGGGTGTTGGAATCTTGTGTTAGGTTAAAGTTGTTGAATTGTAGAATTTGGATGTTTAGTATATTATGTTAATTGAAGAATTATATTATTGTGAAGGTTGTTTGGTTAACCGAGAGGGGTTTAAATGTGTTGAGCAATTCGAGAAGTTTGTGGAACTCACACATGTAATATTGATAACCTGAGGTAACCAGGTATTTGTTTATATTGTATTGTCGATATTATATGATAGTACATATAGTTGTGTATCTATATATGCATATTTCTTTCATACCACGATATTGATGTGTTTGTGTGTACTGTTTTTATACATCGTGGTATGCATATAGTTAGATGATGATTATGATGATGAGATATGTGATGATGACATTGATATGATATGACATGATGCATACATGACATTATGATGATTATGATGATGATGATGATAATATGATGATGCATGAGCATCACCACATGACATTGTGAGACTGTGATTTATGGTGAATGCAGTGGTGATGATGTGATGACAATATGATGTATAATGATATATATATATGTTAGGGAGGATAAGGATGAATTATATATGTTAGGGAGGATAAGGTTGGATTATATATGTTAGCGAGGATAATGATGAATTATATATATATATATATGTTAGGGAGGATAAGGATGGATTATATGTGTTTGGAAGGATAAAGATGAGAGTCCCTGCGAGGGCGACATGCATTTCATTAATTTCCATTGCATTCATGAATTGTGTGAGATATATGTATATATTTGTATGTGTGTGGTTATCCTCGGTTACTAAGACATTGTTTCACACCCTTCTCCCATGAACTAACATTTCAGGTAACGGTTTTGGCACTAGTCCAGAGAAGACACGGGAGTAGCTACATACGTGGGAATAGTCTATGTAGTATTTGTAATTTTGGATATGTATCATGTATCAAGTAGGATAGAAGGTTTTGTAATGGATGTATGACATTGTAAGGATTGTTATGGAAGAGTGTATGGTTATATGTGGAAAAGAGGTTGTTTGTGGTATGTATGTTGTGTGTATGTGTTATGTATGATGAAAGTTGGAATTGAGCATGATTGGTGTGTTTTAGGGCCTATAGCCCGTTTTGTCAAGTAAGGGTTCTAAAGGGTCAAATCTCAGAGAAGTGATTCATTTGGGGTGAAACCTCTTTGGATATGTTAGTTTGGTGGCTTTGGACCTATATGAATAGTCTCTGAGCAACCAGTTGCCTTTGGTGGCAATTGGAGGTGGTTAGTGGTAAGTTTTGATCAAAAAGTGGCCAAAACGGTGTCGGGGTCCAGAATCTTCATACGGAGTTGGATTGAGGTGAAAGTGGTGTCTATGGATAGATTATGACTAGATTGACTTGTAGGAGTTGGAATCAAGTCAATTGGAGGTTGGAGCTTAAAGTTATGTGCGTTGGTAGTTCACCCGGAGTATGAAAATTGCTGATATAGGACAGCAGCAGAGGGTGCCGTGGCAGCAGGAAGCAGTCCACAGCGCCAGAGAGCCCAGTGGCGAGGTGAAGCAGGGTAGGTTTGGAGCCGTGGCGGTACTGTAGCTGCCACGGCCCCAACCCACTTTTTAGTGCTTTTTTGTTGTTTTTCCGTTACTTTGAAGGTTTGAGAAGTTGTTTTGAGATGCCAGGGTTGTGTTTTGTGGAATTTTGAAGTTTTTGGTCATGTCTGGAGGTGACATGAGGTAGGGTATTACAAAATTGTGTTGTAAGTGCTGTGTATGCTGGATGGTGATGTATGTGTGATTTGGGGTGTTGAGAAGTCAGTATGATAGTGTTTGTGAGCCCAAAGGTGGAATTGGGCCTTGATGGTGTGTTTGAGGGCCTATAGTTCATATTGTCAAATGGGGTTCAAGGGGGTCAAATCTCAAAAGAAGGGTTCCTTTGAATTGAAACCTCTTTAGACCAGTTGTTTGAGTGATTTTGGACTTGTGTGAATGGTCCCGAGTGGTTAAATTGCCTTTGGTGACAAATAGGAAGTATGAATGGTGAGTTTTGATCAAAAAGTGGACAAAACAATGTCGGGTGTCTAGATTCTCCATATAGAGTTAGATTAAAGTAAAGTGGTCTATGGATAGATTGGGACTAGATTGACTTGTAGATGTTGGAATCAAGTCAATTGGAGGTTGGAGTATAAAGTTATGCGTGTCAGAAGTTCACCTTGGTGTTGGACATATGCTGGTATAGAAAACCAGCAGGGGGCACCGCTGTGCTAGGTAGCAGGCCGTGGCGCCATGAAGTCTAGTATCGTGGTGAGACAAGGAAGGTTTGGAGCCGCGGTAGTACTGTAGTGATTGCTGTCCTAGCCCAGTTTTTGATGTTGTTTGGTTTGTTTCCATTGTTATGAAGTTTTGGGAGGTTGTTTTAAGATGTTTGGGTTATGATGTGTTGGGTTTTGAAGGTTTTGTGGTTAAGTCTGGAGGTGTTTGGAGGTAGGGTGTTACACAACACTTGAAGAACGAGAGTCACAAGGAAAGGCTAAGCTGGAAAACACACAGCCAAAGCCATTGGATTGTTCTTCCTTAAAGGTGATCTTTACGTAGTTTTAGTATGTGCATTTTACTATTTATTTGTTTGCATCAGTTTCGTTAACTTAATTTTTTTATTATTGATAAATACCAATGTTTATTCATGGTATGCAGAGCTCAAGCTCTTACTTCAAAATCATTAGTTACTTCTAAACTAGCATTAGAGATAATTAGTTTACTTAGAATGTAATGTTGATTGAATTATTTATTCAACAGCCATGCCATGGTCTCTTTTTACCATAACCTTTTATGTTCATATTGCCCCTTACCATAAATTTATAAGGAATTTCCGAGTTTCAATTTCTTCTTCGTCTTTACCATCATCTTCGTCATACACTTCATCTTTACCATTGTCTTCATCATACACTTCATCTTTTTCATTAACCATGTAACAACTGTTTGGTCTGGTTTAGCAGATTTTGTATTCCATTATATGTTATTCTTCCAATTCCAATTTCGTTTCAGGTGATTGGGAATGCCATTAAATGTTGTCTATGTCGCTCTTCTTTTGTAATATATTATAGTGTAGGATAACCTAAGTTACATTCTCTTATAGTTTGTCTCATTTGTTATTATTATTATTATTATTTATAAAATCCCATATTTTATATTTTCCTGTTTTTAAATTCTATTCATTTTACCATTTCTTTATAACTTGTTTATATATTTAATTAAATGGCAGCAAGAACCCATTGAAGTAGTTGTAGAAAAAAAATTGTACATCAAAGCATATGCATCAATTCAGGCGCATGTGCATTTCATATCACGATTCACCAAGTGTTTTCTTGCAGAGATATGACATAACCAAATATGAGAGCTTAATCTAGACTTACCCTTATGTTGTTTCTCAAATTTTGGTAAGTTCTGTTTTCATGCTATCTTCTTATGATAAGAAAGTGGCTATCTTCTTATGCCAGCAACACACACACACACACACACAATGTTCTTATTCAAAGAAGGGGTTTTGGATTATTTTGGAGTGTTTGATGAGCTACTATAATATCTAAATTACACCAAAAGAAAAGTAAGAAAAAATTAAAAAAAAAAAAACAAGGGGGGAGACAAGGGGATTGTTGGTTCACATGCATGCATGCATCAAAGAAATGTATTGTACACTTTCCTTTCCTTTCCCAGTCTGCTCGACAAGGGGATTGTTGGTTCACATGCATGCATCAAAGAAATGTATTGTACACTTTCCTTTCCTTTCCCAGTCTGCTCATCTCATAGTCATTTCCAATGCTCTTCCGCTTCAGATTAAGATATGGCTGGGGAATTTTCCTTCCACGTGAAGACAAGAATTTTTTGTTTAGGTACGGGAAGACAAGCAGTTATTAAGAGCACTAATATATGCGATTAATTTAATTATTCTATATATAAAAAGGGTGCACGAGTCATGGCTCACTAGCCTCACAAGCAGATTTCAGGGGTAGGGGCCACCACCACAGGGAGGTGAGGAACGTTTGAACTCGAGAGAGAAACTTCAGTGTTGGGAAAAAGGTACACATTTCTTTCCAATTCGTCGCTTCTTTCTCCATTTTTCTTGGAACTCAACCTAACTGATGCTCCTAATTTTCGTATAATTGTTACTCCACGTCGTCTTTACTTCTTATCAATGTCTTTTCTCAACTAAGCGGAAATGAATGGCACCTTTTAGGGCTGGATTAACCAAAAGAATTCAACCAAAGTGCTTCCTTTACTAGCTTTTTGACGCTTCCTAAGCATGCAAGAACTTTATTTCTTTTTTTATTCAAAAAAAAAAATTGGGTCAGTTTAGGTTTAAAGGTTTAAGATTCTCGATTAAAACTGTTTATTGACGTGCCTTCATATTGGTCACTTGTCCTCTTGATTTTTTTCAGTCATAATATCCTCATGAAATATGAATCCTTGTAAATTGGTCTAACTTTTGTTGGTGCAAGAATTTTATTTTATGATATTTTTGAAAAAAAACTGAACTCAAGTTAATACGACTTTTTTCTTTTTCTAAATAGATATTTTTAAACTTTTTGATCGTTGTGTTTTTTTCCGTGTCTTGTTCCCTGTGTCTCCAATTATTTGGTGTTCTTTGAGTTGGCCTCCTAGTGTTGACAAATTTGAGTATTCACGGCGTCTCTTTGTTTTAGGACTGGAAAGGGATAAAAGTCTAGTTTGGCCACAATCACAATTCATAATAAATAATTTCCTTATTTTTTTATTGTATGTATTAAGTATTTATAATCATTATTTAAGTTAATAATATCTGTTATATTTTTATTTTCAAAATAAAAGTATCATTTTATATCATCAAATCATTTATTATTATTATTATTTATTTTTTTTGTATTTCATATGTCCTGACCTTTTTTTATTTCTTTTTATTTTTTGAATTTTTAGACTAGGGAAAAGACCTTCAATTGGTTTTAGTTAGGCATTGAGGCTCTATTTGGACCCATGTTTGGGGGGTTTAGGAAGAGGATGCCATTTCAGACTCTCTGTTTGGTTGGCTTATTGAGCCTAGCATCGTCATTCCTTGAGAGAGCTTATTACCTTATTTTAAGGAATAGTGTCAACTTCAAAAGATTGAAGCCATCTTGATTTCCACCATTTCCTGACCTTGTTGCTCCACATACCTTTAGCGCCTATTTGGTTCGATTCCAAATAGGCGGATGAATAGTATTGGTAGCAAGTGTTGGCCAACTTTTGCTCACTATTTATTTCACTCATATATTTACTTATTTATTCTTTAACTACTTTTTAAAGTGACAAGTTATATAATGAAGTGAACACATAATCTCTTGGGACATATGCACTTTACCTTAAGCAGCTAACAAATGATAACTAATTTCTTGGGACTAACTCTTTTAAAAATCTCCTTGCATTGTGAAGTCTGAAAAATTGTTTGTATTCATAGAAAAGACATTGAGGAGTACAATTGGTTTTTGTTCATAGAAAAAAAGTGTTAATGGAGTTCAATATGTCTACTTCTAGCATAACATATTGGAGTGAAGGCTAATTTTAGTGCACCTTGACTGTCAAATGTCAAAATAGCATGAGGAAACTTCACACCTAATATATGTTTCATCTATTGAAGAGTATATCCATATCTAAACCACTGACAGACGAACTTTAAGAATGAAAATTTGTCTGTTAGACAGTTTCTCTAAGATGAATAGACTACATAACAACTCAAAATTTGAATTTTGGCTCTCAAAATTTGTCTGTTGAACGGTTACATAAGCTAAATTGAAGAGTCTCATTCTGAATAGATGTAACTCTATTCATCTCATCCTCAAAACTGTTAATCTCCTCTCTTAATTTCTCATCAATTCCTTCAGTGAACTTTATTTCCCATTGATTAAACTCCTATCGGACCTTATAAACCCATTCTAAGCATCTCTTTTCATCAACCTATCACGAAAATGGCTAGGGTTAGGAATCCTAACATTGGAGCAAAGGAGTCTAGACCCAAAAGAGTTGTTGAGTCTTAATATGCGTCTAAGGAAGGTGAGACAAAGAAGAGAAAAGGTGAATCTAGTAAAGGAATACCCTCCACAAAGCAAAAAACCACATCCAAGGCTGAATCGAAGAATCCAGCCCTTGTTGTCTCCACTTGCAACATAGAATCTGAGGAACTATAGCTAACAACGGAACCTCTATGTAGCACTGCCCAGATATTAGAGTAGCACACCACAAAGTTTGTCAGTAAGAGGGTAATTACCCCTTATTGTACTAACTTGGAAGATTTTTTGATTTCCAATAACTTTGATGCTGGAATATGGTTGATTAGATACAAAAATCTATTGGAAATTAAGGAAAGGTATGATGATGAGGTAATCAAGATATGGTATGCTTCCCTATCATACAACAACAAAAAGAAAAGATGGCAAGTTAACTTCAGGTCCAGTACTCTATAGCTCTCTAATGAAACAATTAATGAAGTTCTGGAGATCCTTGGACAAGATAGTCTTAAGATTGATGTAACATCCTACCTCCTGACACCTCCGAACTTAACCAAAAACTTCAAAATCTGACCCTACACAACCCTGACATCTCAAAACAACTCTTCCAAATTCATAAACACAGCGGAAATAACTTAAAAATCCAAAAACTGGGCTGGGGCCGCAGCCGCTAAAGTACCGCCGCGGCGCCCCCTGCTGATATACCATATCAGCAATTTCAACACTCCGAGGTGAACTTTTGACGCGCATAACTTTATGCTCCGACCTCCGATTGACTCGAATCCAACTCCTATAAGTCAATCTAGTCCCCATCTATCCAAGGAAACCACTTTTACCTCAATCCAACTTCGTATGGAGATTCTGGACCCTTGACACCGTTTTGGCCACTTATTGACCAAAACTCACCACTAGCCACCTCCAATTGCCACCAAAGGCAACTGGTCGCTCAGAGACCATACATACAGGTCCAAAACCCCCAAACCAACCTATCCAAAGAGGTTTTACCTCAAAGGAACCACTCCTCTGAGATTTGACCCCTTGGAACCCAACCTGACCAAATGGGCTACAGGCCCTTACGTAAACCAACAAGGTCCAACAACACTCTGGACTTACCAAAACTGTCATACATACTTCTCATCAACATTCAACCATACATACCACATACATAAACATCCATACATAACCAGTCTCAATCATAACATTATCCATTACAAACCATACTATCCTACTTGGCACAAGATACCAACAAAATACACATGCTACATAGATTATTCCCACGTACACAGCTACTCCCGCGTCTTCTCCGGACTAGTGCCAGAACCGTCACTTGAAAGGTTAGTTTATGGGAGATGGGGTGAGACAATGTCTCAGTAACCGGGAACAACAACCACACACACACAAATATATATATACATATATCTCACACCAATCATGTATGCAATATGAAATGAATGACATGCATGTCGCCCTCACAGGGACTCCATCCTTATTCTCCCTAACACATATATCATCCATCCTTATCCTCCCTAACATATATATAATCCAACCTTATCCTCCCTAACATATATATAATTCAACCTTATCCTCCCTAACATATATATAATCATCATACACCATACCATTATCACGTCATCACCACCACATCCACCATACATCACAGTCTCACAATGTCATGTGGTGATACTCATGTATCATCATATCATCATCATAATATCATGTGTGCAACCTATCATATCATCATCACACATATCATCATCATAGTCATAACCATCATCTATCAGTATACATACCACGATATATACAAATAGTACACACAAACACATTGATACCGTGGTATGAAAGAGACATGCATATATACACAAATACACGTACTATCATATAACATAATCAATACAATATAAACAAATACCCGGTTACCTCAATTGTCGTTACCACACACACATGAGTTCCACAAGCTTCCTTGAACTGTCCAGTACGCGTGAACCCCTCTCGCTTGGTCAACAACCTTTATCATGTCACAATTCTTCCATTAGCACAATATACCAACAAATCAAACCTCACAATTCCACCACATTAACCTAACCCAAGGTTCCAACACCCTTTTCATGCATCAATAAGCTCTTAGGGATTACTCAAACACCACACACCCTCAGATACCTCGGATTCCTAAGAGCCATTACCGAAGACAACCTAGGGTTAAGCTCTAAACACACATAATCCCTTCAAAACCCACATTCAAGCAACAAGAACATCAAAACACACTTCCTTAACCCCAAAACATCCATTTCAATCGGTGGATTTCACCCCAAACCGGGAATCCAACCATACAACCGAAAATCCCAAATTTCAACCGAAGAAAATGGAGAGAGAGGAGTAGGGAACGCTTACCAACTCGAATCCCAGCTCTTGAGGTCTGAAAATCGCTCCTAGATGCTGGAAAAGTCGAGCCCCAGCACCGTTCCTCGTCTCTCTGCGTCGCTCCCTTCGTTTTCTTTCTTTCTTTCTTTCATGTCTGACTAATCCGGATTTAAACAATTTTTCTGACTCTCGCCGCGGCTCCAGCATGCCTCGCCGTGGCTCCACCAAATAATCCAGAACAACGCCACTGGAAAGCTTCTCACCGCGGCGGCCCTGCTCTTCGCCGTGGCGTGGAGCTCTTCCAGACTCCACTTGAGCCTTCCCCCGTCCTGATTCCTCCGGTCCTGAACACAATGCCAAGAAAAATATCATGAGGGGCATTACACTCTCCCCTCCTTATAAAAATTTCATCCTCGAAATTTCAACTCTTACCTCAAGCAAAAATCTTTGGATACTTCTTCCGCATAGAATCTTCAGTCTCCCACGTGACATCATTGGACATCAAACCGCTCCAAAGGACCTTTAACAATTTTATGGTCTTATTCCTCAACTACTTCTCTTTCACATCTAGAATTTGCAACGGTGCGACCTCAAAAGTCAGATCCTCTCATACTTGAACTGCTTCATCATCAATTATATGAGACGGATCTGGATAATACTTCTTGAGTTGAGACACGTGGAAAACATCATGCAATCCAGCAAGACTAGGTGGTAGCGCCACTCGATACGCTACTGGCCCAATTCGTTCAAGAATTTGATATGGACCCATATACCTTGGAGTGAGCTTCTTGGCTCGAATCGATCTTCCAACACCAGTAATAGGAGTGACCTTCAAAAACACATGATCCCCAACATCAAACTCCAATGGTCTCCTCCTCCTATCCGCATAACTCTTTTGCCGACTCTGAGCTGTAAGAAGCTTCTGACGAATACTCTCTATCTTCCGAGAGGTTTGATCCACAATATCTGGGCCCAAAAGACTCCTTTCACCAAGTTCAGCCCAACACAACGGTGACCTGCACTTCCTGCCATACAATGCTTCATACGGAGCCATTTGCAAACTCGAGTGGAAACTATTGTTGTAGGCAAATTCAACCAACGGCAAAAACTTATCCCAATTGCCTCTATTCTCCAGAACACATGCCCGCAGCATATCCTCCAGAGTCTGAATAGTCCTTTCAGTCTGCCCATCAGATTGAGGGTGATAAGCAGTACTGAAACTCAACTTCGTACCCATGGCTTTCTGGAGAGATTTCCAAAACCTAGATGTAAACCTTGGATCTCTGTCCGACAGAATATTCATCGGGACTCCATGCAGCCTTACTATCTCATTCACATACAACTGGGCCAACTTCTCCATTGAAATAGTTTCCCGAATTGGAAGAAAATGGGCCGACTTCGTCAACCTGTCCACAATGACCCATATCGCATTGTGTCCTGAAGAGGTCCTCGGTAATCCCATCACAAAATCCATGGAAACGCTATCCCATTTCCACTCCGGGATCTCCAAAGATTGCAACATACCAGCAGGCAATTGGTGCTCAATTTTTACCTTCTGACAAATCAGACATCTTGCCACAAACTCTGCGATGTCCTTTTTCATGCCTGGCCACCAATAACCTCTCTTCAAGTCCTGATACATCTTAGTGGTACCTGGGTGGATAGTGTACTTACTTTTATGAGATTCCTCCAAAATAATCTCACGCAACCCCGCAACGTCTGGCACACAAATCCGACCTCGATACCGGATGATACCATCCTCCGTCCTGATTCCTCCGGTCCTGAACACAATGCCAAGAAAAATATCATGAGGGGCATTACAATTGACATCACCACCTCAAGATACATAGATGAGGATGAAGAAGTAGATAAGGAAGGTGGTTAATTCTTGAACTACAAGGAGAGCACAGTTCTGAACACACTATTCCGAAGGGGTGAGAATAAACCTCCCCTGAGACTAATAAAGCCCTCTGATTTGAGCACCCAAGCTAAGGTCTTGCACTACATAGTGTCCAAGATCATCTTTAACAAATAGGGAAGTTTCAATTTGATTACAAGGGTTAAGGCTCATGTGATAACTACTTTAATTCGTTGAAAGCTGCTGAATCTAGGCCATGTTATTTTCCAGCTTATGATCAAGGAAAGAGACTTAAGGAAAGATTCCACCTTGCCCTATGCCTTCATAATAACCAAGATGCTTCAATAGGCAAAGATTAAGCATTTAGAGAAGGGAAAAAGGAAAGCCTACTGAAACATTCAAGGAGGAAGATCTGCAGTGGATGGGTATAGAGAGAAAGGAAGGGAGATGGATTGGCAAGGGTGCAGGAAAGTTGGAAGATTTGTTTTATGAGGGAGGTGAATCATCACAGCAAGGAGGGACTTCTAAGGCTATTCCATAGCCCACTTAGCTATCTCAGCTTGTCACTCCTTCACCGTAGCCATCCCAACTTATTTCTCCTCCACCACAGCCCACTTAGCTACCTCAACCTTCCACTCCACTCAGTTGGGCTAAGCCAACCACTATTATTGAGTTTTATGATAGTCAATCCACACTCATGCTAAGTATCAAAGACGAGCAGAATGCTAGGTTTGCTTACCTTCAGGATCAGATCACACACTTAGCCAAAAACATGAAAGTGATTGGTGATGCCTATGAAGACATCATAAATGCTATCCCTTCTACATTAGCCCTGCCTCAGCCTGGACAATCTGAGCCTACCAAATCTACCTCTCCTGAACTTCCAAGCCCATTAAGAAGAAAAGACTTAATGAAATGTTTCCTCCTTTTGCTCCTTAGCCTTCTTCTCCTAAATATAGTCTGTTACTAACAAAAAGAGTCGGATTAGCCAACCTTCATAGGGAAGTTCAAGAGATAGTCTTAGATTCTGAGGAAGACCTCCTTGAGACACCTCCATCAGTGCCATTCATCCCTGTCCCTCTTCAAGCTATTCCCGTGTCATAGATTCCTCCTCTTGTTATGCATGTTCCAGCCCCTGATGATGCCAAAAAAGGGAAAAAGAAAACTAAGTAAACTAGGAAGCCTGAGGTTGCACAATTTGGCAAGACCTATAGCAAGAAGTCTAAGCCCAAAAAGAAGTGAACAAGCTAGAGAGAATCTTAGGGCTTAGGTCTTAGGGCCATTTGTTTCTATTGTAGTATTTCTTGAAATGTTAATCTTGCTTTCCTGTACTTAAATGTTAATCTTGCAGTGTCATGTACTTGCTGAATCTCTGTATTGAACCTTTATTGAATCAATTTCATATTTTTCTTCTGCTCTCTTATATATGTGTTACATTTATCTTTAAACTTTAATGCATATATTGAGGGGGAGCTCTTAGAAGTAAACCCAAGTACTAATCCAATTTGCAAGTTGTTTTGTCATCATTAAAAAAGGAGGAGAATGTTGAATTAAGTGTTTTAATGATTCTAAATAACTAGAGCTTAGAAGGAAAATATCAAGGAGTATAAGAGCATACAAGTGAAGAAATACAAGAAAAAATGAGTAAAGAATTAGTTGTTAGATTTCTCACTGTGTACATAGGGTAAAAGGCTTTATTTTCACCTCTTTATGATCCCACAACATTTAAACACTTGTTTTTCACATTATCCTATATTAACATATGTTAGATTTGAAAAACACTGACTAACAGACAAATTTTGAGTTTTTAAACATTGGAAGTTCAAATTTTGCTGACGGAAATTTGAAGTTCCAGAGGTATCACCTTTGATAGACGCATTTCAAGTGTTGAAATTTGAATTTCGAGTTAAGCATAATTAAGAAAATATGGAAAATTTTTCTAAAGTCATATCAAAGTTCATCTGATATTAAAATGCAAATTGAGTTTAAGATAGTCCCTCTGATAGACGAATTTTGGATTTCAAAATTTTAATTTTGGAATGAAGACTTGTAAGTCTAATCAGAGGTGTCTTTGACAGACAAATTTTGGAAGTGTAAAATTCAAGTTTCTCAAAGTAGAACCTTTGTGCCATGTTGAGCTTGTCATTGATAGATGAATTTTGACCTCATAAAATTCAAATTTCGAGTGCACTGTACAAATATGAGACAACTGTTCACACTCAACAGATGTGTTTTGAATATGAAAATTTGTACATTTTAACTTGGGATATATCTGACAAAGTCAAAATTCAAATTTCACTCTTGAACAGATGAATTTTGGAAGTTCAATGTAAAAGTCTTTAGCCTATGGTCTCTGTAAAATTCATCTGTTGGCATCCAAAATTTGAATTTTAGCGTGTTAGATGCATTTCAAATTTTGTACAGTGTATATTTGAAAGTTCTAAGAACAAAGCATCAGTTTGCAATGTGGCATTTCAAGGAGCTCACTAAATTCTTACGAGATAGTGAAAAATCTCAAGTGGTGGCTTGAGGACTGGACGTAGGTCAAGTGGTCAGACTAAACTAAGATAAATCTCTATGTCCTTTTCTCTCTTATCTTGCATTTGCTCTATTTCTCAGTACTCTATTTTTTGCAAAACTTCTACTTTCACTATTCTATCATTTTCTTGCAAAAAAATTTTGTACTTTTTAATGCACCCTGCCTCTTGAGAAGCCAACACACCTAACCCCTCTAGGTATGTTTGTTAGTTAGGCTGACTTTCCAAGAGGGGGGTGAATTGGGAAGTTTAAAAATTTTCTGCACAAAGTGAAACAGGTGAATAAAGCAAGGTATAATGAAAGCAACGTAAAAGCAAAGCAAACTGAAAAAAGTAATGATAGGGAGAAGAACACTCAGAAATTTATCCTGGTTTGGTCTATCCACTTAACTTACGTCCAGTCCTCAAGACACCTCTTGAGATTTTTCACTATACTGCAAGAATTCAATGGGTTTCTTGCAAATGCCATAGTACACAGCTTGTGCTCTGTTTTCTAGAGCTTTCACAATCTCTCTAAGCACTTTCTTAATGTGCTTCCCGATCCCCTTGTGATTTCCCCTCACAAGTAAATCTATCTTCTAGATGAAGATTAGATTGCTTACAAAGATATAACTCTCTTGAATAGAGTAAATATGAAGGTTAAAGTACAGATATTGTAGTTGAGAGGGTAAAAGCTTTTGAGAAGAAGATTTGGCAGAGTTTCAGTATATACAAGTTTGATTCGTTACCCACAACTTCAAATGATGTTATATTTATAGATTTAGGTCTCAAATGTCCGTTAGAGACAAAATCTATCCATTGGGGAAGTTATCCAACGGTTACTCTGAAAAACTATCCGTTAACCAACCGCATTTAATGCTTCTGACATACTGAAATTCGAATTTTGGTTGGTTAATAGACGAATTTTGAAGGAACCGAAGGTTAAAGCTTCCAACATTAAAACACTAAAGTTCGTCTGTTTATGAAGTGAAATTCGAATTTTGAAACTTAGAAAATGTTTCCATGTTGTGACATACGAATTTTCAAGAAGAAAATTTTTTTGTTAAGTGTGAACAGTGTTTTCAATTTTCTACAGTGTCCTCGAAATTCAAATTTTGGAGTCCCAAAATTCGTCTGTCCGTAGTACATTCAAAAGACACAGTAGTTCACTTTCTTCAAAATTCGAATTTTGAAAGAGTGAAGTTCGTCTGTCAGAGAGTCCTCTCTTCAGACTTACTTCAACATTTAATGTTTCAAAACTTTGTTATTCGTATGTCAACATGTTATTGTTACAGACTCATAATCTTAGCTTCTGAAATTCGAATGTCCATGTTCAAAGTTCGTCTGTCAGTGAGCAATTTTGAAACTCAGAATAATCTTGATTTCAGATGAACTTTAACATTGTTTCAGACGAATTTCTTCAGTTCTCATAAATTTCATTTTGTCTGAAATTCGAATGTTCAAAGCTCAAAGTTCGTCTATTGCTCAGTAGCTTCTTTCAGTCTTTTATGAAAATTCAAATTTTGGAAAATCAAAATTCGTCTGTCAGAGGAACATCTCTTCAGACTTACTCAGTTTTAACTCGAAATTCGAATTTCCAAAGCCAAAGTTCGAATTTCTAACATGACAGTTCAATATAAACTTTTCAAACTTCGTCTGTTGGTGGGTATTCATCAAATATTTCATAATCTAACATAAAATCAAGGTTTTAAAACGTTTTTCCACCGAATCAAAATCTTTTACTCATGTCAAAAGATCCTACAACTATCCTAGCAAAGATTACTCAGATTTTCTTTACTTGAGACACTTTGAACTCCTTTGATATCTTCAATCCAAGCTCTTCAATGTTGGTTTGGAATCATCAAAACTTCTTGATTCAACATTCTCCCCCTTTTTGATGATGACAAAACAACTTACAAACTGGATTAGTACTTGGGTTTGCTTTTACAAGCTCCCCCTCAACATATGCATTTTATTTCAAAAGATATCATATACAGCATATCAAGTGAAGATGTTCAAAGAGTAATATGCACAAAACATTGCAACAAAGAAATTCATTCATTTAATCAAATGTTGCTATACAAAAACCAATTAAAGTTCTTCATAATACAAAAAGCAAATAGTTAAAACAATCAACAGAAACACAAAGCACTATAAGAGGACTCAAGCCTAAGATTTAAACAAGTCTTCAATCACTTCTTCTTTGGCTTGGTCTTCTTGCTGTACATTTTCCCTTTCCCAGATGGCTCAGTAGCAGCAAACTTTCCAGTAACAGACTTTCCAGTTTGCTCAATCTTCTCCCCCTTTTTGGCATCATCAGGAAGGCCAACAAAATCAGCAGGAGGAGGGATCTGAGAGACAGGAATAGCTCGAAGTGGCACAGGAGCAAAAGGAATTTCTGACTGGACTGGTGCAGGAGGTTCCGCAGGCTCAGGACTTGCTTCGTCATCATCAGAGATCTCAAGTAGCTTTTGCATTTCCTGCCTGGAAAGAGCTAACTGAGCTCTCTGTTCCTCTGAGAGCCCATAAGCAGCAAGAGAGGGAGGAGCTAGTTCATCAGGACAAAACATTTCTTCCAGCCTTCTCCTCTGAGCTTGCAGTAGAGCATTGTGAGCAACAACTATATAATCAACAACAGGTACAATGCTTCTTTCTTCATTGCTCACACCCTCCTGCATAGAAGAGGTTGAAATGGCTGTAACCAGTCTTTCAACTTGCTCTGATTCTTGAATGGATAGAATTGAACCCTGAGCATCTTCTTGCATAGGCTCATGAGGGCTTGTTTCTTGAAGTCCTTCTTCTTCCAATCCATAGTCCAAGGGTGGACTAGGACTTGGTGTTCTCATTGCATCAGCAGGCTCAGCACCATCATCATCATGGTCAGATGAGGCAATCTCAAAAGGGCTTGAGGGCTCAGGAGTGGGAGAAAGAACAGGCACAGAGGACCCTGGCTGAGGAGGATCTGAAGTGGTAGGGATTGCACTTCTAATTTCTTCATAAGCATCAGCAACCACCTTCATATTCTTTGCCAACCGCTGTATCTGATCTTGTAGATAAGCAAACTTGTCATTTTGCTCATCTCTGATGCAAGAACGAGTGTAGACAAGCTGTCATACAACTTAGTGACCTTGGTTGGCTTGGCACGAGATGAGGGAGTGGATGGAATATGAGTAGGCTTGGAGGGAGATGGGATAGGCACAGAGGGCTGAGGAGTAGGTCTGACAGGAGCCTCAGAAGTACCCTCTTATTGTAGGGAGGCACCTTCAAGAAAGAATAGATCTTCAGTTCTTCATGCTCCCTTTCCAACCTATCTTCCTTCATCCTTTTCAATGCCCATTCTTTGCAGTTCTTCCTCCTTGAAGATTTCAGTGGGCTTGCCCTTCCCTTTCTCAAGATGCTAAATTTTGGCATACTGTAGAATTCTGGAAATGATAGCAGCATCAGGGAGTATGGAGTCCTTTATCTGATCTCTTGCCTTGATCATGCGTTAGAGAATGATGTGTCCCATATTAATTAGTTTCCCATGCATGATTGCAGCCATGACATGTGCCTCTGCCCTTGTTATCAAATTGAAGCTGCCTTCTTTGTTGAATATGATCCTGGACACTATGTAGTGCAGGATCCTCACTTGAACACTGAGGTCAGTAGGCTTCAATATGTTTATTGATGGCTAATTTTCCTTCCTTCTGAATAATGTCCTCAGAATTGTGCTCTCCTTGTAGTTCAGAAAGGGGCCACCTTCTTCATTAGCCGTATCTACCTCATCCATGTACCCAGAGGCAGTGATGTCAATTTTGAGGCCATCTTGCCCCGGGATTTCCAGTACCTTGTTGAATGTCTCATCAGTGAGCCAAATGGTCCTTGATCTCAGATTGACAACCCACTTCTTCTTCTTGCTGTTGTATTTTAAAGAGGCATACCATGACTTCACTACCTCATCATCATATCTTTCCAATACTTCCAACAGATTCTTGTATCTCATCATCCATATACCGGCATCAAAGCTATTTGAGACTAAGAAATCTTCCAAGTTTACACAATGTCGCTTAATTACCTTCTTGTTGGCAAACTTGGTGGAGTATTCCTCTTGAATCTGTGGAGTGCTCCATAATGGCAGAGTGGTAAGCTCATATTCCCCAGATTCAGTGCTTGAGGTTAAAGCAGGAGCATCAGGTTCAGCAGCAATAGGAACAGGGACCGAAGGTTTTGCTGTCTTTGAAGAAGAGGATTCAGCCTTCTTTGATTCTCCCTTGGGTGTAGATTGTTGCCGTTTGGAAGGAGTTCCCTTGCTGGATTCGACCTTTCTCTTCGATTTTTCTCCTTCCTTCGTGGCATATTGGGATTTAACAGAATGTTTTGGGCGAGCTTCTCCTTTGCTAGTTCATGGATTCTTGACTCTTGCCATTTCTGCAGATGAATGTTGCAGAATGATGCAAGGAACAGGTTTAAAGGATGCGAAAGGAAGTTTAATCGGTGGGAAATGACGGTTTTGGATCAGAATTGAAGAGGATTGAATGCAGGATTAGAATAGGCTCAGAGAGAATAGGAATAGGGTTACGTCTGTTCAAAAGAAAATCGTCGATTTTAACATATGTAACCGTCTGACTGACGAATTTTGAAGGGTTAAAATTCAAACTTCGAGTAGTTACAAGTTAAACCGTTCAGTAAAGCTTACTGACAGACGAATTTTCTTTAGAAAGTTCGTCTGACAGTGGCTTGGCTCAAGCAACACAAGATGAACAGATGAACTTTGTCTCAACAAAGTTCGAATTTTCAAGAGAAAAACACCAAGCAGCAAGCAAACCACCAAACAACAGATGAATTAAGCAAGCAAAACTTCATCTTTCAAAGATTCAACATTGAAGAGCATGTTTCAACAGACGAATTTTAAGTTAGAAATTCAAATTTCTCAACTTTGTGAAAGTTGTCCAACATTCGTATGTTGAGAGACAATCATTAGTATAATTATCATGTTGGACAGTCATAACTTTGAAATTTTGCTCTTTAAAATTCGAATTTTGAAGGATCAACAGACGAATTTCGAGGCATCACCGAGAACTGTTCCTTCTAATAACAGGCTGAAATTCGTCTGTTGGATATGCAAAATTCGAATGTTGACCATGCTGCCTTCCTCAGAAACTTAGTTTTACATGGAAATTCGTCTAACACATAATCAATATACGAGTTTCAACTATAAAACTTACAGATTGAATCCAGAAATTCAAGATTTTTGCCCTTTACTTCAATCTTTGATTGTTCCTTTTCAATGTGCTCCATTTTTCAGACTTATCAGCATTGAATCTCATGAGGAGCACCTGCAACTTAAATTAAACAATCTCTGATGCTAAAGTCAGAATTAGTTCAATATTGTAAGATTTTAAAAAAAATAGAATTGCACTAAGAATTACTTACAGTTCATTGGGATTTACCATACCTAATTCTCTTCTTATCTTGCAATATCTATCTTCTGACAGTGGCTTAGTGAGGATGTCAGCAACTTGATTTTCTATGGGGATGTATTCCAATCTAATTTCTCTTTTCAGAATGTGATCCCTTATGAAGTGGTGCCTAACTTCAATATGTTTTGTCCTTGAGTGCATGACAGGATTCTTTGTGATATTGATAGCACTTTGATTGTCATACATTATTGGTATCTCTTTCAACTCAACCTCAAGATCTTCCAGTTGCTGTTTCATCCAGATGATTTGGGCACAACAGCTTCCAGCTGCAACATACTCAGCCTCCGTAGTGGATAAGGCCACACTATTATGCTTTGTGCTAAACCATGAAACCAAGGATCCTCCAAGAAACTGACAAGTTCCACTTGTGCTTTTTCTGTCAGTTTTGGATCCTGCAAAGTCAGCATCAGTGTATCCTTTGAGATCTTCTCCATTGCCCTTTGGATACCAAAGACCCATCTGTGATGTTCCAATGAGATATCTGAAGATTCTTTTCACAACAGTTGCATGGGTTTCTTTGGGACATGATTGGAACCTTGCACACATACAGACACTAAACATAATGTCAGGTCTGCTGGCTGTTAAGTACAACAGGGATCCAATCATTCTTCTATACTAAATAATGTCAAACTCTTTTCCTTTCTCATCCATGTCCAGTTTGGTTGTAGTAGCCATAGGTATCCCCGGCTTGGCATTTTCCATTCCAAGCTTTTTCAGCAATGCCTTCAGATACTTGGATTGATTGAGGAAGATACCATCATTGCATTGTCTAATTTGCAATCCAAGGAAGAAGTTGAGTTCACCCATCATGGACATTTCGAATTCCCCCTACATTAACTTAGAAAAATTATTGCAAAGAGGTTCATTAGTAGCACCAAATATAATATCATCAACATAAATTTGGACAATAAGTAAATCGTTATTTTCTTTCTTAGTAAATAGGGTTGTATCTACTTTGCATCTATTAAACCCTTTGTCAGTTAGAAAATTACTCAATCTATCATACCACGCTCTAGGGGCTTGTTTTAAACCATAAAGAGCTTTCTTTAGTTTATACACATGGTTTGATTTTACAGAATCCTCAAAACCTGGAGGTTGATCTATATAAACCTCTTCCATGATATATCCATTCAGAAAAGCACTCTTTACATCCATTTGATATAACAAAATATTTTTCATGCATGCATATGCTAATAGAATTCTAATTGCTTCTAATCTAGCTACTGGAGCAAAAGTCTCTTCAAAATCAATACCCTCTTCTTGATTATATCCTTTAGCAACCAGTCTAGCTTTGTTTCTGATGATTGATCCTGATTCATCAAGTTTGTTTCTAAAAACCCATTTGGTACCTATGACAGGATGATTTTCGGGTCTAGGTACTAAATCCCAGACTTGATTTCTTTCAAATTGATTTAATTCATCCTGCATAGCTAGAATCCATTACTCATCAGTTAAGGCTTCCTCAGTACATTTAGGTTCAATTTGTGATATGAAAGCACAGTTAATCATTTGATCCCTTAACTGTTTTCTGGTTCCAACTTTCTCTTGAACATTCCCTATTACTTGATCAACAGGATGATTCCTTTGATATCTCCAAGCTCTAGGGAGTTCTTAAGATGTTTCTTCATTATTTTCTTCTTCAAAGTCTCTCTCCTGAATATCTTCCTATATATTAATAGATTCAGATATTTTTGGAGATTCAATTTTACCTTCTTCAGAAATTTCTAACTTTTTAAAGTTTGAAACAAGATCATCCTCATCAGAAACATGTTTAGAAGTAGTTTCACTTTCAATAAATACTATATGCACAGATTCCTCAACTGAATTAGACCTTTTATTAAAAACTCTAAATGCCTTACTTCTACTAGAGTAGCCTAGAAATATACCTTCATCAGATTTGGGATCAAACTTACCCAGATTTTCTTTCCCATTGTTGTGAATGAAGCATTTGCACCCGAAAACATGGAGATATGACAGATTTGACTTTCTTCCCTTGTACAGCTCATACGGGGTCTTCCCAAGGATTGGTCTAATGTAGGCTCTATTTATGATATAGCTTGCTGTATTCACTGCATCAGCCCAAAACACTTGAGACAGCTCTTTTTCATTCAGCATAGCTCTAGCCATTTCTCCAATGGTTCTGTTCTTCCTTTCTACTACTCCATTCTGTTGAGGAGTTCTTGGAGTTGAGAAGTTGTGATCAATTCCATGCTCATTGCAGTACTCCAGAAAGTATGAGTTTTCAAATTCTCCTCCATGATCTGACCTGATTGACACGATAGAAATACCTTTCTCATTTTGCACTTTCTTAGCTAAGGTTACAAATGCATCAAAGGTACCACTTTTAGAGGAAAGAAATAATGTTCATGTAAATCTAGAGTAATCATCCACAAGTACAAACACATACAGATTACCACCAAGACTTTTCACCCTAGGTGGTCCAATTAAGTCCATATGCAGTAGTTCTAGTGGTCTAGTTATAGTGACTACATTTTTAGATTTAAAAGAAGATTTAGTTTGTTTTCCTTTTAAGCATGCATCACATTCTTTGTCCTTTTCAAAAGTAATTTTTGGCAGGCTAGTGACTAACTCATTTTTAACCAGTTTTGAAAGCTGATTCATATTAACATGAGCTAATCTTCTATGCCATAACCAACTATCATTATTTTGACTAATCAAACATACAGAATCTAAGGGAGGAAGTTCATCAAGATCAATAGTATAGCAGTTACCATCCCTTTGAGCTTTGAGGATTACTTTGTGATCGCTTTTTCTGATGACCAGGCAAAACTTTGAGTCAAACAGTACCCAATTTCCTTTGTCACATGTTTGGCTCACACTCAGCAGATTGTGGTTGAGGCCTATCACAAACAGCACCTCTTCAATAGATGTTTCAGGATTCTTGCCCACAATGCCAATGCCAACTATTCTGCCATACTGGTCACCTCCAAAAGTCACCTTTCCTCCTTTCTTGTCTCTAAGGGTGATGAACTTCTCCTTGTCACCAGTCATGTGGCTTGAGTAGGCACTGTCCATATACCATTTGTTGCTCCTTATAACTTTGAGACAGACCTGCAAAACAAGGTTCAAGTTTTCTTTTTAGGTACCCAAATTTGTTTGGGTCCTTTTCTGTCAGTAGTCCTTTCCCTGGATACTAATGTACCCTTGGGAACCCATTTAGTTTTCCTGTCAAGTCCATTTTTCTTTATAGCACAAGAACTGGAAATATGTTCCTTTTTGTTATAGAAATGACAGGTAGTAAAGGGACTGCTGGATTAAGAAGCAGGAAGAAAACAATGCAGATAGTACTTTTGTTTTGCATGCATTGGTTGATTATATGTTTCAATGGAAGGTGACGTATTATTTTTCTTTCTATTATTCTCAGCATGCACAAAATGTCTCATATATGCATTCTGATTTTTCTTCCTAATCTTTTCCTTGACAGCACATGGATCATAGCCAAGACCAGCTTTTCCTTGTGATATTCTTTGGCTCCCCATCAAAGCAAACAATATATCTTTACCTCGGGTAAGCCTAGACATGCTTTTCACTAAATATTCATTAGTTTGCTTTAGTTCAATGCATGATTCACAGCAAACAGATTCAGCAGAAGGTAAAAAAGTAATTTCAGACATGTAACTTTGAGATTCCAGTTTATTAATCTTTTTCTTTGCTAGTTTTAGTTCTTTAGCAACTTTAATAAACTCATCATGAAGCTCATGAAATGCATCTAGTAATTCAGAATAGGAAGGTTCAGATTCATATACCTCTTCTTCCTGATCACTGCTGCATGAGAGTTCAGCTTCTTCAGATGCAAGTGCCATCAAACAAATGTTGGCAATCTCATCCTCATCTGAGCTGTTGCCCCAGATTGACGAGATATAGGCTTTCTTCTTCTTCCCTTTGTCAGCAGCTTTCTTTTCTTTCTCTTGCTTTGCTTTGAAATTTAGCAAGACTCTCCTTCTGTCTTCTTCATTCCACTCTGCTTCTGGCTTCTCGTTGTTTTTTCCATCATCTGTTAGGGCCATAGGGATGAAATCTCCTTTCTCAATAACTGACCAGATATCAAGATTAATTGATTGGAGATAGATTTGCATCATCATCTTCCAATACCCATAGTGTTCTCCACTGAAGCCAGGTGGTCTATTTGTATTGTTCCCTTCTGGTAGTATGCTTTCACTAAAACCAACCATTTCACTACCCGGACTGTGAGATCCTTTGATTGGGAATTTGGGCTCTGATACCACTTGTTAGTTTGGCTGACTTCCCAAGAGGGGGGTGAATTGGGAAGTTTAAAAATTTTCTGCACAAAGTGAAACAGGTGAAGAAAGCAAGGTATAATGAAAGCAACGTAAAAGCAGAGCAAACTGAAAAAGTAATGATAGGGAGAAGAACACTCAGAAATTTATCCTGGTTCGGTCTATCCACTTGACCTACGTCCAGTCCCCAAGACACCTCTTGAGATTTTTCACTATACTGTAAGAATTCAACGGGCTTCTTGCAAATGCCACAATACACAGCTTATGCTCTGTTTTCTAGAGCTTTCACAATCTCTCTAAGTACTTCCTCAATGTCCTTCCCAATCCCCTTGTGATTTCCCCTCACAAGTAAATCTATCTTCCAGATGAATATTAGATTGTTTACAAAGATATAACTCTCTTGAATAGAGTAAATATGAAGGTTAAAGTACAGATATTGAAGTTGAGAGGGTAAAAGCTTTTGAGAAGAAGATTTGGCAGAGTTTCAGTATATACAAGTTTGATTCGTTACCCACAACTTCAAATGATGTTATATTTATAGATTTAGATCTCAAATGTCCGTTAGAGACAAAATCTATCCATTGGGGAAGTTATCCAACGGTTACTCTGAAAAACTATCCGTTAACCAACCGAATTTAATGCTTCTGACATACTGAAATTCGAATTTTGGTTGGTTAACAGAAAAATTTTGAAGAAAATGAAGGTTGAAGCTTCCAACGTTAAAACACTAAAGTTCGTCTGTTCATGAAGTGAAATTCGAATTTTGAAACTTAGAAAATGTTTCCATGTTGTGACATACGAATTTTCAAGAAGAAAGTTTTTCTGTTAAGTGTGAACAGTGTTTTCAATTTTCTACAGTGCCCTCAAAATTTGAATTTTGGAGTCCCAAAATTCATCTGTCTGTAGTACGTTCAAAAGACACAGTAGTTCACTTTTTTCAAAATTTGAATTTTGAAAGAGTGAAGTTCGTCTGTCAAAGAGTCCTCTCTTCAGACTTACTTTAACATTCGAAGTTTCAAAACTTTGTTATTCATATGTCAACATGTCATTGTTACAGACTCACAATCTTAGCTTCTGAAATTTGAATGTCCATGTTCAAAGTTCGTCTATCAGTGAGCAATTTTGAAACTCAGATTAATCTTGATTTCAGATGAACTTTAATATTGTTTCAGACGAATTTCTTCAGTTTTCATAAATTTCATTTTGTCTGAAATTCGAATGTTCAAAAGTCAAAGTTCATCTGTTGCTCAATAGCTTCTTTCAGTCTTTTATGAAAATTTGAATTTTGGAAAATCAAAATTCGTCTGTTAGAGGAACATCTCTTCAGACTTATTCAGTTTTAACTCGAAATTCAAATTTCCAAAGCCAAAGTTCAAATTTCTAACATGACAGTTCAATATAAACTTTTCAAACTTCGTCTGTTGGTGGGTATTCATAAACTATTTCATAATCTAACATAAAATCAAGGTTTTAAAATGTTTTTCCACTAAATCAAAATCTTTTACCCATGTCAAAAGATCCTACAACTATCCTAGCAAAGATTACTCAGATTTTCTTTACTTGAGACACTTTGAACTCCTTTGATATTTTCAAGCCAAGCTCTTCAATGTTGGTTTGGAATCATCAAAACTTCTTGATTCAACAATATTGAGATGTTTAGTACAATTTTGGAATAAGAACTATGGATGTATATATATTAAAGCACTGATTCTGCAAAGTTAAGGGATAGCAAAGCCCAATCTGACCCCTGTCTAGAAATATAGCTACAATTTGAACAAGACGATGATGAATATATGAGTATTATATATACTCTTAAAGTAGATAGATAGATCTTTGAAATGATCTAAAGATCACCTCATTTGGATGTGTGTCCAAATTATTATGATTTTTTAAATTTGGGATCAGAAAACTGAAAAGTAGAAAAATGATCAAATGAACAGTAAAAGTTCACGAAATTTACTGCACAAATTGGCCCCATGAAGTTATTGTTTTGTATTTTTTCCATGTAGATCTAGATTTGTGATGATTTTAAAAACTTGAATCACCTTAATATGATTTTTGTATAATTAGTTATGAATTTCCGAAATTTGGTCAGTAAAATGGATTTACTAAGTGAATAGTACCATCAAATTTTGAAAAAAAATTGTTTTAATTTTCTAGGTGATTTAAGCCTCTAATCATGACTAATGAGTCATAATTAAGGCCTAATACATGGAAAATAAGATTAAAGGTAAGGTGTTACAAGGTAACCATGAATGTGTTGGAGATTGTGTCCTACGCTAATCATTGTATTATGAATATTGTACTTCATGATGAAAAGAAGGTGTTTTTTTTCTTTTGTTACATTATTATATAGTTTTCATGTTTTTCTTTATAATAATATCCTTGGATAAATCATTTTATCCTAAATGTCTCTAGCCAATCATTTTTGTGGGAACAATAATGAACTAAGACTAGTATGATTTTGATTGATAATTATGTAATAATTAAATATGAAGATACAAATCAAAATCATAAGCACCTGTTAGGGAATAGACGCTGAATCAACCCATTATAAGATAGCTGCATAGATTAAGTCATGACCTTATCTCACACACACACACACACATATATATAATTATGTCACTGAGCCCTCAGACTTAAGATTATCTTGACTTTCTACATGGGAACACTGTACTTTGACATAATCAAAAGTCACCTTTAATCAGAAGATTATAAAGGCTATGATAGAGTATAGTGTAATTCATGTAGAGCAAGATGAATAAACAAGATAAAATTTGTCCCTCTAATTAATGGAGAGATATATCTGGGGCCCTTGATAAGTGAGTTTGAGAAATGTATGGCCATGCTCGAATGGAAGAGTTTCCATTTGTTCTATCAGTTTGCTTAGAGATCGAGTAAGTGATGGTCGAGTAAGATGGGAATAATATTTCCATGCCTCATACTTTATATATATATCATGAGACAAAAGGGATATGATAAGGTTATATGATAAATTGCATCAGATTACCGATCTCATATGATTTGGATAGTCACAATGTCTTGCTAGAGGCCACTTGTGACTTGTGGATCTAATAGTATCATTGGCCCATTGCCAACATCATATGGGCCTGCAGGGTCGTACACAAAAATGGACCAACTTGAGCTAGAATGTCTAGATTCATTGAATATAATATATGTATAGATTCAATGAATTTAATGTTCAATTTATGGTGTATGAATTTTATAAATAAATGTATATATATTTGATATATATATTTTTTATAAAATTTGAAATATATATATGTGTGTGTGATATATTATATATATTTGATATATATTAAATATTTTGAATTATATATATTATTTAAATTAATTTAAATGAATTAGTTTTAAATTTAATTTTATGTGATAGATTTAAATTTAAACTAAAGTCACAATTTGAATTTGATTTACATGATAAATTAAATTTAAATTTGATTTTGGATTTAGATTAGATAGTTGGTTTAGATTTAAATCTAAACTAATATATTTAATTAACATTTGATTTAATTTAAATAATTGATTTAAATTAATCAAATAATAAACCATATCCATATAGTTATATAGATTAGGGTTATTATATACAAAATCAAGAGAAAGTCTCTATCCACCATAGAAATAGAACGACCGCACATTTAGAGAGAGACATTGTACGGATGAACAGAGAATAGACACACATAGAGAATGAATAGACGTTCACAAATAGAGGTGCTAGCACGCCGTTTGAGTTGAACTCATCATTCGTGTGGATACTGGTAGAGGAAGCTAATCAGACATGTCAGTTCTTGGGGTCTAACGGTAGGAAAAGAATGCTAAAGGGACACACCGGAGGTAAATTTCTTTTCTACATCTCAATCTAAACAACATTGGTAGATCCATGGGGGGGAATTTGGTGATATTTTTTTGCTGTGCGTATACTGAGATTCCCAACAGTGGCATCAAAGCCATGTCAATGATTGTTTTAATTGAGTTCTTGAGAATATGATTGCATATATGTGATGTGTGTGAACTCAAATTTGTCAAAATCTATTTCTATTTCATATGTGATGCAATTAGATTCAATTCTGTTTTATTTCGTATGAGATGCGATTAGATTTAATTTTGTTTGTGGAATCGGTTATGAATATGTTTCTATTTTTGTATATTAAATAATTTCATTTATAGAATCAATTATGAATCTGTTTCTGTTTTTGTATATTACATGGTGAGATTAAAATCTGTCTTTGTTTTGTCCATGACGTGATTCAAATTTGTTTCGTATATGATACGTTTTCAAATCCATTCCGTATGTGATACGTTTTCAAATTTGTTTTGTATATGATGCGAAACATGTTTGGTAGATGCGATTAGAATCAATACTTTTATAATTCTATTTCTATATAAGTTTGGTGGATGAATTTTTCAATATAATTGATGAATCCTTGGGATTTTTAAATGGAGTAAGACCACCGTGGCTATCTAATCCTAACACAACATAATCTAATTTAACACTAGAATCACAAAATTTACAGCTTTTCATATTAGATGAGATGTTTGTGATATACATGTTGTGATTTGTTTGTTTGAATTGGATGGGTATGGTGCATGATATGACCCTAGGATGATATTGTGGTTTGTATTTTTAAATACGACTTGCATGTCATGCCTCTCTCTACAACTCTGGATGTACATTCTCTTCTCACCTCACTCCCCTCGCATGTTCAATCGAGGTTTCTTTATGTATATAAGTGTTATATTAGAAGAATCCTTTCATTGGATTGGGAGGATATAGGTTAGATAGACCATATTATGACACATTTATTTTATGTTTTATGATGAGATCATATGCATGTATGGGATGCTACCAAGATATATGTTCATGTGATGACTAGATATATGAATGACAATAAACATAATAAATAAAATCCCCCGAATTAAATTTTAAGTACCAATGCCACCAATTTATTAACACCTATCAAGGCTTTGATCACCTAAATGTAAGATCTACCAAAGTGCGATACACTTAGGTTATCTTAGTGAGGCAGCTTGGGTAATAGTGATACTCATAAAGGTTTATGATGGTATGACTTAATTGAGACTATCAAAATGGTTTTGGATCTCAAGGCATTAGATGGGATTAAACATGCTGGGTCATATGATGACAAGATCCCATAAAGTTCTAAGAGTTATATGCGATGTAATTGGTAAATAAGTTACCTACCTAAATGGCTTAATTTTAAGCGTCTTGCTAAAGTGGACTTACAATCAAGTGAAATATGAGTCTTAGCCCGCTAAACTATATTGAGGGTTATTTTTAGTGGGAGATTATTAGCTTGATTTTGCATATTTAGTTGTAGAAAATGTTGACAAATAATTCTGCTACACTATCATTGCGATTTGTCCTTGAGAAGGACAAACTCAATGGGACCAACTTTCTTGATTGGTTTAGGAACTTGAGAATTGTTCTTAAGCAGGAAAGAAAGTCATATATCTTATATGAACTCATTCCTGAGGAGCTTGTAGCCAATGCTCCAAGAGCCTAAAAGGATGCCCATAATAAGCATCTTAATGACTCTATGGATGTAGGATGCTTGATGCTAGCCACCATGATCCCAGAAATTCACAGACATCTGGAACATATTGAGGCTTATGAGATGATTGTGCATTTCAAGGAAATGTTCCAACAACAGGCCAGGCAAGAAAGGTTTGAAACCATGAAAGCCTTACATTCCTACAAAATGACTGAGGGTGCATCAGTTAGCACTCATGTTTTAAAGATGAAATGCTACATTAGTCACCTTGAAAGGCTCAGATTTCCCATAATCCAGGAGTTAGCTATAGATTTGATCTTAAACTCACTCCCAGAGAGTTATGACCATTTTGTCATGAACTACAATATGAACAACATGGAGAAATCAATTTCTGAACTGCATACGATGCTTAAAACTGCTAAGCAAAACATTAAAAAAAAAAAAAAGCCAAGCAGCGTTTTAATGATTTAGAAAGGAAAAGGAATGAAAAAGAAAGGCAAGGGCAAGCAAAAGGGAAAAGGCCCAAATAGTATGTCCAAGGAGCAAGACAAGCCCAAGCCCAAACCCAAACCTAAGCTTGAAACCAAGAAGGTAAAGCCTCCCAAAGAAGGACTCTGTTTCTTTTGCAATGAGCCTAGTCATTGAAAGAGGAATTGTGAGCTCTACATTGAAGATCTAAAGAAAAAGAAGAATAGCAGGGCTATTACTTTAGGTATTTATGTTATGGCAATTACTCTTTCTACTTCTCTTACATGGGTATTAGATACTGCATGTGGAACTCACATTTGTACAAATATGCAGGGTCTCAAACGGAGTAGGAAGCTGAAAAAGGGTGAAATAGACCTACGAGTTGGAAATAGAGCAAGAGTTACTGCTTTAGTCGTAGGCACTTATGAATTAATTTTGCCTAATAGGCTTTTGTTAATTTTGAGCAATTGCTATTATGTTCGTACTTTGAGTCAGAACATTGTTTCACTTTCTTATTTAGATGATTAAGGTTTTACTTCAATTATTGGGAATAAAAAATACTCTATTTATTTTAATGACATCTTTTATGTGGATGGAGATTTTTATGGTGGTTATTACCATTTGAACCTTAAAGCTCCTAATAAGGAACATATCTATAACATAACTACCAAGAGGATCAAGTCAAACAATTTGAATCCGACCTACCTATGACATTGTCATCTAGACCACATAAATGAAAAATGCATTTCAAAGCTCCATCAAGATGGACTTATCAATTTATTTGATTTTGAATCACTTGACACTTATGAATCTTGTTTATTGGGAAAGATGACAAAAGCACCTTTTACTAGGCACAGTGAAAGGGCTACTGATTTATTGGGCTTAATACATATCAATGTATGTGGTCCACTAAGTATTACTGCTAGAAGTGGTCACCTGTACTTCATTACTTTTATAGATGACTTAAGTAGATAAGGATATATCTATCCAATAAGACATAGATCTGAATCTTTTGAAATGTTCAAAACTTTCCAAAATGAGGTATAGAATCAACTTGATAAATCTATTAAAGCACTTTGATCTAATTGAGGTGGTGAATATTTAAGCCAAGAATTTATTGACCATCTTAGAAATTGTGGAATTGTCTCACAATTGAGTCCACTGGGAACACCACAATGGAACGGTGTTTCTAAATAAAAGAATCGAACCCTATTAGATATGGTTTGATCTATGATGAGTCAAATAGATCTTCCACCATCCTTTTGAGGCTATGCATTAGAAATAGTTGCGTTCACACTAAACTGTGTTCCATCTAAGAAGATTGAAAAGAATTCATATGAGATATGGACAGGAAAGAAGCCCAGTTTGTCTTTTCTCAAAATTTGGGGATGCAAGGCATATGTTAAGCAATAAGCCTTAAATAAGTTAGCACCCAAATCTATAAAATGCTTTTTTGTGGGGTATCCTAAAGAAACTAAGGGATATTACTTCTTCAATCCTACTGAGAATAAATTGTTTATTGCTCGGAATGGTATCTTTCTAGAAAGAAAGTTTGTCTCTAAAATAACAAGTAGGAGTACGATAAATCTCGAAGAATTTCGAGAGCCACAAAATTACATTGAGCTAGAGATGGAAGAACGAGAAGACTCATAACAAGTTGATGAGCCTACTCAAGTAACACAAGGCCAACGAAGGTCTGATAGAACACGACGTCAGCCTTAAAGATATGGATTTCTTTTAACTAACAGTCATGATGTGTTGCTCTTAGATCAAGAAGAGCCAACCACCTATCAAGAGGTCGTAATGGGATTAAACTCTGAAAAATGGCTACATGCCATGAAGTTTGAGATGCAATCCATGAATGATAATCAGGTATGGACCTTGATTGACCAACCTAAAGGTACAAAAACCATTGGGTGAAAATGGGTTACCGACATGGATGGCCAAGTGCATACCTTCAAAGCACGATTGGTTACAAAAGGATTCAAGCAAACTCATGGTGTAGACTATGATGAAACCTTTTCACTAGTCACCATGATTGAATCAATCAGGATCCTTCTTGCCATTACAGCATACTATGATTACGAGATTTGGCAGATGGATGTGAAAACAACTTTCCTTAATGGGAAGCTACTTGAGGATGTGTTTAACAACCTACCTCTATTACCCTCCAGACATAACCCAAAACTACCAAAAACATCAACCAATACTCACCTCATCCTTCAAAAATAGTAGAAACAGAACAACAACACCCAAAACTGGGCTGTGGCCACGGCCACCACAGTACCACTGCGGCTCTGGCCTCCCCTGAAACTCCCTCGCTTCTAGCCTCACTGGCGCTGTGGCTTGGACTCTGAAGCCGTGGCGCCCCCTGCTGATATCCCATATTAGCAACTTCTACAATCCGAGGTGAATTTCCGACGCGCATAACTTTATGCTCCGACCTCTTATTGACTTGATTCCAACTCCTACAAGCCAATCTAGTCCCAAGCTATCCATAGACACCCTTCTTGCCTTAAATCAATTCCATATGGAGATTCTAGGCCCTTAACACCATTTTGGCCACTTATTGACTAAAACTCACCACTAACCACTTCCAATTGTCACTAAAGACAACTGGTCACTCAGAGACCATTCATAAAGGTCCAAATCCCTAAACTGTCATGTCCAAAGAGGTTTCACCTCAAATGAATCACTCCTCTGAGTTTTGACTCCCTTGAACCTCAACATGACAAGATGGGCCACAGGCCCTAAACACAACAACTAGGCCCAAAACCACCTTGGGCTCACAAATACCATAATACCTATTTCCCAACATCCAACACTCTCAAACCACCACATATAACACATTCCATGCACAACCAAAATATGTAACTACCCATACATCGCAATATACATTTACAACCATTCTTACAACATCATATGCTTAATACATAACCTTCTATCCTACTTGGCACATAATACATTATTAAAAAACAAACAGTACATAGACTATTCCCACATCTACAGCTACTATATGGGCTTCTTAGGACTAGCGCTAGAACCTTCACCTAAAAGGATTAATCATGGGAGAGGGTGGGGTGAGACAATATCTCAGTAACTGGGGACAACCACACACATAAACATATATATATTCTTATACATAACTCATGCAATGTAAAATGATTGGTATGCATGTCACCTTCTTAGGGGTCTCATCCTTATCCTCCCTAACATATACAATCCATCCTTATCCTCCCTAACATATACGGTCCACCCTTATCCTCCCTAACACATATAATCCACCCTTATCCTCCCTAACACATATACATATACACATATCCCATCCTTATCCTCCCAAACACATATATCATCATACGTTATATATATATCATCATATCATCACCACTCCGTCCACCATATAACACAGTCTCACAATATCATATGGTGATGCTAATGTATCATCATATAATCATCATCATGTCATATCATCATGTATGCACCATCTCATATCATATCAATGTCAACATCATGTATATCATCATCACAATCATCATCATCATCTAACTGTACGCATACCACGATATATATAGAAAACGATACACACAACACATCAATATCGTGGTATGAAAGAGACATGCATATATACACAACTATACAATACAACATAAACAAACATCCGGTTACCTTAGGTTGTCAATATCGTGCTCATACAAGTTCCACACGCTTTCTTGAACACCAACATGCTTGTACCCCTCTCGGCTAACCAAACAGCCTTCATAATAACATAATTCTTTCATTAACACGATATACCAATAACCAAAACATCACAATTCAATCACTTTAGGTCTAACCCAAGGTTCTAACACCCCTTTCATGCATCAATAAGCTCTTGGGGAACATTTACACAACAAACAATACCATACAACTCGGATTCCCAAGAGCCTTAACCAGAATCAACTTAGGGTTAAGCTCAAATCACATATAAACCCTTCAAAACTCACATCCAAGCAACAAGAACACCAAAACACACATCATTAACCTCTTTTTAACCATTTCAATTGGTGGATTTCATCACAAACCGGAAATCCAACCTCAAAACCGAAAACCCCAAATTTCCACTGAAGAAAAATGAAGAGGGAGGAGTAGAGAACACTTACCAACTTAAATCCAAGCTCCCTCAGTTCAAAAATCACTCCTGGATGCCAAAAATGTTGAACCCTCGTCGCCTCTCTCGTCGCTTTCTCCGATTTCTTTCTTTCCGAACGTCCGAAATGATCCAGATTTAAACAAAAATCTCGACTCTCGCCGTGGCTCCAGATATCTCACCGCGGCACCACCATAAATTTGCCTGACAACGCTACTGGAAGGTATCTCACCATGGCGCGAAACCCTTTCTGGCTTCTCTTGAACCTAACTTCACCCTGTTTCCTCCGATCCTGAACACAAGCCAATAAAGATATCATGAGGGGTATTACAATGTGTACATGAGATAACTTGAGGGTTTTGTATGTCCAAAATATTCTGTGAAGTTTTGCAAGCTTCAAAAATCTATTTATGGATTGAAGCAAGCATCTCATAGTTGGAATCAACGTTTTAAATAAGTGGTCAAAGAGTTTGGATTTATCCAAAATGTTGATGAACCTTGTGTTTACAAAAAAGGTTAGTGGGAGCACGATTGTATTTTTAGTTCTTTATGTTGATGACATCCTACTCATTGGGAATGACATTCTTACCTTGCAGAATGTTAAGACCTGGTTAGGAAAGTGTTTCTCAATTAAGGGCTTAGAAGAAGCCACCTATATCCTAGGGATTAGGATCTATACAGATAGATCCAAGAGGCTAATTGGCCTAAGTCAGTGCACTTATATAGACAAAGTATTGCATAGGTTTAATATGCAAGACTCAAAAAGGGGTTACATGCCCATGTCTCATGGCATCCATCTTAGCAAAGCTTAGTGTCCTTGTTCATGAGATGAGCGAGAATGCATGAGCAAGATTCCATATGCCTCAGCAATTGGATCTATTATATATGCCATGTTGTACACTTGATCGGATGTCTCATATGCCTTGAGCATGACTAGTAGATATCAGTCAAATTCAGGTGAGAATCACTAGACTGCTGTTAAGAATATCCTGAAGTACTTAAGAAGGACTATGGATGTATTCTTGGTGTATGGAGATTTGGATAATGAGCTTGCTGTAAATGGTTAGACAGATGCAAGTTTCCAATCCGACAAGGATGATTCTAGATCACAATCAGGATTCATATTTTGTTTAAATGATGGAGCAGTAAGTTGGAAGAGTTCCAAGCAAAGCACTATAGCTGATTCTACAACAGAAGCCGAGTACCTAGTAGCATCAGATGCAGCTAAGGAAGTTATTTGGATTAAGAAGTTCATCAGTGAGCTAGGAGTAGTGCCTACCATCTTAAATCCAATAGATCTTTTTTTGTGACAACAACGGCATAATAGCATAGGCTAAAGAGCCTAGGTCACATAAAAGAACCAAATACATACTCAGGCAATATCATCTCATCAGAGAAATCATTGATAGGGGTTTTAGAACGATATGCAAAATACCAACTGATGACAATGTTGTTGATCCTCTTACTAAGCTGATTGCATAGGTAAAGCATAAGCGTCATGTTATGTTAATGTGTATTAGATATATCAACGATTGAGCTTAGTGTAAGTGGGAGTTGTTGGAGATTGTGCCCTAGGCCAATCATTGTATTATGAACATTATACTTCATTACGAAAAAGGAAGGTGTTTTTTCTTTATTTTATTACATTGTTGTATAGTTTACATGTTTTTCTTTATAATAATATCCTTGGATTAATCATTTTATCCTAAATGTCCCTAATCAATCATCTTTGTGGGAACAATGATGAACTAAGGCTAGTATAATTTTGATTGATAATTATGTGATAATTATGTATGAAGATACAAATCAAAATAATAAGCACCTATTAGAGAACAGGCACTAGATCGACCCGTCATGACATAGCTACATGGATCAAGTCATAAGCTTATCTCATATATATATATATATAATCGTGTCAATGAGCCCTTAGACTTGAGACCATCATGGCTTCCTACATGGAAACATTATACTTTGACATAGTCAAAAGTCACCTTTAATCAGGAGATTATAAAGGCTATGATCGGATATAGTGGAATTCATGTAGAGGGAGATGAATGATCAATATGGAATTTATCCCTTTAATTAATGGAGAGATATATCTGGGCCCTTCGATGAGTGAGATTGAGAAATGCATGGTCATGTTTGAATAGAAGAGTTTCCATTTGTTCTGTCAGTCTGTTTGGAGATCGAGTAAGTGATGATCAAGTAAGATGAGGATGATGTTTCCATGCCTCATACTTGACCTATATATCGTGAGACAAAAGGGATATGATAAGGTTATATGATAGGTTGCATCGGATTAATGATCTCATATGATTTGGGTAGTCACAATGTCTTGCTAGAGGCCACTTGTGACTTGTGGATCCAATATTGTCATTAGCTCATTGCCAACATCATATGGGCCTGCAGGGTCACACACAAAAATGGACCAACTTGAGATAGAATGTCCAGATTGATTGAATCTAATATGTGTCTAGATTCAATGAATTTAATGTTCAATTTAGGGTGTATGAATTTTATAAATAAATGTACATATATATTTGATATATATATCTTTTATAAAATTCGAAATATATATATGTGTGATATATTATATATATTTGATATATATTAAATATTTTGAATTACATATATTATTTAAATTAATCTAAATAAGCTAGTTTTAAATTTAATTCTATGTGATAGATTTAAATTTAAACTAAAGCCATAATTTGAATTTGATTTATATGATAAATTAAATTTAGATTTGATTCTCGATTTAGATTAGATAGTTGGTTTAGATTTATTCTATTAGACAGATTTAAATCTAAACTAATCTATTTAATTAACATTTGATTTAATTTAAATAATTGATTTAAATTAGTCAAATAATAAACCATATTCATATAATTATATAGATTAGGATTATTATATATAGAATCAAAAGAGAGTCTCCATCCACCATAGAAATAAAGTAGCCACACACTTAGAGAGAGATAATGTACGGATGAACAGAGAATGGACACACACAGAGAATGTATGAACGTTCACAAATAGAGGTGCTAGCGCGCCATTCGAGTTGGACTCACCGTTCGTGTGGATACTAGTAGAGAGAGCTGATCTGACGCGTCAGTTCTTGGGGTTCTACGACAGGAAAAGAATGCTAAAGGGACACACCGGAGGTAAAATTCTTTTCTACATCTCAATCTAAACGACATTGACGAATCCCTGGGAGAGTATTCAGTGATTTTTTTTCTGCTGCACGTGTACCAAGATTCCCAACAGTATGTAAATATTAAGGTGTATTTTGTCAAGTTGTAGGATGAAAATAGCCATTGTGACATTGCTGAGAATTTTGTATACTGTTCAGAAATTTAGTGGTTTAATGTATGAGCACTTTATATTTTTCTAAACTACACATGAAGGGCTATTCATAGATACCAAGATCACTCAATTTGAAGTTGTGTGTGAATTATGATGAATTTTCAAAATTATAGTCAGAATCAGGAATTTTCATAAATGACTATTACTACAATGAAATTTATATGAATTTACTATACAAATTTGTTAAATATTTGCCCTATTTAATATTTTTTCCATATAGAGAATCTTTTAATTTATTTTTGGAGACTTAAATCATGTCAATAAGATTTCTCTTGATTTAGTTACGAATTTTTAAAATTTATCAGGTAAAATGAAATTAACCAAAGGAATAGTACCCGGATTCCCAAAAAAAATGGTTTAAATTATTTTATACAATCAAGTCTTCAATTATGCATTAATGGACTAAAATGAAGTCTAATACATGGGAAATGAGTCTAAATATGAGGTATGACAATTTTTCTGGTCTTGCAAGCATCATTAAATAAGGGTATGGGACCAAAATTTTCTGGAGCAATTACTTGATCATTAGTTCTTGCTGGCTAATGGTTTAATCAAATATTCCTTTGTATGCAATAGGCTACAACACATTCTTCTAGACTATTGAACTATACACTCTCCAGCTTAGTCTTAATATAAGTCTAAAAGAAATCAATAGGGATTCCATTGACTAGTATATCAATCCATAACGGCCTCGGGTAATATACCCCATTACCCGCTATAAAGCTTTTGACCTTAGCAACTTCATATAGGGAATCTAGCACATGCTTAGGCCCTTCAAAATATGCCTCACTTTTCATGAAACACTTATGAACAATCCGGTATACCTTATCTTCTGCTTTAATCAGACCGTCAAAACTATGGTTATTTGGATCTAGTAAAAATCCAACGTCGTAGTCCACAGCTTTTGTAGTTTCTATTCTTGGTTTCTGAACTTGAGCAAGTAGAGCTAAAACAACTTGCCATAAGACTTCTTTAACAGGCTTAGATCTGGTTAGATGGGGTCCAACATTAATACTTGGCTTGTCTAAACTTTCTACCAATAACTTATTAGAGCTAATACTTTCGATATTCTTTTCCATCTCTGGCTCAAGGATCTTCCAATTCTCATCATCAGGATCTTGGCTATTATTCGAGGAAAACATCTTACATGTCTCAATACACAATAGCAATCCTTATTGATAAACTAATCTAAAGGAATACTAATAATTAATATATTCATTTCTCTAAATTTAATCATATTGGCCCAAATATAATAACTCTGAGAGCCTAAACTTTCGGCTCTGATATCAAAAAGTATAATACTTTAACTTTAATCTTATTTTCCCTATTTTAGACCTTATTTATAGCTCATTGCTCATGCTTAGAAGCTTGAACCACATAAAAATATGAAAACAGAAATTCAAAAATGCAATGGTACTATTTATGTTACAATATTATTTTACCGACTGAATTTTAAAAATTCATAACTAATTGTAGAAAAATCATGTAGAGTTAATTCAAGTCTCTAAATTTAGCTTAGAACATTTTCTATAAGAAAAAAAAAAGAAACAGATGTTTGGTTGGGTTAACTCATGCAGTAAATTTGGTAAATATTTACTATTCATTTAGTCATTTTCTTGAAACCCAATTTGCTGACCTCAAATTTGAAAAATCATAATAATTCACACACAACTCCAATTGAACTACTCCCTAGATATTTTAAAGCTCTATCTATCTACTTTATTAGCATATATAACATTCATATGCTCAACTACAAAACACCCAAATAGTGGCAGTCTTATTACATAGGGGTTAGAGTAATCATTTCTATCCCTTAACTTTGGAAAATCAATTCTTTAACATATACACATGGCCATATTTTGTGCCAAAATGGTATCATACATCATGGAAGACCTAAAGTGACATAATGGTCTCAAGGTACAGCATTACAATAATATACATAAATTTAGATAACATTTCTAAAATAATGTTCCAAGACAAGATTTTTATTTCTTTTCATTAATTCCTTCTTCATTGCGTTGCTCCTTCTTGGTAACTTTGTCAAAGCTTGTCCCTATCATTTTAATCATTTGAAGAGTAAGATTCAAAGAATCTCAGTAGTAACACTCATTTATGCATACATATTATCACAAAATTCATGAAAACATCAATCATTTTTATAAAAACATAAAATATCATATTAATTCATAAAAATTTTGTTAGAGTTTTCTCTTGTAAAATGGGTATCTTGAGGTCAAAGCCCCTTCATATACACATCCAAAAAAATCTCAAAATATCACAATACAAATATGGCAAGTTATAAAGTTCATGAAAAACATTACAAGATAACATAATGCAATAAAAGAAAAGTTGCTACTTTTGTGAATCCTCTAGCTTTTCCCTTTGATTTCACCTCTTTCAAATACTTCCACATCATCAGTTAAGGGCATAAGCCATTGATTCATAATGTTGGTTCATAAAGTCTTAACTAAACCCTAAAATTTCTTTTTCTTAACCTTAAGCTTTTCTTAATTTCATCACTTGCCTTAAACTAATTCCACCATGAGGAATCCATTTTTTGCATTAATTTCATGAAAGTTCACTTCTTCCTCACCCTATATCTAGCCGAAATCAAGCTTGAGAGAGAAGAAAGAGGTTTTTCTTTGTAACTTACTTTAATATCATGAAATCATGTTTTTCTCAAGTAGTTCATGCATCTTCCCAAGTTTATTACATGAAAACCTTTCCCTTTCTTTGTCCTTTACTTTGGCCAAAAAGCTAAACTTATGAAGGAGGAGAAAAACACTTAAAGAAATCAAGCCAAACCTATGAAAACTAGCTTGAAGACATAAAGAAACTTACCTTGATTCTTGTCTTTCAAATCTCCAGGCTTCCTTCTTTCTTTTTCTTCCTCTTATCTCATGTCTCACTCTCCCTCTTTCTTAAAATTTGCAGACTTGTCCTTGCCTTTTGAAGTCTTGGCCAACAACAAATACTTCTTAAGGAAGTTTTTCCCAAAAAATATTAAAATAATTCTCTATCCCCATGTGCTACAGATCACGTCTAAAAATTGGAGTGAAAAGAGTGATTAAATGGCTTAATTACCTTGACTAATTATAGTTATTTTAGTTAACCAATTTAGATTACTTTTCAATACTTCCTCAAGAAGTTTTCTCCAAAAATCCTTGCCTTCCTTGATAAGTTTTAGGAGAAAAATGCAAGTTGAATGGATGCCTAAGAGAGAGAAAAATTTGTCCAAAATACTGTATATTTTCTTGGTTCAGATATATTCTGTGTCAGATACTTTTTACTAGTACTAATAAATTTATTTTTTGCAGTACTTTATCATTTTAGGGATACAATACTATTCTAAATTTACATTTATGTTTTCTTAATTATCATATCTCAAACAGTATCTATGTGAGGCTCATATCCTATCCTAGTCACCTTTTTGCTGTTTGTGGAGCCCACAAACTACTTTATTGGTATATAGTTACTTTTTATTGCTCGGCATTGATTATTTCTTCATTTTTAATCAGTTAACCCTTATACTATATACCATTGGGTCCGGCTTGTGGCAAATGTCATTTTGACATAAACTTTACATATTTACAAAATTACCGTTAATCCGGGGCCAAATTATAATTTTTAAATCTTTTAGATATTAGTTGTAATTTTCCCCTCAAACTTTGTTAATAATGTTTCTCCTATTTAAGGACTACAATGCAATAAAATTTTATTTCTTGGGTTAAAATATAATTTTTTTCATTTTTCATCTAATATAGAAAAATAACCTCTATGTCCATTTTTACAAATAACGATACATGCCCGTTTTCTCAAATTTCTTATACATTTTTAGATATTTAAACTTTTGGGAATATTACATTAATCACGGGATACCCAGTAAAGAGCTTATCTATTTTTGCATAAGGAAACTAAAAATTTATGATTTTTAATGTTGTTTAGAGTAACTATGGACGAAGAAAACAATTGTTCATAAGGTGTTTGTTAAAATGTGTAAGTGGAAAACAAAGAAAAGAATGAGCACCTTTGTTAGTCAAGTTATAAGCACTAGTTTCCAGTGTTGCTATCGCCGACTTAGCAGTCTCGCATTTGCCATTAATGTCTCTTGTTGCTTCTTCAAGTTCCTCTATCACACAAAGATTTAAGTTCTACTTAGCTTAGTTTCTAAAAAGACAAATTCCACTTACACATCCATAAAAATGTATAAAGAGAAATGACAAATAAGTAAACCTATGGCTCTGTTAGCAACTAAGTCAGCAACGAGTGTGGAACGAAGTGGGATGAAATCATAGAGACCATTTCTAGACTGATTAATGGGAACTCGATCATCAAATTTGTACACTACCTTCTTCTGTGATGGATACCAAGTTACATCTCCAAACTCATGCTCTTTCCTAAAACTTACCAATTACTCTACCAAATCTGGATCATTCTTTGTCACGTACGAAAAGATCACTTAAACAAGAGCTCTAGTTGTAGGGTTACTTGCAAAAACAGCAATTGCATAAAGTCCAAACCACTCCATTTTGTTTTAATTATTTTATCATCTTGTTTTGCCTTCACTTTCATAAAGAAAAAAAAAATGAAGCAGGGTTAGTGTCACACAGACATAACTTTACGATAACAAGAAATTATACAAGCTGTGCATGTGTAATGTTTTCCTGTTTATCAAATCGATGCCACAAGAAAAGAATTTTTATATCTTCATGTCCATTGTCCTATCTATCTGTCAAGCTTTCAACTAGTCAATAAAAAGAAAGTCGACAATACAAAGGTTAGAATCATTCAGCTCCCAAATATCATAATGGAATAAAAATGGGTTCAATTATTCCATTAGTTGTCATATGTTTATTTTTTTTATTTATTTCTTACAATTTAAAAATTAATTAGTGTCAAATAGATAGGCATCTTATATGAATGACTCTTAGAATCAAAGAGACCATAATAAAGATGACTAATAGGGTCAGTTTCTCTGATATCGATCTATCATATGTATTCCTCCAATTCGTATATTTTAAGTATAGTGCCATTTATTTATCATCCTTTTGTGTGGTATATTTGTTAGTTAGTTAATTTGTTACTTTTGTTTGAACATTTAATAATAACAAAAAAAAGTATAGTGTCATAAGAACTGTTCCAACTTCTCAAACAAAACAAAATACACTATAACAAAAATAGACTTATAGAACGTTCTTGAAATGTTTCATATGTGGCTGTTTCTTAAACATCCCGAAACGTTTTCTTTTTCGTTGGCAGCATTCCCAAATGCTAGTCTTCAAGCAAGCTTCCTACTGAGAAATATTCCCAAATACTAGCTTTGTGGTTTCAGAATGTTTCTTACTTGGAAGTGTGCCCGAAGATTAGTCTTCAGACACGCTTTGCACTAAAACGTTCCCTAAACTCATTTTTTTTTAAATATAAAAACTTCCCACAGTGAAATGTTCCACAACACTGGTCTTTCAGAATGTTTCTTACTTGGAAGTGTGCCCGAAGATTAGTCTTCAGACACGCTTTGCACTGAAACTAAAACGTTCCCCAAACTCAATTTTTTTTAAATATGTAATTTGATTTTTCTTGCTGTCCTAATTCAACCATTGCAACAATCCCACAGTACCAAATCAACTAATTAAACATTCAAACAATTCCATTATGCATGCATAGAAATTGAAGACACTTTAGCCAAAAAAATTCATATCCATTACTATTAATTTATCAATATCAACTTACAAATGACTAATAAATAAGATTTAACCAATAAATAAGATTTGGTCACCACTTTGCCCATTCTTTTATTACTTATTGTATGTCTTCTTTGGAGTATGAAGCACAATATGTGTCCAAAAAGTACTACAAAATGAAACATTACATATAATAAGATATAGTAAAATGAATTTGGTGCAATTTAAAAAACCCATGTAATATACAATAGAGCTAAAATACCAAGAGTCTCAGGATGGTGGACTAGTCCATAACTCTTCAGCCACCTTTTCCATAAGTTGTCTTATGCCTATAAGTAGAAACAAACTATGAATGGTTGCACAATATATTTAATACAAAACACAAGTCAATCAAATAAAACGGCAAGGAGAAAATACAAATTTTCAAAAGTTTAATAAAGTAGTACATGAAAATATTCTTTAATGTCTAATGTAGAATTTGGGTGCCAATGCTACAAATCAATCGTCTTGAATAGTTAATAATCATAAACCATTTCAGGCACGGCCAAAGGTAAGGAAAAGGAAAAACAGAGCCTTGATTACCAACCCTTAGTGAAAGCTTTAGCAAAACTTCCTCTTTGGTGTCCTACATAAGATGGATTTACACCATGGATGATGGAAAGAACATCTTGACTCAATTTATTTCTTGAAGAATCTTTTGGAGTTCATCCAAACACCATGAAGAAGAAGCATAATTTTGGGAGAGAATGACAATTGCAGTGAAGAGAGGCACTAATCCAAAAACAAATTCGACAAGATTTTCTACCAAATTAAAAAATTCAACATCCATATATCCAGCCAATAAGTTAAAAAAAAGAACAACATATAATATATTACTATAGAAATACTTAGCAATTATTGAAAACTAAATACAAGGCGCCAATTCTAAATCAAAACAAGATTTCAATGCACTTGTCTATCATACAACAATGGTCCCATTAATCTGCCCATATGTGAAGTTTCTAATAATTGTAGCCATTGAAGTACTTTTTTTTTTCGCCAACACCATTGAAGTAATATCAAAACGCAACTTCAGCTAGTCAAGCATCTTTAAATGTCAAGTATATATTTACTAAAATTTTCAGTATCTTAGCATTAACTAATATTGTAATATTGTAAAAAGAGAAAGTAACATACACACCTACTCCAAGTGGTCTCATGTGAGCATGGTGAGTAAAGATCTGTGACTTGTCAGCAATCCTAAGCAATAAAGGTTTCCAACAATTGTCAGATACATGTACTGGTAATGTGTGAGAACCTAATTTCAATGTTAAAATTCAAATAAATTATCCATTAAAAATATTTAATCTCATTCAGATGCAGCAGATGGAATATACTTGACATGTTTAAGATCTATGAGCATACCATTATAATGTGTAAAAAAAACAAGAATTACAAATAAGGGAAGTGACCATAACTTTAAAACTTGTAACTTTAGACCATATTATGGAAACATGTAATGCGTTACCGAATAGTAAGTGAATACCACAAAATCAAGATGCATGAAATATTTGTCACCACAAAAAAAAGGCCATATGAATTACAGAAATTAAACAAATTAGTTAATAACTGCAAAGTTGTAGTCACTGATTATCTTGTCTAAAATTAAACAATTTACCATTTGGCCAATACATCGACAGGCATCTCATCCATATGTGAAGTGAAACTCAGTTGATTCATTTCTTGCTTGTTAAACCAACATCCTAGCATCACCTAGGAAGGAGTATTATGACGTAGATGTGAGCTTTGAATGCTAAATTTTCTATTCATGCCTTCAGAGGTTAGAAATCTCTTTCTGAGCTAAATTATAATCTTGTAATTCATGCCTTCTGAGGTTAGCCTGCAGAATATATACCTCAGCAAATCTAAAGATAGAAGGAAAGGTGAGTAGGGAGAAAGATGAAATTGAAAGTTCTATTGAACACCTTCAGTTCCTGGATAGTTTTCTCTAAGATTGTCTTTTTGTTAAAGGAGTTTTGCAATTTTTGGTTCATCAAAGAGTATGCCTCAACCATCTTTTCATGTTTAGCTACACCAATGCCAGTTTACTTATTAGTAGAAGAGCAATGAGATCTATCATAAACAAACTCGAAATGAGCTCTACCATATTACTTTTCTAGTGCAATGGAATTTGATTATATACATGGAAGATACATGAAAAACAAAAAAAAGAGGAATTTAACATAGTTTTTCCATATTCCAAATAAACAAGAAAAGCTTTTCCCTTTCAGGCAATGTCAAATTGTATAGACAAATGATGTTTCTTGAAAACAACTAATAAAGTCCATAAAGTACACTAAATATATTGGAAATGGAATGAAAAACTCAACTATTCAAAGAACTAGTGAAATTGTGGCCTATAACAGCAAAACCAAATCATTTTCTAGTGAAAAGCAAAACCAGAGATGAAAACAAATACAAATAAACCAAGTAAAAAAAAAAGAAGCTAGTTCATACTTCATGTGTTGCAAACAACTTGTATAAACGTGATGATTGAAGTTGCTGAACTATAACTAGGATTAGAAGTATAGGACATAAAGGCAAAAAATGATAAGGTTCTTTAATACATAGTAGCAATCAAAGTTGCAAAATCAACAAATAAAATGTCTGCCTCCAACATAGTTTTTTTATTGCCATTGTTCCCCCTAATAATTAGGAGTCGTGACACCTCCTACTTCCTTTTGTCCCTTCCACAACAAAATCATGCTTACAATTCACAACATACATACATGAATACTCCAACCTAACATACACACGTCATACATTGGTGATTTAATTTTGTGGTAGTCGGAGACATTCCTCACCAAAAACCCAAAAAAAAAAAAAATCCCTTGTCATTGATCATTGTATTCTTATCCAATAAGAGGTGGGTCCATACTCTAATACTATTCAAGCTTATGCTAAATATTAAATTAAAATAACTGTAAAGAACAGAAAACAAATGACACGATATAACACTATTTGGTCCCGTACAATTATAAGCCTTCGATATTGGCTTTAGAAGCCAAGGGGAAATGAACAAATAACAAAATACCGCAAAAGCTAATGGAATAACCGAATGATTTTTCATTTTCCTCTTCTACTTTCCTCTATCTTCCTGACGGTGGTTCGATATATATATATATATCCTTTCTTCAATCATGTTCCTTATGGCACCAACATTAAAATCCACAATATACATATTAGCTATTAAAAGCTCACCACAGAACCACATCCAAAGTCAAGTACGTGGTTTCTGCTCTGCCATATTAAAGAGTAGTGAAAAATTAAAAAAAAAAAACCTAGCTTACCGAGGAATTATGGGTTTCCCAATGAAAATGGAAACAAACTCAAATAGGGTTTTGCTGAAGGCTAACAACCGAAGTAAATCAGGTGCTCCATTGGTGAACTCTAATAGTGAAAAGAAGCGGGAAAGAAGGGGAGTGGCCGAAATCGGCAAGGGATGGTGGTGGATGGCCTCAAACGTTGATGGAGACAAGTTGAAAGGTGGTGCTGGATGGGCTCAACGACACTGCGTAGCAACGAGTTAGAGTGGGAGAGAGCAGAGAGGCTTCGAAAGAAAGGGAGGATGATTTCGACCTGGGGGCAAGGATAGAGTGGGCGATGATTTTAGATCCGTGGGGCAAGGGATTGGGTGGGTTTGATTTTGCTTACAGAAGTAAAAAAAATTCGAATCAGGAATGCTAAAATAAAAGCAACGGGCAAAAATGTTACCCCTTTTTTTTGTAAGTTTTTTTTAATTGCTGATTAAAAATAAACATAAAAATTAATTAATTATTTTGATTTTTTTAAAAATTTTAATATTTTTTTAAAATTATTTTTATTTAATTAATTTATTTTTTTTAAATATATAAAATAAAAATATTTTTTAAAAATATATAATAAATACTGTGTCCTAGTTTTCGACGATTCTTTGTGAAATTTTTAGATTCGGAATTTCAATCTTCGAGAACGTTTTAGTTTATAAACGTTCCCAAATATTCGGAAACATTTCCATAAGAGAGCGTTCCATAACTCATTTTGGGAACCTTTCAACAGAAAACGTTCTCGAATGTGCGTTCCTAAAAGCCAATTCCTTAATAGTGATATAAAATTAGATATCATACATGGTTGTACCAATAAAAAAAATTTTCATTAAATTTTATTTGAAATTTAATCAAATTAAATTACACCTTATTTCCTTTGTGCTTTTTAAAAAATGTTCTCTAACCGACTTTCTTGAGATTTGACATAGATTGAGAAAATTTCTCAACTAGCTAGTTGCATTCTTTTAATTAATGAAGTCATGGTGTATATAATACAATATAATATGACAATCAAGTTTATGTATATAGAACTCTAACACATGACTGTCATATGATTCTTAATTAACATGCCAATAAAAAATTTTAAATGATTTCTTCACGAAAGAACATAGTTATGCAAAAAAGTCAATTTCATTAATACTGGCAATAACAACACCAAAAATTTTATAAGATACATCAAATATATATTATATCAACATATTTTAAATTTATTATATTCTTGGGATAATGACAAAGCCATACCTAAGAAACAATCACAAGAACCCCGAGAGAAACCTTGGCCACATCAAGTTATTCATTGGACTCACTTAGGCTTTTGACCTTGGCATAGCCTTCTTCCAGTGTCGCCGGCATCACAATCCTTAGTGGCACTACATACTTCTGAACCACACCTCCCTTTCCCTGTATCGGGCTCCCATGTGCCCCTGTCACCATCAGCCCAACAATCATTATTCCCCACTAGGACAGCATACACGGCAAAGCTAACCCATTCTTCGCCGCTTCATTGATCAGTTCTCTCAGAAGGACACCACTCTCTACTATCATCCTTCTTCTTTCTGCATCGACCTTCATTATCCAATTCAGCTTGTTCATGCTTATTAAGATCTTGTTTTGGCCTTTTGGGCATGCAAGCTTGGGGATGCTGTGGGAATATCTCATGCTTGCTTTCAGTTCTATGTTAGATTTTGATGTGGAAGCAACTGTTGATATTAGCTCTTGCTCTGTGCTTGGGTGCAATTAATACTTGGGATGCTCGGCAAGTGCTCCCATTAGGGAAGATGCCATTACCATAGGAGTTTGTGATGATGTAGTTGGTGTTACTGGAAGCGCACTAGACGGGATCATCTAAAAGAGAACATAAAACCCCATTCATGAAAATGAAGAAGAGGATGATGAGAATTGATTTGAGCATTTTCATGGTTGAAACTTGGCTTTTGTGGAAACTTGTTCATTGGTGAAGCATTACCCCTGATATATATGTGTATATTCATATAGATTATGGAGATGGACCAGCTTTAAACTTGAGAGAAATTATAATTATAAGGTGGTGAAATTTGACTTTAAACATAGATGACCGTATAATGTAATATTTTGAAATTTTTACTAAATGTTCAAGGCTCAATATTTAAAATTTATAAGAAATTTTATATAACAAGTATGCACAATTTTGCATGAAATAGGGTAAAGATGTTAATTATTTTGGTTGGAAAGAAAATAAGAAAATGATAATTTTGCCCCTAAAGAAAGAAGAAAAGAAAAAGAAAAAAAAGACAAAGGAGGTGGACGTGTAGTGAGGCTGGAGAAAAATTTATGAATTTTGAGAAAAAATACACCTAATGACTTAAAAGTTTTAAAATATATAATTTTTTCCTGTGTTAAGGACATTTTTGTAAATATAAAAAATGATAGTCAAAGTGAAGCTTTCAATGAGTTAAGTCTAATGAAATATAGTATGAAATTTAATAAGATCAATACAATATTTATTGGGCATTAAAGTTTTATTAATACTATTTTACCCAATAAAGATTATTTTGGACTGTAGAAAAAGGTAGCATTAATTCAAAGATAGTGATTGGACCTAGCTAAAATATATTTTGGGTCAAGAGAATATTTTGGACCAAAATTAATTTTTGGATAAAACCTATACCAATTTAATGATGATCACTATAAAAATATTTAATCGGTACAAGTAAATTTAATCAGTAAAGGATATATTGGTCCATAAAAATTATTATAGCAATTTTTGGCCAAAAATGATAAGAAACACATCTGAATTAGGCCATTGGACACCAAAGGAATTAAGTGAAAAGCTTTAATAGAAAAGCAACCCAAGATTAATGAAAATTAACCATGATTTTATCCTTATTCTATATCTTTCCTATTAAGCCTTGGTCAAGGCATTTAGACTCCATTCTCAACTACAAAACATGTTTGAAACAGAGCTAAGAAGTGAGAGAGAGCAAAATTTTCAAAGGAGGAAAAAGAGGAAGCAAGAGGCAAAGCATCAAGCACAAATGTTCAAGGTAATGTCTTATGGCCTCTAACATATTTATTTAAGTGTTTGAGAGTGTTTCCATGGAGCATTTTTGTCACGACCCAAAATTCAGGCAATGATTAAGCTGGCACAAGCCTACTTAGCCTAACAAGGCCAACAGAGAAACTTCGACAACTAGTCAATTTAAATGAAAACTAAAATGAAATTACAAAATACTTCCAACAATCAATCATATTTCATGATTTATCTCAATCCTTAGAACCAAAAACAAAAAAAAGTAAAGAATCAACATATAAATAAGGCTATCTAAGTCAACAAGATTTGAGCATAAACTCCACTACAGTAGTCACGTCACTACGGGATCTATGTTATCATAAGACTAGAAGTATCCAACCTAATGTTCAAGAAGTCAAATTTTCCTGGAGTATTTTATTCAACTACTTACTAATATGAAAATATAGAAAGTAGGAGGGGTGAGTCTACCACTAACTCAATAAGAGTATAAACAACAAAGTGCACAGAAGGGAAGCAAAGGTCGCACAAGAATTTTTCAAAACAACCTTACAAGTATACCTATCTATATTTAAACTAATCATCTATATACAAAACACTTTTATACCACAAGATATCAACACCAAATACTATTTCACCCACCCAACAGTAAGGACTTCACCTAAAATACTAAATGCTATCACACTAAGCATATCACAAAATCCATTTTACACATCCTATAACTAATGGTGGGGAATAACCATCTCACATAGTATAATAATATAATATATCTTATATACCATGGGGAGAAATAATTGTCTCACCTGATAATTTATATAATACTATATCTCTTATAAGTAAATGTGAGGAATAACCGTCTCACCTGTTAAATACTCATATTGCAAATCAATTAGACTAGTGATCAAAATGGAGGAAATAGTAAGACAAGGAAAAAGAGAAAAAAATGAAATTGAATTCAAAATATTTAAAGTTAAAATGTTAGAAATTAATAATTTGTTTTTACAAGAAAACATGATAATTTGGAAATAATATGCCACACAAATGGTAGGACGAAAGAAAAAAAAATACAGCAAAACTAGGGCAACAAAGACATAATAAATAATGAAAAAAAGTAGCAATGAACAAGATATATCTATCAACAACAACATGTCCACAATGCTAATTTTAGTACTAACGACAACAATTGTCATCACCAATGCTCAACTCATCAAAATCATCCTAAGATCATTAAGATTGAGAAACTATAGGTAAATTCTAAAGAAAGAAAAATTTACTGTAACTAGAAATTTAACTCAGCTAGTTTTAAGATCTAGAAGTGTAAAAAGGAAAAGAAGGAAAATATGTTTTGGATTTGCTTCTCAAACAAGGCAGAATACACATCAAGGGGAATAAGTAAAAATTATTTAAGGTTTGAGAGAATAGTAAAGGTACAAAATAAATGGTGGCACATTGTTATTTATACATTCATTAGTTGGGACCAATAGTATAGATTCCTTTTTTCCTTCCACCTAAGATTCAATCCCTGTTATGGAAGTTTAACCAGTACCACCTATAAATGTATTTAGGCACAAAAACATTACTATTACCACTAAAATTAACTTTCCATCACAAATTAAATTCATACTACGTATATGATATTAGGATCCTAATTTCTAGTCTAAATCCTTATTGTTACCACTAAAATTAATTTATCTTTCTAAAATATTGTATATAGAGATTACCTTATGAAGCAAATGGTCAAACCCTGAAGATAAAGAATAAGAGAAAAATTCCCAAATTCTACACTACCAAAATGCTTAGAGGATGGAGCCTTTTCACAAATGGGCTTGGTAATTTATTGATGGACACAGACTTACGGTTGGCAAGCATCAGTATATGGTGGCTGTAAAATAATGGAATTGGAGCAATAAAGTATAAAAGAATTTCATATTGATGCAAAGCAGTGATTTGTGAACGATAAATAATAAGTGGGGACCAGGAAAATAGTTATTTGTGGAAGGAAATGACAAACACTACATGATTGATAAATGGACAGAAGTGGCGACATTTGTCAACAAGGGAAAAATAACAATATTGGCTCTATATTACTCTATTAAAATCTGGTTGCAATTCATGTAGTGGTAAATTGAAAAGATGTAAAATCATTGATAACAACACCAATTTGCTAAGACATTTCTTCTTCAATATGTATCTAGTAATAACGTGATATATATATACAGGGAAGGGAAGGGAAGGAGAAGGAATAACAAAGCAAAGAGTGCCATACATAATAATCATGGTGGCTGAATCATTATGTAAACAAGAATAAGGAAGAAAAGACAAAACAAGGAAAGGAACAAAAGAAAGGAAAGAATAAAATTATGGAGAGAGGGAGAGCAGTTGAAGCAATTGGAGAATGCGGCAGAATGACGATAGAAAAGAAATAAGTCTAGGGTTTTCTAATGTATAAGCTTAAATATATATATATGTGGGTTTTTTTAAAAAAACTTGAAACTTTAATTAAGATTTAAACTAAATTATGGTAAAATATCTCAGAGTTTTGGAAATACTAGGAAATCTTCATAGAAAAAAAATAGATATTTGATTTGCTTCATAAGGAAATTTCTATTATTTAAAATTTTAATAAAATTTTTCTATTTTATCTATTTCTCTCTCTCATCTATTTTTTTTTTGCCATCACATTCTCCACCCCTTAAGAAATTTGGTCCCCGAATTTCACATAAGAGCCTACCTTGAGACTCGAAAAGGTGAGGGTAATTCTTACGCATAGCTTCCTCAACTTTCCAAGGTTGCCTCCTCCTTAGAGTGATTTTGCCACACCACTTTAACTGAAGCTATATCCTTATTTCACAATCTCTTCATCTGCCTATCAATTGTGGCTATTGGATGCTCCTCGTATGAAAGTTGTTCATCTAATTGAGTCGTATATAATTCAAGTACATGAGAAGGACCCAACATGTATTTTCGAAGCATAAACACATGAAAAACAGGATGAATGCTTGCCAAGTTTAGTGGTAATGCTAAGCGATAAGCTACTGCTCCTACCCTTTCAAGCACCTCAAAAGGGCCATTGTATCTCGGGCTTAACTTGCCCTTCTTGCCAAATCACAGTAAGACTTTCATTGGAGATACTCATAAGAATATAGAGTCTCCAACTCTAAACTCCAAGTCATGCCTTCTCTTGTCAGCATATGCATTTTATAATATTTCAAAATTTTATTGGATATAAAATAATAAAAGAGAAAGAAATAAATGATAACATAAAATATACAAGGAATTCACGAAAATGGACAAACACTATTTTACGTGAAAAAAAAAGCAAAGAGATCATTTTTCCTAGTCAGACGGAAAAATGAGAAATTATGTTGTTACCCTTAAAAAAATATCAAATGACATCAATGTCCCTAAAGTCATTAAAAGTGAAGAATAAGTTAAAAAGCCTTTAGGGAAAATTATACCTAAAGACTCGAAAGTTTCAAAAATTATAATTTAACCCCAAGTCAGGGGTAATTTTGAAAATATACAAAATTACTATCAAAATAAAGCTCTCGACAAGAGAAGTCCAATGGTATATGACACTGAGGGTTAATGTTCAAGAATAAAGAAATAATTAGTACCGAGTGTCTAAAAGTAACTGTATATAGATAAAGTAAACTGTGGACCACACGGAAAGTGAAAAAGAAATTGGAACATGATATGGGTCATACACAGATATCATTTGGGATAGGATAATTAAGAAAATATAAAAATAAAATTAAAATAGTCATGTAACCCAAAAATGCTAATTTACTGTAACATGCAATTTTATCGGTACGGTTAAAAATTATCTCGTTCAAGATATATTTGGACCAGAAAAAATTGAGTAGACTGGACACTCAAAGCCCTCTCATTGGGCGTGACAAATGGGCAGCTTGGGCAGCAGCATTTTTTGCAGAAAACTTCTCCAAGAAGTTGACAATTTTTGGTCAAAAAATAACCTAAGTTTAATTAAGAGTAAATCATGATTAAGCTACATAATTAGCCACTTAATCACCCATCTACCTTGCCATTCTGCACGTCCATTCCCAGCAGCAAAACAAAAGAGAAAAATGCAAGAGAGAAGAGAGAAAAGAGAGAAGGAAAAGAGGAAACTTAAGAGAAAATTCAAGAGCTCAAGTTGGTAAGTGTCTTCTACTACCTCAAGCTTGTAGTTCATGGTATTTAAAGCATGGTCCATGAAGTAGATTTTCTTCCTCTTCTTAGGGTTTCAGCCAAACTAAGATTAAGGAAGAAAATGAGTTTTCCAACCATCAAACTTAGGGGAAATGCTAGAATACTCATTTAAACCATGAATATGGAAGTAGTTTGATGAACTAAGAAGCATAGCAATTTTTCTTGAATTCTCCTAACTTTTGAAGAGCTACTATTCACACTTAGGGTTGGAATTTCATAAATTGGACCTCAAAAATGGGTTCCCTATGGTCCAAAACCTTATGAACAAGTGTTGATTTCATGAAAAAGCTCAAGATTAAGAAAGTGAAATTTTTAGGGTTTTGAAGCTTAATTCGGAATGAACAGTAACCATAGCTAGCAATAAAATTTGGTAATTTGGAGGCCATATTTGGATTTCTCATGAAAAATTACAAGGAATAGAGGTATAATTCATCATTTTTGAGCTAGAAATGAATTTTTGGTGAATTTTTGAAGAATTAGGGTTTCATGAACACTTTTTGAAAAAAGTCATGGAACCGCTAGCTTGAGTAATTGTTTGATGATATGTTTAGGTTTGAGGAAGTCTAAGAAAGCTTGTAGAAGTGTTGTAAGGTCCAAGAAGTGTTGGATAAAGTGTGGGAAGTAAGGAAGTACTATAAGGTAGATAAGGAAGTACTATAAGGTAGATAATTCTCTTTACTAACATCACATTGTCATTATTGTTTCTTTGATATTTGACACTATGGCATATGTATGAAATATTAATTTGTAGTATTTCTATGATATTAGCTGAGTTGTATGAGAGGTTTTGAGCCCTGGGATGTCCATTTTACAAAATGAAACTCTGTCGAAATTTCTATAAAATGTTTATGTTTCCAATGTGCCCATATGATGAACTATGTTTTTTTTATATTTTTATGCTCAATGTGATGATATGATGGCATGTATGGAATTTATCTACTGAGATTCTTTGAATCTCACCCTCCCATATATTAATCATGATTAGGTAGCAACAATAGCAAGATCACCAAGGAAGAGAAAAGAAAGGAGAAAGAATTTAGCCATTAACTTGATATTGATCTCAATGGCTATGAGCTTAGAACTTTTATGTAAATTTGTAGAGATAATGTTAAATATTTTTCTCCAAGTTTTTATATTCCTTTAAGTTCTAACTAATGTATGGCATGATATGAAGATAAAATATGGTCATGTGAATATCTTACAATTTTTGTATTGTACGTATTAGGATACAAATGGTCATTCTAATCACTACTAAATGATCATACTATTGTTTCGGCTTTCTAATGTATAAAGTATGAATGTTATATATACTTAAAAACTAGACATAAAAATATTTCATATGGTCCAAAGATCACTTAATTTAGATGAGTGTACGATTTATAGTGAATTTTCAAAATTAGCCCAGAATATTGGATTTTCAGAAATTGACTATATGAATAGTAAAAATTCACGAAATTTACTGTATTAATTGGCCAAGTAGATGCCCTGATTGATATTTTTTCCATGTAGAAATTATTATAGGCTATCCATAGAAACTTGAATTACTATCATATAATTTTTATTGAATTAGTTATGATTTTCTGAATTTTGCCTAAAAAGAAAGAAAAAAAGGGATTAAATGAATAGTACCATGGAAAATTGATAAAATTTATTATAATATTTTATTGTGATTCATTCTTCTAATTAAGTATAGTTGGTTTCTAGTGAGGTCTAATACATGAAAAACAGTCCTAGATAGAGGTGTTACACGTTTTGCCTACTCTGTGCAGTCAATAATCTCTCACGAATCACTTTCACCTTATTTATTGATTCTTGGATTAGGTCAGGGTCAAAGAGTTTCGATTCACCAACTTCAAACCAACCAATCGATGATCTACAATGCCTTCCATATAATGCTTCAAATGGTGCCATATGAATACTAGATTAATAGCTATTATTGTAGGCAAATTCCATCAAAGGTAAGTATTTTTCCTAACTCCCACCAAAATCTAACACACATGCACGAAGCATATCTTCCAATATTTGAATCACATGTTCTGATTGCCCATCAGTTTGAGGATGAAAAGCTGTGCTTAGATCTACACGAGTTCTTAAAGCTTCTTGGAAGGACTTTCAAAACTTTACTATATATAAATTGTGGTCCATGCTCTGAGATTACAAATATTAGCATACCATAAAGGGAGACAATTTCATCTAAGTAAAGTTTAGCATACTGAGTTGCATTGTAAGTCATCTTCACTGGCAAGAAATGTGCAGACTTAGTCAATCGATCTACAATCACCCATATTGAGTCATAGCCCTTGAGGGTTTTAGGTAATTCTGTCAAAAAATCCATAGTGACTCTCTCCCATTTCCACTCGGGTATTTCAACCTATTGTAATAAACCTGTAGGCTTTTGGTGTTCTGCTTTCACTTGTTGGCACACTAAACATCTAGATGCAAACTCTGTCACATCCTTCTTCATCCCTTTCCACCAATACAATTATCTCAAGTGTAGATACATCTTATTAGATCTTGAGTGAAGAGTGTAGGTGGAGTGATGAGCTTCTTCTAATATTTTTCTTCATAATTCTTCAACATTTGGCACGCATAGGCGATGACCACAACGTAAAACACCCTCCAAGTCTATCATGAATCCTTGCATTTTCCCTTCACTTATACCATCCATAATCTCTTTCAACTGAGGATCTTGATTTTGTGATGCTTTAATCCTATCTACTAAAGTAGAATGAAGTTGCACATGAGCTATTAACGAACCAGTTCTTGTGATCCCAAGATGTACACCACCTTCAATAAGGCTTTGAAACTCCTTTACAATAGGTCTTTTGACGTTAGAGATATGTCCTAGGCTACCCATAGACTTTCTACTTAGGGCATCGGCAACAACAAAGCCTTGCCTAGATGATATAAAATATTGCAATCATAATCCTTCAAGAGCTCCATCCATCTCCTTTGTCTCAAGTTGAAGTCCCGTTGCTCAAAGATATACTTAAGACTTTTATGGTTAGTGTAAATTTCACTGGTCTCGTCATATAAATAATGCCTCCATATTTTTAAAGCAAAAATAATAGCTGCCATCTCCAAATCATGTGCTGGGTAATTTTGCTCATGTTTCTTGAGTTGTCTAGATGCATATGCAATCACCTTTCCATTCTGCATTAACATGCACCCTAGGTCGACTCTTGATGCATCACAATAAATAGTATAACCACCATTACCAAAGGGAAGAGCTAATATTGATGTTGATGTTAGAAAATCCTTTAACTTTTGAAAACTTTCCTCACATTCATCAGTCCATTGAAACTTCACTCCTTTTCTAGTCAACCTAGTTAAAGGGGCTACAAGTTTGGAAAAAATCTTTAACAAACTTGCGATAATATCCTACTAATCCAAGGAAGCTATGTATCTCAGTCACCATAATAGGTCTCGGCCAAGTTTGCACTGCTTCAACCTTCTTTATATCCATGTTAATCCCATCTTTAGACATTGTATGTCCTAAGAAAGCTACACTATCAAGGCAAAACTCATATTTAAAGAACTTAGCATATAATTGGTGTTCTCTTAAGGTCTACAAAGTTATCCTCAAATGTTGCTCATGCTCTTCCTTATTCTTTGAATACACAAGAATATCATCAATGAATACAATCACGAAGTGATCCAAGAAAGGCTTGAAAACTCATTCATCAAGTCCATAAAAGCTGTTAGGGCATTTGTGAGTCCAAATGACATAACCAAGAACTCATAGTGCCCATAGCGTGTCCTAAAAGCCGTCTTTAAGATGTCTTCTTCTCTAATTCTCAATTGATGGTATCCTGATCTCAAATCAATCTTCAAAAAATATTGAGCACCTTGGAGTTAATCGAACAAGTCATCAATCTGTGGCAATGGATACTTATTTTTTACTGTTACTTTATTGAGTTGCCTATTGTCAATGCACAACCACATAGATCCATCCTTCTTCTTTACGAATAACACCGAAGCACCCCGTAGAGAAGTACTAGGGCGTATAAAACCCTTGTCAACAAGATCTTGCAATTGTTCCTTTAACTCCCTAAGTTCCGTAGGCGCCATTCTATAAAGGGGTATGGAAATAGGTTGGTTGCTGGGAATCAGGTCAATACAAAACTCAATCTCCCTTTTTGGAGGTAACCCAGGTAAGCCTTTGGGAAAGACATCAGGGAACTCACATGTCACAGGTACATTTTCTAAACTCAATTTTGTTGCTTATGTATTTTTAACTACTGCCAAATACCCTTTACACCCTTTCCTCAATAATCTCCTTGCCCCCAATGCTGAAATTATATTGTGAGGAACAAAGCTTCAATCACCTTGCAAGGTACATGTATTTCCTTTTAATGACTTGAAATATACTGCTTTATTATGACAGTCAACCATAGCATGGCAAGATGATAGCCAATCTATGCCTAAAATCATGTCAAAATCCATCATATCAAGAACTACTAAATTAGCTAAAGATTTATTACCTTTTATTGAAACTTCAGACAACTTGTATACCAAGCTACCCATAATTGACTCTCCCATGGGTGTGGCTACTTCTAAGTGTTCATCTAATTGTGTTGCATCTCTACCAAATCTCAAAGCAAAGAATGGGGACATAAAAGAATGCGTTACTCTAGGATCAAACAAAATATAAGCATCAAAAGTACATATTTTGAGTATACCTATAACTACATCATTCGATGCTTAGACATCTTGGTGAGTCATAGCAAACACTCGAGCCTGACCCCTTTTAGCTTGACCTCTTCCTACTTGACTTCTTCCAGCTTGACCCCTTCCAGCCTGACCTTGATTTTGAACACCTGATCCTCTACCACTAGTTTGCACCCCACTAGAACCTAGACCTGGTGGTCCCCTAATTTGCCTCAATGGCACTACTGTTGTTGGTGGTGGCGGTAATGCTGTAGGCATAAGTATGTGACCAAAATTTGGTTGCCCCGTAATCATAGGGCAATCCCTTCTCATATGGCCTTACACACCACACTAATAGCATGCCTTCAGCAATCCAAGGCAAACACTAGTATGAAACCTCCCCACACTTGGATCATAATGAGGGATTTCCAAAAGTCAAACCCCTACTGCTGCTAGGTTAAGAAATATGAGGTTGATTAATTTGGTTGCTGAACATTGCATTAAAAAGGATAACTATTTTGTCCCCCTTGTTGTTGAAAGTTCTTTTGATAACCTTGTTGGCCTTAAATGATCCCTTTTCCATAATTACTTCCCCCATGACCCTGTTTATTTCCTTGCATGCTTTCGGAACGTAGACGCTTATTCCACTCCTAATTATTCCTACTTTCCATCACTTGAGCCTAAAAAAGTCTAGCACTTTCAACTACCTCTTCATAAGATTCATAGCATAGTTTTGCCACTGATCGAAATAGATGATTTGGTAAACCCTGGACAAATCACTTCGCACGCATCTCCTCTATTACCACCAAGTAAGGGGTATATCGTCATAACTACATAAACTTTATCTCATATTCATTAACAGTCATATCCTCTATTTTCTTAAGCACTTCGAATTCCCTTGCTTTTGCATCTCTAACAATTTGTGTAACACCCTACCTCTTGACACCTCCAAACTCGACCAAAAACTTCAAAATCCAACCAAATGCAAGCCAAACACTCAAAACAACTTCCCAATACTTCAAAACAGTGAAAATGAACCAAACAACACCAAAAATTGGGCTGGGGCCACGGCTGCTACAGTACCACCGCAACTCTGGCCTCCCTTACTGTATACACTTCTGCTTCCACTAGCGCCGCAGCCTGGCGCCCCGGCGCCCTTGCTGGTTTCCACACCAGTAAAAACTCAATACCGGGGTGAACTTCCAACGCACATAACTTTATGCTCCGACCTTCGATTGACTTGATTCTAACTCCTACAAGTCAATCTAGTTCCAATCTATCCATAAACACTACTTTCACCTCAATCTAACTTCGTATGGAGATTTTGAACCCCTGATACCATTTTGGCCACTAATTGACCAAAACTTACCACTAACCACCTCTAATTGCCACCAAAGGCAAATGGTCACTCAAAGACCATTCATACAGGTCCAAAAACCCCTAAACCAACTTGTATAAAGAGGTTTCATCTCAAAGGAACCATTCCTTTGAGATTTGACCCCCTTGAACCCCAACTCGACAAAACAAGCTACAGGCCCTAAAACACTTTTTATCATACATAACGCATACAACACATTTCCACATATAACCATACATACATTCATCCATAACAATCCTTACAATGTCATATATTCATTACAAAACCTTCTATCCTACTTGGCATGAGGTACATATCCAAAACACACAAACTACATAGACCTAGTATTTCCACGTCTGCTGCTACTCCCTCGGCTTCTCAAGACTAGTACCAGAATCGTCACCTGAAAGGTTAGTTCATGGGAGAGGGTGTGAGATAATGTCTCAGTAACTGGGAACAACCACACACGTATATACATACATATATCTCATACAACTCATGAATGCAATGTGAAATGAATGGAATACATGTCTCCCTCGCAGGGATCCTATCCTTATCCTCCATAATATATATATTTATATTTCATTCCTATCCTCTCTAACATATATATTTATCATCATACATCATATTGTCATCGCATCATCACCACCCAATCCGCCATAGATCACAATCTCACAATACCATGTGGTGATGCTCATGTATCATTATATAATTGTCATCATCAAATCATAATATCATGTATGCATCATGTCATGTCATGTCAATATCATCATCTCTAATCATCGTTATAATCATCATAGTCATCATAATAATCATCTAGCTATATGCATACAACGATATATAGAAAACACTATACACAAACACATCCATATCGTGGTATGAATGAAACATGCATATATATACAAATATACGTAACATCATACAATACAACAATACAATACAAACAAACACATGGATACCTCAAGTGTTAATATCACACATGCAGATTCCATGAACTTCTCGAGTTGTCCAATATGCTTGAACCCCTCTCAGGCTACCAAACAACCTTCCCAATACCACAATTCCTCAATTAACATAATATGCCAATAACTAAACATCACAATTCAACCACTTTAGCCTAACCCAAGGTTCCAACACCCCTTTCATACATCATTAAGCTCCTAGGGACCATTCAAACACCAAACAATCCTATACACTTCAGATTTCCCAAGAGCCCTAACCAAAAACAACCTAGGGTTAAGCTCAAATCATATATACACCCTTCAAAACTCACATCCAAGCAACAAGAATACTAAAACACACTTGATTAACCTTATTTCATCCATATCAATCGGTGGATTTTTGCCGAAACTGAAGATCCCAACTTATAACCAAAAAACCCCAAGTTTAAACCGAAGAAAATGGAAAGGGAGGAGTAGAAATCACTTACCAACTTAAATCTACGCTTCTAGAGGCAGAAAACAACTCCTAATGGCTGAAAATGGCAAACCCTAGCAGAGCTCCTTGTCGCTCCCTCCGTTTTCTTTCTTTCCTTTGCATTCGACTGACCAAAATGTTTCTAATTTAAACTAGAAACTCGACTCTCGCCGTGGCTCCAGGACAAGCCACCACGGCTCAGCCAGTTTTCAACCAAAATGAGCCACTGGAACATGCTCTCGCCCTGGTGACCCTGCTTCTCGCCATGGCATGGAGCTCTTTCAAACTCCACTTGAACCTTCCTCCATCCTATTTTCTCCGGTTCTACACATAATACCAAAAGAATATTATGAGGGGTGTTACACTTTCTAATGTATAAGCTTAAATATATATATATATGGGTTTTTTTAATAAAAAAACTTGAAACTTTAATTAAGATTTAAATGAAATTATGGTAAAATATCTCAGAGTTTTGGAAATACTAGGAAATCTTCATAGAAAAAAAATAGATATTTTATTTGCTTCATAAGGAAATTTCTAATATTTAAAATTTTAATAAAATTCTGCTATTTTATCTATTTCTCTCTCTCTCATCTTTTTTTTTTTTTGCCATCACAATTTTCCACTTTTCTCTCACTTTAAGAGTCAACCATGGTGACCCAAGAGAGAGAAAGTTGAGATATGATGAAATTAATCCATGGAAAAGCTTTGAAATAGCCTAAGGAGTAGGGATGTATAAGTTGTTTGATATTTAGAGAAGCAAAAGTTTTTGCCTTTTTTATTCAATTTTGGGCTGAATTAGGGCTTCATATAGGAAGGGAATTTCAAGCTTTGGACCCAAAAAATGGATTCATTAGGTCCAAAATAGGTTAAGTCAAGTATGTTGTATAAGAAAATATAAAAGAAAGCAAAGGGAAAAATTAGAGTTAGAGTGAGTACTTTATGAAGGAAGTCATGTAATTAGTGACTTAAAACCTTATTTTATGATGTTATAAGGTAGTTAACTAACCCTATTATGCATATATATTACTATTGTTGCCATTATGCTTACTTGATGTATTTGTTGATTGAAATGATGTTTTGTGATGGACTGGATTGATTGACTGTGTTGTTTGAAAGGTATTTGATCCTAAAAATGTCTGTATTTTAAGGGGAGATACTGCCCAAATTTTTAGGAATTATTTATGCACAATTAACTTTAAATGAAAGTTTAATGCATTTGTCATGAAAGTTTGCAATGTATGATAATATATAAGTATGTATGGTAGTTACTACTGAGATTCTTTGAATCTCACCCCTTTCCAAATGTCTAACATTATAGATCCAAGTTATGGTAAGACTCCCCAAGTGGCCAAAGGAAAGGAGAGGGAGGTTGCTCATTAAGATGAATTTGCTTTCATTCGTGTTTTGTTTGGAGTATCTTGCAAAAATATGTGTATGATTATACGACTCTATTTGAATGTAATTATGTCAATCTAGATCTAACATAATGTAATGTACAAAATGGAGACATCAAATGGCCATGTATGTATATATTAAGGTGTATTTTCCAAAGTTGAATGATGTAAGTGGCCATTCTAAGCACTGTTGGTAAATACATGTATTGTATAGACCTTTTGATGTATAATACATAAATGCTTTATATGGATGTAAATTAGACATGAATATCTTTCCATAGACACCAAGATCACTCAAATTGGAGTTTTGTGGGAATTATGATGAATTTCCAAAGTTGTGTTAGAATTAGGGATTTTCAAAAATTAACCATTACTACAATAAAGTTTATACGAATTTACTGTATAAATTGGTCAAGTATTACCTATTTAATATTTTTCTCATGTAGAGAATCTTTTAAACTATTTTTGAAACTTGAATCACCTCAATATGATTTTTTTTATTTAGTTATGAATTTTCAAAATTTGTTGGGTAAAATGAGATTAATCAAAGGAATAGTATTTGAAAATAAGAAAAATTAGTTTAAGTTATTTTATGCAATCAAGCCTCTAATTATGTATTAGTGGACTTGAATGGAGTCTAATACATGAAAAATAGGTCAAGTATGTGTTAGATAAGCTGGCTTCCCAAGAGGGAGGTGAATTGGGAAGATTAAAAATTTTTCTGCAAAACGTCAAGAAAGTGGAGAAAGCAAAGTGTGATGGTAAAATAGAGTATAAATGAATAAACAGTAAAAGTAGCAGTAGGGAAGAGAAGACTCAGATATTTATCCTAGTTCGGTCTCTCAACTTGACCTACGTCCAGTCTCCAAGTCACCACTTGAGATTTTCCACTATTCTGTAAGAATTCAGTGGGCTTCTTGCAAATGCCTCAGTACAAAGTTGATGTTCTGTTTCTAGAGCTCACACTTTCACTCTTTGCACTCTCACTAAGTGCTTCCTCAATCGCTTGTGATATCTCCTCATAAGAAAATCTTTCTTCCAGATGAAAATAAGATTGTTTACAATGAATAAACTCTCTTAATCAGAGTGTATATGAAAGTTAGGGTACAAATATTGAAGTATGTGAGAGTAAGAGACTTTGAGTAGATGAATTGGCAGAGTTTCAGTATATACAAAGTTAAAATCGTTACCCACATCTTCAAATGAAGTTCTATTTATAGATTTCTGCCCCAACTATTTATTAGAGACAAGATCTAGCCGTTAGAGATGTTATCCAATGGTTACTCTGAGAAACTATTCATTTACCAACCGCATTTAATGCTTTTGACACTCAAAGTTTGAATTTCAGTTGGTCAACAGATGAATTTCACAGAAACCGAAAGTTATAGCTTTTAACGTTGAACTCCCAAAGTTCGTCTGTCATGAAGCAAAATTTGAATTTTTCATCTTTAGAAAATGATTTTATATTGAAACATATAAATTTTCATGTTTAAAGTCGTTCTGTTAAGTGTGAACAGTAATTTCAAATATGTTACAGTACCTTCAATATTCGAATTTCTGAATTTTGTCATTTGTATGTCAACATATCAACACAACAGACTCACAAACTTTGTGTCTGAAATTCAAATTTTCAAGTTCAAAGTTTGTCTGTCAGTGAGCAATTTTAAAGCTCTTTTTAAACTTGTTTTCAGATGAACTTTGTCATATTCTCAGACGAATTTTTCAATTTTCATAAGTTGCATTTTATCTGAAATTCGAATTTTCAAAAGCCAAAGTTTGTCTGTCAGAGAAAGCTCTTTTCAGACACGTATCAAAATTTAAATTTCTCAAGTCAAAATTCATTTGTCAGAGAAGCCTCTTCTCAGACTTGTTCATTTTTAATACGAAATTCGAATTTCCAAAGCCAAAGTTCGAATTTTCAAAACAGTAGATCAGTATAAACCTTTCAAACTTCATCTGTTGGTGGGTGTTTTTCAAATATTCCATGAATTAACACAAAATCAAGGTTTTAAAACATCTTTTCACCAAATCAAAGTCTTTTACTCAAATTAAAACATTACTAAACATTCTACATCTATTCTTGCATTGATTTTTCTAGAATTTCTTCACTTGAACCCTTTTGTACACCTTTGATATATTTATTCCAAGCTCTTGAAGGTTAGTTTGGAATCATCAAAACACTTGATTCAATAGTATGAGGTGTGACATATGACCCACGCTATTGGAGAATAAAATTTTCACATCTATAGAATCCGTCATTGGTCCTGGTGGAAGGGGTGAACTATAAAGACACTTAAATATGATATCTTGGGTTGAAATCCATGTGAATGTAGAAAATACCTTTGGGAGAGTTCCCCTAAATAGGGCTAAACTATAACTCGATCCGAATTAGTCAAAGTTCAAACTAGCAATTGGATACCAAATAATTTTTACCAAAAAAAAAATTCACATCTAAAAATTATAAGACAAATGAATATATATTTAGTTGTACACACATAAAAGCATGTGCCAATGTCTTAAGTTATTTTGGTGACATCAACATGCCCAAACACGTAGCCGATATATATAATGTCCTTCAACATTGATAACCCCTAGTGGGAAGAATATATATAATCCTTTTTTCTTGGGTCCCATGGAAGAATATATAACCAACGTACAAATAGAACAAAACTCCTCATGATATCTCTCGTTCCATTAAGCTTCATATTTGTTTTGTTGTTTTAAACCCTCGTGCATTCCGTTCCATTTAGCTAAACATTGCTTTCAATTTAATTCTGTTATTTCTCCACACAAAAAAAATTAATGATATTATTTTGTTACAAATATCCTTTGCCCTTTGACTTGAATTAGTCTTAAATCTGATGGCCGAAAGAAAAAAAAAAGAATTAGTCTCAAATCCCTGGATGACTTTGCCATTAATTTGGTCAAATTTGTCTTTTCTTTCTTCCATAATATCATTTGCATTAATCAACTCACAAGGAATTTCGTGCTAATTATTATGAAAAACATAGTTTAATTAGCCCAAAGCATTCAAAATAGCTTTTTAATTTTCAGCAATACAAAAGAAATACAAGGATGCAATAACAAAATCTTAAGTCACCTACTAATGCATAGTTCAGTTGGTTGAGGTCCGTACTAGCTAACTTAACCAAAGATTTTTAGTTCGAATCCTGATATGCAGTTGTGTTAGATACTTGTTGAGAGAACTTTGCAGCTCTCATGGTTTTACTCAACTTAACACGAAGTAGTTGGAGGTTAATGTGATTACGGGTGGTTCAATAAAAAAAATTAACAATCAACATTCTATTTCGCTACCCCAAATACATTTTATCACTACGAATATATAATTTTGCAAAGGTTTGGCTTCTATAGGTTTCATCAATATATATGATATGACATTATTTTCAAAAATCAGTAAAAATAGTGAACTATCTATCTATTTCTTCCACACAAGTTAGATGACAAGGTCAAATCAACAAAGTCCGCTATTAATTCAATGATTTGAATGTAATAAAGTAGTATATTCCTCACAACAATGTCAAATTACCTTTTTGTAATTTTGACTCGTTACCTTAACAATCACAATATTCAAAATCATTAATGCTAATAGTAATGTATCATCATTTTCAAATCAACATATTTTTATGAATAGTTTTTATTTTTAGATGAATACTTTTATAAATGTAGATGAGTATTTTTTTTTTCACTCAATTTGGATTTATGTTAGGACAGTCTACAATAGATACTATCTATTTTTTGAGGAGTTGATGGAAAAATACTGAAATGAGGAAAGATATTTTCATGTAGTTTTCATCGACACATAAAAGGCTGATGATTGAGTACCAAGATAATTGTAATGGGAAGCCCAATAAAAGGAGTGTACGTATGCGAAGTTAGATTTAGAGTTATAAAGGATATGTATAAGATGACAATAACATTGTCCCTTGTTGCTTCATGAAGTTCCGCTACTACACAATGATTCAAGTTCCACTCAACTTTTTTTCCTAAAAAGATTGCTTCTAGAAGATACTTTTGAGGAGTGAATTTATGATATTTTATGGATTTTGATTCATGAAGTTTTTATTGTTTACCTATGTGGTAAGTGACACAGAATGTTAAGAATTGACAGAATCTCAAGTACAAAGACGTGATTACATGTATAGTTGTTCGTGGTTTAAAGACGTGATTCAAAGTCCCATAAACCTTTGTAGATCATGCCCTTTTTGAGCTTAAACTTGTATGAAGTCATCACCAGATTTTAATTTAAACTCATTGATCAATTTAAATATTAAGCTAATTAAGTAAGGCTTAGTTGCCTACATGCCATATAAGTACAACTAGTTTGCTTCAATTATAATAAGGCAAAGGTATCCTTCAATTACTTCTTTTTTTTTTGGGTAGAGTCAATTACTTTCTATTAGGTTGAGTATTAAATATTTGACTCTGCATAATTTTCAATTTCAATGCAATACTATTAGATCTAAAAAATCACATATCCATACATTATATTTTAAGGGAAAACGTAAAAAAAAATTAAACTTAAATTCATTTAAAAACAACCCATGGAATTTTAAAACCTAGAATTATATATCTTTTCAACATTGTTAATTCAGTGTTAGGAAAAAACAACAATGTTAATATCTCTTTTCATGCTAAAACAAACATTGTTAATTCATTTGACCCATAGAAACCCTGCACATTATTAAGATGTGTAAAATATATTATTGATTTGAATTGTTTAAATCAGCATAAATCAATATAAGATATAAATTACTTCCTCCAATCTAAAATATAAGTCCTATTTCTGAATTTTTTTAAAATTATAAATCTTATTTGGTAATTTCAAAGACATTCAATTTTTTTTCCTATTTTGCCCAATCAGTAATTAAATATGATAAAAGTAGTAAATGACATAGAAATTATGTAGATTTTGAATGCAATGCATTCAATAGAGATAATATTGAAAATAATATTTTTTTGTGACAAATTTAATAACCAAAATGTAATAACCTACAAAAAAAGAAAACCCAAACATAGCCAGAAAGAAGACAAAAGAAAAATAGGAAACCGAATCCTGGGGCGACGCCATGATGAGATCCCATAGTGGGCGATGAAGGTGAACATTTTTTGTACAATGAGAAAAGAAAAAGAGACACATGGTGTCATGGCCAAGAGACTGGTGTCGCAACTCTATATGCTAATACCATATCAGCAAATTTCTAGTTTTTTGCTCCAAATTCTGATGCACAAAAAATCTCACTTCGATCTTCAAACAACTCGATTCCAGCTCCTATAAGTCAATCCATTCTTACCGTAATAACCCTCAAAGTATTGTCCCGGAGTTAGCAGTGAGCTAATAAAAAGTGTACGCTTTGAATTTTATAGCGTCAGAGGAATCAAGACAAAAGGAAGGATAAAATAGGAGAAGAATTCAAGAAACTAAGACAAAAGCCTCCACACCGCAGTGAATGGTGAGGTTGCCACAGCAAGAAAGTAAAGGATTTCAATCCTTTTTGGACAAAAGGGACTCACACCATGCAAACTAATCATCCGCTGATGCTTGAGTCACAAAATTTCCTTAAATGAGAACGTATTTTAGTTGGATAAAAGGAAAAAAATTAAAGAAGAAGAAGAGGTAGAGCTCTACTAGGGTTTGCAATTTCCAGTCTTAGGGAGTGATTTTTTGGACTCAACAAGCTTTTATCTTTGTTAGTAAATGGATCTTGCTTCCTCTCCTATCTTTTCTATCCATTTTTGCCATGAAATCCATGGGAGTATACCAGGTTTCGAGTTTAGGGATGATTCTACCAATTAAAATGCTTACTTTGGTGTTGTTGAAATGTTAGTTGGTGTTTCTATGGCATGGATATGGATTTTGAGATGATTTAGAAGTGTATATGCCAATAACTTTGAATTGGGTGGGAAAAATTGGAATCTAAGATTTTTGTGTTTGTTCATGGTTGGAATATGTGTTTGGGGTTCATTGGTGTGCATTTATGCTATTAGAGCAATGAGTCAAGGTTAAATGGTTGAATTGTGAGTTTTAAATTATTTATGCATTATGTTAACTAAAGCTATTATGACCTTGTAATGTTCTATCCGTTGGTTGGAAGTGTTTGACTCGTGAATTGTTGCTCAAACCACTTGCTACCCCTATGTGTAGGGTATCGGTAATTCAAGGCAACTAAGGTGTATGTCATATGTGTGTGTTAGTTTGTTGGTTTTATATGTTTATTCCTTTTCATACCATGATATTGCCTGTAGTTATGTTTGTTCTTATCATATCATGGTATGTGCATAGCTAGCAAGAGTGTGGTAAGCTTTATCTTTATCCCTTGCTTTGATGTATGAGAATATGTTATTGTTATGCATGTATATGATTTGTAAGCATCCCCATATGATATTATGCTAACATGAAAACTATGATGATAATAATAATTGTGTATGATTGGACATTATCACCACATCATGCATATTGGGACATTGTTGATTTGGTGATGATGATTTGAGATATGATGATACCATGTGGTATACTGATCCACTTGTGGAACACACGAGGCCTAGGGTTAAAGTGGTAAGGTTGATGATTGTATATCTTTGCCATAAAATCCTCTTCATTTGGTCAAGAGAACTAGGTGGCAATGAATTGGGGATGCACCTTCCATAAATCACCACCAATTTGGGTGATCTAGGGGGAGGAAAACCACAGTTCAATCATTAGTGTGGCCTTTGGTTGGGTCATACTAGTGAGCAGTGAGTGTAGTGATGTCTCTAAATCAATCTTCACTAGTTGTTAGAAGAAAATCACTTATCGAGTTTACCTTGTGATAGTAACTAGCCCATGGTTCCATCCGTGTATGAAAGGGAATTTTCATACCATTGCATCACATTATACACATATATTAGTTATATTGTTTATATGTTGCTTGTAATTATATGTGTCCTTGGTTACTAAGACTCTATCTCACACCTTCTGCGATTAATATTTCAAGAGAAAATTCTAGTACTAGGCCGGTGAAGACTAAGGAGTCTTAGCTCTCCTTGCATGGGAATATTCAAGTTTTAGCTAGTACCTTTATGTTATTGGTTTATATAATGGATTATGTCAAATAGTTTGATGATATATGTAGTGCTTATTGTCTACATTCTAGGGATGTTTTATTGTATGTGGTGGTGTGTATTTGGAAGAATGATGAGGATTTATGTTGATGTGGTGAAATGCCAAGCTTGTGACTGTGATGATATGTATATTGATTCTAGACCCCGGTATAGGTAAATATGTGCTGGTGTATGTGTGAGTGTCTTTGTTAGGCTGAGTATACCTTATTTGTGAGCCCAATATAGGGCTTTGTGTGTGTGAAATGGGCATATAGCTTATTGGTTTGATTTTGGGTTCAAGGGGGTCAAAACTTAGAGGAGCAGTTTTTTTGAGGTAAAACATTCTTTGACAAGTCCCTTGTGACAAATGTGACTTGTGGAAATGGTCCTAGCTGCTAATTGGTCATTGGTGGCATTTAGGATTATTGAGTTCTTGGTTTTGGTGTGACCAAAATGGTCTCCGGTGTTTAAAATCTTCAAGCGGAGTCCATAGTTAGATCAAGAGTAGAGTAACCTGTAGAAAGTAGAATCAGGGCAATTGGAGGTCAGACCGCGAAGTTATATGCATAAGAAATTCATAGAAAAAATCAACATTTTGCTTATATGGATACTAATATCGACACCATAGATGCATAATCCTGGCCACAGTACTAGTGCTATTACCTTCTTCCTTCTTCCATCCAGAGTAGTCTTACTTTGCGATGGAACTATAGCAAGTCACAATGTTGTTCCCTATTTTTGTTCAGTTTAGACAATTTTGAGTATTTTTGTGGTGGTGGATTTCAGGGGTTTGTTTTGTTTGTAGGTGTTACATTTTGGTATTAAAGTAATGGTTCAAGTCATTATTTCTGCATATCATGGTACTTGTCATAATTTGATTTACATAAACTTGTATATTTCTTTGGTAATTCTAGTTTAGAGTCATATAATTGAATAATGTTGCTACTTATATATAGGGAAAGATTCCTTACAGGGGTAGGCAATACAATAGTGATCTTATGAGGCAAATGTATGAGATATTGACAGGGTTAAATGATTGAGTCTGAAATTAGGAGGAAACTTTGAATAGAGTGTAAGAACAACTAAATCAGCAAGGATAGGGTGAGGTGAACGAAGAAACTAGTATGTATGTGGATTTAAATGGTGGAGAGGCTAATTATGTTGAAAATCAAGAGAGAGCTCCAAGAGTTGAAAAAAGAAGTATCTCTGCTTAATTGAAAGACTTTTGAAAGTTTAATCCGCCTACTTTCGAAGGTAAAATGGATCCGGCAACTGCTAAGGAATGGGTGGATGATCTAAAGACTATATTTGATTTTATGGATTACACCTCTGAACAAAAGGTACAAATGGTTATATTCAAGTTAGAAAAGAAGGCTAAGTAGTGGTGGAGGAGTGTTTTGCCAAGTGTCAAAGTTATGGGTGTCCCACTGAATTGGGACCAATTTAAAGTCAGGTTCTTCACACTCTATTTCCCTCCCACCTTGAAAATGCAAAATGTTGGGAATTTCAATACACATGTAGCGGAAAACTCCACCGAAATCCCTCCCATGGATCCATTAACATTGCTTAAATCGATATGTAAAAGAAGAATTTACCTCCGATGTGTCCCTTTGGTGTTGTTTCTGTTTCATCGTACCCTAGGAACTGACACGTCTGATCAGCTCCCTCTATTGGTATCCACATGAACGGTGAGTCCAACTTGAATGGCGTGCTAGCACCTCTATTTCTAAACGTTCGTACATTCTGTGTTTGTCCGTACATTCTCTATTCATCCATACACTTTCTCTGTGTAAGTGTGTGGCTACTCAATCTCTAGGGGTAAGTGGAGACTCTCTCTTGATTCTATATATAATAAACCTAATCTATATAATTATATAAATAAAGTTTATTATTTGATTAATTTAAATCAATTATTTAAATTATATCAAATCTTAATTAAATAGATTAGTTTAGATTTAAATCTATTTAATAGAATAATATATAAATTAACTATCTAATCTAAATCTAGAATCAAATATAAATCAAATTTAGATTATTATATTAGTTTAAATTTAAATCTATTAGACAGAATTAAATTTAAAACTAATTCATTTAAATTAATTTGAATAAAACAAAATATATATTTCGAAATAATATAATATATATCAAATATATATATAATATATCAAACATATATATACTTCAAATTTTATAATATATATATGAAATATATATTTAATTTAATCACCCTAAATTGAATGTTAAATTCATTAAATCTAGACACATTTTAGATTCAATGAATTTGAACATTTTAGCTTGAGTTGGCCCATTCTTGCATGTAACCCTGTAGGCCCATATAATGTTGGCAGTGGGTCAATAATATTATTAGACCCATAAGTCACAAATGGCCTCTAGCAAGACATTGTGACTATCAAAATCATATAAGATCAATGATCCAATGTAACCTATTATATAATCCGATCACATCTCTTTTGTCTCATGATATATAGGTCAAATATGAGGCATGAAAATGTCATCCTCATCTTACTCGACCATCACTTTCTCAATCTCTGAGCAAACTGACAGAACAAATGGAAACTCTTCCATTCGAACACAACCATGCATTTCTTAGTCTCACTCATTGAGAGGCCCAGATATATCTCTCAATTAATTAGAAGAACAAATTCCATCTTGACCATTTATCTTTCTTCACATGAGTTCCACTATGCCTGATCATAGCCTTTATAATCTCTCGACTAAAGGTGACTTTTAACTATGCCAAAGTATAGTGTTCCCCATGTAGGAAGCCATGGAAATCTCAGGTCTGATGGTTTAGTGACACAATTATATATGAGATATGCTTATGACTTAATCCATGCAGCTATCTTATGATGGGTCGATCCAGCACCTATTCCCTAACAGGAGCTTATGATTTTAATTTGTATCTTAATACATAATTATCAATCAAAATCATACTAGCTTTAATTCATCATTGTTCCAACAAAGATGATTAACTAGGGACATTTAGGATAAAATGACTTATCCAAGGATATTATTATAAAGATAAACATGCAAACAATACAATAATGTAATAAAAGGAAAAACATCTTCTTTTTTCATAATGAAGTATAATATTCAAAATACAATGATTGGTCTAGGGCACAATCTCCAACACTAAAAGAGGTAGAGTTTCTGGCTTTTAAATAGAGGAATTTGTCAGTAGATGATTACATTGATCAATTCCTAGATTTGGCCAAGTATTCCACCTACTTGAAGAACTATCCTAATGACAAATGGAAGGCTCAACATCTATTTGAGGGTGCCCAACCTGAGATTAAGGAGCGATTGTCAACTGTCGAGTATATGTCCTTTGAGGACTTGTGTACTAAGATCCGAGTGCTATCCCGATGAATATAGGAGACCAAGGAAGTGAAAAAAGAGCTCAATGATTCATGCCTTTTTCCATTTAGGACCCACAAGAGGAAACAGTAAAGGAGGTGGATCTAGTGGTAGTAGTAGTTCTTGTAGGAGATAAGGCCAATATAATAAAGGTCGTTTTGGTAGAGATAGAGGCTGATTTGGTAAAGGTTAGTTTGGTAGAGGCCCATTTAATAGAGGAGGCTTTAATCAAGGCTGTTCTAGCAAGAGTAACACTGCTAGAAGAGATTTGATTTCATCTCAACCCAGTTCAGCCAGTGCCTCCACTTATGCAGAATGTGGGATGAATCATGGTGACCAACAATGCTTGATCTGTTATAATTGTGGAAAGCTAGATCACATTTTGAGGGGTTTCCATGAACTAAGATGTGATAATGTTGTAAGGAAGCCAATAGTGCCTGGGCGAGTCTTTGCGATAACCAGGCAAGAATAAAATACTACTCCTAACATGATTTGAGGTAAACACAAACTCAATGGCTTTACTATTCTTGCTTTGTTTGATTCCAGTGCATCATACTTTTTTGTATCTTTTGACAGTGCACAGAGGCTGGGAATTGTAACAATTGAGTTGCCTTTCGAGTTTTCAATTTTTACAACTATGGGGGTTTTAGTAAGGACTACTCAAGCTCGTTTGAATTGTATAGTTCATTTTCAAAATTGAAGCACTACTCTGGATTTGATCTATTTGCCATTGCAAGGCATTGATGTTATCATTGGGATGGATTGGTTGGAGGTGAAAAATGATATTCTTGACTGTGCCTAGAAGATTGTGTCTTTGTCAATGAATATCCCTAATATTCGAGGGGATGATGACAATGTTTGTTTGTCTTTCTCCCAAACAAAGAGGTATTTACGAAAAGGGTATCAGGGATTCCTGATTTTATTCTCTATTTATGTGGAGGCGGAAGCAGGATTAGACAATTATCTAATCATTTTTTGAGTACCCTGATGTGTTCCCTAAGGAGATTACTAAGTTACCACCATAGCGAGAGCTTGAGTTCTCCATTGATTTTGTGCCTAGAACAATCCCCATTTCCAAGACTCCATATCAAATATCGCCTTCAGATTTAAAAGAACTTAAAAAGCAAATTGAGGATTTATTGAAGAAAGGTTTTATTAGAGTGAGTGTCTCATCATGGGAAGCTCTGGTGTTATTTGTCAAGAAAAGGGATGGCAGCCTTAGGTTGTGTATTGATTATAGGTGGTTGAATCAGGTGGCAATAAAGAACAAGTATCCTATATCGTGAATTGATGTTTTGATTGATCAATTGGCTGGTGCCTCAGTATTCTCTAAAATTGATTTGAGATAAGGCTACCATCAACTTAGGGTATGTACAAAGGATGAGCCCAAAACAACTTTCTAAACTCGATATAGGCACTACGAATTCCTCATGATGCCCTTCGGGTTGACTAATACCCCTGCAGTCTGTATGGATTATATGAACAGGGTGTTCCAATAGTACCTGGATAAGTTTGTGGTGGTGTTCATTGACGACATCCTAATATATTCTAACAATGAGAGAAACATGTTCTCCATCTTCGAATTGTGTTGCAAGTATTGTGAGATCACCAACTATATGCCAAACTAAGTAAATGTGAGTTTTGGCTAAAGGAAATAAAATTTCTAGGACATGTGATTTCAGAAGACGGTGTAATAGTAAACCCTAGTAAAGTATAAAAAATGTTGAATTGGGAGAGACCTCAATCAGTGACAGAGATTCGTAGCTTCTTAGAGTTGGCCAGTTATTACGTAAGGTTTATTTAAGGATTCTCTCAACTTGCCATACCACTAACAAGGCTTACAAGTAAGGATAGACGTTTCATTTGGGATGACAAGTGTGAGAGAGCATTTTAAGAGTTAAAGGTTTGTTTGATATCCACCCCAGTATCAATCATCCCTAACCCATTTGAGCCATCATAGTTTACATGGATGCCTCTAAGAAGGGTTTAGGGTGTGTGTTGATGCAAGAAGGAAGAGTGGTGGCCTATACATCACGACAGTTGAAATCTCATGAAGAGAGCTATCCCACTGATGACCTTGAGCTGATAGTTATAGTGCTTGCCTTAAAGATATGGAGACATAATCTTCATAGCGCTCAGTTCGAGGTGTTTAGTAACCACAAGAATTTGAAGTATATTTTTTATCAAAAAGAGCTTAACATGAGACAAAGGTGATGGGTGCAATTTTTAAAGGATTATGAATTTTCTTTTTAATACCATCCTAGGAAGGCCAATGTAGTAGTGGATATGTTAAGTAGGAAGTTGATTCATATAGCTACTATGACGATAAAGGAGCAACAATTGATAGAAAGCTTGAGAGATATGAAATTATCCCTCACTATACAACATGGAGTACTAGTTGTGGATTCTATCAATGTATCAAGCAATTTGTTAAGGGAGATTTGCTTTGCGCAACTAGATGATAACTATCTTTTGGGCATTCGAAAACGAATTGACATGGTAGAGACCCAATGTATTCAAAGATGATATTATCCAGTATTATAGTCGAATTTGTGTGCCAAATATTGTTGGACTACAAGAAACTATTTTAAAGGAGGCTCATAAGAGCAACTATGCCATTCACCCAGGTATCATTGTAACGTCCTAAGACCAAAGATCAATTAACCTACCAAAAAGGAGACCAATAGTAACAATAAGAGAAATAAAGGAAGGCACCACGGCGCGGAAGCTCCCAGGTTCATTGGAAAAATCATCAATTTTTCCTATATAATTATGGATTTCGAATAATTATGCTTTATGCATGTTATTGGAACATGCATATATAAATATATATATATATTAACATATCTTCACATAAATCACAAACACCCAATAACTTGAAATCGCCGACACCATACACACGATCTAAACTCACCGTCTTAACACCGAACACAAGTTGAATCACCTCTAATCAACCAAACAACCACTACAATACCATAACACTAAACAACACCTCATTGATCCCATTATATCCATTTTAATTGGTAGATTTCGGCTAAACCCAAACCTATAGGCTTAAATCCAAAAATCCATCTAAAAATTGAAGAGAAAATAGAGGAGGGAGATCAAGAATCACTTACCAACAAAGATTGAAGTTCCTAGAGACCAAAAATCACTCCCAAAGGCCGGATGATCGAAACCCTAGCGCAACTCTTCTTCTTCTCCTCCTATTCTTTCTATTTTTGTCAGCTGAAATGTTTCCAATCTATCAGAGTTTGGGGTCTGGTGCCATGGTGGTAGGTAAGTTCGCTGCGGCGTGAGACCCTTCTGTCCAAAAAAATTTAACCAAGTTCCAGCTTGTTCATCGCGGTGTGAGGTGGTTCTGCCTCTTTCCTTTTCTTTCTCCGTCCTGATTCCTCTGGTCTTGCACATATTATCAAGTATACTTCCTGTTAGCTCGAGATTAAGTCTAAGATAGTATGTTGAGGGTTGTCACAATATACACTTTAGTCTAATCTTTAATACCATTAAAAATATTGCATCAAAGATTCTATAATGTCTTTTTTATTAATTAAAATTTATGGTAAAATAACTTAACATTATTAATTTACCCTTATAGTATGAAATTGCTAATTTCTATCTCAATCAAATCTAAATAAATTTATAATATTTATATAAAATTTTCAAGATAATATTTCTTATTCATTTGACATTAAAATATGAAATATTTATTAAACAATTTTAAATAATTAATTATAGTAAATATTTAAATAAATGCATTTGAAAAATATCAAATTAAAAGTTAATGAATAAAAATATGCCAAATTAGCCAATATAAAACGTGAAAAATGTACGAAATATGATTATTAACAAATCGTGAATAATAAATACAGTTTGTTTCAAGCACCATGCAAATGCGCATGACTCATTGTAGTCAAAAGTTAAAAAATGTGTTGAAAATATTACTAAATAAACATTGATGTTAAGGAGAGATATTTTGATAAAAAAAAAGTTAAATTTGGATAGTTGTCAATTTATTAAAACTTGAGTGGATAGAAATAGAATCTTGAAATTCTGGCATAGTTAGTAGATGGTCGGATTCTTTAAGATCCTGAGTTCGATTGGAAAAGGCTTTGTTGAGATAAACAAAACTCACTTTAATAATCTCTATGCTTCAAATGGATTAATCTTCAACTATTGGTTGAGGGATACCCATGGTGCTCACCAAAAAATAATTGGGTGGATGGAAATCGAATCTTGAAGTTAAAAGGGAGATTTGTATAACATAACTTACGATTTCGAGGGAGGTTTATATATGTTTCTAAAATAGAGATGTGTCTATAATTAAGGGAAAATACAGAGAAGTCAAAGGATTTTATTCTTTAATTTAATACTTCTTTTTCAAGTGAAGTCACTTTAATCATTCCCTGATATAATCTATTTTATTCAAGAAATATCAAAATAATTAGATAATGAACTTAAGCTATACTAGGGTGTTTATCCAAAGTTCAAAATTTTTGTATATTTCAAACTATTTATTTTAATATTTTTATTGACTCTTTCCTAGTGATTAACTAACATACATTTATCCTTATATTCATCATCAAGATTGATTAATTGGTAACTCCAATATTACATGTTTGTTATTAAACACTTGTAAATAGCTCTTCATGACCCCATCTATATTTATGATTTTTCAATTTGCTCTCTTCTTCGTACTCATTGCAAGTTACAACCATACATCTTCAATTAATCCATCTTCATTCTGGGGATTTCATTAAAGAATCTTTGTCATCTAGCGCACAATCCCCCAGCAGCTTTATCTAAATGGGTAAGGTTTATACATCTGTATTGAAGTCACTAGTACAAAATATTCTTTCTACATCGTTAATTTAGATCGGTTAGTTAAAGAACCAATCTAGAAAATATGACCAGTGGCATAATTGTAAATAAGTGCTTCAGTTTTTAAATTCTAGATTGGTTATTTAACACCTGGTCTAGAAAGTTTTACCTTACCGCCTCCTCGTACACATTCTCTATTCCGTGCGCACTCTCTCAGCTCTAACACAAAAAAATTGCCCTTCTCTTTTGACAAAGCCATGACCTTTGTTGGCCTCAAGCTCCTCACTGTTCTCTTTACAAATCAACCCCTCCTTGTTCGGTCTTGCACAAATCCAGTCAACAAAGCTCGAACCCCACCGTCCCCTATAACTGCAATGAACCCATGTGACCTCTGTTTCACCATTCCCTTCATAAATTGACTCCTCCCTTTTGTGCTCGCTCTCCATTTGTTATGGGTGGCTGTTGCAATTAACTGTTGTCTTTTTTGCTGAAACATATGATGGTCAGGCTCAAAGCATGATTTCGGGGATTGTGTAACACCCCTCATGATATCTTTATTGGCTTGTGTTCAGGACTGGAGGAAACAGGGTGGAGTTAGGTTCAAGAAAAGCTAGAAAGGGCTTCACACCGCGGCAAGAAGTAGAGCCACGGCGGCGAGATGCTTTTCAGTAGTGTTGTCCAGCAAATTTATGGTGGCACCGTGGCGAGATATCTGGAGCCGTGGCAAGAGTCGAGATTTTTGTTTAAATTCAGATCATTTCGAACATTCGAAAAGAAAGAAATCGGAGAGAGCGACGAGAGAGGCGACGAGGGTTCAACATTTCTGACATCCGGGAGTGATTTTCGGACTGAGAGAGCTTGGACTTAAGTTGGTAAGTGTTCTCTACTCCTCCCTCGTCATTTTTCTTCGGTGGAAATTTGGGGTTTTCGGTTTTGAGGTTAGATTTCTGGTTTGTGATGAAATCCACCGATTGAAATGGTTAAAAAGAGGTTAATGATGTGTGTTTTGGTGTTCTTATTGCTTGGATGTGAGTTTTGAAGGGTTTATATGTGATTTGAGCTTAACCCTAGGTTGATTTCGGTTAAGGCTATTGGGAATCTGAGTTGTATGGTATTGTATGGTGTGTAAATGTTCCCCAAGAGCTTATTGATGCATGAAAGGGGTGTTGGAACCTTGGGTTAGGCCTAAAGTGATTGAATTGTAATGTTTTGGTTATTGGTATATCGTGTTAACGAAAGAATTGTGTTATTATGAAGGTTGTTTGATTAGCCAGGAGAGGTTCAAGCGTGTTGGTGTTCAAGAAAGCGTGTGGAACTTGTGTGAGCGCGGTATTGACAACCTAAGGTAACCAGATGTTTGTTTATGTGATATTGTATAGTTGTGTATATATGCATATCTCTTTCATACCACGATATTGATGTGTTATATGTATCATTTTCTATATATATCGTGGTATGCGTACGATTAGATGATGACGATGATTGTGATGATGATACATATGATGTTGACATTGATATGATATGAAATGGTGCATACATGATGATATGACATGATGATGATTATATGATGATACATTAGCATCACCACATTATATTGTGAGACTGTGTTATATGGTGGATGGAGTGGTGATGATATGATGATATATATATATATAACGTATGATGATATATGTATTTGTTAGGGAGGATAAGGATGGGATATGTGTATATGTATATGTGTTAGGGAGGATAAGGGTGGATTATATATGTTAGGGAGGATAAGGGTGGACCGTATATGTTAGGGAGGATCATGATGGATTGTATATATTAGGGAGGATAAGGATGAGATCCCTGAGAGGGCGACATGCATATCATTCATTTTACATTACATTCATGTATTATATGAGTTATGTATAAGAATATATATTTATATATGTTTATGCATGTGGTTGTCCCCGGTTACTGAGACATTGTCTCACCCCACCCTCTCCTACGACTAACCCTTTCGGGTGAAGGTTCTGGCGCTAGTCCTGAGAAACCCAAAGAGTAGCTGCGGATGTGGGAATAGTCTATGTACTGTTTGTTTTAGATAATGTATTATGTGCCAAGTAGGATAGAAGGTTTTGTATTAAGTATATGGTGTTGTAAGAATGGTTGTAAATGTATATTGTGATGTATGGGTAGTTGCATATTTTGGTTGTGTATGGAATGTGTTATTTGTGGTGTTTTGAGAGTGTTGGATGTTAGGAAGTCAGTATTGTGGTATTTGTGAGCCCAGGGTGGTTTTGGGCCTACTTGTTATGTTTAGTGCCTGTAGCTTGTCTTGTCATGTTGAGGTTCAAGGGGGTCAAAACTCAAAGGAGTGGTTCCTTTGAGGTAAAACCTCTTTGGACAGGTCAGTTTGGGGGTTTTGGACCTGTATGACTGGTCTCTGAGTGACCGGTTGTCTTTGGTGACAATTGGAAGTGGTTAGTGGTGAGTTTTGGTCAATAAGTGGCCAAAACGGTGTTAAGGGTCTAGAATCTCCATACGGAGTTAGTTTGAGGCAAAAAGGGTGTCTATGGATAGCTTGGGACTAGATTGACTTGTAGGAGTTGGAATCAAGTCAATCGGAGGTCGGATCGAGCATAAAGTTATGCGCATCGGAAATTCACCACGGATTCTAGAAGTTGCTGATATGGGGTGTTAGCAGGGGATGCCGTGGCTTCAGAGTCCAGGCAACGGCGCCAGTAAGGCCAAAAGCGAGGGAGTTTTAGGGGAGGCCGGAGCCGCGACGGTATTGTAGCAGCCGCTGCCCTAGCCCAGTTTTGGGTGTTGTTGTTTTGTTTCTGCTGTTTTTGAAGGATGAGGTATGTATTGGTTGATGATTTGGGTAGTTTTGGTTATGTCTGGAGGTATTTGGAGATAGGTTGTTACAGATTGCATTAGATATCTGCAAATAAAGGCTTGCTAGAGAACTAAGCTCTAGGGTTGTCTGATTTTGTTTCTTTGACAAGGTAAGGGGTTTCCATCTAGCTAAACCTAGCTTATTCTCTAGATAAATTTCCTATCTAACAATCTGTTCCTTGGTTTCTTACTTGAATAATTGAGAGAAGATAAGAGAATAAAATACAAGTAAAGAAGAAGCTAAGGTTTTACAGAACTGAAAGTGAAAAAGAAGAGAAAGAGAAGGGACATACAGAATGAGGAACAAAGGTATCAAAGATGCCATCTTTTTTAGGTTTCCTACTGCCTTGCATGTAAACAACTTTTCTGGAACATCATTATGCTTAGTTAGCAGCAACTTTTATGGTACTTCATTATGCTTAGTTAGCAGCAATTTTAATGGTACTTCATAATTATATAGTATGCACAAAAATCAGCCAACATCTTTCATTTGATACATCTTGTTTGAGTTAGTTTTCTCAGTTAGTCTTGCTATATGTCGATATTGCTTTTAAGAATGCCTTATTACTCTCTATACATGTACTTGTTCTGTTCATGTTAAATCTGGTTTTACTATAATATATATATATATATATTTAGCAATTAGTTTTACTTCTGGTCAAAGAAAAAAAGACCAATTAGTTTTATTGGTTAGCAGCAATTTTTCTTCTCTTACGTACATATATATACATAGAGGGAAGTAGCAAAAAGACAATATGATGTCATGTGTTGCTTTGTACCGAAAAAAATTATGTCATGTTCCACATCATAGGCAAGGTTACATGGTTGTCTCTATTTTGATTAGGTGGTCATGTCTCTTTCAAATTGAAGAAAAATCCTCTTTTGACCAATAAAGATTATGTCATTAATGTTATCATAGACTTTGGGTTCATCTTGTTTTACTTGCTATATATCTTTTAGGTGTTTATTGACCAAAAAAAAGTTTAAGTTCTTCTAGCATGACTTGTCCTATTAAGTTTAAATTAATAAAGTTCAAATGCTTTTGGTTCACAATTGTGGTCTAGATGGTGGTATGCAGAAATTTTGCTTAAGGTTCTGGTGTAAGGCTATATTAAAGGGAAAAGCCAAAAAAAGCCATCATTTTTTAACCAGCCAAATATGGCATTGAAAGTTTAATTTGTTGGTGTTAAGTGTTTGTTCTTTGGTGACTTAATAGATTCTCAGTTTTTTCACCCCATCTTCGTTAAAATATAATCATTTTGCCACTGGTTAGTTTTGACGTTCTCATCGTGACATTTCTTGTTATTATAGGGTCTTCTCTCCAAAAATGATACTTCACATTGTACCTTCTGCATCTATTAATCCACATATTCTATCATAATAATTTTTTCCCTTTTAGCAATTTAAGTTGTTGTCAGCAGTATCCTTTCATGCCTACTGTTTCGTGCATTTACTGAAAGCTAATAGTTTGAGACTCTTTATTTTCAGTGAGTGATGTGGATGAGGATGTCTTACAAATTTTTTTCAAGGAGCTTCTACTTTATATCAATCGCTTCTGATTTATTGTGGTAGGGGAACTTTAAGGTTTGAGTTAGTTTTCTCAGTTAGTCTTGCTATATGTCGATATTGCTTTTAAGAATGCCTTATTACTCTCTATACATGTACTTGTTCTGTTCATGTTAAATCTGGTTTTACTATAATATATATATATATATATATATTTTTAGAAATTAGTTTTTTACTATAATATACATATATATATTTTTAGAAATTATTTTTACTTCTGGTCAAAGAAAAAAAGACCAATTAGTTTTATTGGTTAGCAGCAATTTTTCTTCTCTTACGCACATATATATACATAGAGGGAAGTAGCAAAAAGACAATATGATGTCGTGCGTTGCTTTGTACCGAAAAAAATTATGTCATGGTCCACATCATAGGCAAGGTTACGTGGTTGTCTCTATTTTGATTAAGTGGTCATGTCTCTTTCAAATTGAAGAAAAATCCTCTTTTGACCAATAAAGATTATGTCATTAATGTTATCATAGACTTTGGGTTCATCTTGTTTTACTTGCTATATATCTTTTAGGTGTTTATTGACCGAAAAAAAGTTTAAGTTCTTCTAGCATGACTTGTCCTATTAAGTTTAAATTAATAAAGTTCAAATGCTTTTGGTTCACAATTGTGGTCTAGATGGTGGTATGCAGAAATTTTGCTTAAGGTTCTGGTGTAAGGCTATATTAAAGGGAAAAGCCAAAAAAAGCCATCATTTTTTAACCAGCCAAATATGGCATTGAAAGTTTAATTTGTTGGTGTTAAGTGTTTGTTCTTTGGTGACTTAATAGATTCTCAGTTTTTTCACCCCATCTTCGTTAAAATATAATCATTTTGCCACTGGTTAGTTTTGATGTTCTCATCTTGACATTTCTTGTTATTATATGGTCTTCTCTCCAAAAATGATACTTCACATTGTACCTTCTGCATCTATTAATCCACATATTCTATCATAATGATTTTTTCCCTTTTAGCAAATTTAAGTTGTTGTCAGCAGTATCCTTTCATGCCTACTGTTTCGTGCATTTGCTGAAAGCTAATAGTTTGAGACTCTTTATTTTCAGTGAGTGATGTGGATGAGGATGTCTTACAAATTTTTTTCAAGGAGCTTCTACTTTATATCAATCGCTTCTGATTTATTGTGGTAGGGGAACTTTATAGAAGGTAAGTCTTTTTTTCTTCTATACGCTTTTTTTTAGCTAGAATCTATTGAGAATGATAAAAATGATGAATTTTTTTAAACTTTCAAGAACTTTGGTAGATTTTAGCTACTGTGAAACTATTGTAGTAAATTTTAGCTAATCCTATTATTTCCATATATAGTGATTAATTTCTCAAGAGCATAACTTCTAGCTGTCATTTTACATTTTTAGATTTAACTTTATAAAAGTTCAATATTTTTTTTCTATGCTCTTTATTTTCAGCTAGAAAAAATTTAATCAAATAAGTTCAAACTATAAGGTAGGTCATCTTTTTGGCTTTATATATATATATATAGAGAGAGAGAGAGAGAGAGAGAGAAAGTAGACCCTATGGTTCAATAAAGGGCATAATATTATGTCTAGTAAGTGGATGGAATTCAGCATCTTCATGGAGTAAAAAAAAATACAAGAGTTATCAAGTGCATATTAAGTCTAATTACTAGTGGTGGCTTTGGCTTTATACCATCAGGGTTAGTTTTAACTACTAGTCTAACAACAATTTTTACAAATATAAAGTTCATTTTTCTTTTGGAGTTTAATTGCTCGTCATTTACATCTTTCACAAAGTCATGGGTTATGTATGCATCATAATAATTTGTGATCAAGTGGGGTACCCTTAACATTTATTCTTTGAGCACTCTTTTGCCCCACCAGTATCTTTTTCTTCTAAGTTTTTTTTTTAAAAAAAAGAATCGAGGCCTACAATTATGAATTGGCATAGTAGGTTCTTATAAAACTTTCTGAGTGTGCAATTTTTCTTTTCAAACTAGTTATATTCACTACAACTCTAGCAAATACAGGTACTTGGCTCTTCTTGGAAAGCATTCTATTTCAATTAAAGCTCTAATTCGGTGCTTTGATTTATCAGGTAATACTTATCTAGTTGCGGTTGAACATATCGATCCTGCAATTGTTTGTGAAGTAAGTTTATTGTTATTTCTAGATGATATCTAAGCATTTAACTCTTAAAACTCACATATTTACAATATTGTAGGTATCTGTATCACCTTTGCAACTTATTAGGAAAAAATGATAAGTATGGTTTCATGTGCCTACAACACATGCAGAGGCAAGGTAACAAGACATCTGCAATATCAACTTACATCAGATCGAGGCTCAAAGAAAGCAACAAGCAATGTTTCCTTGCACCATATCATCAAGGGTAAGAAAAAGATTGTAATCGATATGATATTGTGGCTGTGTAATTTATTCCCTATTTTGTAGGGACCGTTGGTAGCTGATGGTTATTTCCCCTCAGCAAAATGCCGTCACCTGGTTCTGCTCTACATCGATGCCACCAAAAGATGAGTTCAAGGATATGATTGACACGTAAGTGTATTTGTATAAATCTTTGCTTTGCGATATTTATTATCAATACTTTATAATATAATTCCTTGCATGTATTTGAACTTAGTGCTATGGGATCAAGTAAAGTCATGCAGGGTCAGCATGCACATCAATTGAAGAAGACTTCATGGTTCTACCCAGAGGTAAGCAGTTTGAACCTAAGCACTTTTTACAACATTGTTTCACTCTTTCATGATGTAGCTCATTTTTTGTTCATCTGTAGTGTCCAAAACAAGTGGGGGACAAAGTGTGTGGATATTATGTGATGATATATATGTTCAATATCATCACTTCAGGCATTGTTGAATCATTCAAATAGGTAATTATAGTTTACATAACTTAGTTTTGTTCCTTTGTGAGTTGTTCATGTTTTGATGGGCTTTAAGCTTGCAGATATTCAACAATGAGGACCCCTCTTTTGACGAGGAAATTAAAGGCATTCAAAGGCGTTGGGCAAGCTATTTTCTGGAAACTACTTCACTTTGAAGGTCAAATTTGGTTGTCAAATGAAAGTTGTTTTTGTTGGCCAACTATGTTGAAAAGAAAGTTAAAGATTGGTTGTGATAAGTTTTTGTTGCAATGATGATTTTATGTTGTTATACTTTTAGGTTAATTTTAGGCATTATATGCATGGTGAATTTGGAAGACATTGGGCTATTACTACATTTTTTGTTTCTGTAATGTTTTTGTTGATGAGATTGTCACATATGAGTAGAAAATTCACTTGGTTCAAATTGGATGTAATTTGGTTCATTACTGCATTATGGTGCTGGTTAGTTGGATGTAATTTGGTATACATTTTGTATGATGGTAAACAGAGAGGATGGACATAAGATTCAATGCATATGGTAAAAAAAAAAATTCACACTTTCTAGATCGGTTCCGAGTCATAACCGATCTAGAAAGTCCTCATTGGCCAATGTTATTCATATTTTTTCATAATTTTCTAAAGACATTTTGCAAAAGGATGTGAAAAACATTGCATCTAAACAAATCTTTGCCCATTGGCAAGCTATTTTAAGTATTTTCGATTTCAAAATTGAATTTATAAAAGGCTCTTCAAATTTCCTTCCAGACTTTCTTACCGGAGAATTTTTATAGGGAAAGAAACAGGTTGAGTGAACCAAATGCCACCCAATCTAGAAAATATTTTCTAGACTGGTTAATAACCGATCTAGAAAGGTGAACTTTCTACATCGGTCACTTCTACATCAGCAGCGGAACCAATCTAGAAAGTCTATTTTACCCGATCTAGAAAGTGCCAACTGTAGTAGTGAGTTCTAATTGTCATTATTGTTTGCTTCATATTAAGTAGTAATTGATCATACCATAGTAATCACAACTTCAATGAGTGATGACATACAATTGCCTATCACATATCAAAGGCTTGGAGCTTACTCCTAGAGTGCTCTTTAAAGGAATCAAACCCAATACGTCGCAAACAGATAAGCTAAAGCATTTCATTAACATAAAACAGAAAAGGGATTTCATTTGCTTGATATTCCAACATCCTTTCTTAATGTAATATAAAAATTAAGGGGCTCTTGAACTATCAAAAATATAATTACTTGGACTTGGATTAGATTGTCTTGCTTAGAAGGTGTGAAGATTATATCTTAATTAAGTTACATTTGTTCCCTTTCCTGTGTGAAGATCACTAGTGTCGCTTCAAGGGAAGGTATGCTATTACATATCTGCTTGGTGGTGTGTTCATGAGTATTTGTGAGGGTGACGGTGGCTTCAAAGGTAGATCCAGTCGCAGGTTTAGGCATTTAGCTAGTCAAGTTAAACAAAAAAAAAAAAAAGGAAAGGCTCGTTTTCCCTTTGTATGTTGTAATTTTGATCCTCCCCATAAATGAGTGATTATTGGTAGAAAGGCCTGTTTTCAAATAAGTTTACAAACAACGAAGTAAAGAATTTTTTTGAGTCGGTAAATAATATTTGTAACCTTTTACAGTAGAAAAACATCAACAGAATATGATTTGGTGGATTTGTGGTTTTGTTTGCTTGGGAATATTTTCATATATTAGTAATATTATCCACAAAATCTTTAAATTGAGGAATAAAGTAATCATACAGATAAAGTTCTTTTTTTTTTTAACCCAAACATACAGATAAAGTTCAAGATTGAGTGTTTTCTACATATTCTAAAATCCTTTCTAGTCTAGTATAATATTAAGGGGCCTTAAGTATTTGATATTAAGTGCATATTTATTTTAAAGATGGATGTATTAAAACTTAAAGTATTGTAGACACTAGTAAAATTATATTTGTGATAAACTTAATCCGCCCCAAAAAGTTAAAAGCGTAATTTCTCCTCTCATTAATGTTAAAATTTGTTTACTTTTATTGCAATATGAATCAATATAGACATGAAATCTTAAAACAAAAATTAATTGTAATTAAATTGAAAATCAAAATCCTCCTCCCCCGATAATTTATCCATATATGTCATTCTCTTTTACCCTTCCATTGTTACACTTATCACTGCAGGTGATAATCAGTGTAAAATTTATTTATTTGAGATTAATATGATAATTTTATAAATATTTTTAAAGTTTAGCTCTAAGGTGAAATAGTATTTTACTAATTAAGCATTGGATATTATAATAAATGTAAATTAATATAGAAATTCCAAAAATAAACACAAATTAAAATAAAAATTTTAAAATATATTTTTGGAAGAAAATTTTTTATTTTAAATTATATTCATATTCATATGCTTATTTTATGTTGAAATTTTCATTTTTAAATTAAATGAGCCGAATCTCTGATCTAGATATTAACGAAAGTCATTTTTCTTGTGCATTGTATGGAGAAATTTAATTTATAATAAAAAACACATAACTTTGAAAAAAAATCAGTGTTAGTGTATTTATAAATATCACTTTAAGAAACATTATATACAGGATTGTTTGATTTCATATTTAATGTTAGATGAATGAAGAAAAAATTATTTTAATTTTATATAATATATTAAATATTGATGATTGATTATTCAAGGAGAATGAAAATATGTTTATGTTGGCTTAGCAATCCACTTTTTCCTACGATGGCCAAATTTTTTTACCCTATGGATAATTGTAAAATTTATTTATTTTAGATTAATATGATAATTTTAAAAATATTTTTAAATTTTAATTTTAAGATGAAATAGTATTCTACTAATTAATCGTTGGATATTATAATAAATGTACATTAATATAAATATTCCAAAAATAAATGAAAATTGAAATAAAAATTTTAAACAATTACATTTTTGGACCAAAATTATTTATTTTAATTTATTTTTTATTTATTTTATGTTGAAAATTTCATTTTTTTAATTAAATAAACCGAATCTCTGATCTAGATATTAACTAAAGTCATTTTTTTAATTGTATGGAGAAATTAATTTATATTTAAAAATACATAACTCTGAACAAATAATCAGTGTTAGTCTATTTATAAATATCACTTTAAGAAATAGTATATACAAGATCATTTGATTTTATATTTAATGTCATATGAATGAATAGTAAATTATTTTAATTTTATATAATATATTAAATATTGATGATTGATTAAAGAGATTGAAATAAAGTTTATGTTGGCTTAGCAATCCACTTTGCCTCCATTTTGCCTGCGTGTTCTGTACACTAACACTCTCCCTTCATTTCCTCACTTATCCACCTTGAATTTCTGAAACCGCCAATGATCTTCTTTTCTTACATGTATAGTGGATGGGCCGAATTGGCTTGTAGGTTCTTCATTTACAAAGCAACTTTGATCCATCCATGGTACATGCACAAAAATTACCATAGCAAACCAATTTACTTGATGAAAATTTGCTTGGTTTTGGTTTGTACACATTTTAATTCTAATTCCCTCATTGATATTCTGGTTATTTTATTACAGTCTTTGCAGGCAGTGGAGTAAATGGAGTTGAGTACTATAACAGGTTTATTTTCTTCTTTGAAAGGGCCCATATCGAAGTTTCTTCAACAAATAATATAGGAACAAACTATTTTCTATTTACAATGTGGATCTAATTTGGACAGGCTAGAGCAATCTGTAATACGTCTCCAAGAGAGAAGAAAAAGGGTGCAACATCGCGTTGATGATGAATCACGAAATGGCAAAGACACTGCAGCAGATGTTTTAGAATGGTTGAAAAATATGGAGGACATAATTGCTTCGAAAAGATAAAGACCTCCCATTTACAGTGTATTCAAAAGGATTTCTGCCTAAACCCGGGATGAGGTATTGTTTAGGTAGAATGGCTCGTACACTTGCAGGGAAAGTCGATAATCTTTACAAATGTTCCACCTTTGATGCAGTTTCTTATGGTCTGCGGCAGATGTCAATAGATTTTATTTTGTTTGTCGATGATTTTGAATGCTTCAAATAGAGAAATGTTGTGATGGAGAAAATTAGGGAGGAATTGAAAAGGCCTACTGTTAGAATGATCGGGATCTATGGATCAGGAAGGGTGGGTAAAACCACCTTAGTTAAAAGGGTGGCTAGCGAAGCTCATGACGATAAGTTGTTTGATGCGGTTGTCTTCGTAAATGTGATGAAAGATCTTGACATAAAGAATATTCAAAGCCAATTAGCTGATCAGTTGAATGCAAGATTGGATGATGAAAGTGAGATTGGAAGAGCAAGTCGTTTAAGAGATATATTTAAGATGGAAAAGAACACTCTTGTGATCCTTGATGATCTCTGGGATCAATTAGACTTGAACAAATTAGGGATACCTAGTGATGATGATGTCCGGAAAGAAAAGGAAGTAAAGGGTTATTTCAAAATGTTCAAAATTTTACTTACTTCAAGAAGTAAAGAGGTGTTGTTTGATAAAATGGATCTGAAAGAAACTCAATATTCCCCATAAAAGGCTTGCAGGACAAGGAGACAAAGATTTTGTTCAATAAGGCAGCTGTAGTGGCTGATAAACCTCCTGAGTTTAGACCATTAGCAACTGAAATTTCCAAGATGTGTGGCGGGTTACCTGTAGCAATTGTCACAATTGGAAGCACATTAAGGAACAAGAATTACTCATAGTGGACAGACAAGCATGAACAACTTCAAAGGCAAGAATTTGCTAGGTAGGCTGAATCTGCGGAATTCTTAACAAAGTTGAGCTTTAATGATCTAAAAAATGAAGAGCTCAAGTCTAGTTTCGTGCTCTGTGCTCAATTGGGTCATCATCCCCTAATCATGGACTTGGTGAAGTATTGCATTGGTGAAGGCATATTTGAGGGTTTCCTTACAGTCAGCGAAACTCGTGAAAGAATACTAAGATTGATCGAAAAGCTAAGAGACTCAAGTTTATTATTGGACAACTATTCCAATGATCATCTCAACATGCATGATGTGATTCATCACGTTGCCTTATCTATAGCATCTAAGGAGCTGCATTTATTTACCATGCAAAATGGAGTAGTTCATGAGTGGCCTCATAAAAATGAATTTGAGATGCACAGTGCTATATCTATACACAACTGTGTTATATATGAAAAACTTCCAGATTCAGTAAGTTGTCCTAGACTCAAAATTAATTTTCCACCTTGATAGTCTTGATCCTTATTTCAATATCCCAGAAAACTTTTTCTGCAGAATGATAGAACTCAAAGCATTGATACTGACTGGTATTGATATGTCAAACTTTCCTACTTCGATTGGATGCCTAACTAATTTGAGAATGGTTTGTTTAGAGCAATGCAAGTTAGGTGACATGCCCTCATAAGAGTGCTCAAGCAGCTGAGAATTCTTAGCCTTTCAAGATCTAAATTTGTAAATCTACCAACTAAATTAGGCCGGTTACATAAGTTGCAATTGCTTGACATTAGTAATTGCTCTGAACTAAGAGAGATTCCTTCTAATATGCTAGCAAGTTTGAATAATTTAGAAGAACTTAACATGAGAAATAGTGTGAATTGGGAGAGTGAAGGAAACCAAAGTGGAAATGTGATATATGCTTACCAAGTATTGCAATTCTACCAAGTAACTTGTTCCTTGACAACTTGGATAGATACAAGATTGTGATTGGATATTTTGAAATGCCTTCTGTGGGAGATTTCAAGATGCCATATAAGTATGAAGCAACAAGAGTTTTGGCATTGCAGATAACAGAAGACAACCTTATCCAGTCTCAAAAGGGTATTAAGATGTTGTTTAGAAGAGTAGAAAAAGTGTTGCTGGGGGAATTAAATGGTGTTAAAGATATTTTTTATGAGTTGAATTTGGGAGGATTTCCATATTTGAAACAATTATGCATTGTAAATAATTTAGAAATTAAATGCACATTAACTCAAGGGAGTTTACAGCTGCTAAAGATGCTTTCCCCAATCTAGAATCACTTCGTCTCTATGAGCTAGAGAATATGAAGAAAATGAGCTTCAATAAGGTTATGGGCACCTCCCTCTCAAAGCTAAAAGTTGTCAAGATCCAGAGTTGTGAAAAATTAAAAAATATGTTCTCTATTTCCATGGTTAAGCTTCTTAGTAATCTAGAAACAATTGATGTATCATATTGTATTTCTATGAAGAATATTGTAGCTAAGGAAAAATACGATGCAAGTGAAAGAGTTGATAAGATATTTCCTAAATTACACTCCATGGTGCTGCAAACTTTGCCAAAATTTTCCAGAGTTTATTCCAATAATCAAGGTGGAAGTGCTGATATATGTCTCTTCAATGAATAGGTATATATATATATTTATAAATATATCTAAATCTTTCTTTTTTCTCTCTGAAACTAAGGAATATGGTAAGCTCATTGCTTGGTAAATTTTTCAGCATTTTAAATCTTAAATTTGTTAGTTGATTTTGTGACATTGCTCCAATTTTTACATTCTAGCTTGCTTTACAAGGGGTAAATCACTTTTCAAAAATCACCAAGTTGTTCCTAAGATGGTATTTGAGGGTATTGCTGTTAGTTTACCTTTCATTTCGGTAACCAACCAAAGAATGGGTCAAATGGGGTCCACTATCTTCAAGAACCATCATCATCCATATTCTACTACTTCAACAATGTTCAAAACATTCAGAAACCGCCCAATAATTCATGCACGTCCATAACTACTTCTGTGATGGGTAGAGGTTATAAAAAGGGATATGTGTTCATGGTTTTAGGTCCCTATGCTTACTTTCTTGTTCAGTCGATATACACCATCTAAGAGGAGAAAGTGAGAGCATAGAAACACCGAGGAAACCCAATTTCAGAGCACCACTGAAGTCCAAACTCGGAGCAAGAACATAGCAATGGCGGGAGGTATTTATGATCTTAATTTTTCCGCATTTGATCTAAATACTTTATTATATGTGTTTAAGCATGATTAGATCATTAAGTATTAAGACTTTCATTTGGTATCAAAGCCTGGTAGGCCTCTGCCTTGTTTTGTTCCTTTATAAAATTTTCATTTTAGTTTTCTCTGTATTTATGGAGAAATTTTGATTAGCAAGTTTTGGGTTAAATGGGTGTTAGAAATGGAGAGGGTTAAATTCTAAGAATTTTGATATAAAGAACATCAAAAATTGAGTTGTGTAGACCAAATCTGTAAAACGGGTCAAAACTAGATTTTCGGGTCTGTTTCTGGTTTGTTCAACCTGGCTGGAGGTTAAAGACCTCCAAAAACAGCGTCGTTTCGTTTTGGTCCTGCTGGGTATCGAACCCAAGATATCTGTTGTGCTGCACCTCTCCAGTTGTAATGGATAGCAGCTTTATTTAATTTCAACCATTTCCAAAACATGTTTTGTACCCAATAATAATAATAATAAATAAATAAATAAATAACATTTGAATTTGGCGTTTGTGTTTAAATCTTATGCGTAATTTGTATGTATTCTTTAATTTGTTTTATATATTGATGCATGCAATTTTGTGGATATTTTATGCATGAAATCAAATGTCAAGTGATCCATATATTTGAATTAATTGGAGATTAGCCACAGCATCTTTAATTAATTAAATTATATATTAGGAATTTTAGGATCACATAGAAAAAAAGGGCATTGCTTGTAATTAATATTGCTTTTGGTTTATTGCAATAATATGAGCCTAAGAATTAATTAATGTTGAGTGATCCATGTAATTTTGATTAATTAGAGAGTAGCCACAGCATCTTTAAATTAGTTGAAATTATATATTGAGTTCTAGGATTACATAATGACATTACTTGTAGTTGATCATTCGTAATATAATAAATTTTATCCCATAGGAATTTTTATTATATGATTAATTAGGATAGAATATCAAATTATATTCTTAATTTACCCATAGGAATTAAGAATATAATTTGATAGTTTTATCATAAAGTTATGTATGTATATGATTTATGTCATTAGATTCATAAATTTTAAACATGATTTACATTGGTAGAACATGATATATGATTTATTAGTCTCAAATTTTAATTATAAGCATGTATGTTTAATATTATGCAGTCATACAACCTACGAATTTCTCTGATATGAAATGTGACATTCCCGAATTGAGGGGTGATAACTATAAAGTTTGGAGGGAGAGAGTTCTTCTTCAATTGGGGTGGATGGACATTGATTATGCTATTATGAAAGACGAACCACCTCCTATCACTGAGACCAGCACTCCAGATGAGGTTGATCTATATGAAAAGTGGGAGCGATCTAATCGCCTCTCCGTTATGTTCATAAAGACTAAAATCTCTGCTGGCATTCGTGGTTCTGTCAATCAGCATGACAAGATTAAGCCACTTCTGAAGGCTATTGATGAACAGTTTGTGTCTTCAAATAAGGCACTTGCCAGCACCCTGATTATGAGGTTTTCATCCCTAAGGCTTACTACTATAAGAGGTGTGCGTGAGCACATCATGCAGATGAGGGACATTGCGGCTCAACTGAAGGTACTTGAGGTTGATATGTCTAACTCTTTCCTTGTGCACTATATTCTGAACACTCTTCCACAGCAATATGGGCCTTTTAAGATATCCTACAACACACATAAAGATAAATGGTCAATCAATGAACTTTTGACCATGTGTGTTCAGGAGGAGGGAAGGCTGCTAATGGAATTAGGAGAGAGTGCATTTATGACAGCTGACAGGAAGGATCAGAACCAAGCCAAGAAGAAGGGGAAAGGAAAAATACCACCCCAAAGTGGAATCAAGAGGGAATCCAAGTGTTTCTTCTGTAAGAAGGGGCACATGAAGAAAGGATGTACCAAATTCCAACAATGGCTTGAGAAGAAAGGTATGCCAATCTCGTTTGTTTGTTATGAATCTTATATGGTTAATGCTAATGATAACACATGGTGGATTGATTCTGGTTCTACAATCCATGTTTTGAACACCTTACAGGGTATGCAAAACCTAAGGAAGCCAGTGGGAAATGAACAGTACATCTATTCAAGAGGCAAGATGAGTTCACATGTGGAGGTTGTATGAACATGTAGTTTAGCTTTAAGTAGTGATTTTATTTTGAATTTAGGAAAGACCTTTTATGTTCCAAGTTTCTCTAAGAACTTGATTTCAATTTCAAGACTTCTACCTTTGGGTTATTCCTTTATGTTTTATGAGACATCTTTCAGTTTGTTTTATAAATCTAATCTTGTTAGGAATGGTACTTTATCTAACGGTCTTTTTCCTATTGATTTACAAAACGATACTACTTATGATGCTATGCATGTTAACATTGGTACAAAACAATGTGTTATGAATGAAGAGTCCTCTGTATTGTGGCACTGGAGGTTAGGGTATATCTCTATTCAGAGAATTAAAAGATTGGTAAATGATGGAGTACTTAGTACTTTAGATTTTACTGATTTTGAGACTTGTGTAGACTGCAGAAAGGAAAGCAGACCAACAAGTCAAAGAAAGGTGCCAAGAGGAGTACAAAACTATTAGAAATCATACATATAGACATTTGTTGTCCACATATGGATGCATATGGTCAGAAATACTTCATCTCCTTTATAGATGATTACTCACGGAACATGTATCTCTACATGCTTCATAATAAGCATGAAGTATTAGATGCCTTTAAGGTATTTAAATCCGAAGTAGAGAAACAATGCGGTAAACAAATTAAGATCGTGAGATCAAATAGAGGTGGAGAATATTATGATAGATACACTGAAGATGGACAAGCACCTGGTCCATTTGCAAAGTTTCTAGAAGAGCATGGGATAGTTGCCCAATACACCATACCTGGTTCTCCACATCAGAATGGTGTAGCAGAAAGAAGAAACCAAACATTACTGGATATGGTGAGAAGTATGCTTAGAAGTACAAGCTTCCTAAGTCCCTGTAGATTGAAGCACTTAAAACGGCAGTGTACATATTGAACTGAGTTCCAACTAAGGCTGTCCCAAAGACACCATTTCAGTTATTTAAAGGTTGGAAACTGAGTTTGCAACATGTACGCATTTGGGGATGCCCGTCTGAAGTTAGAATCTACAACCCACAAGAAAAGAAGCTGGACCCAAGGACCATTAGTGGGTATTTTGTTGGATATGCTGAAAGGTCTAAGGGGTATAGATTTTATTGTCCATCTCGTACTACTAGGATTGGGGAATCAAGAAATGCTAAATTTCTTGAAAATGACTTTATTAGTGGGAGCGATCAATTCAGAAACCTTGTTTCTGAAAAAGATCATTCAAACACTCAACCTTCCACCTCGAGTATAAGATTGGTTGTTGTTAACAATACTCCTTCAATTCAACCGAATGTTGTACAACCAGTCATTGAAGATCTACAACCTGCTAATTTTAATCCAATAGATCAAGTTGTTGATGAGGAACAAGAAGAAATTATTGATCAACCAGTTGAACAACAAGTTCCTCAAGAAGATAATGCACAACATTCAGGGATCTACTAGAACAAGAAAATCAGCGATACCTAGTGATTATGTTGTGTATCTACAAGAATCTGACTGTAATATTGGAGTCGAAAATGATCCTGAAACATTTTCACAAGCCATGAGTTGTAAAGAATCAAATTTATGGTACGATGCTATGAAAGATGAGATGAATTCTATGGCATCTAATGGAGTCTGGGATCTTATTGAGTTGCCTGATGGTATGAAAGCCATTGGATGTAAATGGGTCTTTAAAACAAAGAAGGACTCATTGAGCAACATTAAGAGATATAAAGCAAGACTCGTTACTAAAGGATTCACTGAAAAGGAAGCACTACAAGGAGACCTTTTCTCCTGTATCTAAAAAAGATTCTGTTCGTATCATTCTGGCATTAGTTGCACATTTTGACTTAGAGTTGCAACAAATGAATCTGAAAACAGCTTTTCTCAATGGAGATCTAGAGGAAGAGGTTTACATGAAGCAAACAGAAGGATTTTCCTCTAATAAAGGTGAGCATTTGGTGTGCAAGCTCAAGAAATCCATATATGGATTGAAACAAGCGTCCCGTCAATGGTATTTAAAATTTCATGATGTTATCTCTTTATTTGGTTTTGTGGAGAACATTGTGGATCAATGTATATACTAGAAGGTTAATGGGAGCAAGATTTGTTTCCTTATTCTATATGTGGATGACATTTTACTTGCAACCAATGATAAAGGTTTGCTATATGAGGTGAAACAATTCCTCTATGAAAAGTTTGACATGAAGGATATGGGAGATGCATCTCATGTCATTAGCATCAAGATATATAGAGACAGATTTCGAGGTATTCTTGTTTTGTCTCAGGAGACCTATCTCAACAAAGTTTTAGAGAGATTTCGGATGAAGGATTGTTCACCAAGTGTAGCTCCCATTGTGAAGGGTGACAGATTCGATTTGGACCAGTATCCGAAGAATGATCTTGAGCGGGAACAAATGAAGAACATTCCTTATGCTTCAGTTGTAGGAAGCCTAATGTATGCTCAGGTCTGCACAAGACCTAACATTGCATTTGCTATTGGAATGTTAGGGAGATATCAAAGTAATCCAGGTATAAACCACTGGAGAGCTGCAAAGAAAGTGATGAGATACCTTCAAGGGACTAAAGACTACATGCTTATATACAAATGGACTGATAATTTGGAAGTGATTGGTTACTCTGATTCAGACTACGCTGGATGCATTGATTCGTGAAAATCGACTTCAGGATATGTATTTATGCTAGCCAGTGGAGCTGTATCTTGGAGAAGTGCAAAGCAAACTCTAACTGCTACTTCCACTTTGAAAGCTGAGTTTGTATCTTGTTTTGAGGCTACCTCACATGGTGTATGGATGAAGGGTTTCATTTCAAGACATAGAATTATGGATTCGATCTCTAGGCCATTAATGATATATTGTGACAATTCAGCTGCTGTTTTTATGGCTAAGAAGAACAGAAGTGGTAGTCGAAGCAAGCACATCGACATCAAGTATCTAGCCATAAGAGAACGTGTTAAGGATAAATCAGTGGTTATTGAGCATATTAGCACTGAATTGATGATTGCCGATCGTTTAACTAAAGGCATGCCACCATTGAAATTTAAGGATCATGTAGAAAGAATGGGACTTAGTTCTCATATGTAATTTTCATTGTAAAAAATGATATTATGTTTAATGAAAGTCTATTTGTGATTATTTCTCATTCAGTTTATGCGCATATTCATTTATTCATTTCGAGAAATATCAATAAAGTTTGGACCTAGAATAAACATTGGGTTTATTCATTAAGTTATACGGGCTTGAGAGTTATAATATATTGTGATATATGGAAGACAATACTCACTGTTTAGAGGACCTGTCGCCATGATTCATGTATTTCATTTCTCATAATAGTATATGACGGGATATGTGGACCAAGTGGGAGAATGTTAGTTTACCTTTCATTTCGGTAACCAACCAAAGAATGGGTCAAATGTGGTCCACTATCTTTAGCAACCATCATCATCCATATCCCACTACTTCAGCAATGTTCAAAACATTCAAAAACTGCCAAATAATTGATGCACATCCATAACTACTTCTGTGATGGGCAGAGGTTATAAAAAGGGATGTGTGTTCATGGTTTTAGGTCCCTATGCTTACTTTCTTGTTCAGTCAATATACACCATCTAAGAGGAGAAAGTGAGAGCGTAGAAGCACCGAGGAAACCCAATTTCAAAGTACTACTGAAGTCCAAACTCGGAGCAAGAACATAGCAATGGCGGGAGGTATTTATGATCCTAATTTTTCCGGATTTGATCTAAATGCTTTATTATATGTGTTTAAGCATGATTAGATCATTAAGTATTAAGACTTTCAATTGCAGGTTGCAATTCCCAATTTAGAGAGCTTGGAGTTGTCTTCAATCAACATGTACAAGATATGAAGCAACCAGTCAAAACAGTTTGAAAATTTAAGTAAATTGAATGTGGAAGATTGTAACAGAATACAATATTTATTTTCATTTTCCATGGCTAGGAGTTTGAAGAATCTCAAAAGCGTCTATAAGTGGATGCAAGGTGGTGGAAATATTTAAATATGAAAGTAATGTGATTCAAGAAGCAAGGGTACAGAGGCAAAATAAATTGGATTTGATACTTGATATCTTATTCTACATTAAGTTTGCCTTCACAAATTTGATATGGTTAACTAATGAGATGTTGAATTTATTTCCTATTGCTTAATTTGTATCACAGAAAGTTCGGGTGTTTCCTATGTTGGCGGAAATCCATCTCACCTCTATGGACAATTTGACAAGTATATGGCCTAGTGAAGTCGGTGAGAATTCCTTTGGCAGTCTAAATTTTTTGACTATTTCTTCGTGCCATAAAATTGAAACGGTTCTTCCAAGTCACATGGTGGGAAGATATGGTAGACTAGAGAACTTGAGGATTTCGCTTTGCGATCAAGTAAAAGTGATCTTTGACCTCAAAGGTGCTAAAAAACCCTCTATCGGAGATGAAACTGAGTTGCATGTTCTTGAAATAGTGTATCTCCCAAAGCTGGAGTGTGTATGGAATGAAGACCCTATAGGAATTCTTAACTTCAAAAAGTTACATTGTGTAGAGGTTACTGAATGTGAAAACTTAAAATATTTATTTCCAGTTTCAGTTGCCAGAGGTCTTCAAGAACTAGATTCCCTCTATGTTTTGAATTGCGCTGGTATGGAAGAAATTGTACGTAATATTGCAAGGAAAGAAGGATTAAGTAAAAGCAGTATTACATTTGAGTTTCCTGAAGTAACCCTTGTGTCGATGGAATGCCTCCCGAAACTTGAGAGATTTTATAAGGAGAAACACTGTGTAAAATGGCCGAAATTGAAAAAGCTATCAGTGATCAGTTGTGACAAGCTGGAATCCAACATAGAAACCACAAATTTAGAAGGGGGGCCAATCTTCTCGCTTGAAGAGGTACAAACAATACTTGTAACTGCTTTCATGCAGCATAGAAAAATCTTGTTTTCTTTTCGGCATGCTTTTATTCTGTTTCATCTGCTTTGATTTGTAGATAATTCCCAACTTGGAAAATATGGAAATATCCTTCGAGGAAGCAGAGAGGCTAAAGAGACGCATCATAAACTATTGAATGAATCATTTGAATCAATTTGTTTTGAATTCGTGTCCTTCAGTTGAAATTCTCTATTGGTTTCTCCACAGAATGCCTTCTCTGGAAAGCCTTATATTGAATGACTGTAACATCAAAGAACTAATACCTACAGATAGACACGTGATACAGCCAAACATTGGTAATGTTGTAAGATGTTATGTGTGGATTTGGAACAATAAATGTTGATGCATGAGGTTTATAAAGTTTATTATATGAGTTATGGTATAATTATGAATAAGATGACTAGTATTGATTTTAGCAAGGGAACTCTATTTGAAACAGAGTATCCTATATAAGTGTTATACATGTTCTTAAACTAGACAGAACAATCTTTTCATAGAGTTATAGAACACCTAAATTGGATAAATTTATGAATTATAATGAATTTTTGAAGTTAGGATTCAAAACTGGACAATACTGGAAAAACTGGAACTTACACCATGAACACTAGATTTTTCAAAAAGCACTATAAAATCGTGTATAGCTCCAAAAATTTAGTGGTTTACATTTATGGAAAGATCCAAGTATTAGGAAATGAATGCCACTGGTTTGAAACCATTTGGAGCTATAAAGAAAGAGTTATGTAATTTCTCCTAAAACTGTTCCAGTAGAGGTAGTGTTCTAACTCATAATAGTTAATTTAATGTTATGCCCTGTACAAGTTGAATAAATATACAAGAAAAATATTTCTAGAAAGTAGACTCACAGGGATTTTCAATGACATTAGGAATGCATAAATTGGCTCAGGGCAAAGTGAGATATGAATTTTTAAATATAAGGCCAAAATCCTAAGGAAGAGAAAATGACCAAATGTATAGTAAATATTTGAGAAATAAACTGTATAAATTGGTCAAGATAATGCTCTGTTTCATATTTTTTCCATATATAGAAGGTTTTATCTATTTTTAGAGATTTGAATTACTATGAAATAATTTTTCTAGAATTAGTTATGAATTTTCAAAGTTTAGTCAGTAAAGTGGAAACTACTATATGAACAGTAACCGAAAATTTTGAAAATTCTGATTTTCATTCTTATGTGATTCAAGCTTATGATTAAGTATAATCAGACTTAAAATGAGTCTAATTCATGGGAAATGAGCCTAAAAGTAAGGTGTTACACCAATTGAACTCAAACTAGTGGCATATTGAACTTAAAACACAGCTCGTTTCACACATGTAAACCACTGAATTTTTTGGAGCTTAGTACAATTTTATATTTCCTTTCAAAATAAGTGATACTTACAGTGAATTCGTAGCTTTTACTTTACTGTCCAGTTTTGACTCTCAATTTTAAAAATACACTATAAATCATATGCATGCCTAATTTAAGTGTTATTTAGCTTGTTGGAAAGCCCTCACTATCTAGTTTTCAAAACTATATAACACTCATAGGTTGCATTCAATTTCTAATAAACAGTAAGTGCATAACTAGGATATGTTCAGAATAGCCAGCTTTCATCATATCATGACAAAAACATTCATATGCATCATATATTTTGCTCAAACGTGTTCATGCCATAACCATACATAAACATAATGGTGGCAAAGCATAGCCTTACAAAGGCACATATTACTTTATACAAATTGATAAATATTAGAGTGCCATAACTTTCTAAACAAAGCATGCTTCTTAAACTTCTTCTTTCTTCTTGCCTTTTCTTTGGACTCCTTTGCCATAGCTTGTGCCTAGTCATTTGGGATATTTGAGGGTATGATTGGGGGCAATCTCAGTAGCAAGTCACATTCAAAGTATTATGACATTCATTTTACAGATTAAATCACATTTGAACATCACAATACCACATTGGTCATAAAAAATTTGGCAACATAACGGCTTAGAAAATGAACATCCTAGGGGTTAAAACCCCTCATATTACAGCCAAACCAATCAAAGAAAACACAAAATACAATGTGGCAGATCAAATTCATGATAATTTATCATGTAAACATCATATGAATATAGTAAAAGAACATAAAGCAATAAATGGACTTAACTACCTTATTAACTTCCTTTGGCTACACTCTATGCTTTCAATGATTCACTCAATTAAGTTTCCTTGAACTTCCCCATGTCCCTAGACAACATTGAACAATGGCTCAAACCATTGATTCCATAGTATAACACATATGGCTCAAATGAAACTCTTAAAACCCTTAATTGTCCAAGTTGTCTATCCTAGCTTATACTATGAAGCATATACTTGTTCTTAAGGTTTTTAGCCATGGGGAATCCATTTTTTGGCATAAAATTAATGAAATTCTGACTCTAAAAACCACTTTTGGTCTGGCTGAAAATTAGCCATAAAGGAGAAAAAATGAGTGTTTCTCAAAACTTACTCAAATGATACCAAACTTGCTTCCTTTCACAAAAACTCATGCTTTCCCATTATTTTATGGTTTAAAAATACCTTCCCTCTCTTAAACATACTTAAACAAAATCTGGAAAGTAAAGAGAAGAGAAGAAATCTCAAGAAAACCAACCCAAACAACCAAGAATCCAAGCTCGAACTCATAAGGATTGAAAGTTGAACACTTACCAATTTTTCTTGATTTTCCTTCCTATTTTCTTTCATTTTCTCTTCACCTTACATGGTCTCCTCTCTTGGCTTCCTTTAGACCACTTTTCACTCATTTCCCAAATGGTCTAAAAGTGTAAATGTGAGGGAGTATATATATACCATTAATGACACTTACTTTTCTGTTAATCACTTGATTAACTTTAATGACACCTTAGCCATTATAGTTTGCCTAATGATTAAGCATTCCAAATTCAGCCTATGGAGTACCAAGTGGAGTCCTAAATGAAGGGTATGTTGAATCAAGTGTTTTTGATGATTTCAAACAAACTGGAGCTTGGAAGGAAGATATCAAAGGTGTACAAAAGATCTCAACTGAAGAAATCCAAGAAAAATGAATACAACCTTAGTTGTAGGATTTTTCACTATATTTATATGAGTAAAAGACTTTGATCTTTCACGCAAATGCTTTTAAAATGTGTTTTTCAAAACAATACTATGTTAACTTATAATATATTTGAAAAAATACCTACTAACAAACAAATTTTGAAGTGTTAAACTTCATATGTTACCTAAAAATTCAAACTTTGAAGGCTGAAATTCGAACTTACAAAGTTGTTGCTTCTAACAGACAAATTTCAAATTGTTAAAATTTGAATTTCGTGTAAAGTACAACTTGTGAAAAAAGAAAAATTTATCTGAAGATATGTAAGAGTTCATTTGAAAGTGAAGTTCAAAAAGAGTGTCAAGTTAGTCCTCTAATAGATGAACTTTCGTTTTGAGAATTCGAACTTTAGAAGAATAATGTGTATGTCTGTTCAGGTGTCCCTCTGACAGACGAACTTCGGTCTTCTGAAATTCGAACTTTAGTATAAGTCTAATAAAAGTTACTCTCTGACAGATGAACTTTGATTTCTAAAAATTTGAATTTTGAAAAGAAAAACTTTTGTGCCATATTGAGTTACTCACTTACAGACGAATTTTGGGCACCAAAATTTGAATTTTGAATGCACTGTAGCAATATGGAACAACTGTTCACACTCTTCAAAAGAACTTTAATCTTGAAAATTCATATGTTCCAACATGGAAACATTTGTCAAAAATGAACTTCGAAATTCAAAGTTAAAGTCTTTAACTTATGGTCTCTGTGAAATTCGTCTGTTAACACCTTAAAGTTCAAACTTTGGATGTTAGACGCATTAAATGCGGTTGCTAAATGGATAGTTTTACAGAGTAACCATTAGGTAACATCTCTAACAGCTAGATCTTGCCTCTAACATATAGTTAAGACATAAATCTATAAATAAAACTTCATTTGAAGATGTAGATAATGATTTTACATTGTATATACTGTAACTCTGCCAAATTCTTTAGTAAAAGCCTTTTGCTCTCACACACTTCTTACTTTGTACTTTAACTATCATATATACTCTAAATTAGAATGTTCATTTGCTGTAAATAATCTTATCTTCATCTGAAAGATAGATATTCTTGTGAGAAGATTTCACAAGGGATTTGGGAAGCACTAAGATAGAGTGCAAAGAGAAACTGTAAGCTCTTGGAACAGAGTATAAAGTTGTATTATGGCATTGCAAGGAGCCCACCAAATTATTATAAGATAGTGGAAAATCTCAAGTGGTAGCTTGAGAATTGGAAGTAGGTTAAGAGAAAGAGAATGAACTAGGATAAATATTTGTGCCTTTTCTTCCCTTACCTTGCTTTCCACTTTGTTATATTTTATACTCTATTTTTCTGTCACACTTACTTTTGCTACTCTCTTACACTTTTACAAAAAAATTTTAATCTTCCCAATTCTCCCCCTCTTGGGAAGCCTGCAAACTGAACAAGGTACACTTGTCTAAGACACTGCATAATTTTCCTAGTCCAGTATTATCCTGTTTTGGTTACTTTATACTTGGACTGGTAAAGTTATTTTTGCAGTGTAAATTCACTTTATTAATACAAGGTTAAAGTAAATTTGTATCTGGTATTACTTTAATATACTATCTTTAAAAAGCTCCTTTTATAGTATCCAATAGCTTTTCTTTTTTACTTTTAACTTTTGCAGATCAAAAAGCAGCTTTATCAGTATAAAGTTACTTTTTAATCTTTGACATTGATTATTTCTCCATCCATAATATTACATATACCATTGGACTTCTCTCGTCAAGAGCTTCATTTTGATAGTAATATTGCATATTTAAAAAATTACCCTTGACCTGGGATAAATTTATAATTTTTAAAATTTTCGGGTCAGTAGGTGTAATATTCTCCAAAATTCAAAAATTTTTCTTATTTTGATTTTGAGTACAATGTTTTTGCGTAACTAATTCTCCCAATTAGGGATAGGGATGCAGTCTAACTGAGATTGATTAGAGTTTCCTCTGAATTATGACTCTTGTTTCTAATTGAATTATTTTAATATATTTATGTTTAGTTATATCTATCTTTTTTGTGCTTCATTTGGAATTTTATGACTGGCCACCATGAATTTCATTTTGTGGGTAAGCTTGATAGACTGAAAGGTGAAGAGCAAGCCTAAACCTAGAGAGATAGATATAGACAACAATTCTAGAGATAGAATTAGGTGTTTATGGTGACTTCAGTTATAACTTCAAGGTTTAATTACTGATTTTAGTTGTACGAGAGTGAATTAAAACCTAATTAAATACAGACTAATTGACTGAAAGGTAATCAGGATAATTTAGAGATAACTGTCACTATAATTATAGAAGAAGTCAATTTAAGAGTAACTTTAGTTGTCCCTGGAAGATGAACCCCAATTCCCTAACGCTCTCAATGATTAAATTAAACTAACATAGTTGCTTTTATTATTGTTTTGCTCTTATTTTAATCTTGCTTAACGTGTTATAAATTGCTCGTCTTGACTGAAATTACTTAATTGAGTGAATCACAACCTCCCTTGGGTTTGACTCTTGGAATACTCCAAGATATTTTCTACTATTACGATTGACCCTGTATACTTGCAGGATTCTGATCAAGTTTTTGGCGCCGTTGCCAGGGAGGTTAACGGATTTATTGAATTCTTAATTTTTGTCTTTCTTTTCTCTCATTGATTTTCTTGATTTTTATTTTTCTCTCCCATGTTATTGAGATCCAAAAGTCTCAATAGTACTTCTGATTTTACTCCTATTAATTTTGAAATTGAACATGCCTGCAGAGCAAATTGAGCTAAAAGAAGAGAGATAGTTCAAAACGGTTGTGTGAACAATGACAATCTTGATGGCATCAATAATCCACTTGATAATGGTCAAATAATCCCTCGTGGAAATCCAATTGTTCAAAATCTAAATAGTCTATTTTGGAAGGATGCAGACAAGTCTGCAGTGTATGACAGTCCAACATGTATCAGGTTATCTGACAAAGCAAAGAATTATGAGTTTAAGACAACTCACTTAAACTCACTACCAAACTTTCATGGTCGAATAGATGAAGACGCATTGGGTTTCCTAAAGTACTTTTATAACCAGATTGATCAACTTCCTCCAAATGAACTGACTGTGGAGGAACTTAAAATGAGATGCTTTAACTTTTGCTTGAAGGATAATACTCAATGATGGATTCTTATTCTACCAAAAAACTCCTTGACATCATGGAAGGAAATCTACAATGCGTTCATTGCCAAGTTTTATTCCCCTCAGAGGACTGTAGACCTGAAAGATAAAATATATCTCTTTGCACAATTGGAGGGCAAGCCGTTCTATGAAGCTTCAGATCAATTCAAGGATTACTTATATGAGTGTCCACACCATGGATTTCAAGATATAATGCTTGCCAAACTATTCTATAATGCTCTATGCTCTACATCCCAGTCTCTAGTGGATATTGCTGCAAGGGACAGTAATCTGACTGCCGAAGAGAAGATGAATATCTATGATCAAGTGGCAACTCAGACCAGACAAAATGGAGTATGAAGTAGGAGAGTACCTATCAATGAAGTTAACTCTTACTCTGATGTGTCTGCATAGCTAGAAAAGTTATATCAATACATGGATCTTCTTTTCCAATAATAGAGCAATAATCCTAATCTTCCTAAAGAGTCATGCTCTACATGCAGGGGTTCAGGCCATACTACTGACACATGTGTGCATATAATTGAAGGGAATGCAGAAATCAATTATATGGATCCAAATGCAGAATGTCCACAACTAATGCAAAGGAAAAATGATCCGTATTCAAACACATATAATCCTAGGTGGCAAAATCATTCAAACTTCTCTTGGAAAAATCCATCAGCACCACCAGGATTTCAGCAACATAATACTCAGGCATTTCCTCAATTACCTGCCTCATCCACAAGGAAGACTCCACAGTTAGAGGAGATGTTCTCCCAAATTATAGCTGGTCAAGTATCCACTAACAAAAATCTAAATCAATTCATGGTTAGCCAAGCAGCCGTAAATAAAAATTTTGATCAATTTATGGCTAGCCAAATCACTACAAATAATGTCACTCAAGCTGCAATTCGAAATATGGAAGTTTAGATGAATCACCTGGCTAACCTAGTAGCTGAAAGAAATCCATGACAATTCCCTAGCAGCACAGAGGTAAACCCTAAAGAGGAAGCTATGGCAATCACACTAAGAAGTGGAAAGGAGTTAAAAAAAGCGTTGAGAGAAGAAAGTAATTTAAAGGAAAAAGAGGAGAGTTTGAAAAAAGGCATACATGAGAAAGGCAATGAGGAACTCAATTCCAAAGATATTACTTAGGAGTATCCTACACCTTCTGAAGTTAAACCATACGTTCCTCATATTCCTTTTCCACAATGCCTTCAAAAGAAAATGCAGGATGTCAAATTTAAGAAGTTCCTTGAGACGTTCAAGAAGCTTTGAATCAACATTACCTTTGCTGAAGTACTAGCGAATATGCCTTCTTATGTCAAATTTCTTAAAGAGCTAGTATCTAACAAGCAGAGTCTAGAAGATTGTGCCTTAGTATCTTTGAATGAAGAATGTAGTGCCATCCTGCAAAAGAAGTTGCCACAAAAGCTAAAGGATCTAGGGAGTTTCTCTATTCCTTGTGTTATTGGCTCTCAACTTATTAAACATTGTTTATGTGATCTTGGAGCAGGCATAAATTTATTGCCCTATTTTTTGTGTAAGAAACTCAAGGTTACAGAGCTGAAGCCTACATGTATGACCCTATAACTGGCTAACAGATCAGTATGATATCTAATGGGAATCATGGAGGATGCGCTAGTTAAAGGCGGCAATCTTATTATTCCTGTTGATTTCATAGTATTGGACACTGATGATGATTTAGATGTGTCTTTAATTCTTGGAAGGCCATTTTTGTTAACTGTTGGTGCCTTGATTGATGTACCCACTGGGAAATTAATTCTTAGAGTAGGTAATGAGCGGGAAGAATTTCAATTTTTAAGGGCTATGAAATTTTATGAAATTGAAGCTTCTTGCTTTAGTGTTTACATATTTGATAAGCTAGTTGAAGAACATACTGTTAAACATTTATGTAAAGATCCTTTACAAGCATGCATTGCATTGAACCTCAATGAACAGGTGGAAGATATTAATTTTGTTGATTATGTAATAAAATTAGAAGGTTCAGGTCCTACATATACATCGCATTGTAGGAAATTTGAGGAATTAGGACAAGGGAAGTCACTTCCACCACCTTCTGAGAAAGCACCTCCTCAAGTCGAGTTAAAACAACTTCCATCTCATTTGAAATATGCATTTTTAGGTAATTCTAGTAGTTTTCCAGTTATTGTCTCTGCTAATCTGAATTTTAAGCAGGAAGAAAATTTATTGAGAATTCTAAGGAACCATAGAACTACTATTGGATGAAGCATCTTGACATAAAGGGCATTAGCCCTTCAATCTATGTGCATAGGATTTTAATGGAGGAAAATTATACTCCAAAAGTTCAGAATCAACGGTGATTGAATCCTAACATGAAAGAAGTTGTGCGCTCCAAGGTTCTCAAGCTCATTGATGCAGGTATAATTTATCCAATTTCTGACAGTTCTTAGGTTAGTACTGTGCAGGTTGTTCCAAAGAAGAGCAGTATAACAGTGGTACCAAATGAGAAGAATGAACTCATTCCTACTAGAACAGTTACTAGCTGGTATGTCTGTATTTATTATAGGAAATTAAATGAGGCGACGCGTAAAGACCACTTCCTTTTACCATTTGTTGATAATATGCCCAAGAGACTGGCTAGACATGATTACTACTTTCAGATTCCCATTGCCCCTGAAGATCAAGAAAAGACCACATTCACTTGTCCCTATGGCACCTTTGCCTATAAGAGGATGCCTTTTGGTCTTTGCAATGCACCTGCTACCTTTCAATGTTACATGATGGCTATTTTTTCTGACATGGTTGAGGATATAATTGAAGTTTACATGGATGATTTCTCCGTGTTTAGCCACTCTTATGATATCTGTTTATCTAATCTTGCAAGAGTTTTGTAGAGATGTAAGGAGAAAAATCTAGTGCTTAATTGGGAAAAATGTCACTTCATGGTAACTAAAGGTATAGTTTTTGGGCACAAGATTTCTACAAAAGTGATTGAGGTAGACCGTGCTAAAGTTGAAGTTATAGAAAACTTACCTCATCCCACAATGGTAAAAGCTATTAGGAGTTTCCTTGGACATGCAGGCTTTTATAGGTGCTTTATTAAGGATTTTGCTAAAATTGCTAAGCCTTTAACCAATTTACTTGTCCAAGATATGCCTTTTATCTTTGATGACAATTGTTTGAATGCTTTCAATCATTTGAAAAAGGCTTTAATTTAAGCTCCTATTGTTGTGTCCCCTGACTATAGTCTTCCTTTTGAACTGATGTGTGATGCTAGTGATTATCCTATTCGAGCAGTGTTAGGACAAAGAAAAGATAAGAAGTTGCATGTGATTTATTATGCAAGTAGGGTCTTAGATGATACACAGCTCAATTATGCTACCATTGAAAAAGAATTTTTGGCTGTGGTGTGTGCTCTAGATAAATTTAGATCCTATCTTCCTCTTTCAAAAGTCACTATTTACCCTGATCATGCAGCTATTAGATATTCGATGCAAAAAAAGGGAGTTAAGCCTCGTCTGATCAAATGGATTTTGCTTTTGCAAGAATTTGACAAGGAAATTAAAGATAAAAAGGGTTCTAAAAACTTGGTTGCTGATCATTTGTCTAGATTAGAGCATGTGCTTAAATCTGATATTCCCATTGAGGAGGAGTTTCTTGATGAAAAATTGTGGGCAATAAATTCGTTATTTTTGCCTTGGTTTGCTAATATAGCTAATTTTCTAGTTGCAGACATTATTCCAAAAGATCTAAATTTTCATCAAAGGAAGAGATTTTTAGAAGAGGTCAAACATTGTCTTTGGGATGATCTATTACTTTTCAGGTGATGTGCAGATGGTATTATAAGAAGATGTGTACCAGAGGTGGAGATGACTACCATTCCTCTCCATATGGTGGACATCATGGTCCTGACAAAATAATTGCAAAGGTGTTACAAAGTGGATTTTATTGGCCTACCCTTTTCAAGGATGCACAAACTTTTGTGACAAAATGTGACAGGTGCCAAAGGGCAAGTTTCATTAGTAAGCGTCATGAGATGCCACAGACTGGAATTCTGAAAGTTGAGCCTTTTGATGTTTAGGGGCTTGAGTTTATGGGTACCTTTCCTCTTTCTAACTGTAACTTGTACATTTTAGTTGGTGTTGATTATGTCACTAAATGGGTAAAAGCAGTTGCATTGTCTAATAATACTGCTGCTAGTATGGTGAATTTTGTGAAACAGTTATTTGCTAGATTTGGTCTTCCTGGAGCTTTTATTTGTGATAATGGGGTGCATTTTCAGAATTATCAATTTAAATCCCTATTAAAGAAATATGGGTGTCACCTTAAAACTAGCACCACTTACCATCCTTAAACTAGTGGGTAAGTTGAAGTTTCTAATAGGGAGCTCAAAGGCATTCTAGAGAAGACTGTTAATGCATCTAGGAAAGATTGGTCACAAAAATTAAATGATGCATTATGGGCATATAGGACTGCATTTAAAACACCTCTAGGAATGTCTCCCTATAGATTGGTTTATGGAAAGTCTTTTCACCTACCTGTAGAGTTAGAGCATCGTGCATATTGGGCTATACGTACTCTTAACTATGACTTGAAAGCTGTAGGTGAGAGAAGGCTACTCTAATTGACTGAGCTGGATGAAATTAGATGGGAATCTTTTGAGAATGCTCGTATTTATAAGGAGCAAACTAAGGCTTGGCATGGCAAAAGGATTTTAAAGAAAGAATCTAAGGTTGGACAGAAAGTGTTGTTATTCAATTCACATCTTAAATTTTTTGTAGGAAAACTAAAATCCAGATGGTCGGGACCATTTGAAGTTACTCATGTGCGTTCTTATAGGGTTGTGGAAGTTCAAGGGCTTGATAGAAATTGCTTTATGGTTAATGGTCAGAGGCTGAAGATATATTATGAAGGGGAATTAGTTGATGCACCACAATTAGTTCCTCTGAATGAGGTTTAACATTGTCGCACCCGGAAAAATGCGACGGAAGGAAAAAAGAGAACAAATCTAGTTTTCTGGAGAAAACCGACTTGTGAGGAGTCGCCACCAAAATTTTGAGGGAAAATCTTGGAAAACCGTATTAAAGAGGAAAGGATGGTCTGTGTAATCAGAGTTAGATTCGGGAGTCGATTGTATGTGGGGAAGGTGTTAGGTACCCCACAACACTCGTTTCTAGGAACAGTTACCTTACGTTGATTGTGCAAATTAGTATGGTTTTAAAAGTATTTTAGTTTTTCTTTTATCATTCACATGCGAGAATAAGGGTAGAGAAGAATTTAAGAAAATTTGAGCAATTTGGAAAATAGAATAAGGAAAATAAATTGAATTGGAAATTAAGGAGATTTAAGAAAAATTGAGGAAAAGGAATTTAAGAAAATAAACAGGAAAATATTTATTTATTTACAAAGGCGGACTTGACCTAGGATCAGAGCCTGGGGCCTACATACCTTGCGATGGGGATTAAAGTCTACGTAGTTCGGGACTAGAAATACGTGTCAGTTGGTTGATATATATATATATTTATAGGAGAAAGTTAATGGAAAATAATTGAACTTTTTCAAACAAAACAATTTTCTAAAATTGAGTTAGTGTATTTTAATTTAATTTCGCCCACTTACTCTTATTTTTACTTAATTTTGGAAATTTTCCTTTTATCTTTTGGACTTTGAAAATGCTTTTATTTGATTTTTGACTTTTGAAATAACATATTTTTGTACGTTTGAAAATATTTCCTTTGAAGAGAAAATCAATCTATCTATTGCAGACTCGCAGTCATGCCTGATAGATCAATTTCTTAAGTACCTGCAGAAGTTCTAAACCTCGCGGTAGAAAGGTTTGATTGTACAAGATAATAAAATTGAAAAAAACTTGTCGTGTTAACACAATTTATTTTTATTGAAATATACTTGTTTTCTTAAAAGAAAATTATTTAAATGATATATCTACGTGGATTCGCAATCTCACGCGATAACTCAGTAAACCTAAATACCTGCGTGGATTCCGAATACTCACGTGGTGTAGTTATCAAAAGTACTTTTAATTGTATGTGGCGTTCGAAGCCATCATTTTGTTTTGGAATTATTTTACGAACTATTGCCTAATCAAAAAAAAAATTTCATGAAAATATTATTGTGAACCTTAACCCAAGATTAAAATACTTGACAAGTATTCATTTATTTATATATATATATTATTCTTTTTTATTATTATTATTTTTTAATAGATCTATATATGTGGAGTTATTTATTTCCATTATTATATATATTTTTCTAAACAAATTACTCGACCAATTGGTGTATTTACATGAACCCGCAGTCTCACATAACAACACTTAATTGAGACACTCGCGAAAATTCTGAAAACTTCGGACTAGAGTGGTTTGGGTAAAAAAAAAAATTCACACACCATGGATTTAAGAAAAGTAAATTGTTTATTGAAAATTCGTAAGGTCAAAAACTATTCATTTACTAACACAAGCCAATCCCCTTACATACTCATATTTAATGGGAACAACTCTTTTTCAGGTGTCTAAGTTGGGATAAAACATGAAACTGGAGGTGCACAAGGCCTCAAACTAATGGTGTAGACACACACTCCCCACATTGAGCAAACTTTCAGTCACTCAAAAGTATTTGATACAAATATTATCCATGCTCAAACATCACGAAGGAGAAGCATGCTAGCATGAATTAAAACAAAGATTATAAACCTTTGAGTTGAGCTTTTTAATGGCTTCAACAAATCTCAGAGAAACATAGTCGGTAGCATCGATGCTTTACTTAACAACATCCCAAACAACAGACCACAACTACTTAATCCCTTGTGTGCATTTTAAAGGCAAGTATTTTTATTGATGCTTTATGGTAATGCAACATCTCCAAAAAATCCAGTTAATAACAAGGAATACTACTCTGTGCGAATCATCATCATTCCAGGGCATCAAAGGCAACCTACATTCATCACTGGAAGTCATTTCATTTTTAGACAACATGCCAAATTCATAGCAATCAAGAGCAATTGAGACCTACATGGCCAGTAACAATTTTCCCTAAGGCTTATCATTAATCAAATTAGAGGAGGTGAACAGCAACCTAGCACCCCCTTTCAAATCAATTTAATCATTCAAAATAGGACAATTATGACAGCAAAATATCAAGACAAGAATTCATGACAGAACCAACACAAAATTCCTCAATGACAGACAAGATTCCCAACATAACATATTAAAAGCTCTGGACAAAACAACAATGCAGCACGCGATTAATTCCTTAAATCAATCAACAGAGGACCCAATAGAGAACCCAGGCTTAAAAACTATAGATTCTTCTATGAAATTCATACCAAACATAATTCACTTGTAACCAGTAAAATAAACTGACCCAGATGACAATTGCTTTTGACCTACGCCTCAGATCCCTTGCCCCTCCTCCAATCCTTGAACTCCCGTTCCCTCAGCCTCTGGGACCTTGGTCTCTAGGGATTTCCATCCCAAAAAAAATCCCCCTGTTTTTACTCTCGGTCCCAACTCCTCTCACAGCTTTCTTTTTTTTCTTTACATGTGCTCTCGATCTCACTTCCCCGGCCTCCTCCTTCTCCTCCCATTACGCGTGCTCTCACTGCAATTCCAATCATGCACGTCTCTCTCTATTTCTGTCTTTTCTTTTGGCCTTTGCTTCAGTTCCCTCTGATTCTCCGTCTTCGAGCATCTGCTACTCCCTCAGTTTCATTTTTTCGGGTGACTGCTGCTCCCTCAGTTTCCTTTTTGTGTGGCTCTCTCTTTTCGATTTTCCTATGGCCGCCTCTGTTTTCTGCTCAGACTGCTTTTGGCCTCTGGATCCTCTGTCTTCCTCCAGTCTCGTGCATGCCTCGGTCTCTCTACTTTTCTTCAGTCTGCGCGGCTGCCTCTCTCCATGACTCCCTCAGTTTGCTTTTTCTAGTTGCCTGCTGCCCTAATTATTTAGGGCGTAGGCCTTTTGGGTACAAATCCACGAGCCCTCAATTGGGCTCGTGTAATCTTGGGCCCGAAATTACCCCCTCCCCCTTTTTTTCTCTTTTTGTTTTTTAGTTTTTTTTAATTAGTTTAGTTTTTTTGTTTTTTTATTTTGTTTTCATTCTTCCCTTTTTTTATTATTATTTTTTTATTGTTGTTGTTTTTTCTTTATATCATTATTTATTATTTATTTTATTTTATTTTTTTTCCTTTTTGTTTTTGCTTTTTTTTTAAAGGCCGGACAAAATGGGGTGTTCATAAACATCCTTGTCACGACTTCGTCTAGCTATAGACATTAAATTTAGCACTTATTGGGAGGCAACCCAATCTTTCTTTCTATACTTTATTTTTCTATTTTGCTTTAAATTTATTTCATACTAATTTTTGTTTTCTAAGTCATGTGTGTGGAACTCTTCTCTAAGCCAGACGACAAGATTTAACAATAATTCAAGGAAGTTTCTACAATCCTTAAATTTTATTATAATGCTTAATTGTAAGTGTGGGGGGAGGTGTAGGCTCTTTAGAGGAATCTTATTTCAGCAGTACACGGTGTATTAGTAACCATTTTTGTGCTTAAAAAAAAACAGAGACAAAGAAGAAGAGACAAACACCACCCGACGCCGGGTTCACTTAGTTTTAAAAAAAAATGCTACTCACCCAGCGCCAGATCCATTAAATGGGATCCACCCAGCGCCGAGTAGACTCGGGTTCTACGAACCCGAGAGCTCAAAAACACACCTTAGCTACTCCCTTTTTCAGTTTCTCTTGGCTATTTTGTTCTTCCTCTCTCACCAGAAACCCTTCCTCCACCATCTAAGAGTCATCTATGGCACTTTCCTTCCATCCCCAACCCAATCCATCCTATTTTCACCTAATAAACTCACCATACTCCATATCTACTATTTTTTTTTTATTTTGAGCCTTCCCATCGTGGTTGTGGCAATCTCAACATCCTCAGTGTGTTCTTCACTAGCTTTTCACATTTGGGTCAGAGGGTTCTGAGTTTTAGGCACTAAATCTGTGAATCTTGGCTTACGGTATGTTTACAACCTCAGTTTCTTTCACTGCCATCACTGTTATGGGTAAGGGAATCTGGGCTTTAGGGTTTGATATTGCAGAACTTTTGCACCACACCCGATCTCTATAGTGAATAATCTTCTGGACTGATAGATTAGAAATGCAAATAGGCTGAAGTATTATACCTGGACATTATGAGAATTCTATGATGTGATCTACTTTACATTGTTCTCCATATCTTTCTGGTCTTTCTTGCTTTGCATACTTGACTACAATAGAAACCTTATATACTTGAGATGTGACAATGGTTATCCTCTTTTTCTGATGTACCTTTAGAATCGTTATTGAGTTATATTTGTGCATGGTTACCTTGCAAAGTGCAATTGCTTGCTAAGCTGTAAAGTAATTGTCATCTTGTCATTATGGACCCCTTATTTCGGTTGTATTGATATTCTACAGCCATGTGTAGTTGACTTGCTTGTCATAGGGGTCCTACTAAAATTGGTACAAATTAATGCCATCTGTATGGTTACTGATTTGATTGTTTTCCACTCCATTATGGGCCCCATTAGGTGGTACTGATATGAATATTTCCATGCATACTAGTGTGGTCCACTCCTTTTTATTATGTCTATTATGTTCCTAGGTAGGATCACTGCTACTGTTTACCTTTTGGCATTTGGTGGTTGACTGCTAATTGTGAATTTAACTTTCGCATTAGTTATTTAATTACTACTTTCTCCAGATAATACGTGAGTTAGGTACTTAATTGCCTTCTTGATATGATTTACACTTACAGAGAGCCTCCTCTTTGTTTTTCAGGTACATATATGGCAAGAGGAAGCTCTTCTCATAGTAGCCCATCTAGAGCCAGTTCATCTCGCTTAGCAACTAATCCATCTCACTCTTCACTCCAACCTTAGAGATTTACGAGTGCAGACAATAAGGCCTGGTATAATGCCAAGAAAGACAACCCATTTATATATGAGAAAACCATACATCCGGCCATTGAAGACCAGTTTTATCTGAGCCAATCATAACAACAACCTGGATGGGGCAGCATTCTCATATTGTATAGACCCCATTACCCAGACTTAATTAAACAATTTTATGTCAACATTGAAAATAAGGATTCAAAAACTGGATAGAGCATTATTTCATTAGTCAAGGGTATTCCAGTCATCATTACACTGGAGCGTTTATCACGACTCTTAGGACTCCCACAACAAGGTCTTATTTTTAATTCTACTAGAGACTGGATTTCTTTGGACCCCACTTGGACAATCCTCCAATCCATGACTAATATTCAGATCCAGTGGATGTCCATCAGGGGTACTCATAGGTAAGCCCTTCTCGCAAAGTCATTGGCCATTCATCACAGGTTACTCATCTATCTTATGAGCTTCAACATCATATCTCAAGTAAGCAGTTTGAATGAAGTATAGTTCACTGATCTGTATTTCCTCCACAAGATGACACATGGTATGGGCGATATCCCAGGAATACCACTGACCTATATCATCATCCGCTCTATCAGGAAAGTCATCCAAGCCAAACACAAAAATATGGCCTTCTTGTTTCCTATCTTGATTAATCTTCTGATAGAGGCTGTGGGAGTTGATGTGTGTGGAGAGGTTACCAGAATGCCAACTGATAACTATGCACTATTTGAAAAGATGCTTGTGTTGGAGATTATGCCCTAGACCAATCATTGTATTATGAACATTGTATTTTATTATGAAAAAAAAAGAAGGTGCTTTTTCTTACATTATTATGTTGTTTGCATGTTTTTCTTTATAATAATATCCTTGGATAAATTATTTTATCCTAAATATCCTTAGTCAATCATCTTTGTGGGAACAATGATGAATTAAGGTTAGTATGATTTTGATTGATAATTATGTATGAAGATACAAATCAAAATCATAAGCTCATGTCAGAGAATAGGCACTGGATTGACCCGTCATGAGATAGCTGCATGGATCAAGTCATAAGCATATCTCATATATAATCGTGTCACTAAGTCCTCAAACCTGATATCACCATGGCTTCCTACATGGAGAACACTATACTTTAGCATAGTCAAAAGTCACCTGTAATCGGGAGATCATAAAGGCTATGATCGGGCATAGTGGAACTCGTGTAAAGGAAGATGAATGATCAAGATGGAATTTGTTCCTCTAATTAATGGAGAGATATATTTGGGCCTCTCGATAAGTGAGACTAAGAAAATGTATGGACATGCTCTAATGGAAGAGTTTCCATTTGTTCTATCAGTTTACTCGGAGATCGAGAAAGTGATGGTTGAGTAAAATGAGAATAACATTTCCATGCCTCATACTTGACCTATATATCATGAGACAAAAGGGATGTGATCGGGTTATAGGATAGGTTGTATCGGATTACTGATCTAAAATGATTTGGGAAGTCACAATGTTTTGCTAGAGGCCACTTGTGACTTGTGGATTCAATTGTGTTATTAGCCCACCACCAACATCATATGGGCCTACAGGGTCACACACAAGAACGGGTCAACTCGAGCTAGAATGTCCAGATTCATTGAATCCATAATGTGTCTAGATTCAATGAATTTAATGTTCAATTTAGGGTGATAGGATTATATATATATTTGATATACATATATATATATATATATATTAAAATTTGAAATATATATATGTTTGAAATATTATTTATTTGATATATATATTTTGAAATATATATATTGTTCAAATTAATTCAAATTAATTAGTTTTAAATTTAATTCTATATGATAGATTTAAATTTAAACTAATGTTATAATCTAAATTTGATTTAGATTGGATTCTAAATTTGAATTTAAACTAATAATCTAAATTTGATTTATATGATAAATTAAATTTAGATTTGATTCTGGATATATATTAGATGGTTTAAATTTAATCTATTAGATAGATTTAAATTCAAACAAATCTATTTAATTAATATTTGATTTAGTTTAAATTATTGATTTAAATTAAATAAATACCAAATCCTATCTATATGATGATATAGACTAGGATATAGAATCAATAAAATTCGAATTACCTTAAAAAGAGAGCAGTCGTACACTCAGAAAGAAAAACTGTATTGATGAACAGTGGAGGCGTACAGACTTTTACGGAATTGTACAGACATCAAAACCAGAGGTGCTAGCACGCCGTTCGAGTTGGACTCACTATTTGTGTGGATACCAGTAGAGGAGCTGACTAATCGTGTTAGTTCCTGGGGCCCAACGAAATGAAAAAGAACACCAAGGGATGCATTGGAGGTAAATTCTTTTTCTACATCTCAATCAAAACATCGTTGATGGATTCATGGTTAGGAATTTCTTATAGTTTTTCTGCTACGTCTATAGTGAAATTCCCAACAGTGGTACCAGAGCCACGTCAATGATTGTTTAAATTGAGTTCTTGAATATATGATTGCATGTATGTGATATGTGTGGAACTCAATTTATCCAATTTGGTTTTTCAATCAGTTTTCAATTTGATTGTAAATCTGCCATTCATATATGTGATATATGTTTTTGAAAAATTGTATTCCTGAATTCAGTTTCTAATGTCATATGGCTATGCAAAATAAGGTTTTTGAAACAACTGTGAATCTATTTAAAACAATTTTATTTTCTGTATGATGTAATTAGATTCATGTGATTTTCGTTTGTGATGTGAATATGTTTCTGTATATGTATACGAGAATCTATTGTTGCAACAACATGATTCGATTAAAATATGTTTGTATGTAATTCGGGTTTTCAATATGTTTCGTATATGCTTAATTTGATTTAATGTTAAAATTGCAAAGTTTATAGCATTTCATTAGATGAGATGTTTGTTACATGTTGTGATTAGTTTGTTTGAATTTGATGGGTATGGTGCATGATATGGCCCTAGGATGAATTTGTGGTTTTAAATATGGCCTGCGTGTTGTGCCTGTCTCTATATTCTAGATGTACATTCTCTTCTTATCTCACTCCCCTTGAATGTTCAATCGACGCTTCTTTTGTATATAAGTGTTATATTAGAAGAATCCTTTCATTGGCTTGGGAGGATATATGTTAGATGGGCCATATTATGACACACTTATTTTATGTTTTATGATGAGATCATATGCATATATGGGATGGCACTTTTATATATGTTCATATGATGACTACATGTATGAATAACAACAATATAATAAAATCCCTCGAATTAAATTTTAAGTTTAAATGCCACATATTAATGAACACCTGTCAAGGCTTTGATCGCCTAAATGTAGGATCCACCAAAGTGGGATGCACTTAGGTTATCTTAGTGAGGTAGTTTGGGTAATGGTGATACTCATAAAGGCCCATGATGGTATGACTTAATTGAGACTATCAAAATGGTTTTGGGTCTCAAGGCATTAGATAAGATTAAACATGCTGGATCATATGATGATAGGATCCCATAAAGATCTAAGAGTTACATGTGATGTAATTGGTAAATAAGTTACCTACCTAAATAACTTAATTTTAAGCGGCTTGCCAAAGCGAACTTACAATTAGGTGAAATATGGGTCTTAGCCTGCTAAACTAAATTGAGGGTTAATTTTTAGTAGGAAATTGTTAATTTAATTTTGCATATTTTGTTGTAGAAAATGTCAACGAGTAATTCTGCTACACTATCATTGCGATCTGTCCTTAAGAAGGACAAACTTAATGGGACCAACTTTCTTGACTAGTTTAGGAACTTAAGAATTGTTCTCAAGCAAGAAAGAAAGTCATATGTCCTACATGAACCCATTCCTGAGGAGCCTACAGCCAATGCTCCAAGAGCCCAAAAGGATGCCTATAATAAGCATCTTAATGACTCTGTAGATGTTGGATGCCTGATGTTAGCCACCATGATCCCGGAACTTCAAAGAGATCTAGAACATATCAAGGCTTATGAGATGATTGGGCATTTGAAGGAAATGTTCCAACAACATGCAAGGCAATAAAGGTTTGAAACCACGAAAGCCTTACATTCTTGCAAAATGACTGAGAGTGCATCAGTTAACTCTCATGTTTTGAATATGAAAGGCTACATTGATCACCTTGAAAGGCTTGGATTTCCTATAACCCAGGAGTTAGCTACAGATTTGATCTTAAACTCGCTCTCGGAGAGTTATGACCAGTTTGTCATGAACTACTATATGAACAACACGGAGAAATCAATTTTTGAATTGCATGCGATGCTTAAAACTACTGAGCAAAACATCAAGAAAAAACCCATTAGTGTTTTAATGGTTCAAAAAGGAAAAGGAAGGAAAAAGAAAGGTAAAGGTAAGGGAAAGTGAAAAAGCCCAGACACAAAGTCCAAGGAGCAAGACAGGCCCAAGCCCAACCCCAAACCCAAGCCTAATGCCAAGAAGGCAAAGCCTCCTAAGGAAGGACTCTATTTCTTTTGCAATGAACCCAATCATTGGAAGAGGAACCGTGAGGTATGCAAGGAAGATCTAAAACAAAAGAAGAATAGCGGGGCTATTACTTCAGTATTTATGTTATAGAAATTAATCTTTCTACTTCTTCAACACGGATATTAGATACTACATGTGGAACTCACATTTGTACAAATGTGCAGGGTCTCAAAAGGAGTAGGAAGTTGAAAATGGGTGAAATAGACCTACAAGTCGGAAATAGAGCAAGAGTTGTTGCTTTAGCTGTAGGCACTTATGAATTAATTTTTCCTAGTGGGCTTTTGTTAATTTTGAACAATTGCTATTATGTTCCAGCTTTGAGTCAGAACATTGTTTCACTTTCTTATTTAGATGAGGAAGGATTTACTTCAATTATTGGGAATAAAAAATGTTTTATTTATTTTAATAACATCTTTTATACAGATGGAGATTTGCATGGTGGTTATTACTATTTGAACCTTGAAACTCCCAATAAGGAACATATCTATAATGTATCTACCAAGAGGATCAAGTCAAATGATTTGAATCCGACCTACCTATGGCACTGTTGTCTAGGCCACATAAATGAGAAACGGATTTCAAAGCTCCATCAAGATGGACTTCTCAATTCATTTGATTTTGAATCATTTGACACTTGCGAATCTTGTTTATTGGGAAAGATGACAAAGGTACCTTTTATTGGACATAGTAAAAGGGCCACTGACTTATTGGGCCTAATACATACAGATGTATGTGGCCTGTTAAGTACAACTACCAAAAGTGGTCACCTGTACTTCACTGCTTTTATAGATGACTTTAGTAGATATGGATATATCTAGATATGGATATATCTATCTAATGAGACATAAATCTGAATCTTTTGAAATGTTCAAAATTTTCCAAAATGAGGTACAAAATCAACTTGGCAAATCTCTTAAAGCGCTTCGATCTGATCAAAGTGGTGAATATTTGAGCCAAAAATTTATTGACCATCTTAGAAAATGTGGAATTGTTTCACAATTAACTCTACTGGGAACACCACAGTGGAATGGTGTTTCTGAATGGTGGAATCGAACCCTATTAGATATGGTTCGATCTATGACGAGTCAAACAGATCTTCCACCATCCTTTTGGGGCTATGCATTAGAAATAGTTCACACTAAACCATGTTCCATCTAAAGCAGTTGAAAAGACCCCGTGTGAGATATGGATTGGAAAGAAGCCTAGTTTGTCTTTTCTAAGGATTTGGGGATGCGAGGCATATGTTAAGCAACAAGCTTCAGATAAGTTAGCACCTAAATCTATAAAATGCCTTTTTGTGGGGTATCCCAAGGAAACTAAGGGATACTACTTCTATAATCCCACTGAGAATAAAATCTTTATTGCTCAGAATGGTATCTTTCTAGAAAAAGAGTTTGTCTCTAAAAGAACAAGTGGGAGTAAGATAAATCTCGAAGAAGTTAGAGACCCACAAAATCACATTGAGCTAGAGATGGAAGAACGAGATGACTCACAATAAGTTGATGAGCCTACTCAAGTATCATAAGGCCCAAAAAGGTCTGATAAAGCACGACATCAACCTCAAAGATATGGATTTCTTTTAATTAATAGTCGTGATGTGTTGCTCTTAGATCAAGAAAAGCCAACCACCTATAGAGGCCATAATAGAATCTGACTTTGAAAAATAGCTACATGCCATGAAGTCTGAGATGCAATCCATGTATGACAATCAGGTATGGACCTTAATTAACCCACCTGCAGGTATAAAAACCATTGGGTGTAAATGGGTTTTTAAGAAGAAAACTGACATGGGTGGCCAAGTGCATAACTTCAAAGCACGATTGGTTACAAACAGATTCAAGCAACTCATGGTATAGATTATAATGAAACCTTTTCGCCAGTCACCATGATTAATTCAGTCACTATCCTTCTTGCCATTGCAGCATACTATGATTACAAGATTTGGCAGATGGACATCAAAACAACATTCCTTAATGGAAAGCTACTTGAAGATGTGTACATGACACAACTTGAGGGTTTTGTCCGTCCAAAAGATTTTGCAAAGGTTTGCAAGCTTCAGAGATCCATTTATGGATTGAAGCAAGCATCTTGTAATTGGAATCAGCATTTTGATGAAGTAGTCAAAGAGTTTGGATTTATCTAAAATGTTGATGAACCTTGTGTTTACAAGAAGGTTAGTGGGAGCACAATTGTATTTCTAGTGCTTTATGTGATGACATCCTACTCATTGGGCATGACATTCCGACCTTGTAGAATGTCAACACTTGGTTAGGAAAGTGTTTCTCAATAAAAGACTTTGGAGAAGCCACCTATATTCTAGGTATTAGGATCTATAAGGATAGATCCAAGAGGCTAATCGGCCTAAGTTAGTGTACTTATATAGAGAAAGTATTGCACAGGTTTAGTATGCAAGACTCAAAGATGGGTTATATACCCATGTCTCATGGCATCAATCTCAGCAAAGCTCAGTGTCCTTGTTCATGAGATGAGCGAGAATGCATGAGCAAGATTCTATATGCTTCGGCAATTGGATCTATAATGTATGTCATGTTGTGCACTCGACTGGATGTATCATCTGCCTTGAGCATGACTAATAGATATCAGTTGGATCCAGGTGAGAATCACTGGACTGCTATCAAGAATATTATGAAGTA